>CAWUFW010000748.1:2607500-3207500 GCA_963921515.1 Calotriton arnoldi
GCTGACAGCCCTATGAGATTTGAGGAACCTGGTGAGGCCTGTGGTTGAGGCTGGCTGCGTGGTAGGGACTGTGTGGTGAGGCTCAATTTCCAAACGCGCAAAAAAAAGAATAAGTAATTACAAAATGTGCAAGATCTTGCTGTGGTACTGAAAGGAGCCCCACAGTGCAGGCCCAGATTGAGGGCTAGTGCGGGCCCGGATGTGCCCTCAGTGTGTAGACTGGGCCAGAATCCTTCGCAGCAGTTTCTGCGGTGTGGTGACATAGTGGCGCAGTAGGCCCAGACAAGAACGCTTGGCACTCATAAGTGCTCCCAGGCACAGCGCTCGTTTCACCAGGGACATAGAAGTGCAGTAACAGGGCGGCTGACCGAGGTGCAGTGGATAACAGAGTGCGCCACGTGTCAGACGGACACAATGGGTAAGACGGATAAGAACCAACCTCGCCTCACTTTTGAAATGCGTAAGCCTGGTAGGTCGTAGCAGAGGGCGCTCTCGGACTCCGAGCAGGATGCCCCAGTGGAGGTTCCCCATCGCTGGAAACAATACTCCTTGCAATGCAGAATAGTCTGTAATCAATAGACGGGAAAATTGATGCTTTAAATCTGCGGATGGACCACATGTCAGCGAAGCTTAATAAACAGGGTGCCAGGCTGCGTGAAGCGGAAAGCAAATCTCCGACGTGGAGGACAGCTTACAGAGTGTCTCAACCAAAACCCTAAACATGGAAACGGTACGAGCGGTAATCCAGGCCAAGAATGAAGACCTCGAAGCCAGGTTGAGGCGCAACAACCTGAGGATTACGGGCCTGCAGGAGTCGACCAATACAGGAAAACTGGAGCTCTATGTCGAGGAAATGCTCAAGGAGATTTTTGGAGCGGAGAACCTGTCGCCGATGCTAATTGTAGAAAGAGCTCATCGGTCGCTGGCAGTGCACCCGATCCCAGGGGCCCCGCCGAGGCTGATCATCGCGCGGCTGCTAAACTACAGGGACCGCGATGCGGTCCTGCACCTGGCACGCGAGAAAGGAACTATAAATTATCATGGGAACGATCTGGCTTTTTACCCGGATTTCACCGCATCGGTCCAGACAGCGAGGCAGGAATTTCAGCCTGTCAAGAAACTGTTACTGGTGGAGAACATCCCATACGCCATGTTGTACCCTGCCGGTTTACGAATTGGAACAGAAGGTAAAGCTAGGATATACACCAACCCCAAGTCTGCCATGGAGTATGCTAAATCAATGGAAAAAAAATCTTCGAGACAAATCAGATGATCCAGATGATGAGGAGCAATGAAGGACGTTGTAACGCAGTGCTTTTTTAATTAGTGCGAGGGACCCTCTCTAGAGTCATCATGGTAGCGGTGGCAGCCGGAGGTTGGTGGTGATGGTCAGCGGCTGGAGAGTGTAAGAAGTGTAGCACTGATCCAAGGTGGACATCGCATGGACCCTTGAACAGCGGTTCATGAGTATCACAACAACACAGTTGGGAAAGACTTTAAGTGTACTAGAGTTTTATAGGACAAATGTAGGTTTGGCATGTTACCACAATGGACATGTTCGGCCACCTCCCTGACACTTGGGAGGATGTCTGCGCTCTAGTGTTCCCCTATGGGTGTACCCCACTTCCATATTTGGGTAATGTTCTGTAGGGGGGTTACGTTAAATTGTTATTGGGATGGCTTTAGCATGTTGAGGGTGCTGAAGTGGGTGGGGGGTGGGTTGGTTGTTCATGTTTCGTTGCAGATGCAGTGCAGCCTACAAGTATTGGAGAACCTTGTGCATTTAGATGTTGGATATCTACGCAGCAGTGGAACTGGCAGGTCAGGAATAGGCAAGGTGGTGTCCAGGTGGTACTATTAACATGATAACATGGAATGTGCAAGGCCTTAATAACCCCAAAAAAATCCGTAAAGTACTGGCATACTTAGACAGGCAGGACGTCCAAGTGGAGTTCCTGCAAGAGACGCATCTTACTAAACATACAGAACAGAATGTGGGGGTCCGTTGGGCCGCTGTTAGAGTGGCGCATTGTATTCTATATATTCTAGGGTTGTACTTGTGTTGGTAAAGAGGGGAACTCCCTTCACGTTAACCCATTCGGAAGCAGATGAGCAGGGAAGCGTGCTTTTCGCTGCAGGGATGTTTGGGTGGCACAAAGCTTTTACTTGCAAACATCTACGGGCCCAACTTCAGGATCCCGTGTTTTATAACGACATTAGGAGACATATGGCAGCGCTGCCCCCCTCTGCAGTGATATGGGGTGGAGACTTGAATGTATATCCGTAGCTTGACCTATCGGCTAACACAACATGGCATGGGAAACAGGCAGCGCTAGTGATAGGTGAAATAATGGAGGCAGAGGGACTAGTGGATGTGTGGCGATGCGCAGTACATGGTTCGTGGTCCAGACTGGACTACTGGCTTGTCTCCAAAGAAGTGAGCTCATGGACATTGTCAGTAAAGCATCTTGCCAAAACACTATCTGACCATGCCCCGGTGCTCCTGGAGCTGGCCATACCGACCCACACAAGGCCGCCATTCCAGTGGAGACTGCAGCCCTCATCGCTACTGTACCAAGAATTTTGCACAATTGGGGCAGCCATCACTAATTTCTTCTTAGAGAATGAAGGTACTGTGGATGAGGCTGGAACACTGTGGTAGGCTTTCAAAGTCACAATCTGTGGAGAATGTGTAGAGGCGCAGGCAGGAGTTTTAAATCACTTAGGAATAGGCTACGGGATTTAGAAGACAGGATACGCGCACTAGAGCGTACCTACGAACAACGACCCGCACACGCACTACTGGCCCAAATGAGAGAATTATTATCAGAGCATGATGAGGTTGCCAAACAGGAGGTGTGGCATAGGTCCAGGAGGTGGAAAGCACGACTGTATGGGGAGGGGGGCAGACCGAGTCGCTCTCTGGCAAGTAAATTGACAATGCCAAGGGAGCAGGAACACATTGTTGAAATAGTAGACAGTGATTCTGAAGCACATTACACCACACCGGGGATCAGTCGGGTGTTCACGAGGTTCTTCTCTAGTCTGTAAGGGCTTAGGCCAACTGTTAAAGATTGTGAGATCTCAAACTATTTGGAAGACATTGCGCTGGGCTGGTTGTCTCTGGGCCAGCGAGAATATCTGACTCAGCCTTGGATGGTTGAAGATGTGAAGGAGGCTATATCCCGAATGGCAACGCGGCAGGGTTGTATGGGCTGCCAAGTGAGTTATATAAAGCTTACGTGGATACTGTAGCCCCGAGACTACTGGAGGTGTTTTCTGAAGCATATGATAAGGGTGTCCTGACCCCTACCCTGAGGGAAGCGCTCATAGTAACGCTGCTGAAGCCAGGCAAGGAGCCGAATAGGTGTGAATCATACAGGCCGCTCTCATTAATAAATATAGATACTAACATATTGGCCAAAATAATTGCCAACAGATTACAACCTCTGGTCCCAAATCTGATCCTGCCGGATCAATCGGGATTTGTACCTAAAAGATCCACCACACATTATCTGCGCACTATATTTGCTGTGCTGCATCAGTTAAACCCCGAGCTTCCAGCCACGGCAGTATTATTAGATGCGGCCAAAGCGTTTGATTCGTTACACTGGGGCTATATGTCTGTGGTCCTGCAGCGTATGGGGATACCGCCCTTTTTTTTTCTTCAATGGGTGCACCTCCTGTACACAGGCCCGGTGGCCAGCATACGCATCAATGGAGTGGTCACTGTCCCAATAGATATATGTAGAGGTACCAGGCAGGTGTGCCCTCTCTCCCCGATGTTGTTCTCCTTGGCACTGGAGCCATTGGCATGAAAGATCAGACAGGCCCATGGCAGTGCCGCATTGGGTTTCAGGCAATCGACCGCTCGCCATATCATTATACGCAGATGATATGTTACTGTACGTTAGAGAACCTGCGACACACTTGGCGCCCCTAACACGGGAGGATGTCCGGGAGTATGTCCAGTTCGGGGATATCCTCAGACCTATGTATCAACTGGAATAAGTCTACGGTTTTCCCTCTCACAGAGTGCACGGGTGAGCTTGAGTTGGAGTTCCCGCTGGCCTGGTCGAGTGAACCTGTGCAATACTTGGGTGTCTGTCACTGCCCCAATAGATATATCTGGAGGTACCAGGCAGGGGTGCCCTCTCTCCTCGATGTTGTTCTCCTTGGCACTGGAGCCATTGGCATGAAAGTTCAGACAGGCCCATGCCAGTGCCGCATTGGGTTTCAGGCAATCGACCGCTCGCCATATCATTATACGCAGATGATATGTTACTGTACGTTAGAGAACCTGCGACACACTTGGCGCCCCTAATACGGGAGTATGTCCGGGAGTATGTCCAGTTCGGGGAGATACTCAGACCTATGTATCAACTGGAATAAGTCTACGGTTTTCCCTCTCACAGAGTGCACGGGTGAGCTTGAGTTGGAGTTCCCGCTGGCCTGGTTGAGTGAACCTGTGCGATACTTTGGTGTCTGGGTGCACAGAGATCCTGAGACAGTGATCAGCATGAACTATGGGCGAGTGCTTGCTAACTTAAATGATCAAGTTGCCAGGTGGACACGCCTTCCACTGTCCTTACCAGACAGAATAGCAGTTGTTAAGATGACAATTCTCCCTAAAGTGCTGTACTTGTTCGTGAATATCCCAATAGTACTCAATAGAGCCGTATTTAAGGCCCTTCAGTCATGTTTCCTGATATTGGTGTAGGCGGGTAAACAGCAGAGATGTAGCTGGGACACTCCTATGCAACCATTTGAAAGGGGAGGTTTTGAGACCCCGGATTTACGACTGTATTACCTATGTGCACAAGCGCAATTTTGCGCACTACTGGTACTTCCCTCAGCGCTACATACCACACTTAGCTGTGGAGCAGGATAATGCTCACCCAATCCCGTTGAAGTAAGCAGTTCTGACTGCCCTTGGACAACAGCTGTGAAGATTGCAGCACGTCACAGAGATTCACCACGAGACATCGCTGACTCAGAGCACCTTTGTATTAGAAACCGCAGGCAGTATTACACATGCGTGGTATACATCAACACTCAGGTCCAGCATCAGTATGCTATGATTGGGCTACTGGGTTAAGCTAGCCCTCACTTATAGCTACTTTGGAGCACTGTAAGCAAAGAGCCATAGTGCCGCAATGTGGAAACTGCTTTGTGGGAAAACTATGCTGTTTCATCTATAACACATACATGTGATAATACACAATAGTACTTTAACCTTTACCTTTCCAAAGAATGTATTCTTGTTTACTGTTCGTTGGCGGTTTTATGCTTTGGGATATTAACAATCAAAGCCCTGCCCCTAACTCGTACATGAACCAACCAGAGTTGCCCTTAGAATCATAACAAACAGCGATACGATGGAATACAGCGATGCGAAAATACGGCGTAAGCATGTTCCCCTTTCTGTGTCTTATAGTATTCCTGCGATCCTGTCGTGTTGATCTCTATTTACAATGGTTGTGAAAACTGCGCATTTCAGGAAGTAGAATAGAACCAGTTCAAGGAATAGAATAGAAACATATTTCGGTATGTTGTATTGGCATAGATTTAGCGCTTTTCTAAGTAACACTTTTATGTAACGCTTTTCTAGGCTGTTTCCAATTTGTATCTGTTTAATTTATTTAAAAATAACAAAAGTAGTGTGTGTGCTTCATCTGGGGAAGAAACTGCTACATTAATGTTACTACAATACAGTATGGTGATGAGTACCCATGCCTGAGTCGTGACCATTCAGAAGTTCCACACATTTTTTTCTGCCTTATCGCACATGAAAGTGCTTTCAAATATGTGAGTTCAGAATACAGCACAGGATGGGTCATAGCGCTTTTTTACATGAGTTTCAGCCATGTTGAACAGCAGACGTGCTGGTATTCAACATGGCTAAAAGACATTGACATTGACAACACCAATAGCTCTCGGATTGCAGAGACCTTCTGGCTTTGCCAATGCTTGTTGGGAGTTGGAGATAGGGAGAAGATTGCAGGTTGGAAAGTGGGAGAGTACGTGTGTTGATGCACTGATCTTGGATTTCTTCAACTACCCGAGTTTCACCTCCGACTCCAGCTTCTCTATATGGTCAAACACCAATCTCATGTAACACAGAAATCTCAACATCCCAAAATGCTTTCGACATGCAATGTGTATTCAGAACACCTTGGTTACAATTTTATCAGATACCATCATCATAGTGCCATGAGAGCTGCAAAACTGTTCATGGTCGTTTGGCCCAAAGAAAAATAAAAGTATCCCTTGAAAGGCTGCAAGAAATTGAATACTGCTTGTGCAGTATGTTTATTCGCAAGCCCTAGGTAGCACACCCATCCACTTTATTTGTGCTCATTGGATTCACTACCTCTGTTGCATTATTTAATTTGATGGCATGTAAGACAGTTTTTAACACTAAGGGCCTCATTTTGTCACCAGGAGTGACAGAGAAGCAACACATTGGAGGCACTATTTAACCACCAAAGGAGTAATGCATGGGTTTACTGAGGGTCAAGTGGAGACTGGCTCATAGAAAGATACGAATTGGAAGGAAGTCACTGATTGTGGCTTTACCAGGCCCAAACAGAGAAGGCACAACAGGAAGACACCTTTTACCTTCTGTCTTACTTGTATGCTGAAATTGACATACACCTGATTAGCACATTTAATTTACTTGTAGGTCCCCTAGTCTGTGGTACTACATGTACCCAGGGCATGTGAATTAAATGCTACTAGAAGGCTGCAGCACTTAAAAGGCCTCAATAGTGCTTTTCACTATGGCAAGGGTAGGTGCCCCATAGGAAAATACCGGATTAAATTATAACACCTTGTTATGGTAATTTCAAGTTGGAAGCAGCTAGAAATATAATTCAAGGACTCAGTTTAATAGCTATTCAAAATCCAATTTAATGGTGAAATCGAATTTTGACAAACTATGTTGGAGAAGATACTTTTAGAAAAGTTACCTCTCCCTGCCTAAACCTCTGGAGGACATTCTGCCAGTATTCAACTGGCATCCGACTGCTGATGGCTCCTTTGTAGGAGACGTGGATTGCTCCCAGACAGAGGACAAAGGGCGTGTGTGTGTGGGGAGGTGTTGGCCTTCCCTTGACAGGATGGCCTGGGGGCTATGCCGAGGTACTAAATGGGCTTTAAAGAGGCATATCCTGTCACAAGTAGATGAACCTGACATCAGGCCTGCTCCCTTCCTTTGTCCCTTTAGTTAGCTTACCTCCAAACCCAGTGGGAGCTGCCTCAGAACTAGTTTGGAATGACCACAAGGGAGGGTTTGCCCATTATCACAGCTACACCTCTGGGTGTGCCCAGGGAGTTCTGACTAAGGGAAGAAAGGTCCTGACATCTTGGATTTAGGTACATAGGGGGACTGTGGAATAGTTTACAATAAAACACACAGGAAGGTATGTAAACGTGGGTGGGGCCACCTGTGGGACCTCTTACCTCATTGGCTAGGGTGTGGCCAGTGGTTGCCCCCACCCACAGGCTGGCACTGGGCATAAGTATGGCTACCCAGGTACCCTCCGCAGAATACTCCTGGGCCTGAGAAGAATCAAAAGAAGAACCGACCTGGTGTCTGAAGAGCCTGAAGGAAAACTGCACCTGCTTGCCTTGAACCCAGAACCCTGGAAGTGATTCCAAGGGTCAGTTGACTGACCTCCTGTTCCTGTTTGAGTACTGGGGACAGCAAGTTTCCAGGGGCCTTTTCCTGTTTTACAACCTGTGTCGACAGCGTCACCAGACTCGGCGTCGAGCAGCCTTACATTGACTCAGAGACCGTATGCAGCACCTCTCTGTCATGGTCAAGCTCTTCCTCAGCTGCCTGGCCCAGCTGAAGACTAGTTGCCTCCATTAATATTTCTAAGTGAGAAAGGTAATTTTGTGAGCAGGATGAACCTGGCCCTTGTATCTGATCTGCGCTTCATTGTGGTTGACCTTAAATCTTACCCTTGTTGCGGTCCAGCACGACCAGTTGCCCACGGTTGGCAATTAGTGCTTTTCTGCACTATTTTTAAATGCAAACGTTTTATTTATTAAAATATCCTCTATTATTCTAACTTAGTTTGGGATTTTTCATGTGTAGTCTTTTCACTTTATTACTGTTTGAGTACTGCATAAATACATTACACATTGCCTCTAAGTTAAGCCTGGCTGCACTGTGCCATAGCTACCAGAGGGTTTAGCAGAGGTTTAGTTAGTGACTTCTGTGATTCGCCCTGGCAAGGATTGTGATTATTATTTGAGGTGGGTTCTCACCTCCCTTAACTAATAAACCAATTTCTTAGAGGCCCCCACCCTTTTCAGCACCCATGCCTATGTGCAGCAACAGTTAATTATCCATGCTCCCACCACGCCATTACACCTCACCAATCTCACTCAAGATGTTGCATAAAGGAACTTAAAATGTTGCACGAAAGACAAATGACAAACACCACCCTTGATGTACCATGAACAGCACCCAGGGTCCTGATGCAAATTGGAACAATTCATTACCTTTTCATGGGTATGAAATGGTATGTAAAAAGGCACCTACGCCGCCCAGAAAAGCGCGTTAGGCCTTGCAAGGAGTATGGAAAGTGCCATATAAGTATCAATACAATACCATTGTTTTCCAAAGTCAATATACATATCATGAATTCCGACTTTGTGACCCAAATCCCAGATGCATTGTATGCTTTTTCCTTATTCTGTTCCTAGGCCCAATAGTATTTAATGGATCCCTGCAATTAATTTTTTTTTTTTTTTTTAATTAATCAGCATTTCATGCATTCTGAATTTCAAGTCCAGCCTACATTTTATGCACTCTCGTATTTTAATTACAAATTCGAGCACCAATCTGAAGTTCCTATGCTTTCACCTTCTGTTGATTAGGCCAATTTTCATTGCAGGCCAGGCCGCAGTTCATATAATTGTGTATCGTGCTCATAAATCTATCGAAATGTTCACAAAACAATTTTAGAATGTGTTCCCAGTCGTTCATAATGTCCTAAAGTTACCTGCCACCTTCTGGTACACAAATATCCATTGGTTGAACTCTGAAGTGTGCTTAGTTAAAAAAGGAAACCTGATGCTTTTATCATCGTGAAAGAAAAAGAAGGCTTTCTGAGCATGAAGTATTAATCTCAAAGTGCAGAGCACACTTAAACATGGACGCTGTATTTCTTTAGAGGTGAGACATTCCTGACTGATAACTGAACAGGTCTGACCTGCCTGCTGCCAGGGACATTTAGGGGGGTGCAAGCATCAACATGCTGGGCCCTGCTGCATCCCCCTTGGCTATGGGTCTTTGGTAGGGTTTCGGGGCCTAATTCATGGCACATGCACGAAAGTGCGAGCAATTGCACACACATAATATCTTTCTACAGTGCTGCTTGTGTGAGTCTGCTCTATTAGTGCACTTTCCAATGTTTCAGCACGCACGGATTCTAGCCAACACCTGTTTCATCCCATCACTGCATGACAACCTCAAGCTTGTATGGGCCACTGTGTCCCTAGACAGCACCCAAATGCAAATTCAGTAAATAGCATTTCAAGGAATTAAATCGTTAGGAGCCAGAAAGTGCAGCTAATGTCTACACCATTGCTCCCAAGTATGATGACTTCTTATAATTGTCCTGTGGGTCCAGGGTACTATGAGTAACATTGGAGGGTGGGGAGGAGTTGGGGACTAGTTAATAAGCAATGTATGTTTGCAATAAATGTGTAAGTACTGACGCACTGGAATCACCATAATGTTTCAGTTTTGCAAAAAACAATAAAGTGTTTGAAAACTAAACTGCGGCTGTTCTACACCACAAACGTCTTGGTGTCCATAATTGATAGAAAAGAAAGGACCAGCGGGAGGGCCCGTGAGATGCTGGCACAGCTGCTGGGGGTTAGACTGTTAGCTCCTGTTAGAGCCTCATCTTCCCTCCAATGGTCCTTAACCATCTGGATTCACCCATCTCACAGACCATCAACATTGCATGCATCATCACATTCTTATAGCATCCACGCTCAACATGCTATAGCATGTGCATTCAACTCTTGCTCTCTCAGGAAAAACACGTCCTTAAACTTTTCCTCTTGGAAAATTAAAACAAATCTATTCAGGAAAGGCGGCAGTGCTTAGGGGTATATTCAGGAGCTCAAATAATGTGGTGCCATTCTCTCTAACTGATGGTTCTGGCCTCCCCGATCTAAAATTCTTAATTGCACATTTTTGTTTTCTTTCATCTCCAATTTCACTCATGTTTGTTCTTGTTTTCTATTTCTTATAATCTCTCTTGTTCCATTTTTAAGACTTTCTCCATGGTTCTTGTGCCTTCTGTATGGACAGGTCTTTTTTCGGGCATTTTGCTTTCATCTTTTTCACACTAGACGCTATTTTCCCTCCCTAATGGTATCATTAGCTCAACATAGTACCTTTCCATATCCCTCTCACTTGCCTATCGCACTGTTGCCTTCTCTAGCTTCATCTCCACACTCCGGATAAACTAGCTCGCTCGTCATTAGGGGTAGAGCTTGCCCCTCATGTTCTGTTGATCACTCCTTAGCCATTCCACCCTTCATCTTCATCTCTTCCTGTTCTAGTCTTCTCTTTCTGTCTGTTGTTTTTGCATCTCTTAATTTATTTCCTGGTAAGGGAGGTGCTTTTTTGCTCTCTTTGTATTATTTTTTTCTTTTCACTTTCTTGAAACCATTTTTAGGTCTCGCCTAGCGTTGCAGCGCATGCGCTGCTCGCTCGGCGAGACCTATAGTAAGAGAGTAGATTTGAGAAGGGGACTTGAAGCCCCGCCCCTCATTTTCATTGGCTGGCGTCACCGTTTATGCTAAACGGTGGCCTGCCATTGGAAATTAGGTTTTTTTGTTGACGCCCTTTCGCCTTTTCGTCCGGCCGATCCGGACAGGGTCGTCTGCTTTGTGGCTGTCGCAAAGCAATTTCTTATCTTTATGGGGGCCATCTGTTTTCGCTCAGCCCCGTGTTTATTTTTGCATGGCGCTTTCACTTAAAGTGAAAGCGCGATGCAAATATAAACAGCGGCTGAGTGAAAACAGATTGAAGTTTCTGCAATGGCTCGAGAAGAAAGTGTGTCTAAAGCCCGCGTGCTTGGCCCAGAGCACTCCACAGCTGCACACACGGGTAAATATTCAAGGTTTTAGCCCCTAGCAGCCAGCCGGGCACCCGAGGCCAGCAATGCATCACCGAACTCCGTGGTCATTTACCCTGCGAGGTGCAGACCATCTGACAGGCGCTCCATTTAGCTTCAAGGCGCTACACTCTGGAGCCCGCCCCAAAGACACCTCAGACGTGAGGAGAACCACACAAAACTCCACCGAGGGCGAAAGGCCACCTCTTCTGCCAGCTACCCCAGACATCTTGACCACGCGCCCGGTCCTAACGCCTTGGGTCAGTCCTGGCTACTTCCATTCAGCGAGTTGCTCTTTTACAAGCTCATCGAGTCCCATTGCTTAGCGCTAGAAAGTGCCTTGACAGCGCAAGAGAAAAACTCTTAAAATAAATAGAGGGGACAAACGAATGCATACGCGGGCAACGAAACGTGGCACACGGAGAGGAGGCAGGGGCCACGGCGGATGCGGGAGAGAGACACTGGAGTGACAGGCGAAGAACATGACAAACGGAAGAGGTGGGTAGCCAGAGTGCCGAAATCACCACGCTGCCTCACCGTCCTCTTTCACTGGCCATTACCCACCTGTCCTCACCTCGTCTGTCTCAGTCCTTTTCATCTCTTGAATCCATGGTCTCCCATCTCTCTAGTTTGTCTCAAGTTCAACCCCTTCTAAAGCTTTTTTACCCTCCCAATTTTTCCTTGCTGCTTCCCTTTCTCTCTCCTCCTCTTCCCATTACTTAAGAGCTCTTCTTTCTCTCCATCTTTGTTCTCCCTCTTCCTGCCTCTCCCCTCTTTGCCATCACTCCATGTTTCCGTCTCCCTCTCCCGGTCCCCTCTTTCCGTGCCTCCCTTCCTCTCGCCCGCCTCCTTTGTCTTTCTTTGATCTCGCCCCTCCTCTGTCGCACTCTTCGTATACCAGCTCTCCTTTCTCAGCCCTGGGCAACGGTTCCTCCTTTCTAGACCTTGCCCGTACACTCACTTTTCCTATTGTCTCCCACTTTCATCAACGCCCCCTTACCTCTCCTCTCCTCCTTCAGAATCAATCAGAGCGACTTCGTGGAACGTTTTTAAGTGCTGGGGAATTGCATCTGAATGTGCCGAGTAGCGAAGAACAAATAGAGAGGCGGTGCAATCGCTGCCGGCTGCAGGCCAATTGCCCATGTGATCCGATTCCCAGGGGGGCAGTCTTGAGTGGGCTCTGTTATGAGTGCACGCAGCTCCTGGGTGCAGTCTGCATCCGAGCAGCGCTGCTCCGAAGTGGAGTTTGGCTCTAAGTTGGCGCCTGTCCTCAGTGCGCTTTTGTTTCGAGCGCGGCTCCCATGCTTCTGAATGTGTAGCTCGAGGCTAGATTTAAGCGCAGACTGGCTCCGTGTGAGCGCTAGACCGGAGATCCCCCCTTGTGGGTTTCCCAATCCCAGGGTCTCTCAGCTTGACTCAGCAGGATCCCCTGCCCCTCGCTCTCGATGCTGCTCCCTAACCGTGGTACCCAATCAATCCTCCCGCACACATATGACATGTCCAACACTTATTCAGAATCATGGAGTTTATTCTGAAAAAAAGGAAAAACCTGCACCGATCCTGGTTTAGAACAGGCCATGGAGGGGTAAAGCAGCCCAGGGGGCGTGGCTTGTAAGGAGGGCACCTGTTCTGCGGTATGACAGGCACTGTGTGGTATGCTATAGTGCAGACTCTTGGGGTGGCCACGTTCTTAGGGCAGGCTTTGTTTTGGGGTACATAGATGCAGACACCGCGCTATGCAATGCAATAGGTGTTGCTTTTGGTATTGTAAATAACAATGCCTTTTAATTTTTTTAAAGGCATTGCCATTTACAATGTCAATAGCTCAAAATAATGTCATTGCGAGACCTATTGCATTGTAAATGCTTGTTTTGTTTAGTGTGTAGTTGTGTTCTGTTTTAATTTATTTAAATATTTTTTTTGATTGTCGGTTAATAAAGTACCTCTAAGCTTTGCCAAGATGGAAGTGGATGTCTGAATTCCAGGCACCTGGGTGAGGTTCTGGCCCTCTGTGCTTCACAGGTGCCTGAAGCAGAAGTGCATGGGGTGCTGGAGCACCCCCAAAATAACCCTGCTGAAGTTCAGAAGGTGAATGAGCAATAAAGATGACTTTAAATGTTATCTTGGCATAGAGGTCAAACGTCAGGCACCGTTCTTCTGACAAATTGCTACTTGTTCTTTTAACCTGTAGATTGTGTTTACTTTTTTTCTCTCTGACTGCAAAGTGAGAGGATTTTGAAATATGAACTATGTGACAATCTGACTGATTTTGAAAGGAAAGGCTGTAGGATGTTATTTTTTCTAACTCACCACAAAACTTGAACTGAACACATATTTCAAAATATGTCAGCAGTTAGAAAGGCAAAACTGAAGTACTTTCTTTTGTAATTCTGCAGTGTGATGGAAACAAATATTTTAATAGGATCAAAACAAATCACTACACTTTTTGTTGGTGCAAATAATAAATATCCACTGAAACCCAATTTCCAGATATGATCATTTGTGCGCTGCATACTGTTATCAATAAAACTACGCCCATGCAAATTTACTGCTCATCGCAATGGAAAATGTGCTGTCTGTAAATGTGCTATCACACCATGCTTTAGTAATAAATTTGTGACAGCATGCTTCAAAATCCATCACCGGTTACATACCACTCCCTTACAACTCTCCTGCTGAATGGGCGTGGCTCATTTGATGCTCTTGTTCTCTTTGTGATGCTTGGGTTTATCACAATCCCTATGACTTCAGTGATGATGTAACACTGGTACAGCAACGTGCTCTGACAATTGTTCCAGCATCACTGCTGTGTTCCATCTCTTGATGAAACATGACCAATAGAGAGGTACTTCGGTGATCTACTGGGACACAAATGGGGAATCTGCATTCAAATTCCCTTGCATTGTTTGACTCATTAGGTTACTGTATTTGGACATTGAAAAGAATATCATATCGTTAAATGAACTTTGTAATCTATGAAGAAAGTCCTTACAACTGAGATGCCTCCATAAAAGACACACAACTGTACCGTATGCACCTGACATGCCCTTCGTATGCTTACGGGAGCTCCTCTGTGAGGGACTGGAGAGGGTTTTAGGAGTGGGTGGATTAAGGAATTGCAAGGAATAGGCACTTGTATGGGGGAAGCAGTATTGGAGTTCAGAGAGTTAGTGGAGGAGTATGACATTTTCTATTACACCACACTGGGACAGCAGTGTCGGGACAATTATGGGAAATGGGGAATTACGACCCCCCAACACATCTGAGGCTACAGATAGTTCTCTGCACCACTGCCAAATGTAAAGAGGTCATACTATGTGTTAGATGTAAGAAGTGGATATTACTAAATTCTTATGAAATAAAAAGAGAAAAACACTTTCATTTATTTTCTTGGAGTCTATGAACTCGGTCACAAGCGCCAAAACATATCAGGCGCCATCTTCTATTACGTTGTTAAGGTCTCTGAGGGAGAGATGTGCTGTAGACCTGCAAAGGCCTCTCACTGAAGGGGACTGGGAATGTATACTCCGAAACGCCCCGGGAACATCCAGAAAATGCTCGCTTCAAAGTAATACACATCTGCCAGTTGCACAGGGCAAACATACCAAGAGCAGAATGAATCAATATTACCCAGGGGCTCAAGCAAAGTGCCCTAGGTGCAGTAAGGAGGGGTTGGATATTTTCCACGTGGTGTGGCATTGCCCCACCTGACAAGGTGCTTGGAGGCGGTGAGTTGCACCACTTTTGCAGTAACAGATAGGAGTGTTAGGGCTCTATCGGAGACCTGCATACTAAGGCTGTACCCATGACCCAATGGAAACAGAAGTGACCAGAACATTTATAAACCTGGCCTTGATACTGCCAAAAAAACGGATGACACTGAGATGGAAAGCAGTAGAGAGGCCCAGTATTAACTCCTGGAAACGTGATGTGATGCAGTGGGCTGAGTATGAATTATCGGACTTCATCAGGAGGTAAAGACCGGAAATGGGAAGGTAGACACAGCACGGCTCTGGGACGCAATATTGGCTTTATTCGCTGAGACAAAGAGTGAATAAATGAGATACAGCACTAGGGAGAAACACTAGGGGTAACACTACCGATCGCATGGTCTGTGGACACAATTGAAAGTGACTATTGCGCATTGAAGGCTTTGGGAGAAAGGGGGAGATCTATAAAGGGGTCCATACAGGTAAATGTTGGGATAACTGAGCTGGAAACTGGTGCTACCCAATAACAGGATGGATAGGGGGTAATACCAGGAAACGGAGCTACTGTTAGCTAAGGTAATGTTATCAGTGGGTTTGACTGCTACTTGAAGACAAGGCGGTTAAAGGATATAAGTCCACATTGATGAGGAATCGAAAGAGATTGTAAGGGACTTTGAAGGAAGAAATGTGTCCCAGGATTTAGCAAACGTAAAGAGTGATCAAAAGTACTGAATATAGGACCAAAATGGGTGTGAATGAGACTGGCCTTTGTATATGTACTTTGAAATGATGGGAGTATGACGTATGGGCAGATATTGTTGATTAATTAAAGGATTGTTAAACTCTAAAAACTCAATAAAATGTGTTAAAAAAATATTAAACGCTTTAAAAATTCTATTTTAAATCTGTGGCATGTTATAGTGAATATCTGGAGTGTTTCGAACTCACCAGCTTCTCTGTCTCGTTGCAGAGAGATCTCATTCCAGCATTCGACCTCTCCATTCTTGAACATGCTTATTGCCAGGTAATAGATGCACGTGAAAGTTTGGTAATATTTTATTTATTAACAAGCAGTAGCTACCTGTTCCTTTGAGAATTGGCCCGTGAAAGAGTATTTACTGTGGATGCCAAATCCCTCCGAGCTGCTGCAGCTGACAGACAATCCGGCAGCTGGGATAAAGATTCCCGCAGATAATGAAGTTAATAACAGTTAATAATCAGTTGCTGAATTTAGAGTATTGAAAAAGGCTCTTGGTTGTGGCACCGCAGAACACTTGGCTCGGGTTCTCGCTGGGATGCATTTTTAGAATTACATATATTTTGACCTTGCTAGGAATAGACTCGCGTGTTAAGGATCCGGAACACGGGGCACAGATTCTACCAGTACTGAAATAGTTGCGCTGAGATTCTGTCAGCAGTGCGATGCATTCACGTCTCTACGAGTAGCATGCAAAGAGATTTATGGGATCAAAGGAGGGTAGTGGCTGCCAAGATGACATGGCTGCTGCTATTTAGTTCGTTTAGTCACTACCTTTTGTCCTTTTGTTCAGTGCTCTTAAGGGATGAAAGGATACAAATACAGAGAGTCCTATCAGGCATTTGCAGTTTCATGCAGTCCTAATGCCCTCCAGTACAGCTCTTGCTTTAGAAGTGTTGTGTTTAAAATGGTGCTGCATGGTCCAGAGGAGAGGGGAGCCTTGCTCTGTCACAAAGGTTAAGGTAGGCGGCCCGGGTCTTACATACTGAAAATCTGACCTTGTGAGGGAGGAAACACACATTAGCAGCTCACGAACCCACTAATAATCCCAGTTCTTGGTCTCTTGTTCCTGCACCAGGCCTGACATACGTGTGTTAGGTTAGGTATGGATAACCATGCGATGCCATGCTATGGTATACCGTGATACAACGACAGTCAAAAGATCTACAATAAACCTGTAAAAATATTACCACTCTCTGGTCCATGAAGTGAACATCCACAGACACATTCAATAATCTGCTGTTTATTCTTCTGCCAAACAATATGGCGCCATCAAGACCTAGCAGCGCATCCAAACTATTCAAGCCTCCAGCTGTCTTTTCCATTAAAGCATAAAATGCCACTTGGGCTCCGGATATGTCTTGGGGCCTGTGACCGAGTTCATAGACTTCAAGAACATACATGAAAGTGTTCTTCTCTTTTTCTTGCACAAGAATTTTCCACTTCTTAGATGTAACACAGAAAACTATCTACTTCATGTGAGACAATTTAATGTGTTGTCAACTCTGGGAGTTGTATATTGATCAGGCATTATCAATGCATACTGTCACATTGTTGTTCTTACTGCAAACAATAATCAGGAAAGCCCTGGCACATCGGATTCTTTCATAATTCCAAATGATGCCTTCCCAACATTTGCTAAAATCTTACAGATCTGCATGTGCGATGAAATGTGATTGTTCTCTGAATGGGGTACCCACAAACAAACTATGGGCTTATCTAACATTTCATTCACATGTTGGGAACACATCAGCTGTTTGTAACATTCTCACCTTTAATTGCTTTGCCTCCCACTCAGATATAGAGATTTCCAAAATGTAGAGGCATATTTACGAGTGCCTTGCATCATGCTTGCACCACGCAAAGTTGTACATGCACGATGCAAAGCCCCAAGTCATATTTATGAAGCCACGCAAAGCCACTTTGCATCGCTTTCAATGGCTTCACAATATGGAGTAATGCAAAGCAGCACAAGGTAGGCGTTACTTGATATTGCATTGGGTGTTCCCACGGAACTCCCATGGTGTTTTACGCATTCCCAGATTTACAAGGACTTGTAAACCTGGGAATGTGTCCAAATCTTATGCCGAGGAGAAATGTGTTTATTTTGCCTGTTTTTTCCTCTTTCTATGTGTACTGCATTTTGAAGCACACATAGAAAGAGGAAAATGCCTCTCTGGATTGTTTTTGTGCAACAAGGTGCCCCTTGATGCACAAAACAATCCTGCCTGTAACGCAGGCACCCTTGCACCATGGTGTAAGGGTGTCTGCGTTGGTGCTAAGCTGCCTAAAAGGCGCCAGCACAGTTGGGAAGGACAGGAATGGGAAACAGCGTTTACAACGCTGTCGGTACAACGCGGTTCCTTTACAACGCTGTTGTTACAATGACCGCATTGTTACCATGCGTACCATTACATCGCAAGTCGTTTCAGCGACTTGCTGTAGGGGCCGCGCTGGTGTTGGATTTACAATCCAACACCTTCCCTGCTGTTGCACAAACTGGAGTAGGAATAGTAAATAATACTATTCCTAAGTCCAACGCGCCCCCTACAGCAAGTCGTTGAAACGACTTGCGATGTAATGGTTCGCGTTGAAGCAACACAGTCGTTGTAATGACCGCGTTGTAATGGAATGCATGAAAAGCGCATTCGTTGTAAAGAGTCCTATTCACAGGAATGCACTGTATTGGATAAATACGGTGCATTCCTGCCCTTTCCCTGTGACGCAGGGCAGCGCAGCAAGGTAACTTGCGGCACTGTCCTGCGCCACCATTCTAGTAAATATGCCCCTTAGTTTTGCAGACTCTATCTTGGGAAAAACACTTTGCACACTGACAGTCTCAGGAATGATGGAAGTCAAATGAAATTCAGCAGATTTCATTTCTCCATCCAGAGTAATTTAATGGCTGATAACATGTTTAATGGAAATATGATTACTCCACTATTTTTCCTTTTTTTTGGGGGGGGGAGTTCTCTTCAGAAGTAGCTATCTACACAAATTATCTTCTTGAGGTGCTTCTATCACCAGTGGTTTGACTTTGTGATATTCAGACGTGAATGTTCATCATGCACATCCTTCTTATCAATTCATTATACGATGTTAGATTTTTAAGTGCACCGATTGGCAACGCCACTCACAAAGGAACCCAAATACCGTATGTACTGGGAACAGATTCAAACACAGGAGCATTAGCTAACACAGGAACATTAGCTAAAGAATGCAGAAACATGTCCAGACCACCCTATGCCCATAGTTTTCACCTGCACCCTTTATGTCATCAGGCAAACATGAGGAAAGAGAAGAAATCCAGAGACAACTATTGAAAATATCACTTGACCCAGATGACGGTATAGGGAATAACATGTCATGGGGATTGGTGTTTACTTTTCTTTCTCTGACTGCAAAGTGAGAGGATTTTGTAAAGTGAACTTTGTGACAATCTTGATGGGGTACAAGGAGTGTGAAAGGAAAGGCTCTAGGATGTCAATTTGTTTCTTACACAAGATGATTTAAATTCCTGTAAATTCCTGTAAATTAACTGTAGAAATATTTCAAAATATATCAGTAGTTAGGAAAGCCGGAATTAAGCAAATTTTTAGTAATACACAAGAGTTAGAAATGGGGGTCTCTAGTTGGCAATGATTTGCACCTTTGTCCAAGTAGGGACCCTTGCTTCTAGTCAGGGTAAGGGAGTTATGTCCTTAGACAACTCCTGCTCACCCCCTTGGTAGATTGGCACAAGCAGACAGGCTTATCTCAGAGGCAGTATGTAAAGCATTTGTGCACACGTACAGTAATACAGTGAAAACACTACAAATGGACACCACACAATTTTAGAAAAATAAGTGATCTTTATCTAAACCAAACAAGACCAAAACGACAAAAATTCACAATATATATACACCAAGATATCCTCAAAAATAGGTTATTCACCCAAATAGAACTTGTAGCAACAAATAACTCCACCTGGAGCTATTGCGACATCGTGACAGATAAAAATCCAAAGTACAGCGCCGACCGCGAGGTGCGCGGCGTCGGCCGTGGTGTCACACAGACCCCCAAAGAACAGTACCTTGCTAAACGATGAAAGCAAAGACGGTGCACGGCTTTGGGAAG
The DNA here is from genome assembly GCA_963921515.1 of Calotriton arnoldi. Taxonomy (NCBI): domain Eukaryota; kingdom Metazoa; phylum Chordata; class Amphibia; order Caudata; family Salamandridae; genus Calotriton; species Calotriton arnoldi. Next base: position 2,627,234 of record CAWUFW010000748.1, read on the forward strand.
GTGATGCTTTGTTGGCGCTGGGCGGCGTCGGTTCCTTACGACCACAGGGAACGTGATGCGTTGGTTCCTTATGACACCAGGGGAGGTGAGGTCTCGGTTCCTTACTGTTGTCGGGGAGGTGAGGCGTCGGTTCCTTACTGTTGTCAGGGTGGTGATGTCGCGGGGGTGGCGAGGCGTCGGTTCCTTACGACGGTGCGGTGTCGATAGAATCAGGATGCCACTCACGTCCAGTATCGGCTCCGCAATGATGAAGCACCGGCTTCGATGAGGTTGGGGCTGCGGTGCGAGTCAGGGTGGTGCGTCATGAGTGTCACCAGCGGTGCCCCATAGCTGCCAAGGTTTCACATTGCTATGTGTGACATTTTCATAATTTCAGTGTAATTATGAGTGACATTTCAATGACTATGAGTGACACTTCTTCGCAAGCAAAATCAAGCAATGAAGACGAGGTAAACATAAATATCAGAGATTACTCCCATTTGAGCAATGAAAAACTCTAAGAATATCTTAAAACTGCTGCAAAACACCAGAAATGGAAGGGCACTAACGGTAGACAGACTGGGTGACTGTAGTGCTCAGCAACAGAGGGCTGGCAGGCACTGCCCCTGCTCAGAAGATGATCTCAGCTGCACCATGCGGATTGTGCAATATTGATTACTGAATACCCCAGGTTGACTGGTGATGGCAGCTGGTCGGAGCAATTGCTGCTGGAGGAAGCAACAGGATGCTGTTTAACGGTGACAGAGAGAGCCCTGTGATAACTCTGCTGCTGGGTCTTTCTCTGAACGGATAAACTGGATCTCACCAGCCAGTTAGCACATTTTCTGTAGTTTCAGTAAGTTGTTTTAGTTAGGGGGTGGGTGCTCTGGCTCTGGCTGATATGGACATAGTTGGGAAATTTTTAATTTGCTCATGAGTGACATTTATAGGCTTTCAGGGTATTTAGGAGTAGCACTTCACTGCCTTATCTTTGACACTTAGTAATGAACTAAAGACAGCACCCAATAGCTTTATTCTTTAAAGTGTCATTTTTTAATAACTTTTTGTAACCAGCCTTTCTCATAACCCATAGGCTGCAGTGCAAAGTCGGAACGCTTTTCATAATAGTTTTCGCCAATATTCCTTTTGCTTTAGAGACCCAAAATGTGTTAACATTCTTGTTGGCTGCAGAAGTAGGTACCAATTTAAACCAGTGCCACTCATTAAGACCAAGAATGTAACTCAATTCCGATAATAATGTCATTAATTGTAAATATTTGGTCAAAAGGCAAAAAATATACCTTTAAACAAATGCACTGTGCTGCTCTTTGGAACGTTATTATTTTTTACTGACCTTCATTATTGCGGTCCCAGGATGGCAGCTGTTCCCATAGCTGCAGCAGGGATCTCTTGCGTCTCACAACTAGGCAGGCAGAGTTTAACTTTTATCAATAAGGAAATCTGTGAGCAGTATGAACATGGGGCCTCTCGGCTCCCTAGGGTGCGAATGTACATAATTGAAAGGGCGGCCAGCAGCGTCAGAGACAGTCATTATGTTGTCTGTGGGTCGGAGAGAGGCCAGGGGAATGAGAGCCATGTTAGAGATATGCTCCCCTCTTGACTTCTTTTTGCCCGCCACAACAAAAACAAAATCATCTACATCCTGCACCGTGGTGTGCCCGCTTCGCTATCCAGGGGCTGCCAGGCATTATAGCTTTAACTTTTCTGAGCAGACAGGAGTAGGCCCAGGTGCTGCCAGCTAGAACCCAGCTACCACTTTTAGGTGGGCCAGGCAAACCCTTGCGCGCCGGCCCGATCGGTCGGGTTTGTGGGCGTTGTCAGTGAGTGAAATGTGTCGGAAATATGTTGCGGCTGCGCGGTGAGTAAATCATGACGTCTGTTATATTGTAGCAATAACAGCTAGAGTCCAGCCAGCCCCCAAGCCTGCCGGGACTAGTGCGCAGTGCGCGCTGCCACTCCAGGTTTCTCAGTCACTAAATGGGTATATTAGCAGCCAGTGCTCCGGGTAGCTGACAGCAGAGGAGGCGCAATATGTTTGACTTTGCATTTCAGTGCGGTGATGCGGACCACCACACTGAAATGCGTTAGTCTAACGCCTGATGCGTGGTACTTGGCAGGGCTGATTCCCTCGGCTCCGGTGCAGGCAGCAGCCTCGGTGACGGTATCTGAGTTGATACAGTGCGGCGGCGGCAGGCGGCGGGGTTGGGGTGCAAGTCAGGGCGGTGCATCGTGCTCTTCACGAGCAGTGCCCTTGGCTTCGGTGCTGGCAGCGGCCTCGGTGACGGCGTTTGAGTTGATACGGTGCAGCGGCGGCTGGCGTCGGGGCTGTGGTGCAAGTCAGGGCGGTGCGTCGTGCTCTTCACAAGCGGTGCCCACGGCTTCATTGCCGGTCGCGCCATCGCTTGCCGGCGTCGGTGTTGCAATTTTCCTCTGTGGCAGCTGAAACTGCAGTTCCAGATGCAGGAGGACAGAGGAAATTAAGTCTTTGAATCCCTAAGGCTTCAGAAAGGGAGAAAAGCTTTACTTCAAGCCCTTGGAGATCTTCTTCAAGCAGGATACACAGCACACAGCAAAGTCTTTGTCCTCTCCTTGGCAGCAACAGCCACTGCAGGCCAACTCCAGACAGCACATAGCAAAGGAGCAGTACTTCTCCTTCAGCTTTCCCTGCTCTTCTCCTTGGCAGAGGTTCCTCTTGAATCCAGAAGTAATCTAAAGTTCTGGGGTCTGGCCCCCAATATTTATACAGCATGTCCCTTTGCTCTCTGTGGCAGAGAGGCTCTGTGCTCAGTCCAAACCAGTTCTGTCCTCTCTGGCCCAGCTTCCCAGCAGGAGGTGGAGACAGCATTGTGTAAGGCAGACCTGGCCTATTCAGGTGCAAAGAAAATTCCTCCCACTACTCTGAATGCAGCCCAGGTCTATTCAGCCAAACCCTGACTCATCCAGGAAGGACAGGACACACCTCAACCCCCCAGTGGCTGTCTACAGTGAATGTACATCCCCAGCCCCTGTCACTCTAAAGCCAGACAGTCAATCCACAAACCTGCAGAGGCACACAGGATGGCTAAGCAAGAAAATACCCACTTCCTAAAAGTGGTATTTCCAAATGCATAATATAAAAATCATCTTTACTAAAAGATGCATTTTTATATTCTGAGTTCAGGCATACTAAACTCCATCTTTCTATCTTGTCTCAGTGGGAAGTTATACTTGTAAGATGTTACAAAGTATTCCCCATTGTTTCCTATGGGACAGATAGCCTTTCAATTGTGAAAAACGTAATACACTGTATTTCACTATCAGGACATGTCACACACACCAGTACATGTCCTACCTTTCACATACACTGCACCCCTGCCCATGGGGTTACCTTGGGCCTACCTTAGGGGTGACTCACATATAAAAAAAGGGAAGGTTAGGGCCTAGCAAGTGGGTGCACTTGCCAGGTCAACATGGCAGTTTAAAACTGCGTGCAGACACTGCAGTGGCAGGTCTGAAAACCCTTTGAAAGGCTGCTTGTGTGGGTGGCACAAACAGTGCTGCAGGCCCACTAGCAGCATTTGACTTACAGGCCTTGGCACACACAGTGCACTGTACTAGGGACTTAGTAGTAAGTCAAATAAGCCAATCATGGACACACCAAGCCATATTAACAATTTACATCGGGAGAACATATGCACTTTAGCACTGATCAGCAGTGGTAAAGTGCCCAGAGTTATAAAACCGACAAAAACAGGTAAAAAGTCTGGGAATAAACCCGCTGAAAAAGCCAGGTCTAACAAGAAGTGCAATGAAAACAAAGATTTTAATAGGATCAGTGGTCGAAGTGGGCAGGATCCTCAGGGCACGGCGTGCCCCAACTTCTTTATTTTTGTAGCTTCCGTTCCCCTACTTTTTTTATTTTAAACACACGTCGAGGTACGGCAGAAATAGCCAAGGCCAATACATAAGGCGTGGCCGTTTTGGGACGGGTGGGCAGAGAAAGAAAAGGACTCTGTCTCTTTCTTCTTGCCCAGAGAAGACAAGGACAATGTCCACTTCTCCTTCTCTGCTGCTGGCAGCTGCCCCCACCCCCTCCTCTTTCTTACTCTTCCTCCCTCTTTCTGTCCTGCTCCTCCTCACGTGAATCGTGGCTTCAAGATACGGTTCTTACTCCCTCTTTCCTCTCCTTTCGCTTACTTGTTCCCTGTGAGATGGACTCAAAAAAGAAAAACACATTTTTGTATTCCAAAGTGCAGCCTTGGGACAGAGAGAAATAAAAAGTTCAAAATGTGAAAAATAACTAAATAAAGCAAGACAAAGTGGTCGCAAAGTGGCCAGATTGGTTTTATTCATACCCAAAGCCACTTTACAGAGTTTGCCATTGAAGTGTTACTTTTGTTATCTCGTCTTTCTTTGAACAACATTGTATTCCCCAGGTGGGGAAGTTCACCATTCCTGCAGGTACTGTGCAATACATGCTTGATGGGTGGATTGGAAAACAAAATGTGTACCGCGGCTCTGTGTTCAGGGATGTGGTCTTTTTAAACCATGCTGCTTATGTTTTGTAAGGATATAAGCAATGGATATTGAAACGGGTGCCTTCTGGGCCCTATAGTCATGTCCTTAACTTTTCAGGCAAAATCACTCATTGATTTCTGAATATTGAGTGTAAAAGTGTTAAGGTAACCATGTTGTTCCTTCTTACATTTCATATGCTTTACTTAATCTTGCATTCCGTTGAGTGTTTGCTTTTTACAGGATGCTGTTACTTTTTTTTTAGGCAGCATATTACTCTTGTCTAGTGCGTAATCTGAATTGAATCGCATCCAGGTGGTTATAGCGGGGCACAATTGGGTTGTAGCCGAGGGCAGTGCGAGTTTCTCTCAGTGGGGCAGTATGGTGTTCAGTGGGGGAGAGGATGTGGCACTATGGTCAGAGCTGCCGAATTTAGAACTGGAGAACCAGGTTCAGTCTTCATGACCAGTCCACTCTCCTGAGGGAGCACATTCCCATGCTAGACCTTAGAAAGCCCCGCAAGACCTTAGAAGCCCTGGTGTCTTAGCACCAGCAGGTGGACCCTAGCGGTGGCATTTGTGGGTTAACCTTGAAGGCCTGTCCACCACAATCCATGCTGAAGTTCACCTCCAGTCTTGCGGGCAGGTCTATGAAGCAGCACACCCTAAAGCGACAGTGACTCTGTCACTGAGGTCCCAGGACCCTTGAGCAGGGCGGCTCTAGGGCGGTGAGACCGGTGCGATCGCACCTGGCGCTGACTTCAGGTGGGGGAGTCATGTTTGCAAGTATATTATGTTTCTAAAAGCACTTGCTGCCTCCTTCCTGGCCTCCAGCAATTTTCGGCAACAATAAAAATGTCATGATAACTCCGGTGATTAATGTTCTTCCTAGAGAGAGATGGAGTTTTGTCAAGTGGAAGTTTTGACTTGTGGAAAGGTAGCACAGAGGGTTAATGTACCTGCTGCAAAGAACATGTACCACGCAGATCACAAAGTGCACGTAATGTAAATAGGTCAGTGGGTTACTGCTTTTGTCAGTGAGATCCTTTTGTTACATGCAGTTTATAAGTCAAAATCCTAACATAGAACAGTGAGCTATTAGCTGTCATCTAAGAGCTGCATGCAAACTGCAAGGTATAAATTAGAGTGTTATGGTTTTTTCCACATTCTTCGATTATCCTAATGTTGCAAAAAGGGTTCATTTGGATAGAAAGCAATTCTGGTTATTAAAGAGAACCCCCAACCATGGTATTACATTCTAAATTCAGTTTGTGTTTCTCCAGACCAATCACTATTAAACTATACTGACTACTAGTATGGTTGTAATGTGACTCCTACACCTTGTAGTCCTTTGTCTTATGTAACATTTCCTATACAGTGATTTACACATGTATGATTGATTGTCTCTATGTAATGTGTGTGATGTAAAGTGCTCTGACACCCTACACTGGTATCAGTGGCTCTGTAAATCAAATTAAATGCATCTGAGTGAGAGTGTGGTTATGGAGACTTGGGGGGCACTGTTAAAGGGTGGTAGTGAGGGAATCCGTGGCGGAGGGAGTCATTGAGGGGCAGCTGCAAACATTGTCGCACAGGGCTCTACCAGCGCTAAAGCCTGCCCTGCCCTTGAGGCCAGTCCACCTCACCCACTGGTAACTCCATTGGCCTTGTTTCAGCAGTAGTAGCTGTAACTTACCAAGGCTCTGTAATGCAGAATTTGCACGCACACCAAACTAAGTTCACAAACTTCACGGTCTCTCTGCTTCATGCACAAGCACTTTTAACATGTGCTGCCTGCTTTGGGGCCACTGTAATTTTAAGCAGCAATTGAGTGACAAAATTATGCAGCAGTATTGACTAAATGTGTAGAAAAAAAGGCTGCAGCAAAATGTGGTATATTTTTTGATACTTTATTATTTTGACATTTTTACACATGCTAACAGTCTCTGCAAAGATTTTGCCTTACCAGTGTAACATACAAATTCAGCTGTGAGAAAGGTGATCAGTCAACCTTCGCAGAAACACAAGTCACATTTTTTTGTAACTTTTGATCCATTTGAGCTACAAACAATTTATTAGTTAAAATCGTCAAATTATGCAGCAGATGAAGCATTACGTGACAAATATTGCAGAGCCATAATTATATAGAAAACATTTGCAAACTAGGATATTTTGCCATTCATGTTTGAACTGCTCCTGTGGAAAAAGGGAGGAGAAGTGCTGATGACAGAAACTCCATGGCTCGGTGATAAATGGCTTTTAAGCGTATTTGGGACATTCTGTGATTGGAAACGAATCCCACTTTGTGAATGTATTTTAATTTCAAAAACTTTTATTAAACCTTAAATAAATGTGTATCCATGGGTTGAATTAAATAATGTAATAAGCTGTAACTGGGTAGTGAAATGGCTAACAAATACTACAAATTAGAATGATTTGCTCTTTCTGGCCACACCTCTAACTCTGCCCACTGACCCAATTGTTGGGCTATTCCCGCCCTCTGATTCTCCGCCCACAGTTCCCCTACTTTTTTCCTCCCACTTCGACCACTGAATAGGATCAAAACAAATCACCAGACTTTACTTGATGAAGCACAAATGATAAATATTTACTGAAACACGATTTACCAAAACATTATCCTTTGTGCTCTCTATATTTGTGTAATCAGTAAAACTGGATGCCTGTGCAAATTTAATGGCCATTTCGATGGAAAATTTGCTGCATGTAAATGACAGTGCGCTCCCACACAATGCTTTAGTAAAATATTTGTTACAGTGTGTTCCAAAATGTACCACCGGCTAGATACTGCACCCTTACCACTCTCCTGCTGAATGGGCATGGCTCATTCGCTACACTTGCTCTTTGTGTAAGGCTTGGATTTTTCACAATCCCTATGACTTCAGTGATATCACCACTGCTATTGACCCTTTTGCATATGCAATGAACAATCAATCTATGTGAGTCAGAAAACACTACACTCATACTCTGGATCGAACGGGAGCCATGCACTCTTGCATCTCTCACCACTTCCACCAATGACCACATGCACCAATAAAAGGAGCGCCAGTAGAAGAAATGAGGGAGGGGTAATGGATTAAGATAGAAATCAGAAGCACCAGCTGGCCAAGCCTTTTGGCGTGAGAATTGCTGAGAATTTTTGTGAGAGACTCCAAACTGCAGCAGAGATAGTTGACATATACAGCTATTTGGCTGGGCCTTCCATCTCTGAAACAACCTGCAATTACTTAGATGAGCATTACAAAACCAATGGCCTAGCAAGCCCAATGTAAGACCCTCAGCAGCGAAGGGGATCTCATCCCCAACCAAGAGCGTGCCAGGAGGCGTGTTTGTAGAGTGGTGGAGAAAGGGGGCGTGGCCTGCTATCAGAACTCAGCAATCCTGTTGTGTGAGACTTACTGGAGGCAATAGGAGGGGTAGTTGGCCCCAAGGACATCCTTGGGGGCCAACTACCCCTCCTGTTACCTCCAGTAAGCCCCACACAGCAGGATTGCTGAGAAGTTGTTAGAGGCCACGCCCCCTTTCTCCACCACTCTGCGAACGTGCCTCCTGGTGCACTACTAGTTGGGGGATAAAGTCCCCTTGGCTCCAGAGGGACCTTGGGGGGCCAAGAAGCCCTCCAGGTACCTCCTGTAAGCCCTACGCAGCAGAATTCCTGAGAGCTGGTCGGAGGCCCAGCCCCCTTTCTCCACCACTCTGCAAACGCAACTGCTCATTAAAAAACCTTAGAAATTCACTAAATAAAACAAAGGTTACACGGACGTTATAGTTAGGAATTAGCATTTAAAAAACCTTAGAAATGCACTAAAAAAAACAAAGGTTACAGGGACGTTATAGTTAGGCTGACATTTCACTCATACAAAACCAGAGAAATTCAGCCGTTATAGTTAGCTGAGTTAACTATAACTTGTGCCCCTGCAATGCACTGCTTTTGACCTCACATATTACATCACTCATGACATGGTCAGTGACATCACTGATGACATCTCAAATGACATCAGTGATGACATCATCCACATTATCTCTGACGGTCCCAATCACAACCCTATAGAATCTTTTAAACACCAACTGCCACTCCCACACAGCCATTCACAAATCCATTGACAGAGCCATACCAGTACTTACACAGTCACTCACTAATTCATAGATCTACACACATATCCACTTGCTCACCCATACTGCCACTCATACACCCGCTCAGTCACCAATACAGCTATTGACATATCCACTCATATACCCACACAGGCACTCACACTGAGTGAATCACCCATAGAACTATTCACACACCTACACACTCACCCATACTGTCAATCATACAGTTAAGTACTAACCCAAACAGTTACATACACATCCACTTACTTGCTCATAGAAATAGTAACACATACTTATTCACCTATACAGTCACTGACAGAAGCATGTACTCATTCATATAGCCACTCTCACATTCACTTTCTCACGCATACGGTCACTCATATACCCCGTCACTCACCTATACTGCCTTTCACATACACAGTTACTGACCCATACTCACACAAGCACTCAATCACCGACACAGCCATACAGACACTCACTCACCCATACAACTTCTCTCATGCACCCGCTACCCCATCCAGGCACTGACTCACCCACTCACTCATCCATACAGGCAGTCACACACCTCCTCACCCACACACACAGACACCCAGACAACCATAGAGATAGTCAACCAATCAATCACCCATATAACCATTCACATACCCACTAACACACTCATACACCCACTTAGACATCAACTGACAGATACATTCACACAACCAGTCACTCATCCATACATTCACTGAGACACCTAATCACTCACTTATACAGTCAGTCACGCACCCACTCAGTCATCCAAACAGTCACTCATACACCCACTGATTCACCAATACACCTAGGTATATATATTTAACATTCATAAACTTTTTAAAAACACTCACAGTCACTGGATGATGTCATCACTGATGTCATCAGTGATGTCATTTGAGATGTCATGAGTGATGTCACTGACCATGTCATGAGTGATGCAATATGTGAGGTCATAAGCAGTGCATTGTGGGGGCGCAAGTTATAGTCAACTCAGCTAACTATTATGGCTGCATTTCTCTGGTTTTGTACGAGTGAAATGTCAGCCTAACTATAACGTCCCTGTAACCTTTGTTTTTTTGTGAATATATAGATACACGAGTCGCAGCATGCACATAGAATGAACTCTCCTGAGAGGGCCCAACGGAGGGCAATGATTTCACTAATGAGCATGTGGACAAGAGTGTTTTCAAGCCTCAGTGCAAAGTTTACTTGAGCCTGTGAACAAGGACTGGGAGGGTCCGAAACGCGTCAGGTATACTAATGACTTTGATGTGAATGCCGGTTTCTTAGACCTAAAAATAAAAGCGCTCTGGAAGTTTGTCTGCAAATGAGTGCATCTTCGTTCTGAGGGCAACAATGGTATAATTTATTACGGCAGTCCAGCCGTGAAGACTGGCACCATCATTAGAATGAAATGTGACGCTGCTGGGTTTGAACTTTTAAAATCAGAAAAGTGGATTTGAAGACCGGCAAGAAAATGCAATTTGAAACCAGACTCTACATTGAGGGGCCCACTGGAGGGTTAAGAGCATCATGAATTTAATCAAGTATAATTGAGCACACTCAATGGAGTCCAAAAAGTAAGTTTGGGCACTACTAGTCCCAGCATGCACATAGAATTAACTCACCTGAGAGGGCCCACCGGAGGGCTATGATTTCCCTAATGAGCATGAGGACAAGAGTGTTTTCAAGCGTCAGTGCAAGGTTTACTTGAGCCTGAGAACAAGGACCGAAGGGCCCAAAACGCGTCAGGCATGCTAATGACTTGGATGTGAATGCCGGTTTCTTAGCCCTGAAAATAAAAGAGCTCTGGAAGTTTGCCTGCAAATGAGTGCCTCTTCTTTCTGAGGGCAACAATGGTATAATATATATATATATGTATATACATATATATATATTTTATAACATTTCATTAATTAAATATTGAATGAAATCACATTTTTCATATACAAATAATATGTTAGCTCTTTTCTAACATGTAACATCTAACATCGATCCTTTGACTTACCCATACATCGGTAAAGCCATCCATCCATCCATCCACATGCTCAGATTTTCCTTTACTCTTCCATCCTTTCGCCTGTACATCCACCTTTCCATTCACTCATCCTTTCACGTACTCATCCATCCACTCATTCATCCACTCACTCATCCATCTATCCTTATCACCCTTCTTACATTTCTTTCACCTTCCTTACTTTCACTTTTCCTTCCTTTCAACCTTCCATTCTTCTCTCCATTTTATATCAACCCATCATTCTTATAGTGTTAATTATGAGCTTTTGTCTGCTCAGTTGCATTGGTGAAAGATTCCATTGATAGAGCAACATTGGGCAGCCCTTTCTGGTCCCCTGTCCTAGATCAAATAGCCAGAAACGAAGGCAGTTAGCTCTGTGTTAAACCCGTCAGCCTTGGGGTGGTCTTCTCGCAAACCTTTTGCCTTACTCCACCTGTTTTTGCTGAATTCGTTTTTTTTGGCCTTAGGGCTCTGGCACTTTACAACTGCTAACCAGTGCTAACATTTACTTGTAAGTCCCTAGTAAAGTGGTAGTACATTTACCAAGGGCCTGTAAATTAAATGCTACTAGTGGGCTAGCAGCACGCATTGTGCCACCCACTTAAGTAGCTTTTTAAACCTATCTCAGGCCTGCCATTGCAGCCTGTGTGTGCAGTTGTAAACTGCCATTTCAACCTGGTCAAATAAACCTTTTGCCAGGTCCAAACCTTCCGTTTTAATACATATAAGTGTACTGTACTTTTAACGTTTAACTAATATATGTCCTGGTAGTGCAAAACTCTTATATCCGTTTTTCACAACTGCAAGGCTTGCCTCTCTAATAGGATAACATTGGGTTACCTTATTACATTTAATAAATTATAACTTTCAATTGGGAGCAGGTAGGAACATCAAGTTTGGTCTCTAAAAAACTGTAATTTAAAACCCTCTTTAATGCTAAAGTTGGATTTTAAACGTAGTTCTGAAAATGCCACTTTTAGAAAGTTGGCATTGTTTATCCTAACCATTTTATGCTTAGGTGTAGGTGGCAATTGGTCTTTGTGTATAACTCCCAGACAGTGAGACAAAGGGGGAATAGGTGTTGGCAGGATAGGCCATCTTTAACTTGACAGGGGGCCAGAGCTGTCACCTACCACACTGGCACATCACAAACACTCTGCCTAAGCACACTCACAAAGGGTTTCATGCTAGTCTTTTGTGCCCCCAGACAAGCTGGGGCCAGGGTAGGGAGGCAGGAAACTGTACACACCTCTGTAGGACGAGGACTCTAGCACTTTTTCTCACTTCAAAGTGGGCACCAGGTATAAATGGTGGAACTTCAGACTCAACTCTTCAGTACACTTTTGGACCTCTGGAAGACTCAGAAGGAGGATTGTTGTGCTGCTCTGCTGCAGGAAGGACTGCCCTGCTGCCTGAGTGAGCAGGACTTGACCTGCAACTTGAACCCAGGACCACCAGAGTGACCTCAAGGGCTAGTTGGCTAGCCTCAGGGACAGAAAAGGCTCCAACAATCTTGAACCTGCACCTGGTCTCTACCTGCTGTGCGCCCTAACCCCTGGACCCTTGGAAGAGGGGCTAAAGGTGCTCTGCTAGCCCAGCTGTGGTGTCCTCAGAACTGACACAGCTTTTTGCAGCACCTCATCGGAACTGACACAGCGCAATGCAGCCTCGACACAAGTCCTCTTTGCAGCTCTTGCAGCTCATTGGACCCATCGTTGTATGATGCATCTTCGACGCAGACAGCTCATCAATTCTCATTAAGGCTGCTGCGTGGTGCAACACTACACAACCATGATTTAAGGTACAATTCTCAGCTGGACTAATTTGCTCCCTATATCCAACACATGCTCCATCACAGTCGGCCTTAACTTGTGACTTTGTAACGGTCTGGCACGACCAGATGACCACAGTTGGCACTTTGTGCTATTAAGCATTATTTTGTAATTGAACTTTTAAAATTGCATATCTCTAGTTCTACTAATTGGATTTTTGTTGTATTGGTGTCAATCTATTGCATTTAACTCTATATTTCTAAATTGGTGCGGGATTTTTCTTGTTTTCACTTTATCATTATTTGTGTGCTGCATAAATACTTTACACGCTGCCTCTAGCCTAAGTTAAGCCTCACTGCTTTTGTGCCAAGCAACCAGAGGGTTACATACAGGTACTTGTGTTTCACCCTAACAAGAATTGTGGTTGCTGCTTGAGTGGGGTTACACCCACCTCAACTAGTAACCCAATTTCTCACACTCTCACTAATTTAGAGCTTAATGGCTCTTTATCACTCTTAAAAAGTCTTACAATTTGTCTCCAGATGTCGACATGAGTGTGAAGAGAGATCTCAGCTCAGGCAAGACCTCTGTGTCGAACAACTTAAGCAGAGAAGAGGGTTCAGATTCAGTAAAAAGGAGCTAAAAGGAGGTTTGGGCACATATTTTGAACAGCACAGTTAATAATCAAATTAGTGGCTAGACAGAGGTGCAAACCATTCAGGATCCAGAGCTGTATTAAACGTATGCATGCCTAAACCACCCCTCTCTCCCTTCATAGCCACTTTAAGAAAGGACAAGTGTTCATTTGCTCCTAACCCTTTTCTTGTCTTTTTAGGGCAGCGGATGAGCTAAAAAAGTTGGCAAGAAGATAACTTCCAGCTGAGACATGAGCTCCTCACTGTGCTATTTTGCCATTGTACCAAAGTGGATCAATACACTGTGCATATTTAGATTCAATGGATACAATGAATATTGGAAGGATGTTTCCTGTTAACCATGAGCCTATTTCAAAGACAAATATCGGAAGCTTTAATTTTTAACACATTATTATAACTAATGTGTTTCTTGCAATATTTATGAGCAATCAATAATGGCTTCCTTTTAACAGGATGTCTGAGTGCTGTAGCATTAGGGATTAACAAACATAAATACCACTGAGATACTGAGCTGAGACACAGGAGTGAACAGACATCGTGCCCTGGTGCCCAGTGAGAGAGTTATTTGTTATTGTTTGATTAATTACAATTATTACAATCGTTTAGAACATAATAAATAGACAATATCATAAAAAAAGAACATAAGCTAAAAAAAACAGTTCAGTATAACAAGGATTAAAGCACAAAGCCCAGTAATTCTTATCCGATGGCTCACCCCAGACAAGTGTGTAGTAAAAGGGAGTCTCTTGAAAGCGCAGTGTGCCTATTGCTGAGCATCATCTTACCAACGTGATTCTTACAGTGGCTGTCTAAAGCCACTCACTTGTGACCATTCGTTACTTGTCAAAGAACATGTGCAAATCTTTAGTGAGACATTGCATGTAAGCCATAGTGCATATTATTAAAGGCGAGTTTGTCCGATTACTCAGGATTTGACGACTAGCCTAGATTTACATATGAAGCAGCATATACAGAGCATTGATATGGGCAGTGGGTGTCCTGGCTGAAATATTTCCCCATCGATACAGCCTGTTGAGAAAGCTGCCAAAAAAGGTGCTTTGTGCATATGTGCGAGCTGGTAATCTCTACAGTACCTGTGCCCAGAGCCCTAGCCCAAGTGGCAAAAATGATTGAAGTGCTCTGCCAAATGGTGGCCTCGGGCTGGCTAAAAGCCATGGTGATTAAATATAGCCCATAGACCATTCGCCATGTAATTAGACTATTCTGGGTTTCAAAATGCAGTAGTGGGTTATGAGCTTTTGAGCGTAATTAACAGGTTGAGAGCCATTGATTTGAGGTCGGAGGTGAGCTCTAAGTTCTTTGACAAATTTGCCACCGCTTTATAGAGAACTTCTGTCCGATTGAGAAAAGCATATCGCAGAGGCCTCCTGGCAAGTACGGCCCCTTCATCAAGAAGATTGGTTTCAGCAAGGAACCTTCTAGCGGCGCCAAGAGAGGGGCAGCAGCACAGGAGGTGCAACCATGATTCTCGCTTGAAATTGCATGCCCCCTCCTTTTCTGCAATGACCCATGCTGGTGAAGTCTGCTGTCGGAAGACCAGGGAGCCGAACGTACAAAACTCTGTACACAAGACGATTGATGGGTTCTGAAAGGTATGGCTGGGGCCTTCCGGCCAGGTAGGAAGTGTTCAGAGGGACTAGACTATCAGAGGCCTTTAAGGAGGCGATGTCTTGCTGATATGAGGCTAAGTGCAGCTGCCGGTTGATTGCCTTCTTCCAGGTCAAGAAAGAAATGGTGTCGGTATTTAATGCAGATGCTACGATCTGAAGAGATGTAATTGCCTTCTGTAGATGGGAATGCTATAGGTTCCCTGTTCTCTCAAAGGTGTCTTTCAGGCAGGTCTTAAGTGAATTTGCTGGCGCTTTCAGTATGCGTATATAATATTTCAAGATGTCTGCCTCACAATTTAGTGTTTGATTTGTCAGGCCGAATTCCAGGTGGGTTCTAGACCTATGAAGATGCCTGTGTAGTTGAAAAGCTTTCTTCAGACCTGAACACTGTGCGTGTGCTAGACTCGGAGCATAGGCCCCAGGAAAAGCCTGGTGCCCATCGTGTAGCACTGGGAGGAGACAAGCTTTTATAACTTTCAGGAATGGAGCAGCAGAGGCACTTTTTCAATTCTTATTAAGGCAGGCAAGCCCGTATGTGTTGGCTGCGGCTTTCTTTTTTAGTGAGCCTAAGTGAGTCAAGGGTTTGGAGGTCTCTGAAAACCAAACCCCCGGGTAATTTATATTTTGCTGCTGTTTTAATGGTCATGGCCCCATGTGCCAGGAAAGACGTTTCTTATTTTTGTGGTGGCCGAACACCACGACTTTAGTCTTGTCCTGGTTGATCGTAAGATAGTTCTTTTCATTGTATTTGTGGAGGCTACTCAGTGCTCGATGTATGACCACTTTGGTGTGGTCTATTATTACAATTTCAACTGGATATTGGAGGATGCGTGGAGTTGACTGACCTAATTGTGAGGGGGCCAGACAGCTGTTTGCCAAGGCTTTGCCCAAATCTGCTGTATATAGATTAAAGAGCAGGGGAGCGAGGACGCAGCCTTGCTTCAGACTGCTTTGGATGGGAAGTTTGGAGGTGACAGCATGTGGCCCTATCCTCATGCGGACCCTTGTGTCTGAGTAAAGAGAGACTATGGCCCCTAAGAGGTTTGAGGGAACACCCCACGTGTTTAATTTCATGGCAGGCAGGTGCCACGCTCAGGCTCCATTTCTGGGAAAGGTTTTTGAAGAACACTGTCAGAGGCTGGCCACTGTAATTAACATATTGTACTTACCATTAAGTTAATTATAATGACCCTGCCCCGACTGTGACGGGCGACTCAAGAATGTTTATTCCTCGCATTACTCAATGCCTGGACCCATTCATGGAAACAAGGAACTCTTGTTTTGCATGGCATTTCTTCTGAATTTCTCCTGCTTTCCAATCCACGGCAGGCAGATGTGGTAACAGCAAAATTGCCTGCAGTTTCCCACCTGATTACAGTGGTAGGAAAATAAGAAATTTTACACAGGCCTGCTTGTGACACAGGTCTTCTGCACACAAAAACAAACTAGGCTATTCAAAATGTTGAAATGAGCATCAGCACAGCATATAATTGCGCCCAAGGCTTTCAATCATAAGCATATGTACATATTTATGCACTATAGAGTTCCTTAAGGATGTGAGGGCAACAAACAACAAAAGGATTGACATAATGTTTTCATTAATCTCAGCAACTAGTGATCACTCAGGCTGCATTCCAGTGCATTGTTAGGTTTCGCCTGCACAGTGCTTAAGCTGTGCTTGAGAAATCTATTGCTTTTAATATAAACTTACAAGGGACTTACATCCTGCCTCCTCTCTTTCCTGGCTTCTTATTGGTTCCTGTGCGTGTCACTTATCTTTACTCCATTTCTATTGGCTGTAGCATATTTTCCTGCATTACCAATGCTTGTTCCTCGTCTGCTTCTCTTATCAGTTTCCCTTCGCCGAAATACTGTTAATGTCCGCTTTGGTGGAACTATATTTCCATAAAGTTTTGCCTTTTACTCTTGCAGCATGTTTATATAACAATTTATCACGCAGAGAGATTAAGTGATTTGCATAGAATCACAGGATGTTGCGCATCGCTGCTGAGACTCGAACCGGCATCCCCAGCTCTCGAGTCAGCAGCTCTGGCCACTGCGCCACATCCTCTCCACTCCCGTGTTATCTGTCAGGGAGCTCTTTCCTTCTCCTGGAACATGATTGATGAAAACAGCTCTTTATTCATTACATAGGCGAAACTGATGCATTACCAATGCTTGTTGTTCACCAGCTATGCCACTGTAGACAGAGACCAACCATATGAAAATGAGTCTTTGTCCTACTCCAATAGGAACAGTCCAGCTCAAACTGCCAGACCAGGTCCCTCCAGACTGGAACACATAAAACAAAAACCAGTTTCGGCCTCCTAAGTCCCCTTCAGAAGGTATATCTTGAGTCCTGTGACACAATGAGCACGGAATCCACTCTGGGCATGCCTGTTGCACTAAGGGTATCTACTGTAACAATCAACAAAATGATGGAAGGAATTCTTGAATTAATCTTATCCACTTGTGAATGCTTAAGCCACTTTCCAGCTCATAATTTTTCACCCACCATGTCTCTCTAGACAGAGACCAGCTATATGCAAATCAGTATTGGTCCTGTTTCTATAGGATAGTCCAGTCTGAACTGCCAGGCCATGTATTTGCCTCTTCCAAGTTGCACTTGAGCAGTATCCCTGACACAGGCGCAGCCTTACCCGGAGTGACTTAGCCAACAGCTAGACATCATAGCGTTACGTAGCCTGCAACTATTTAAAAACAGAACTGAGATAAGAGATTAAATCTGACATCTCCAAAGGCTCCTTGTCCTGGATACTGAACTTGTGGCCAAGGTCGACACTCTCGGTTGTGACATAGACTCCGTAGGCAAAAGAGTACTAGATATGGAGCGAAAGGTTGAGGAGCTTAAGAAAGTTAAAAACTTGCTGAAAGTGAAATTGAACACATTGAGAATGCAGCCAGAGGCTGCCCACCTTCTTGTACAGATTGGAGGAACCGTTTATGATGGGACAATAGCGGAATTAGGGACTTGAAGGAGGGGGCTAAGTGGGCAGCCCATGAGGTGAGACCCTCTTGGTGGGCCTTCTTTCCTCCCTTCTCAACAGTGGGTGCTCTGAAGTTCACCTGAAGAGGACACATCGGGTGGGTCAGTTGAAGGCAAGAGATATAAATTGTGACTGCATCTTCCTATTGATAACAATTCTGTTCTATTACCGACAAACTGGGAAAAGATCAAATCAAATATCAATAGGATTTCCCATTTGCGATTTCTTTTGAGCACCAGAATAAAAAACACCACTTCATGGGTAGAATTGGTGCAGCACATAGACTTGGGGTTCAACTGAAGTGTGCAAATTCAACTTTGTCAGATAAATCTGAAGGGGTAAAGACAATGGGGAGAGACTACAGCAAGGCAATGGGCAACAACCAGATCACACAGCCGATGAGGATGCCAGATATTGTTACATAATTTGTGAAGATGAACTTTAGTTTTCCCAGAGTTTCACATGCCACAATATTGCTGAATGATTCCACTGGAGAGGCTGGAATCCTCATAATAGACTTGACTGGGAGCTACAGAGGAGACAATGATGACTGTGGGAGGCCGTTTGATCCTGCTAGATCAGGGATGGTTTAAAACGGGGTCTCAGCTTTTCTATCATCAGCTAACCCACACTTTTCCTACTCAGGTTGATGAATCTTTGCCATTGTTTTAGAGAAGATCAAGAGCTGTCCAGGCAATAATGAGAGTTTGTTATGAGTTAAGGGTTTTAATATTCAATATTTTTAGTAAGTCATCTATATTAAATCACAGGTTAAATTAATCAACGTCAGTCATTAGAATAAATTAATCAATAAGTATCAAGAAATCACAATAAAATCCATTAAGCGTGTTCCATAAATGAAAGATAATACCTACTTTAAGAATGAGAAGGGAAAGGTGTCAGTCTCAGAAACTCATAAAGAGTCCTGATATTGAGAGAAAGCATAAAGCTTCAGCATTAAAAATCAGCTCAGAAATCAATAATCAATCAAAGCAGATCTTCTCATAAAGAGAGGTTCAAGAAACTCAGTAGAGTCTCAGAGCAGCGTAGCTCAGGATATGGATGCAGTATGGAGAGCTCTAGGATCAACAGCAGCTCAAAAAATCAGATCAGCTCAGTAACCTACTCTAGGACTATTATAGACAAACAAAATATTGGTTCATTCTTCATGTAGCTTCTTCTCTCTTCTGTCGACCAATCAGCTTCTGATGTGTGCATGGGCACGCGTTCAATCCCTGTCTTCTCACAGGAACACAGTATTCTCCAGATAGCAACTTCTAAAACTGCATCTTTGTCTTATCATGTCCAAGTTTCTCTTGATTCATTCTCCCATTCAAGTCCACATTCCCACATGTGAAACTTCATTTCTTATATTCTAAACAATAATTTATTCATTAGCTATGGTCATTTTGACGCTGAAACATTGAAATAAGCTAAAAGAAAATATTCTGCACAACAAGCAGTCATTGGAAAGAAATCAGTTTAAAAGGTCACAATCATATTTAAATGCTGAATTTACAATTTCTCAGCTCTGTTAACTTTAATAGGGCAGTGTCTAAGTGAGTTAGGTGTAGCAAGTTTAAGTGTGATTGCCTAGTGCAATTTTTGCATTAAATTTGTGTTTTAAATCTCATTAGCTTTGCACATTATTTAACATTATTTCCGGATATTTTTAAAACGCTTCTTCAATCCAGATTAACTTTCTTCCTTTATTTCAATATTTCCAGCAGGGAAACTGGAATTAGTCTTTCTTGCTCACTAAAGGGTCTGAGGACGGTACACCAGAGAATCTCCATGAGGACCACATTGCTCCGGTGCAAAGGTAGAAAACTTGGTTGTGTGCCACCATAGATCCCTCTGGGAGTGGTGATCCACCTATGGCACTGGATCATGACTTTTCTGTTTATTTTATTTATTCATTGTTTTTATTTCATGTATAGGTGTTGTTGTATGAGTATTGTGGGGGAGCGTAACATGGGTTTAACAGTTTGTCACAAGGCACTCGCATTATAATTTCATTAGTGCTCCACAGTACTATGCCAAAGGGTGAAATAGATGTAACTTTAGAGGCCTTCCAAGTAACTTCCTCTCCTACAGCCACATATCTTATTCACTACCCATGGTTAAGGTTGTTTCCTTAAATGCAAAGGATGTGAACTCTCCCAGTTAGAGGATTAAGGATTATTTGGCAGGTACAATAAATACTGTGAGGATCTGGGTGTATTATATGATATGGATGTGGGACTTTATCATGGAATACACTTGCAAAACCTGTCTTGGGTCCAGTCAGGCTCATTTGTAAATCTTAAGATCAACCCTGGGTAGGTGTGACTTCGAGCAGCAAGGCTAAACAAAGGAACTTATTGTAAAGCACATAACAGCACCGAACAACAGAATGAGAAAGTCACACAACAGGAAAGAGACATGACAATACTTTATAAAAATAGTGCATATTTTTTTGAATTTTCAGAGTCCTTGATCATCAAAATCCACAGGAAGATTCCGCAGATACAGATTTTTGAAGAAATAAATACTTTTAAATGCAACCGCATACAAGCATTGGTCAACAAAAACTTTGCAAAATTTTGAATAGTTTGATACAGTTAGTTCGGCGACTCCAGCCTGACTTGGGTGACCAAATCCGACAGGGTGGAGGTCTTGGAGTCCTGTATGGTTACTTTAAACAGTTACTTGGCTACCAGAGCCTTTTCCAGTCCAATTCCAGCTTTTAGGAAATGACCGCTATAGACAACAATGGGGTAGGCCTGATGCAGGGGATGCAAGCAGAAAGGATGCTCAATGCTGCTCCTGGAGCTATGCTGTCGACAGCGGTGAAGAGCGGTTGATCCCTCGGTCCACGGGTGGGTTGAGGCGACTTTGACCATGGCACTTGGGGTCCCACGATGTCCTCTTTGCGACGGTAAAAGGCCAGCTGTGGTGGGGCTTCCGATCTCGTGACACAGTGGTCACACGGAATATACTTGATGGGGGGCTAGTGTCTCTCTTGGGCGAGGAATCCGCTCTCTGATAGCACTCCCGGATCCGGCAGACATGGGTGCAACTTTTGGCTATCTCAGATTTGTCTCTTGGTATGCCCGGTTGCGGCCAGCGCCTGCTGATATTGCTAAAAATGATTCCAATCCCTATGACGGTACACTCGCCTTTACGAACGAAATCGCATCGTTATTGTCAACTTCGCCCGTCATAAACTCTCCATCAACCCCAACTCAGAAATAGGTGATCAAGCAGGCTCTGCAACCCAGGCCTGCGACAACTGACTGTCAGGTCACAGGTGGGATGGCATGTGGCCAGCAGACTAACGTGGGAACAGGAAACTCAGGTCCATCCCCCAGATAAGTGCAGTGACACTACAATGGTCCAGGGAAATTGACCCCAATAAAGCACACATGGTCAGAGGAGTGCACACATTCCCAAACACCATAAAGTTAGATGCCACATGGAGTTAGGAACACACAGCAAATCAGGACACAGCACACACATTACATGCAGTGATCATGTGCCCCTCATGCCGGACATCTGGACACACTACCCACTGGCCCACATGGTGTCCATGCAAGGTTGAGCCACCTGCATTTGTTATTAACGACCCTTTACCTATGACTCCACAGACAAGGCCTACATTCTTTTACCAAACAAGGATCACCGGATGTACTTTTATTGTACCCAAAACTGTATATAAGCCCGCACAAATTGATTGTACTTTGAGACAGTCCTCAGACCTGTTTCTGTGGGTTGTACTCCCGGCCGAAGTGTTTATTTAAACCAACTGTTCCTGTTTTGCCAACTGCCTCTTGTCTTTGTTTTTTCAAGGTAAATTCATATTCGAGCAACAGGCTCGAGGATGTCTGAACTCTTCCTCGACTGTGAGGAGCTTGAAGCCCACCCCAGAGGTGTGGCTACCTAAGGTCTACATGCCCATGGGAAAATCGGTTTGAGAATGGGTTTTCCCTCTCTGTCCCTATCTCCAACTCATCTACAGGAACAAAAGGCATCCTGTTCAGGAGTGTTGTCACAGGCGGCTCTTCAACTGCAGCTTCCCCTTTGAAGCTCACCTTTTGGGCTAACAGCACGAGCAACCTTCCTGGGAGAGGAGGTCACACCTCATTCTGCGGCAACTGCATTTGTTCCTGAGCCTGGGAGTTGTTCACACATCTCCCCAGGCGGACAGAAAGCTGTCTGAGTGTCAGGGCCTTTCTGAGGGCACTGAACTAGCTGGGGACAGAGTGGCAACTTTCTAAAAGTTGTCTAACTTTAATAGTAACATAAATCTCAACTTGGGCATCATGTCGGATTCATGTTGGATTTAATGTCACAATTAATTTAATATCTTACAGTAGCCAGTCAGGTAGTCCCATTCAAAAGTTAGCCATGCAGGGGGACAAACCTGTAACCCTGTGTTAGCCAATGGAGCTACTAACTTTTCCTCAGCAAAACAACAACTTTTGGGGGTTTGCTGCTAAAACATATATACACCTAAATGTCTTACTTAATAATATGCAGTTCCCTGCCATAGGGCTCTCTAGGCCTTCCTTAGGGGAGGCTTACATATATTATTATGGGAGTGGTGGCTTTTTGCCATTAATGGAAATCACTGCAAGGTAGACAGATCTCTGTAACACTTTTGTAGCAGAAGGTAAGGTGACTCCTAGGATGGGGTAAGCCGCCACATCCTTGATCCTGAAGCTGAATAATGAACCCAAACGATGCACGTCATATAGGGCTATCACTTTAGTGAACGTTGATACTAAACAATGCACCAAAATACCCGCTTAGACACCCTTCTCCGATATTAAATGCAACTGGACCAGTCAGTGTACATCCTGGAACATCAAGAGAAGAAGGACTGACCTACTGGACCCTGGGACTGCACCACAGATGTCGTGCCAAGGACTAACCTTTTTTTGGGGGGATGCCCACAGGAGCGAAGAAGTTCCCCCCACCATCTAAGGAACACAACCTGTAAGTGACTACCACACACTATATCAAGTTGTATTCCCCTGAAGGTGGAGGGAGGAATGACGACAGGACCACTTCTGGTGATTCTTAAGGGGAAAGGGCGTCTCCGACAGGGAACTCCGTAATTGTCTTTAAAACGTGTCAGGAATCTCTCTAATGCATAGGGAAGAAATAAGAGAAAAGAAAAAGAACCTATTAGTAGACGATACTTTTATATTAACCTCTTAACCCCTGTCTCTAAATACAGCGAGTGTAAAACAACCAAGGGAGTACTCACCAAAGGCACCTACGTATGTTCTCAAAGAGTGAATTTCACTCAGTATCCACAAAACAAAGTAAGGCGTGAGTAGGGAGATTCATAAAGGTTTCTGAATCTCTCGTAGTTCCAAAGTAGTAATCACCACACAAATGCCAAAACGTGACTCTGGTTCATCAGTGCACTGACCTTGCTTGTAATTCAGCGAACGTCTTCAACGAGGACCATGTTGCTTCACATTGGTCCCGTACATGTAGAGCCACAAACCAATGCTTCGGCGGGACAAAAACGGGACAAAGTCAGTAGCGCGCTTCTCAATGGCAGCCCTCAATTTTCAGCAGCGCATGGAACGGAAGGGGGGACAGCGGGTACTCACTTTTCCATCGGGAGATTCAAACTGCCAGGAACGGGCAGTGAGAAACACGGAAGTGACGTCCAGGTGGGAAGACTAGACCGCACGGGGAATAGCCTCAATGTCAAAGGCGGAAGTGGAGCAGGGATTCAGGAAAACAGGATCCGGAGCGTGGTCCAAGCGTCGTCGGGGAAGAATGAAGCCAAACGCTGAGGCTGCTGTGCAGGGAGTTTATATACTCCTCGCTCGTGGTAACGTGATCACTAATTGGCAGCATCGGTGTTGGGGCGAGCCGGTGAGTACATTTGGCTTTCCACACATGCTGTCTATTAATAAAGAAAGAAGGAAAGAAAAAGATCCCTAATGTGGGGAAAGTGTTTGCGCTGGCATATCCTTGTTGTAAAACTACTAGTTTAAGCCTGTGCTGTGACAGTTCTCCCACCCAAAGGCCTATTCATTGGGCGGGGCTTGGTAGGGGCATGAAATCGTCTTACTAGACGGGGAGCATGTACTTGATCAGCAGGTTCCCAGGACCTATCCTCAGGTCTGTATCCCACCCAATCAATAAGATATTGCAGCTTTCCGTAATATCTCCAAGAATCTAGAACTCGTTGTACTTCATGTTCCATTTCACCTTGAATAGTCACAGGTGGTGGAGGTGGTTCAGGGTTTGACAAGGGATTGTAACTTTTCAACAAGGAGGTGTGAAAAACCGGATGAATTTGCATTTCGTCCGGTAGTTTTAGTTTGATCGCTACAGGGTTTATGATCTTGCTTATTGGGTAAGGGCCCAGATATCGGGCTTGGAGTTTACGTGGACCTGGCAATCTGAGATTTTTTGTAGCTAGCCAGACTTTATCTCCCACAGCATACGTAGGCGCGGGTCGCCTGTGTTTATCAGCTTGTTATTTCATGTTTTCTTTAGTGTGTTGCAATTCTTGTGTGGCACTTTCCCAGATCACTAGCAAGTTCTCTAGATGTGTCTTTACTGCGGGGATTTCAGTCAACTGCTTTGGTAGGTTCAATGGTATGGATTTTGGGTGATACCCAAAAGAGAAATAAAAGGGGGATACCTTAGTAGCAGAATGCGTCGCGTTATTATACGCAAATTCGGCCATAGGGAGGGCTTGAACCCAGTCACTAGTAGTGGTACTTAACAAACATCTTAGATATTGTTCTAGTGTCTGATTAGTCCTCTCCGTTTGTCCATCCGTTTGAGGATGATAAGCGGACGACAAACGGTGATCTATATGCAAGGCTGTACATACGCCTTTCCAAAACCTAGATAAAAATTGAGGACCCCGGTCAGAAATTATAGTGGATGGAATACCATGTAATCTGATCACTTGTCCTATGAATATGTCCACTAGTCCCTTTGCTGTAGGTATTTTCTTTAAGGGAATAAAATGTGCCATTTTCGTGAGCAAGTCCTCCACTACCAGAATGGTCGTGTAGTTTTGAGTAACTGGGAGATCAGTAATGAAATCCATGCTTATAGATTTACAAGGCGTCTGTGGAATGGGGAGGGGTTGAAATAACCTCGCAGGCATACTATGAGATGTCTTTTGTCGTGCACAAGTGGTGCATGCTTGGACGTGCTTCTGTGAGTCTCTAGACATATTCTCCCACCAAAACCAATGTTGACAGAATTGTAGCGTCTTGTCTTCCCCTGGGTGTCCTACTAAGGGGGAATTATGACACCATTGTAACACTTGAAGTTGTAATGCAGGTGTAGGGATGTACAGCTTATTTTCATGATAAAGGTATTCATGTCTCTTACAGTTACCTGATTGAGCCAACCACTCTTGTGTTCCTACGTCGTTACAAGCTTTGGCTAGGTTCTGAAAGAAGACAGTGGAGACGTCTTCAACCTTGGACCTTAGACCTATTACACGTTGTGCGGGTATGATATGTAATGATTGATCTACCATAACTCTCTGATCTTTGCCTAGCCTTGACAAGGCGTCTGCTTTTCCTTGCTGTGAGCCTGGGCGATATGTTATAACAAAATCGTACTCACAAAAAAATAGAACCCACCTCATTTGGCGTGGTGTCAAAGCCTTAGCTGCCTTAAAGAATTGGAGGTTTCGATGGTCCGAATAAATCGTAATGGTATGTGGGGACCCTGGAAGATAATGCCTCCATTCTTGGAATGTTAACTTGATGGCTAATAGCTCTCGTTCTCCTATCGTATAGTTCTGTTCCGCCGGTAACAGAGTTTTGGAGAAATATGCGATAGGATGTAATTGCCCTGTTTTTTCGTCTCTTTGGGATAACACTCCCCCTACGGCGTATTGGGAGGCGTCAGCCTCAAGAAAGTAGGGTTGAGTGTTATCGGCATGCTGGATCACTGGTGCGGAAGTGAACCTGTCCTTTAACTTAACAAATGCTTGTTCCGCTTGTGGAGACCAAACAAAGGTATTGCCCTTTCTCAACAATTTGGTAATGGGAGAAATGATGTCAGAGAAGTGATCGATGAATCTTCTGTAGAAGTTCGCGAATCCTAAAAAGGATTGCACCTCCCGAACTGAACAAGGACTAGGCCAATTTACAATTGCCTCTATCTTTTTTGGATCCATGTGTATTCCCTCAGGGGACAGAATAAAACCCAAAAAGTCCACCTGCTTGGTGTGAAACACACACTTCTCCAATTTAGAGAATAGATGATTGTCTCTAAGGCTCTGTAGCACCTTCTTAACATGAACGACATGGTCCTCCTCATTCTGGGAATACATAAAAATTTCGTCAATGTTGACGATAACAAAAACGTCTAAGTATTCTCGTAGGATCTCGTTCACAAAAAACTGGAATGCTGCAGGAGCATTGCAGAGCCCAAAAGGCATCACGCAATACTCAAAGAGCCCAAACTTGGTGCGAAAGGCGGTCTTCCATTCGTCTCCTTTTTTAACACGGATAAGGTGATAGGCACCTCTAAGATCTATTTTGGTGAATACCTTAGCATGCTTTACCTGGTCTAGCAGAACAGAAACGAGAGGCAGAGGGTACTTGTTTTTAACAGTGACCTTGTTCAGTGCTCCTTAATCCAAACAAGCCCATAAACCCCCTTCCCGTTTAGGTATGAAGAATAAAGGAGACGACACTGGGGAAGTGGAGTGTCTAATGAACCCACTGTTCAACTTCTCCTGGATATATTCTTTCAGATAGTCTGTTTCTGGATCCGTCAGAGCATAAATGCAACTGACCGGTAATTGCGCCCCTGGAACTAGATCTATTCTACAATCGTAGCTCCTATGGGGCGGCAATACAGTCGCCTTCACTTCATCAAAAACATCAGCAAAATCAGCATATACCAAAGGAAGATTGGTAGGATCTGGTATATCAGTGAGAGCGCAGCATAATGGAGCATTCCAATCAGTGGCTTCCTGGTAACAGTTTTGTAAGCAATATGGGGCTCTTAAGGTTACTAATCTCGCTCTCCAATCAATGTGAGGGTTATTTAACTGTAGCCATGGAACTCCTAATATAGCTCCAAAGTTAGGAGCGTCAATTGAATCAAATTGTACTACTTCCGAATGACCATTATCACACAGCATGACTACATCACTGGTGTGATATACTATGAGTCCTGACGATAGTTCTGATCCATCCACCGCCCTTACAGGCTCAGGCTGTGCTTTTCGGATAAAGGTCACTCCTAAGTCTTTAGCAAGTCGGATGTCAAGAAAGTTCCCGGTTGCCCCGGAATCCAATAGGATGGGCAATGTCTTTCTTACTTGTGTAGAGACTATGAGTCACAGTAATCAAAAAATGCTTGGGTATGTGAGCTATAGTATTAGCTACATAATCGGGGATCCTTGGTTGTATCTTACTCGAAAGGGCAACCCCCTTACCAATCGAGCCTTCTAGTTTCCCGACCTGGCAGGTCCGGAATTTTGAGAGGTAGTAGGTCTTTTAAAGATCTTGGGCCTAACAGGACAATCACGAGCGTAGTGCCCTTCCTTGCCACAATATAAACATAAATTCTGTTTTCTACGTTTATCCTTCTCTTCTATAGAGAGGGGACTGCGAATCCCACCTATCTGCATAGGCTCACTACTATCTTTTTTCTCAGGTGTTTCTTTTCTTTCTCCCCTAAATATTAAGGGTCTGGTGTACTCGGTCTTTGATCTCTCTCCCTTTCTTTCCCCCAGCCTACGGTCAAGTTTAACAACCAAATCTATGAAAGAAGGGCAGTCTTCTGGGGGATCTATGATTTGAGAAAGTATGTCTTTGAGGTCATCTCTAAGACCTCTATAGAACAAAGAGGTTCAGCTTACTTTCAGGCCATTGTGTTTCTGTCACTAGTCTATTGAAGTTAGTAATGTATGACAGTAAGTCTTTGGATCCTTGTCTTAATCCCAACAACTCGTTATCGCTGGCTTGCATGTATGTGTGCTGTGCAAATAACCCACGCATCTTCTCTTTAAAAGCGCCAAAATCATATAATATGGGATCATCATTTTCCACTAACGAAACCGCCCAAGTAGCTGCATTACCCACTAGATAGGAAATAACAAAAGCCACTTTAGCTGCATCGTCAGGAAAGGAAGCGGATTTGCACAGGAATTGGAGGTGGCATTGATTCATGAAAACGCTGTATTTTGCACTGTCTCCATTGAATCTTTCAGGAACAGCCAAAGGGACAGGACTAGGAGTTACTACCGTGACATTAACAGGTGGTGCTGCTTCCCCACCTGCAGCTGTATCAGAGGGATTGGCTACGGGTAAAGTAAAACGTGGTGGTTGGATATAGTTCTTTCTAGTCTTAGAGGTAGCACCAGTCATTCTAGTATCGTCCCCTCTATTGGAAGCAATGTGTGTCAACTCTTCTTTTAATTGTCGATTTTCTGTTCTCAATGACTGTACCTCTAACTGTCACTCACATAGAGCGGAAGCTAGATTTTCCATAGAGTGTGGTTGCGGGAGGGAAGCTGGGTTACCATCTATGGACATAGGGACTTGTGTATCTCTTCTATCCATCTTAGCTCAGGGGGTAAATTATACGTGGGCTTGGCTTTCTGTCGTGCCAAGGACTAACCTTTTTTTGGGGGGATACCCACAGGAGCGAAGATGTTCCCCCCACCATCTAAGGAACACAACCTGTAAGTGACTACCACACACTATATCAAGTTGTATTCCCCTGAAGGTGGAGGGAGGAATGACGACAGGACCACTTCTGGTGATTCTTAAGGGGAAAGGGCGTCTCCGCCAAGGAACTCCGTAATTGTCTTTAAAACGAGTCAGGAATCTCTCTAGTGCATAGGGAAGAAATAAGAGAAAAGAAAAAGAACCTATTAGTAGACAATACTTTTATATTAACCTCTTAACCCCTGTCTCTAAATACAGCGAGTGTAAAACAACCAAGGGAGTACTCACCAAAGGCACCTACGTATGTTCTCAAAGAGTGAATTTCACTCAGTATCCACAAAACAAAGTAAGACGTGAGTAGGGAGATTCATAAAGGTTTCTGAATCTCTCGTAGTTCCAAAGTAGTAATCACCACACAAATGCCAAACCGTGACTCTGGTTCATCAGTGCACTGACCTTGCTTGTAATTCAGTGAACGTCTTCAACGAGGACCATGTTGCTTCACATTGGTCCCGTACATGTAGAGCCACAAACCAATTCTTCGGCGGGACGAAAATGGGACAAAGTCAGTAGCGCGCTCTTCAATGGCAGCCCTCAATTTTCAGCAGCGCGAGGAACGGAAGGGGGGACAGCGGGTATTCACTTTTCCATCTGGAGATTCAAACTGCCGGGAACGGGCAGTGAGAAACACAGAAGTGACGTCCAGGTGGGAAGACTAGACCGCACGGGGAATAGCCTCAATGTCAAAGGCGGAAGTGGAGCAGGGATTCAGGAAAACGGGATCCGGAGCGTGGTCCAAGCGTCGTCGGGGAACAATGAAGCCAAGCGCTGAGGCTGCTGTGCAGGTAGTTTATATACTCCTCGCTCGTGGTAACGTGATCACTAATTGGCAGAATCGGTGTTGGGGCGAGCCGGTGAGTACATTTGGCTTTCCACACATGCTGTCTATTAATAAAGAAAGAAGGAAAGAAAAAGATCCCTAATGTGGGGAAAGTGTTTGCGCTGGCATATCCTTGTTGTAAAACTACTAGTTTAAGCCTGTGCTGTGACAACAGAAGGCTTGCACTCAGAAGGACTGCACCTGCTGCACTCTAAAGGCTCCACACAAGAAAAGACTGTGCCTGTCTTAGAAGGAAAGGAGTGGACTCTCTGAGCAGCAACAGGTAGAAAAGTGCTGGAAGAAGCCACATGCACCAGCCAAAGAGAGGACAACCCCAGCTGACCAGCTACAACTGGATTTTCCTGTGCTGTCCAGGTGCATTGTGAAGGGCAATCCAGAGCTTCTGAACCTTTGGCTGGTGCTGTTGGACCCTTCCTGACCCTCAAGGAACCGTGCAGAAGAAGATCTCATTGTTTGGGAACTTTTTTCCAACTTTTGAGAAAAAGCTCCATAAGAAGACTGGCACCCACGACGAGAGTCAAGCCGGCGACGTTGAACCGCGACTCCACCTGACCACGCTGGTTAGTCCTGCTGAAAGCTCCAGAGCTCATCGACAACAAAGACATCCAGGGCTCACCGAGGCATCGCACTGCAGCAGGCCATGGTCGTCGAATCTGATTGCACGATGTCGAGAGAAAAAGCTAAAAAAAAGTGACTATGTCAAAAGGTAAAAACTTGACAGACCCCAACTGTTGATCATATCCAACCTGTGCTCCATCGCGGTTGACCTGAAACTTTGACTTTGTCCCGGTCCAGTGCAACCAGATAGCCACGGTAGGTGCTTTACACTTTTTGCCGCTAGAAAACACATTTGTTTATTTAAAATGTGCAAATTTATATCTCTAGTTCCCTACATTGGATTTCTGTCATTTTGGTTTCATTTTAAAGATAAAACTATTTTCTATTTTTATAAATAGGTGCTGCATTTTTATTCTGTTGTGTCTTTTACTTATTTACTGTTGTGGTGATTTTAAATACTTTACCTGTCTCCTAAGTTAAGCCTGACCGCTCGTCTGCCAAACTATCAAGGTTTGAGCAAGGATTTATTTATTGAAACTTAACTGGACCTTATTAGTGATTGTGCTATGGTTACTAGCTGTAGGTACCTACCTGCACCTACTAATAACCCACCTTCCTACAGCTACCTTCCCAATTATCAGATTTCAAGGTGTTGTTGGGTTTAAAATTAGCGATTGTATGACACAACCATGCTTTTCTTTCCCACGCGTTCCTTAACAACGTGGGCAGAACAACGGATGCGTCTGAACCACACATTCCATTTACAACGCAAGTCAATACAACGACTTGCCTTAAGGGCGCGCTGGACTTTGGAATACTACAATTTACTATTCCAACTTCAGTCTCCGCAACAGTAGGGAAAGGGCTGGACTTTAAAGTCCAGCGCCACTTTACCTAACGCATGTTGTTGTAACAACTTGCATTGCAAATGGAATGCGTGGTTCTGACGTATTTGTTTTTCTGCCCGCATTGAAAAGGCAATGCGTTGTTCGGCGGTCATGGTATTTGCTGTTTCCCAAAATTAGCATATGACAGTCTGATATCCTGAACCCAACTCTGTCCCTGAAGGTGATAGAGGAGTTGTAATCTTGTATGCCTTTCAGCTGGGTGCCTTGCATCTTCAAAAAGTTAGGAGTCAATATTACTCCAAGTGTATCAGACGTGTTGATTGAATTAACCTGCTGTCCTTGAGAAGCTCCGCAATGACTTTCATTAATGATCAACTCTTTACCTCTTCCATTAAAAGGAATGCCCTACACAGGGTCCTCTTCTTCTCCAGGAACTTCCTACCATGGTCATTAGGAGTTCTTTGTGGAACTGTGGAAACTGGTCCTGCACTTTATTTGGTAAATAGACTGAAACCACTTAGCTCACAAAAGTTTGGAAGATTACACCGCCCAGAATTTCTAATGTATTACAGAATGGCACATCTACGCAGCTTGACTGATTGGTGACTTATACAAATGATAAATTTTGGTGACGCAGATGGCTGGCTCCCTGTGGGAGCTAGCAGGGAAACCTAAACCAGGCAAGCCATCTAATGTTTACCTTTGCTACCCTATTAACACTACTCTTGCAAACTCTTGCAGCGTGGGGCATGGATTGGGATCATTAGGATTGGCTATGTTTCTGTTGCCACACACTTCTATTCCTTGTAACCCCTTCTTTACGCCTGCATTTGACAGATGGAGGCAAAGAGGATGCCTTCAACATGTTCCATTAAATCCTTTAAAGCCTGTAAGCTGAGGTAGAAGTTAGATGAAACTGAATCAGTTTACTACTCACAGCTAAGGCACTCCATATTCAATCATGTGATGAA
Source organism: Calotriton arnoldi (assembly GCA_963921515.1). Lineage (NCBI taxonomy): Eukaryota > Metazoa > Chordata > Amphibia > Caudata > Salamandridae > Calotriton > Calotriton arnoldi. The sequence goes on from CAWUFW010000748.1 coordinate 2,658,884, forward strand.
AGCTGATGCTATTCAAAAACATACACCCTTTGGAAACTGTATTTACACCTCCTGTTGGTCCGTATTTCAAACACATACAAGATTTTTATGGAGGCTGGGCTGAACTGCCGCTGGCCCTACATGGTGAAATGGAACTGGGAATTGTATTGGGAAGTACGAGAGGAACATTTGAAATACCTCTAGGAAGATATGACGAAACGCTCAATGGGGATCTTGGGGAAGAAAATGCATTACAAAGTGGCTTATGATTGGTATCTGCACAGCAAACTACCTAGGTCTTAACAGTTTTTGAGTGCACTATGTTGGAGGGGTTGCTGTCTCCTGTGACATTTTCAACACATTTGGTGGGATTGCCCTCACATCAAACCCTTCTAGGAAGACATTTCAGGAACCATGAAGGCAATACTTTGCTACGTTGTACCCGCTGATACTGCACCTCTTATCTTGGGCTCTTTTGAAGGAACAAAATAAGCAGGATTAACTTCTCAGGTGGAACTTCCCAGGAGCTGCGAAGGTGACCATGGCATCACAGGGGAAGAAAAGAGTCCCTCTCTCAGGGGCACTTAAGGCTCTGGAACTTAATGGTCATGGAGAGACTCTCCCTGTCCTAGTTGATGATTGCATAGACTTTGAGGTGGTATGGGGCCCTGACCTGTCCTACCTATCGGAGGGGCGTCCAACCCTCTCTTGCCCACCTAGGCTACATGCTTTAAACATATTTGTATATTCGGGTGGCTGATTAGGGAGAGACTGGAGGATAGTCACATGGAGAGCGTAAGCCGACTTTCTAATAAATCTCAGCGCTTCTTTGCTTTTCTGCTGTAACACCCCTGGTAGATGTTTTAGTACTACATTATGGTAAATGACAATATTGTTAGTGAAGGTTGGGACAGTAGGGGGGCTTAAGGTTTGTTTACATGAATTTGCAGTGCTAAGGCTTCCAATGAAAATTGAAACTAAATGCAATTCTTTAAAATGAGAGAATGAGGCTAAGCTTAACTGCAACTGCTTTTCATTAGCGCAAGTGCGATTTTGAACTTTGCATAACCTATGTGGCCTGACTTGCAAGACTTGCTGGAGTTAACACATTCCTTTTTTTAATAAATGTTTCTCTCCCTAACCTTTGGTATAAAGGTTTCTTTTCTCAACCTTTGGATGGCTTATGCATGTTAAAAAAGCTTTCTTTCAACCTAAACACTGGAAGCAATATTAACTGTGCTTTGGAAAGTGCTGATACTAAGATGCATCTTTATGAATGGCACAACAGTATGAATGCGGTGGGAAAGGAAGTAAATGTGACAATCATGTACGCACTTCATTCTTACAGACACTAAGAGCATATGGGAAATTCTGAACCTGTATCAATCCGGAGATGAGAATGAATGTGAATCATTGTTAAAAACTGAAACATGCGAGAAGAAATTGTTACTGTTAATAAAATTGTTGCAAATGACGAATGTATAAATGGTGTCCCAGGGAAAGATAGCGGGTTTGCGGCGAGAGAGGCTGGGATTTGAGCACTGGCGCTTGAGCGGGGGGGGCTTCATGAGCTCTTGATGCTTTCAGAGAGTCCCTCTGTGGGCTTCTTTTAGTGTGGTTATTTGCAGTGGTGTAGCTAGGCCTCAGGCCGCCGGGGGAGGCTCCAGCGTGTGCCGCCCGCGGCGGATGAATCTAACAGCAGGGGGTGCTGGCGATTCCTGCGGCCACCGCCCCGCAATGGCTGCAGGTAAGAGCGGGGGCGCCGGCCGCTGCCTCCAAAACACGTGCCGCCTGGGGCGGAGCGTTCCCCCTCACCCACCTTGCTACGCCACTGGTTATTTGGGACAAGGAGAGAGCAGGACCTGATAGGGCACTTATACGACTTTACTCATTTCATTTAGTCATCACACTCTGCTGCAGCTTTCCTTTCTGGCTTCGCTGGGGAGAGAAAAGAACTAGATAAACTGTTGCATTGTAGCGTGATAGCTGAGGTACAGAGGGCTGATAGACGTGGGAAACTGTGCAAGAGCGAGAAGAATTGAATACTTTTTGAATGTCTTAAAAGGTATGTCACGATTCCCATGTCCCGCGGGAGGGTACGGACAAAACGGGTGAATGGTGGCGTGTTCCTGACAGAAAGGACCCTCTCCTCTTTTCACAGCCAGAGGATTCCCCGGACTGGGCTGTCTCTCAGAGCCTCATGCCGGGGTTACCACCTTCCTTTTCCCGACGAGATTCCTTTAACTGGGAACTCTTGCCAGAGGACTCCACCCCCGGGCCCTACGTCATGGACCCAGACCCAATAACAGAGGAAGGAAGCCCGTTTTCAAGAGAGGAGAGAATGAAACCCCAAAGATGCCGTTGCTTGGAGGACGCCGGCCCTGCGAGTACCGAGAATGAGACGGAGACATCAGGCGAGGGAACTCCGTTGCTGGTCCTGTCTGCGAGAGACGGAACTCCCGAGGAGTCGGGAGAGCCAGGAGGCCAACGTTTCCACGCTTCGCCCCGCCATGCTCCTGGAGGAGCGTGGCTCACACAGGTACGTGCGCGGCTCTCAGGGTGGGCCGGGAGGAGGGAGAATGTCGGCAGTAGTGGGCAAACAGTCTAAGAAAACCATGCCTATCCGACCGCCCTCCTCACAATCGCACGTCCGTAATATCCGAAGCACTGGGTGAACCCTCACTCCCTGGTCCCCGAGGTCATACTTAGATAGGCTCTCTTATCGATATTGTACTTCTCTTTCCCCGGGGACTACCGCATCCACGAGGCAGAAGACGCGGGAGAAAGAAGCCAGGACCCTGATGAAAGGACTACCGAGGAAGGATAAGCCGTATTATCCTGATTGAACCCTGGCATACAATACCCGCCGTGTATATAAAGAAATCAAACGAATCCTATCAGCTCTGTGGTGCGACCCGATCCTTTAAAACCTCACAAGGTATGCATTGCAGCCTGCATGGAGAAGGGCAGAGTGCGCATGATTGGTTTGGGTGGCCCCAGAGGGCCGACCAAACAGTCTTTGCGCACTCAGGAGTGGGCACACCACTCCTCCCTTGCTCTGCTCGCAGAGCAGCCCCGCCAACCCGCCCGCCACCAAACATAAAATGGTAATAACTTAAAGTTATTACCATTTTATATTTCTGCTTCTCGCACTGCGAGAAAGCAGTGGGGCAACGCTCCTCTGCCCTAGTGGAGGAGCCACCCCTGACCGAACCAAAAATAGGGCACAAAGGAAGAGAGTAAGTGGTAGCAGTAAATGGTAGCAGGGAAGACGGGCAGCTTGGTAAAGCAGTTACTACTGCGTGCCCAAATACGCTACCTATGCCCCTTGGTTGGGTACAGTGGCCCCACCATCTCGGTGTAACCCCGTAATTTGTTAGCAAGAGGTTAGTTATAGGTGCTAGGGAATTATAAGCTGCAAAATAGTTTTGGGTGTAAAAAATAGAAAATAATAAAATTGAGCGCCCAATGCCCAGAGCCTGAAGGCAGAGACAGACGAGAAGCGATTTTGAAGAGGTTGAGGTTGGCGGTCACAAAGTTGGCAAGTGAAATTGACGAGTGTGATTAATAATGAGGTTGATGTGTCAATACATGTGGAAGTTGTAATGCTTTTCTTTCCTTTGATTTACTATAAAATGTTGTGGGTTATTTAGTAGAAAAAGAGTTTATTGGACAAAGAAGTAGTTTAAGATCCTGGAATAGATAAAAAGAAAATTACAGAGAAGTAAAAATTGTCTGCTGGGTGAAGTTTAAGTCGTGAGACGTCGTCGACATTACACAAAGAAAGGGCTATAATAGACCTTTAATGTAATTGTATTAACAGTAAATTGATGCTTGGGGAACCTGATGTGCAAAGGTGACTCATCATTAATTAGGTAATTTCCCGCAGGTCGAGAATTCACTCGAGAGTATGTTGGATTATTGTACGAATAAGAATCGGAAAGGTTTTCCTAAAAACTCTGTTCTGATAATTGAGAATGTATCATTCGATTTCCTTAGAAGAAGCAGAAAAGATTTGAGGTACTTTATTGTATTTTTAATAATAAAACCTGCTGTTTTCTTGAGGCAGAAAAAACTGTAAAGGAGGGTGAACTGCTGCAAGGAGCGGGTTGTGACGTAGCAGTGTGCTACGCTGTTATTGGTCTGTCGGTGTGAGGTTACGCTGTGATTGGCTAAAGATTGGCAAGAAATGCATAGTTATTGGTTGATTGTACTTTTGAGTCATACTGTGATTGGATAAGGGGAGTTTGTGTTTTGACATATACGGAATAGATTTTAGAAATTTTTGAACGTAGTCATCTCATCCTTTAATAGATCCATTTAAAGTGTGATCATGACATTTTTGAAAGCTATAAGGAGAATAGTGAGAGGTGATGTGGTGATACCAGTATGGGAAGGTGAGGAGTCATCTCCAGAGGGAACGCCAGCATACCATATGATGATTGAATGAGAGTTACATACATGTCTTTGGCTTCACAAATGGAATAGAGTTACTGAGAAAGAGAAAGCATTGAGATTCCCAAGGTGGGGAACATTCAATATGGGAATTCTTGGAAAATTGAGAGATGTTTTATGTGAAATGAAACCATCTCCTAGACCTACACAATTTGAGGTATTATGTGAATGGGAACAAATGGCATTGAAACACGATAAGCAAAGGCATGAGAAGAGGACTAAAGAGAGCTGTAAAGAACTATGCAGATGCAATTTGGGATCATAGAGCAAAGGTATGGAGAAAAGGTATAGATGAAGGTGCTAAGTTGTATCCCTTACATACAAAAGAATAAATGAATAGGGTTAATGATTATGAAAGACCACCTAAAAAGAAATTTAAGTGTGAAAGTGAGGCAAAGAATGAAAAAGAGACAGATACTGATTCAGATTCTGGGGATGATATACTGGTAGAAATGTTATCAAAGCGTCCACCACCATATATAGAGCCTGTTGTGGTGAATGTTGAAAGAAATGTAGTTAATGCTACAGCTCCTGTAGATCCTGAAATTTGACAACTTACTGACCAGATGTGATCAGTAATGCCTGTAGCTGTATCATCTGTTCTAACTCAGCCGATTCTTCCACAGCCCGAGATGACACAGCCAATTGCTGAACAGCCTATTATTGTACAGCCTGTAATGCAACAAGCAGTTAGAACTCATGCACAAATCAGACCCCCTCAGAAGATACTTCCAGCTAATGTAGCAGTTAATCTGGTTTCAGTGGCTTGAACCACTGGATTAGCAGCTCAGCAAATAGCACCTGCACAGGTTACGGCAACTACAGTGATTCAGCAAACAACTGGGGATATTCCAGTAGGTAGGTTTACCCCGGGTTCACAGAACTGGCAGATTGGTGTGTGGACTTCACCATAAACTATTCCAGCATTAGGAGAAGGTAAATGTTTCATCTTCACTACACAAACAGGTGAAGGTGATACAGATGAAATTTCGATTCCTCCTTGGTTTGAGGAGGCTGTCAGAAACTGTGCTAAAGTTGAGGATGCAGAAAGACCAAGTACTAGCACGAGTGCAGAAACCAGTCCAGTTGCACAAGGAGAAAGACCTGTAAATATTTTACAATTGAAGCTTGAATGAGAGAACATTTTGAGGGGATGTCTAACCATTGAGCACATTGAGTAGTATCAGGAAAAGGAATTGGTTTATTTGTGCAAGGAAATTACGAGAAGGGCTGCCGTGGTGCATGATCAATTAAGTGAATTAGCAAGCAAATCTGATGTAGACATTTATAAAAGTGTACCATTGCAGAAAAGCTTCAGAGTACAATTGGACGATAAGCCAATTGAAAACATGCGTTCTATAGGGTTGCAAATTCATTTCACTGAATTAGTAAAATGTGTGTGCAAATGGAATGTGATAGAAAAATATAAAACTAAATGGGCACAAAAACAAGACAAGAAAAAGAAACAAGCTGAAGAGGCTGAGGAGAAAAGAAAGACGAGACAGCAGCTAGAGAAAAAAGATAGTGTTATAGCAAACCCTTTGAGCGACCCTTGACCTTGCCAGGTAGGTCGCTCCCCCACCACAGCTCCGCCTGTGTTGTCTGCCCGCTGCTTCTGCAGGTAAGATCGCCCTCCGCTTGTGGCCCCGGTGCCCGTATTTCTTGCCCGTCTCCCCATTTTCCTTCTGTGCCCCTCGCTGCCCCATTTGCGTTGTGCTGTAATTTGTCTGTTTTCTCCCCCCTTTTTCCTTTCTGTGCCCCTCGCTGCCCCATTAGCGTTGTACTCGTTTTTTGTCTGTTTTCTCCCCCCTTTTTCCTTTCTGTGCCCCTCGCTGCCCCATTAGCGTTGTACTCGTAATTTGTCTGTTTTCTCCCCCTTTTTCCTTTCTGTGCCCCTCGCAGCCCCATTAGCGTTGTACTCGTAATTTGTCTGTTTTCTCCCCCCCTTTTTTTCCTTTCTGTGCCCCTCGCTGCCCCCATTAGCGTTGTACTCGTAATTTGTCTGTTTTCTCCCCCCTTTTTTTCCTTTCTGTGCCCCTCGCTGCCCCCATTAGCGTTGTACTCGTAATTTGTCTGTTTTCTCCCCCTTTTTCCTTTCTGTGCCCCTCGCTGCCCCCATTAGCGTTGTACTCGTAATTTGTCTGTTTTCTCCCCCCTTTTTTTCCTTTCTGTGCCCCTCGCTGCCCCCATTAGCGTTGTACTCGTAATTTGTCTGTTTTCTCCCCCCTTTTTTCCTTTCTGTGCCCCTCGCTGCCCCATTAGCGTTGTACTCGTAATTTGTCTGTTTTCTCCCCCCTTTTTCCTTTCTGTGCCCCTCGCTGCCCCATTAGCGTTGTACTCGTAATTTGTCTGTTTTCTCCCCCTTTTTCCTTTCTGTGCCCCTCGCTGCCCCATTAGCGTTGTACTCGTAATTTGTCTGTTTTCTCCCCCCCTTTTTTCCTTTCTGTGCCCCTCGCTGCCCCCATTAGCGTTGTACTCGTAATTTGTCTGTTTTCTCCCCCCCTTTTTTTCCTTTCTGTGCCCCTCGCTGCCCCATTAGCGTTGTACTCGTAATTTGTCTGTTTTCTCCCCCCTTTTTCCTTTCTGTGCCCCTCGCTGCCCCATTAGCGTTGTACTCGTAATTTGTCTGTTTTCTCCCCCCTTTTTCCTTTCTGTGCCCCTCGCTGCCCCATTAGCGTTGTACTCGTAATTTGTCTGTTTTCTCCCCCCTTTTTCCTTTCTGTGCCCCTCGCTGCCCCATTAGCGTTGTACTGTAATTTGTCTGTTTTCTCTCCCCTTGTACTTTGTGCCCCCGCTGCCTCTCGCCATTCCCGCCGCTGCGTCCCTGCGGCCCCGCCCCCTGACTGCCCATTCGCTGCCCCTGCCTCCCGCCTCCCAGCTGCTCCTCCCTCCACCTCCCCATAAATGGCGGCCGCTGCGCGCGGGGAGAGCGACCCTTGACCTTGCCAGGTAGGTCGCTCCCCCACCACACAGCTCCGCCTGTGTTGTCTGCCCGCTGCTTCTGCAGGTAAGATCGCCCTCCGCTTGTGGCCCCGGTGCCCGTATTTCTTGCCCGTCTCCCCATTTTCCTTCTGTGCCCCTCGCTGCCCCATTTGCGTTGTGCTGTAATTTGTCTGTTTTCTCCCCCTTTTTTCCTTTCTGTGCCCCTCGCTGCCCCATTAGCGTTGTACTCGTATTTTGTCTGTTTTCTCCCCCCTTTTTCCTTTCTGTGCCCCTCGCTGCCCCATTAGCGTTGTACTCGTATTTTGTCTGTTTTCTCCCCCCTTTTTCCTTTCTGTGCCCCTCGCTGCCCCATTAGCGTTGTACTCGTAATTTGTCTGTTTTCTCCCCCCTTTTTCCTTTCTGTGCCCCTCGCTGCCCCATTAGCGTTGTACTCGTAATTTGTCTGTTTTCTCCCCCCTTTTTTTCCTTTCTGTGCCCCTCGCTGCCCCCATTAGCGTTGTACTACGTAATTTGTCTGTTTTCTCCCCCCTTTTTTTCCTTTCTGTGCCCCTCGCTGCCCCCATTAGCGTTGTACTCGTAATTTGTCTGTTTTCTCCCCCTTTTTCCTTTCTGTGCCCCTCGCTGCCCCCATTAGCGTTGTACTCGTAATTTGTCTGTTTTCTCCCCCCTTTTTTTCCTTTCTGTGCCCCTCGCTGCCCCCATTAGCGTTGTACTCGTAATTTGTCTGTTTTCTCCCCCCTTTTTTTCCTTTCTGTGCCCCTCGCTGCCCCATTAGCGTTGTACTCGTAATTTGTCTGTTTTCTCCCCCTTTTTCCTTTCTGTGCCCCTCGCTGCCCCATTAGCGTTGTACTCGTAATTTGTCTGTTTTCTCCCCCTTTTTCCTTTCTGTGCCCCTCGCTGCCCCATTAGCGTTGTACTCGTAATTTGTCTGTTTTCTCCCCCCTTTTTCCTTTCTGTGCCCCTCGCTGCCCCATTAGCGTTGTACTGTAATTTGTCTGTTTTTCTCTCCCCTTGTACTTTGTGCCCCCGCTGCCTCTCGCCATTCCCGCCGCTGCGTCCCTGCGGCCCCGCCCCCTGACTGCCCATTCGCTGCCCCTGCCTCCCGCCTCCCAGCTGCTCCTCCCTCCCACCTCCCCATAAATGGCGGCCGCTGCGCGGGGAGAGCGACCCTTGACCTTGCCAGGTAGGTCGCTCCCCCACCACACAGCTCAGCCTGTGTTGTCTGCCCGCTGCTTCTGCAGGTAAGATCGCCCTCCGCTTGTGGCCCCGGTGCCCGTATTTCTTGCCCGTCTCCCCATTTTCCTTCTGTGCCCCTCGCTGCCCCATTTGCGTTGTGCTGTAATTTGTCTGTTTTCTCCCCCCTTTTTTTCCTTTCTGTGCCCCTCGCTGCCCCATTAGCGTTGTACTCGTATTTTGTCTGTTTTCTCCCCCCTTTTTCCTTTCTGTGCCCCTCGCTGCCCCATTAGCGTTGTACTCGTAATTTGTCTGTTTTCTCCCCCTTTTTCCTTTCTGTGCCCCTCGCTGCCCCATTAGCGTTGTACTCGTAATTTGTCTGTTTTCTCCCCCCTTTTTTTTCCTTTCTGTGCCCCTCGCTGCCCCCATTAGCGTTGTACTCGTAATTTGTCTGTTTTCTCCCCCCTTTTTTTCCTTTCTGTGCCCTCGCTGCCCCCATTAGCGTTGTACTCGTAATTTGTCTGTTTTCTCCCCCCTTTTTTCCTTTCTGTGCCCCTCGCTGCCCCCATTAGCGTTGTACTCGTAATTTGTCTGTTTTCTCCCCCCTTTTTTTCCTTTCTGTGCCCCTCGCTGCCCCCATTAGCGTTGTACTCGTAATTTGTCTGTTTTCTCCCCCCTTTTTTTCCTTTCTGTGCCCCTCGCTGCCCCATTAGCGTTGTACTCGTAATTTGTCTGTTTTCTCCCCCCTTTTTCCTTTCTGTGCCCCTCGCTGCCCCATTAGCGTTGTACTCGTAATTTGTCTGTTTTCTCCCCCCTTTTTCCTTTCTGTGCCCCTCGCTGCCCCATTAGCGTTGTACTCGTAATTTGTCTGTTTTCTCCCCCCTTTTTTTCCTTTCTGTGCCCCTCGCTGCCCCCATTAGCGTTGTACTCGTAATTTGTCTGTTTTCTCCCCCCTTTTTTCCTTTCTGTGCCCCTCGCTGCCCCATTAGCGTTGTACTCGTAATTTGTCTGTTTTCTCCCCCTTTTTCCTTTCTGTGCCCCTCGCTGCCCCATTAGCGTTGTACTCGTAATTTGTCTGTTTTCTCCCCCCTTTTCCTTTCTGTGCCCCTCGCTGCCCCATTAGCGTTGTACTCGTAATTTGTCTGTTTTCTCCCCCCTTTTCCTTTCTGTGCCCCTCGCTGCCCCATTAGCGTTGTACTGTAATTTGTCTGTTTTCTCTCCCCTTGTACTTTGTGCCCCCGCTGCCTCTCGCCATTCCCGCCGCTGCGTCCCTGCGGCCCCGCCCCCTGACTGCCCATTCGCTGCCCCTGCCTCCCGCCTCCCAGCTGCTCCTCCCTCCCACCTCCCCATAAATGGCGGCCGCTGCGCGCCGCGCCGCTAGCGCGCCGAAGGCGCACCTAAGGCAAGCCCGTCTGCGCCCGTCCGCGACTGGACCGCGCCCAGCGCCAGAACCCCTGGATCCCACCGATGCAACACTACTCGACGGACCCTACGACGCCGCCACCCTCCACCGCACTCAATGCCGGCCGGAACCCTGCCTGCTACCGAGCCTCACCGAGACGCACCCACGGACCCTTCACCTGCCAAACCTGCCGATTCACCTGCCCCCGGACGTGCACCACCCCCGCCAAGACGTGCACCAGCAGCAACCACCTGAAATGCATCCTGTTGAACACCCGCTCCGTCCACAGGCACGCCGTGGAACTCTGGGACCTGCTCGACGCAACAGCACCGGACGTCGCCTTCCTCACCGAAACCTGGATGAACGCCTCCTCAGCGCCCGACATCGCCATAGCCATCCCGGACGGATACAAGATCACCCGGAGGGACCGCGTCAACCAGACGGGAGGAGGCATCGCCATCGTACACAAGAACACCATCCGCATCTCGACTAACTCCGGCAGAGACCTTCACCGCCGCCGAACACCTACCCTTCCAGATACACACTGACCCCAAGACCACCCTCCGAGGCACCCTCATCTACAGACCCCGGGACCACGCACACTATTCAGTGAAGACATCGCAGACTTCATCAGCCCGCACGCCATGCCCTCCGCCGACTACATCCTCCTAGGGGACCTCAACTTCCACCTGGAGAACAACAACGACAGAAACACCACCGCCCTGCTGGACAACCTCGCCAACCTCGGACTCAAGCAACTGGTGAACACGCCCACCCACTACGCCGGCCACACGCTTGACGCCGTCTTCTCTTCCAGCAAGCACATCTCCTTCAGCCACGCCACCGGACTCCACTGGACCGACCACAGCTGCGTCCACTTCAGCTTCAGAAAGACTGCGACCCACCACCACCCGCAACAGGCTCCCCGCCGGAGCTGGAGCAAGATCACCGCCCGAGCAGCTCACCGCCTCCCTCAGCCAGAACACACCCACCAACACAACGGACCCAAGCGAAGCAGCCAGCAACCTCGCCAAGTGGCTGACCGCCTGCGCCGACGACCTCGCACCACTAAAAAACCCTCCCAGCAGACCCGGAAGCAAGAAAACCCCTTGGTTCCTGACGAACTCAAGGAATCCAAGAAGAACTGCCGCACTCTCGAGAAAACCTGGCGACTCGACCAGACCACAGACAACAGGACCGCCCTCAAGCACGCCACCCGCAAACACCACCAGCTGATCCGTGCCACCAAGAAGTCGGCACTCAAAGAACGACTGGACAACAACGCCCACGACAGCAAGGAACTTTTCAGCATCGTCAAAGAGTTCTCCAACCCCAGCGCCGGAGGCTCACGACATCACCCCCTCGCAAGACCTCTGCAACTCACTCGCCGCGTTCTTCCACCGCAAGATCACCGACATACATAACAGCTTCGACGCACAAACCACGCACCCTACCGCCGAACCAACGCCCGCCACCACCACCCTCTGCAACTGGACCCCGATCAGCACCGAAGACACCACCCGCACGATGAACTCCATCCACTCCGGATCACCAACCGACCCCTGCCCACACCACGTCTTCAACAAAGCCGACGCCACCATCGCACCCCATCTCCGGGACATCATCAACTCCTCCTTCCACACCGCCACCTTCCCGGAGAGCTGGAAGCACGCCGAGCTTACCGCCCTCCTGAAGAAACCAACGGCGGACCCCACCGACCTCAAGAACTACCGTCCCATCTCGCTCCTTCCGTTTCCGGCCAAAGTCATCGAGAAGACCGTCAACAGACAGCTTGCCGCCTTCCTCGAGACGAATGGATCCCTCGACCCCTCGCAGTCCGGGTTTCGGGCCAACCACAGCACCGAGACCGCCTTCATCGCAGCCACCGACGACATCAGAACCCTAAGCGACAACGGGGAAACAGCAGCCCTCATCCTCTTGGACCTCTCCCGCGGCGTTCGACACCGTCTGCCACCGCACCCTAGTGAAGCGCCTCAGCAACATCGGAATCCGAGAGAAAGCACTGGAATGGATCATCTCGTTCCTCGCCGGAAGAACCCAGAGAGTCCGCCTCCCCCGTTCAGATCCGAGGCCACCAAAGTCATCTGCGGCGTTCCACAAGGATCTTCACTCAGTCCAACCCTCTTCAACGTCTACACTGAGCCCCCTCGCAGCCATCGCACGCCAACACAACCTCAACATCATCTCCTACGCCGACGACACCCAGCTGATCCTCTCCCTCACCAACGACCCCACCACCGCCAGAGCCAACCTACACGACGGGATGAAAGGCGTCGCCGACTGGATGAGGATCAGCCGCCTTAAACTGAACTCAGACAAGACGGAAGTCCTCATCCTGGGCTCATCACCCTCCGCCTGGGACGACTCCTGGTGGCCCCGGCCCTGGGCACCGCGCCCAAGCCAACGGACCACGCACGAAACCTGGGCTTCATCCTGGACTCCTCCCTGTTGATGTCCAGACAAGTCAACGCCGTCTCATCTTCGTGCTTCAACACCCTGCGCATGCTCCGCAAGATCTTCAGATGGATCCCCACTGAAACCAGGAAGACCGTCACCCAGGCACTCGTCACCAGCCGACTGGACTATGGGAACACCCTCTACGCCGGAACCACAGCCAAACTTCAAAAAGACTCCAGCGCATCCAGAACGCCTCCGCACGACTCATCCTGGACATCCCCCGACACAGCCACATCACCGGACACCTGAAAGACCTGCACTGGCTCCCCGTCAGCAAGAGAATCACGTTCAGACTCCTCATCCACGCACACAAGGCCCTCCACGACCTGGGCCCAAAGTACCTCAACGACCGCATGACCTTCTACACGCCCAACCGCCAGCTACGATCAACCAGCCACGCCCTCGCCACCGTACCACGCATCCGCAGAACCACCGCCGGAGGAAGATCCTTCTCCTACCTGGCAGCCAAGACCTGGAACTCCTCCCCACTCACCTTCGGCGAACCCAGGACCATCTCTCCTTCAGGAAGCAGCTCAAGACCTGGCTGTTCGAGCAGTAACTTACCCCCTCCCCCAGCGCCTTGAGACCCTCCCGGGTGAGTAGCGCGCTCTATAAATGCCGTGATTGATTGATTGATTGATTTGAGAGAAACACCAGAAGAAACGCATGTACATGTTCCTTGGAGCAGGGGAGACCTTTTAGCTTTTACAAAGTATTTTCCAAAATTAAGAGCCAGCCCAATGCAGTGGTGTACACAGGTTGGGAGGCTTGTGAAGTTGTCTAAAGTGTTGTGGATTAATTTCGATACTTTCTTCGATATTGTGGTTCCAAGTGACTTGTGGGCAGAAAGTATGATTGCTGTTCGAGGCAAAACTCAGAGCCTTCAAGACAGCCTGGTTCTAATGCACCATCGCCTTGTGGTGGTAATGACCAAATATAATGAGGCAATGACGTTTTTGAATGGAAGAATTCCACCTAAAGATTTTAACTATTTGAAGTTGAACACAATACAGGAGGAGGTGAAGGACACAGTACATGAGCTCTATGAGCGACCGATGAAGGCTTTCTAGCAGCATACAAGTAGGACGCACTAAGACCCAGGAGATATGGGGTTTTTCATTATGACATTTGTGCTTGGTTTGAGGCCTGAGATTTATCAGCATATACAGCAGAATGTGATTTGTGGACAGACAAAGTCGTTGGATGAAATGTTGAAGTATGCGCAATGCTGTAGTGACGAGCAAAAGATGAAACAGTGAAAAATCAAGGAGAAGTTAATGCTAGCTCAGACAATATTTGTGCAACAGGGTTTTCAGAATTCGTCGAGAAATGAGCATGTTGGTATAGTACAGGGTATGGGAGGAGTGTCAATAAATGGAAATCAGACAGGAGTGCACGTGGCGACAGGTAGTGGAAGAGGCGTACCTATTGATTCCGGTACAGGTATTGATGTCTCGACGTTGAAGAAAATTAACGCTTGTCATGTGTTTAATAATGTGGGGCATTGGAAGCGCAAATGTAGATTTAATCCAGATAGAAATCAAAATAATCAGATGCAGGATGTAAATCAAGTGCAATTATCAAAAGTCCCAACCCGATTAGCACAAGTTCCAGTACAAAATCAAACCCAAATGATACCCATGCCACAAGCTCATGTGATTCAACCTAATATGAATGGGATGAGGTTTAATCAGAACCAATGGCCTAGAATAAATCGAAATGTGATGCAGACTCAGATTCCCAATACGATTCAGCAATTCCCAATGTTTGACAATAATTGAGATGATGACCCTTGGTATGTCGCAATGACAGTGCCCGAAAGGGGAGGCAGATTGCATGCTTCGTGCAATCCTAGAGGTAGACCAGAGTGGACCATAATTAGATTGAAATGTGAATGGCCACCCATTGTCATTCCTTATTGACACTGGAGCTACCCGTTCCACTGTGAGAACAGGGGAAGTGCCAGACCTACCCCTCTCAGGAAGAGAAATACAAGTTGTTGGAGTTGCAAATAAACAAGTTAGAAACACAATTTCAGAAGAGGTATCTGTAAAAATAGGCTCTTTTGAAGATAAACACCAATTTGAGGTATGTGATTCAAGTCCTGGTAATCTATTGGGAAGAGACCATCAATTGTACACCAAATGGTATTGAGTTTCAAATACATGATGATGAGGATGTTGAATTCAAAAATGACCTGAGAGAAACAGTTTAATTGTATCCAATGCTAGTGTCAAACAATTTGCCTAATGAACTGATTGAAAAAGTTAAACCTGAAGTGTGGGATATAACAGGAATGGATATTGGATTGATGAAAGGAGTTGAGCCAGTGCGAATAAATATAAAACCAGGTGCAGTTTTTCCAATAACACCAACCTATCCAATGACTCCAGAAGTGTTTGCAGGGATTACTCCACTGATCAATGAGATGCTAGAGAAGGGTATATTGAGGGAACTAATTGGGAGTCAATGCAACTCACCAATCATGGGATTATGTAAATCCAATGACAAGTTTTGGATAGTTCAAGATTTATGAAAAATAAATGTAATCCCCTGCTGTCCCGTGGTGTTATATCCAGCTACCATATTCTCTCAGATTCCATGTACAGCTGAGTGGTTCACTGTGATTGACTTGTATCAGGCGTTCTTTTCAATACCTTTACACGAGGACAATCAGATTTGTTTCTCCTTCGTGTTCAGAGGGAAGGTATTAACGTGGTGTGGTGTCCCACAAAGGTACACAGAGAGTCCATTTCATTTTAAACAAATACTGAAAAATAATTTATAGTCTTTGGAACTACCTGCAGAGTCAATCCTAGTATAGTACATTGACGATCTACTGATTGCATCAAGTACTAAAGAAATCTGTCAACAGGACTCCATAGCTCTGCTAAATCATTTGGTTGAAAATGGACACAAAGTATCACTTCACAAATTGCAGTACTGCCAGAAAGAAGTACAATATGTGGAACATATTATTGAGAGAGGTACGACGAAGGTGTCCAGAGAGAGTATTGAAATTATTCTGAAACTGAATACCCCGAAAAAACAGAAGGAAGTCAGACTTTTTCTTGGAATGGTTGGCTACTGTAGCTACTGTAGACAGTGGATACCCAACTTTTCCCTGGTGGCAAAACCTCTACTGAGGATGACTCACAAGGATGTAATTGATCCGATTCCACTGGAAAATGAATGCATGAAAGAGTTTCTAGAGCTGAGAGAAAGTCTTTGTCGCGCCCTAGCTTTTGGATTGTCAGACTACACAAAATAATTATTTCTGTTTTGCAGTGAGAGGGAGGGCTGCGCTCTCTCAGTGCTAACCCAAATTCATGGAGGCTACAAAAGACCAGTTGCATATTTCTCTGTGGCTCTTGATCATGTAGCGTCTGCTTTACCGGGTTGCCTAAAGGCGGTAGCTGCAGTAAGTGTGAGTCTTGAAAAGTGTGAACACATTTTGATGGGGTTTCCTTTAATCGTCATGGTCCCGCATTCAGTCGAGGTGTTACTAACAAAAACTAAAACTCAGCACCTCACGAATTTGAGACTCATCAAGTAAGAGCAACAGATCTTATCTGAAGTAACGATGTGCTAAGGCAATTGCAAGTTTTGAATTATAGCACACTGTTGCCCATACCTGAAGAGACTAATGTTGATCTATTTGAACATGATTGCCTTGATGTCACAGACTTTTGCTCCAAACCCAGACCGTACATAAAAGATGAACCTTTGATTAATCCTGATTATGGCCTTTTTGTGGATGGCTCTTGTTTAAGAACAAATGAGGGATGCTTAAAAGCAGCATATGCAGTTTGCACCATCCAAGAAATAATTGAAGCGTCATGGCTGCAAGGTATTTCTTCAGCACAGGTTGCAGAATTAATTGCGGTTACTAGAGCCTGCATTCTGACAACACGAATGAGAGTAACAATTTTCAGACAGCCAATATGGGTTCGGTGTTGTCCATGATTATGGGCAGTTGTGGTCACAGCGAGGATTTATGACTTCAGCTGGTATGCCTATTTGAAATGGGCAACCAGTAAAATATCTATTGGAGGATTTGCAAGAACCCACAGAAATTGCTGTTATATAATGTGTAGCGCATAGGAATGACTGTAGCTATGAAACAGGTATGCCGATGAAGTGTCACGCTATTGTGCAACTATGTCATGCGCTTACAATGGATCATTCATGACCGGAAGCTCTGAGGGAAGTCTTCTTCCTATGATTTTGAGAACAGCTGACAATTGGGATGAGCTGAGATGAATGCAAGAAAATGTGCCTGATGAAGAGAAACAAGGATGGGTCAGGAAAGGTTGTGAAATTGATGATAACAATGCATGGGTATCAATGGATGGGAGACCAATATTACCAGATAGTCTACTTGCCCCAGTGACCCGCTATCTGCATGGTCAAGCACATTTAGGAAAAAACGCCATGATCAGAAACTTTAGTCAGGTTTGGTACAACCCCAAATTCAGAGCACAGGCAGAGGAAGTATGTAGTCAGTGTGTAGAATATCAACAAATGAATGTTGGGAAAAGAACACATATTTCATTGAGTCATTTAGGGAGAACAGAAGGACCCTTTAATAGGATGCAGATAGACTTCGTAGAGATGCCTGCTTGTTATGGATCAAGGTACATTTTGGTGATTGTCTGCGTTTTTTGATGGGTGGAGGTCTACCCAACAAGGAGAAATGATAGTCCAACAGTAGTAAAGTTGCTCTTAAGGGAGCTGATACGAAGGTATGGTAGAATCAGATCAAGGTACTCACTTTAACAGTGCGATTATTAAAATGTTATATGCAGCATTATAAGTTGAGCAGAAGCTCCATTGTAACTATCATCCAGAGGCTTCTGTAATAGTGAAGCAATTGAATGGTACCATTAAGTCCAGATTAGCGAAAGTTTGTGCATCAACATCACTGAAATGACCAGATGCTTTACCTTTAGTACTGATGAGTCTGCGAAATACCCCTGATTGGAGACCTGGTTTATCTCCTCATGAAGTTTTGATGGGGAGAGTAATGAGATTACCTGCAGTTTCAGCAAATGCTCTTGTGCATATTACAGATGATTTGGTACTCGATTATTGTAAAGGACTGGCTGATGTGGTACATTCTGTGTCTCGACAGGTTGAAGCTGTGACTGAAAATCCAGGTCAGGACCAGTGCCATGATTTAAATCCTGGTGACTGGTCCTAATCAAAAAGCATGTGCGAAAGTCCTGTTTAGAGCTCCACTGGAAAGGCCCCTACCAGGTGATTTTGATCACAAATACTGAAGTCAAGTGTGCTGGAATTCCAAACTAGGTGCACCTATCACAAACCCAAAGGATAAAGAATCCACATGAAGAAATAGAGTCGTATGGTTCAGTCGAGCCAAAGGCTTTGGTGTACGTACCACCGTCAGTTTTACAAGAAGAAGCACAAGGTTGTGATCAAAGACAGCAAGAGGAAGTTGGGGGTGAAGAAGCTCTAACAGGTGAAGTGGTCCAATTGCCGGACATCTCACAAACCAATGATGGAGAATTGCTTAACGTGATTGTTGGACATGAGTATCCTGAACTAGACACAGAGCAAGCAGAACAACTTGATGACCCAGGAGAGGGTACAGGTTCTGAAGGCGGAGCAAGCAAGAAGCCAGCAGATGAAAATTGGCCCAGAAGTGTCAAAAGACAACAGAAACTGAATGTGAATACTGAGTCAGTACCACTGAAAACAATAAGAGAAGAAGAATCAAGTGGTGCCAGTGATGCCGAAGAAGAGCTAAACACACCCAGGAAATCGTAAAGAACTAGAGTACCTTGTTAAAGATATTCATCACCCGAATGGACATACTATTTGAGTCAAATCTTGAATGTTCCTGTTTCTGACATACTTGACTGGAGCAAAGAGTTGCCAGAACCATGCTAAAAATCAAGAGTGTTAAGACACGTCATATAGAGAATTTGATAAAGACATTGAAAGAGACACGAAATGAAGTGTAAAACAGACAATTGAAAATTACCCAGAGCCTGAATTAAAAAGAATAAACGCAGGTATAACATTTTAGAAGAACGTGGAGTAGAGCGAAGGATTGTCTAACAAGGATTGTGTGATTAACCATTGAAAGTAGTTGACTAACTGTGAAATGACATTGCTTAACTGAAATAGCTACATTGCCGATACTAACAAATTACTGGTAGTAGATCTGATTGTAGAAACAACATGTGTATCGTAACTAGAAATCGAGTTAAGGCATTTTTAGGGATTTTACTTACATTGATAGTTCTGATAGGGATAACATTAGTTTTAATAATACACTTTACATCAGAGAAAGCAGTATTAGATTTTGTAAAACACAGAAGTCTATAATCGATGAAGGCAAGTTAAAAACATAATTTGAGATTACATGGATGATGATTACTCAATGAATGTTTATTCTAGATTAGTACAAGAATATACTAAAGCTTTAGCTGTTAAGGAAAGTTATGTGTGTACTCGCATGCCGTCATCTGCTAATGAACAAGTTTCCTACCATCACATTCCTCTTACATATGCTACATCTTTCAGCATTCTTCTTAGTTTGGTATATAGACAGGACCATTTTGAGTATTATATTCAATTTACGACATGGTGCTTTCTACAGGTGCGGCTCCTCGGCTAAGGCAGAAGAGTGTTGCCCCACTGCTCTCAGAGCAGTGGAAAAATGAGAAATAAAATGATAATAACAAAGTTATTATCATTTTATTTTTCGTAGCTACGTGGCTAGGTTAGGGCAGGGTGGGGAGTGGTGGGCACACTCTAAGTGTTCATGACGTTTGTCCGGCTGTCTTGTGCTGGCAAAACAGTCATGCACACTTTGCATGTTCCCCACCAGGCTGTAATGCACTGCCTTGTGGAGAACATGCACAGGCTCATAGTCCCAATCTGAGCGCCGAACCCCGCCACTCAGACCAATCACCACTCTGCTGTCATGGTGACAGCAGCATCGTGATTGGCTTAGGGGAGCCTGTGTGCTTCCTGCCTCTGGACTCAGAGTCAGGAAGAGAAGCGGAGAGACAGCGGTGGAGAGACGGCGGAAGATGTAAGTGGTTATTTTAAATATATATATATTTGTTTTTCTCAATTACCCCGCCCTGCCACACCCGTTCCCTGCCAGCCGCCACTGGCTTTCGAAGGTACCTTTAATGGAGGGCATGAATTTACACCCACAAGCAAAAATAATGGAGACAGCTTGGCATTACTTTAGACCATTCTTACCTGTAGACACTGTTAAGGCACATGAGAAAAATGTAACCTGTTTGATCAGTGTACAAGAAAACGTTTTCATACCGATGTTAGAAGAGAGAAATGGAAAACTTACAAAGAGTGACTCTCAGAAAGAGTATGTGCAGAAAAATATGTGGAAAAGAGAGGAAGATGTATTTAAAAGAAAAATGGCTGTACCTAAACTAGTATTAGAAGAAAGAATGAGAGGGAAAATATGTGTGTGTTCAGAAGAAGAATCAGTGGAAAGAAGGTGTTGATGGGAAATAGTTTTTGTGAGCATACATTTAAATAATCAGGAGGAGAATGCTAGATCCTGCAAAAAAGATGATCCGACTATACCAGGAGTATACTTTGTATGTGGAAAGAATGCATATGTTAGATTGCCTGCATCTTGGGAGGGACTATGTTATTTGGGATTATCATTTCCTAAAATGTATCAAGCAGAAACTTTAGAAGTACTAACAATGATACCAGCACATAAAAGATACACACGAAGTGTGAGTGAAGGGACACAAATAGTGTGAGATATTTTGGTGCAATAATATCTGCAGTGGGCATGATTTTGAATGATCAGAAAATAAGACGATTGTCAACAGTAGTTCATAAACTAGAAAATAGCACATCTGGAGCCATATTATTAGAAAGCACAGAGCTTATAGCTATTAGATCCATGGTTCTTCAAAATCGTTATATACTAGACATTCTTCTGGCTGAGAGAGGTGGAGTCTGTAAGATGTTGAGAACTGAGAATTGCTGCAGTTATATTCCAGATGAGAGTAAGAAGATACTAGCATATGCAAATAATATAACAGATTTATAGCTTACTATTAAAACCTTTGGAGACTTCTAGTATAGCCCAAAGTGTCTCCAAAGGACTTGCAACAGAAGCAACTTGGTTGAAAGGATTGGGAGGAGGAATTCTTAAAAGTAAAAAGTAAAAAGGGTTAAGGGTTGGCTTCTAACCAAACTAGGTGTATATAAGATGGTTAAAATGCTACTAATAAAGAAACGAGCGAGAAAACTTAATAAAAGAATGAGACAAGACTTAGGGCCTTATTACAATGCTGGTCAGACTCTCGTCCGACCGACATCGTTTCGGAATGGAAACCGCCCGACTAATAGTTGGCGGTTCCATCTGACAAATTAGGATGCAACCGCCCATGAAGCGGTCGGAAACACACATTTTTCCATTGTGGCTTGTGCTGCGGCCGAAAAAGGGTCGCAGCACAAGCTGCATTGGAAAAATTTATGTTTTCAGACATCCATGCACCATGTGCCTGGCACCATGTGGTGCCTGGCACATGGGGTATGGATGTTTGGGGGTGCACCACAAGAGGCTGCAGGTGGACGGGGCCCTGCTAGGGGCCCCCAAAGTCCATTTCCGACATTCTTTCTACGGCGGTCGGACCGCCATAGGAAGGCTGTCTGAAAGGAACATCCTAATCCCTGCAGCGGTGCCTGAGCAGGCACCGCCCCATTGTAAGGTATTACTTTCCAACCAATGGTCGGATGAGCTCCTTGAGTCCGTTGGAAGTGTCGGCCAGTCCCTCCTCCCACTGCCTCCGATCACTGCACATCATAATGCAGCGGTTGGACAACGACACCAGATGTCAGTTGGACCGCAACCGATGGCCTGTTGGTTGCGATCTGACCTACATCGTAATGAGGCCCATAGAGTTGAGTGATCGAGTGAATGAAGAATACATGAAAATAATGGAAAGAGAAAAATTGAAGAAAAAAAGACGAGAAATGATAATAATAATAATGAAGACTAGGAAACAAATGCATTTGTTGAAGTAATGTTGTGATGGTTTCAAACCATCAAAGGGACTTCGCATAACCTATGTGGCCTGACTTGAAAGACTTGCTGGAGTTAACACATTCCTTTTTTTTTTTTTTTTATGTTTCTCTTTCTCACCTTTGGTATAAATGTTTTTTTTCTCGTCCTTTGGATGGCTTATGCATGTTACAAAACATTCTTTCGACTTAAACAATGGAAGCAATATTAACTGTGCTTTGGATTGTGCTGATACTAAGATGCATCTTTATGAATGGCACAACAGTATGAATGCGGTGGGAAAGGAAGTAAATGTGACATGATTTCATGTATGCACTTTCTTCTTACAGACACTAAGAACATATGGGAAACTCTGAACCTGTATCAATCCGGAGATGAGAATGAACACGAATCATTGTTAAAAACTGCAACATGCGAGAAGAAATTGTTACTGTTAATAAAATGGTTGCAAATGACGAATGTATAAATGGTGTCCCGGGAAAGACAGCAGGTTTCGGCGAGAGGGGCTGGGATTTGGGCTTTGTTTACTTGGGCACTGGCGCTTGAGCAGGGGGGCTTCATGAGCTCTTGATGCTTGAGGAGAGAGAGTCCCTCTGTGGGCTTCTTTTAGCGTGGTTATTTGGGACAAGGAGAGCGCGGGATCTGCTAGGGCACTTATACGACTTGACTCTCTTCATTTAGTCATCGCACTCTGCTGCAGCTTTCCTTTCGGGCTTCGCTGCGGAGAGAAAAGAACTAGATACACTGCTGCATTGTAGTGTGATAGCTGAGGTACAGAGGTCTCATGGACATGGGAAACTGTGCGAGAACTAGAAGAACTGAATTCTTTTTGAATGTCTTAAACTGTATGTTCTCAGACAGCTTTTAATACGACTAAATTGTTACTGTATTTCCTTGTGTGAACTAGAGTCATCAGCAGAACAGCCTGAGGCAGGGTAGGGATAGATTCGGGACACGCTTCATACAAAGTTCTGTAAACTAATTGACTAATAAAATTATGACTTCTAATTGAATAAACTCTTAAAACTATACACAATCCCTCATTTTTACTCGATTAGAATTGATGCCTGTTACAACTGTAGTTTGATGTTGCAGCTTATTAATATACCTACAGCCACCGAACCACAGATCCAAAGATAGTGCCCATAGGAAGAGAGTAAGTGGTGCAGTAAATGGTAGCAGGGAAGACGGGCAGCTTGGTAGAGCAGTTACTACTGCGTGCCCGAATACGGTACTCGAGCTCCTTGGTTGGGTACAGTGACCTGCATCTTGGTGGAACCCGGCAGCAGCATACTGATTCGTAGAAACTGTACTTTCCTTTCTGTATCACGTTGTGAGAAAACTGATTGCTATATTCTTATTTGCAATATAATAATAAACATTACATGTTCAAAAAAAACAAAATTTGAAATAATTCAGGATTATCTAATTTTCTGTAGTCCACACAAATTTACTCAACGTCACTCTTCTACCTCAATGCCTCTGCCTCCTCGGCTACCAACTTAATTTGTTCCCTTCCACCCCCCCAACCCCGCTGCTCACAGTTTATTGTTACACTTCAACCTCTACTATGATCTTGTGCAATTGTATCATGTGGGTGTTTAAATCCGTTCATTGCCTTGCACTACCACCTGCCATACACCAGCTTTCACAGCACCCTTTGGAATCCTGCCACTCACAACCACAACACTGCTTTGCCACTCCCTTGGCCTAGTGCTGCCTCGAGATTCAGGCATTTTCCCTTTCAGTGCCTCTATTCCAGAATAATGCTCCCCAGCACACAGCATATGGTGGGAAGACCCGCATCAGTTCCATCACATTCACCATGGATAGCACGGACCACACCGTGTTCGCACCACAGACTGCAGTGTATCCATGTTAACGTTTGTACTGTACTGGCAACATCATTCCCCCCCAAAGTGCACTATACTTACTGAGGCAGTTGTTATGCTCAGCATTTCTAGAGAGAAAGCAAGCGAATTAAATAAATGCAAACTCAAGTACAAGTCATTAACAAGCATTTGCAATGCAATAGGTCTTGCATTTGTTAAAGTTAGAGCTGTTGGAGTTGAAAATGACGATGTTTTTTACGTTTGCTTTTTTATTTGCAGTGGAGTGATTATATTTGCATAGTGCTATTGCCATGGTATGACCTTGCGGTGCTGGAGAACGAATTAATGGGAAATAAAAAGAGCGAGCCTCTGATGAAGGGAGGTACAGGGTGATGAGGAGAGCGGAGGTACAGGATGAAAAGGGGAGGGGAGGGTCAACCCGTGAGGTACCAGTGGGGGGTGCCATTAGGAGAGATGAAAGGAGGAGTCCGGTATGAAGCAGAGACTCTGGTGAAGGAAGGGGCTGGATGACAAGGAGAGCCCGTGAAGTGCCGGTGGGGAGTGTCACAATGAGTGACTGAAAGATTGTGAAGAAATAGGTGACTGGGTGAGAAATCTGGTGAAAGGAGGGACAGAATGACAAGGGGAGAAATAGCCCATGAAGCATCGGGGGGAGTGCCATTAGAAGACACTGAAAGGCTGAGGTGAAAGGAGTCCACTAAGAAGCCGAGAGCCTCTGGTGAAAGGAAGGGCAGTGTGACAAGGAGAGCGGAGAGACAGCCGTGAAGTACCGGTGGGAGAGCCGTAAACAGAGACGGAATGGATGAAAAGAAGGAGAGACTAAAAGGCTGGGCAGAAAACAGAGAGACTCTGTTGAAAGAAGGGACAGAATGGCACGTAGAGGGGAGAGACAGCCCGTGGGGAGTGCCATTTCGAGAGACTGAGAGGGTGAAGTGAATGAAGGAGTCCGGTAAGAAGCAGAGACTCTGGTGAAGGAAGGGGCAGGATGACCAGGAGAGCAGAGAGAGAGCCGTGAAGTACCGGAGGGGAGTGCCACAAGGACAGACTGAAAGACTTCGATGAAATGAGTGACAGGGTAAGAAACAGAGAGAGAGAGAGATAGACTCTGGTGAAAGGAGGGACAGGATGACAAGGAGATGGGAGAGACTAGACAGCTGTGAAGTACCGGTGGGGTGTGTCACAAGGAGAGACTGAACGCGGGGTGTGTCACAAGGAGAGGCTGAATGACAGATGAAATGAGTGACGGGGTGAGAAACAGAGAGCCTCTGGTGAAAGGTGGGATAGGGTGACAATGAGAGGGGACAGACAGCCTTGAATTACCGGTGGGGTGTGTCACAAGGAGAGACTGAAAGTGTGAGATACAACCATTTGCAATGCAATCGGTGTCGCATTTGTGAAAGTTAGAGCTATTGTAAATGGTAATGTTTTTACATATGTTATTTTGTTTGCAGTGGAGTTTTTTTTTTTTTTTTTTTAATTAGAGTTAGAGCTATTGAGGCTGTAAATCAAGCAATCGGCGTTCAGGAGACAGTGGCAAGGGAAGTGGTTCAGGATGGAGGAGGGGTGGGGAGACGAGAGGCTGGGACAGGAGAGCAAGTTGGATTAACAGTGAACAGCAGGAGAGGGGTTATTCGGGTATGGGAGAACAACAGCGGTCGGCTCAGGGTCTTCGGAAAATGAAATAAATTGGTTTGCCAGTGTGAAATAAAATGCAAACACGCTGTAGTGAAAGCGACTCCGTTCTTAAACAATTAAAGGCGCGCTTAAAGTCAAAGCGGTGCCGCCAGCGTGAAATAAAGAAATGCACACACGCAGTAGTGAAAGCGTCTCCGTTCTTAAACACTTAAAGGCGTGCTTAAAGTCAAAGCGGTTCTGTTTATAAATAAACAAAAGTGCGAGGTCATGCTACAGTGTGAAATAAAGAAAAGCAAACACACGGTAGAGAGAGCAACTCCGTTCTAAAACAATTAAAGTCGCGCTTAAAGTCAAAGTGGCGCTGTAAATAAATAAATAAAGGCATGAAGCCATGCTATGTGTTAAAGCGTGCCACTCACCTCTGCCGCATCTTACATTTCATTTGAAAGCCGCGCTGTGGAGAAAAAATAAAGAAAGGCGCACAGCTATGCCGGCACTGTGCAGAAATGAAGAAAAGCGTGTGCCATGATGTGTAATGCAGCAGAAAGCCACCAAACTAGGTGAGTCCTAATAAGAAAAGAGTTCTCACAGAGCACCATAAATAACAGTGAAAGTAAGAACACATGTAGCAGGGGCAGTCCTTATTGGCGAATGAAAAGCCATCATTTACAAAGGACAGTAACAAAAGCCAAATTAAATAAATGGGTGGAAAATGGGCAGAGCTTAAAGTCCATACCTGAATACAGCATGTCTCGAAGACACAGTGCAAGTGCTGCCTACGCAAGACCTGTTGTTTTCTCAGAGCAGAACGTGAATCAGCACAATAAGCATTATGGAGCAAGTTTGGGTTTCCTCACACGCAGCATCTCTGTAACATGGCATGCGAGGAAAGATCTGAATAGTTAAAAACTGCAGCATTTTGAAAATTGCATCCAATTACAAACTGGTTTTGCGGATGTTCCATTTTAGTAATTGGATATATTTTTTCTTGACTAGTCCAGGTCAGGTCAGTAATTCTTTATTCGGCCAATATAGAACATAAAAGCACATAAAATAAAATATATATGTCACCTAAAATCAAGCTATGTACATGATTACATCAAGGACGGAATTAATACATATTAATTTTAACATGTATACCAGCAATCTAAACACTTTTGTACAAAAATGCTAATTAAAATCTAATACGTATATATATATATATATATATATATATATATATATATATATATATATATATATATATATAAAGTGTTAGTGCCTCAGTGCGTTAATAAGAACATATACAACAGGCTCAGTCGTTACAATAAAAATACCAAATTTGTCACATTGGAGTTAAAAACACTCTACTCCAAAGTGACACACTCAACGAGAAAGTATAACAAACAGAACGTCATCTACAACAAACTGGTGAAAAAACTCCAAGACCAGAAAAAGATAATTGTTCGGCAGTCTGACAAAGGGGGCAATATTGTGCTATGGCCACATGAAATGTATATGGAAGAGGCTTTGAATCAATTGAACGATAGGGACTGTTATAAGAGAAACGATATGCAAACAGTAACTGCAGCACGCTACGAATTTTATAACAAACTAGTGGCATGGAAATCAGCGGGTTTGATCTCTAATGATGAATTTAAATTTTTAAAAAATGACCATCCAAAAATTCCAGCCATATATTTTATCCCCAAAGTTCATAAATGCAAATTGAAACCACCTGGTAGGCCCATCATATCTGCTTGTGGAAGTTTATTGGAGAATACGTCACGCTATGTGGATTTCTTCTTGCAAAACCATGTCAAAAAACTTCCCTCTTTTATCCAGGACACAGGAGACTTTCTGAGGAAATTGAGTGATGTGAGGTGGGAAGAAAACTGTATTTTGATATCCTTGGACGTCACAACATTATACACGAGCATCAACCATCGTGATGGCGTCAAAGCTGTAGAACATTACCTAAATACCAGACCTATTGTCATGTACCAGCATAACAAAATGTTAATGAGTATGATTTTGATTTGTCTTGAAAATAATTTCTTTTTGTTCATCAATCAGATTTTTAATCAGATCAGAGGTGTAGCCATGGGGGCCTGTTTCTCTCCCAGTTATGCCTGTCTGCATATGGGGTTCTGGGAGGAACAGGTCCTAAGGGTCTCTTATGAAGACATATTATTGAATCAGGTTTTATGCTGGTACAGATATATTGACGACATATTTATGGTCTGGAAAGGTTCTGATGACAGCGCTCAGAAATTTGTGGAGGACATCAATTGTAATAACTTGAATTTAAGCTTCTCAGCACAGATGAGTAGAACCAACATGTGTTTTCTTGATGTAGAAGTTTTCATTGCTAACAATAAGATGGAAACAAAATTACATAGAAAGATAACAGCTGGGAACACAGCATGCTACTAGCCACCATCCTGCCCATCTGATTAACAGCATCCCATATGGGGAGATGCTGCGCATCCGTAGAGTGTGTAGCACGGATATTGAATGCAGACGGGCACAACTACAGAGTAAGGATAGGTTCTTGGATAGGGGCTATTCTGAAAAAATGCTCAACAGGGCTATGAATAGAACTGCCCATTTAGATCAATCCCATGCACTCACTAAAATCAATAACTATGATTCTGGTGACAAACGTACAGAGTCCCCCACCAGATTGATCCTTACCTACAATTTACAACACAAAGCCCTACGTAAAATCATAAATAAGAACTGGGCTTTGGTACGCAGTGACCATGTTTCGAGTAGTCAGATCACCAGATCCCCCTGTATTACTTTTAGGAAGGCTCGCTCTATGAGCAATTCCTTAGTAAAGAGCAGCCCAGAGGTAGTGGTATCTCAAACATGGCTTAGTCCTAGGAATGGTTTTACACGTTGCACTAATTGCAAGGCATGTAAATATGGGGTTAATAGAACCAGCTATATAACACCTTTTAAACCCAACCCTGTACCTATTACCAAGAGTGTCAACTGCAAAACAGAATACGCTGTTTACGTGCTGGAGTGCCCGTGTAACCTGCAATATGTAGGAAGCACTAAGTTGCAGGTGCACAAAGAGTGCTCCAGCACTTGAGGGCCATCACCAACATTGATGTCACCTACCCGGTTGCCCGTCACTTTAAGGAGTATCACAACAGCAAATTAGATAATTTGAACTATTTTGTCTTAGATACTATCCTTCCTCAAAAGCGGGTGGCAACCGGGAGGTCATGCTTAGGAGACTTGAGACTAGGTACATCCTAGAACTGGATAGCAAAATATCCCAGGGCTTGAATTCGAGTGAGGATTTTTATACATGCCTGTGATTGATTCCAATTGCTTTTTAATGAGGATTTAAGTATGTTCTTATACCCATTAAGCTGTTGCCTGCATGATAATTGTTTTTAGCTTTCATTTTATTTTTTGCACATTGCACTTTAGTAGGTCACGGCTGTGACTTTTATAGGTGAATTTTGGTACTGTTTGCACATGCACTTTAGGCAATTTGTGACATAGAAACTTCTGCAACTAAGGCCCACTTGGGCAGGACTAGGCTTAATTCATTGCATTATAACCCTTTTTTGGCACATTGGTATTTACAGACCAGGTTTAACATTCATATACGGTCTGTACATCATTTGGAAATATCTAGTGATTGTTTTACATGTTTTAGATATTTTGGATATTTTAAACAGTTCACTAAATTGTGCTTTTTTAATGCGTATATTAATGATGACAATAATATATTTGTCTCTGTTTATATACATGCATTTTGGTACTTTGCAGTGTTATTTTAAGCAATTTATATACATATTTATATATAAGTATTTTTTCTATGTTCACTATGCCAATGCATTTTTTAAACTATCACGTGCTAGCACTGTCACTTTAAATATATGAGAGCACTCCACATGCGCGTCATGTGATCAAGGGCACTGTGTTGCTCGAAACGCGTCATGGCGGTGGTGCAGGGCGTCCACAAAATAAAGTAAAAATTTGCACCAGTAACGGGTCTGCATTCGTCATCTTTCCGGCAGAAAGCTCTACATGGCGAAGTAAGCTACATATATATATATATATATATATATACATATATATATATATATATATATATATATATATATATATATATATATATATATATATAAAGTGTTAGTGCCTCAGTGCGTTAATAAGAACATATACATCAGGCTCAGTCGTTAACAATAAAAATACCAAATTTGAATATATATAACTATTGCCCGAGATGCGCAGAATCAGTAGGACGCCCTCTATTCTTAAATAACCTTTTCCTGTGTCTGAGGGCTCCTGAAAGGAAACTTGCAACTCCAAAGCAAATCATGGGGGAAAATTACATTTGTAAATACAACAACGCAGGCCTTGTGCAAATTGGTTGTTTCTTACCAACGCGATAATAAATGTACGCCTCAAGGTACGAAGCAAATCGCAAAAAAATATAAAGTGTAGAGTATCCTGCTCCGAAATATTGTCACGGTGCAGGGTTTCAAGGCTCCTTGCTTTGAAAATCCCTTGGGAACAGCTAAAAAACCAGTGTATGGAATTAAGTCTAAATCTAGTCAATATAAAATAATGATGAGCGTTGTTAACAAACGACAAGTATGGTTTCCCCCATAATCTTGTTTTCAACCATTATGTGTTTAGCAAATTCCCTATCTTCCCTTTCACCAAGCCCCCTGGTCAAAAACATGTTTTTGATAACCCGCAAATCACTGGGGCGTAATGTTATGTTATTTGTTATGTTATTTTCATTTGTAACGCGCACAGATACTACGAGAGTGTCCCGGCTTGGTCTTGGGTTAGTAAACAGATCCAAACAACCTAACCTCATCAGCTGGTCCTTAACATATCCTATCCATGGGATACACAAGGCTCCGTCAAGAGCACTGCAATCCTTTAATACATGTTAATTCAGGGTGGGAACAGGACTTGACCAAATTCTCAGCCAGCATGTTAT
Organism: Calotriton arnoldi; assembly: GCA_963921515.1. NCBI lineage: Eukaryota > Metazoa > Chordata > Amphibia > Caudata > Salamandridae > Calotriton > Calotriton arnoldi. The sequence continues at coordinate 2,688,814 of CAWUFW010000748.1, forward strand.
GGGTGCCACAGCAATATGGTCAGATATGTAGCCCACTCGGAACAGCGAGAAGTCGGTGCAGAAATTTATTCTCAACCACCTGCAGTTCTCTGGTATCTTTATACCCCCACACATCACACCCATAGCTTGCCACAGGAATACATATTTCTTTAAAAACATTTAGCAGGGCGGGCACATGTTTAGCCCCTAATCTCTTAGCGAAATCCATGGTAACACCAATGGCCCTCGCCAATATATTCTTTTTAAGGGCTCTTTGAGCGACCCATGATCCTCTATCATCAAGCAACACCCCCAAGTAGGGGAAGGTTGAGACTTTAGTGAATTCTGCCCCCAACAGAAAAACCTGCATCCAGCGACCTTCCGACTACCAACAGTCATAGTATGAGATTTAGTAACATTGGTAGACAGATCTAAGGAATCCATAAAATCAATAAAAGAGTTTAAAATGTTTTGGAGACTCACAGCAGTCTGTGCAAGCAGCACTGCATCATTTGCATATAACAATATGAGTATTAATTTGGTGCCCACCCTGGGAACATCTCTAAAGGCTGATCTCAATACATCCCCTAAGTTGTTAATATATAGGGTAAACAGCAGGGGAGCCAAAATACACCCCTGCCTTAGCCCGCTCTTGACCCCCCAGGAAGCAGACAGGCTACCATTCTTATTATACCTAACGAAGCTGGGAGATTAGAATGGGAGGTGTTAGAAATTCGGGGTCTCTGGTTGGCAGAGGTAGGTACCTTTGTCCAAATAGAGACCTTTGCTTCTAGTCAGGGTAAGGGGGATACACTCCTAAAATAACCCATGCTCACCCCCTTGGTAGCTTGGCATGAGCAGACAGGCTTATCTCAGAGGCAGTGTGTAAAGCATTTGTGAACACATACAGTAATACAGTGAAAACACTACAAATGGACACCACACCAGTTTAGAAAAATAGCAAATCTTTATCTAAACCAACAAGACCAAATACGATAAAAATCCAACATACAATACTCTTGAAAAATAGTACTTGTGCAAAATAACCTTCAAATTGCAGGTAAATCAATAAAATACAGTTTCTCCGACTCGGTAGCTCCTGAATACGACAGACTCTAACAATTCCAGCTGACCGCTTCGATACGGGCCAGCTAAAGCGTCAACAGACTCGGACACAGTACCTTTCTTGTTGCGACCAACACGTCGGTGCGAGTCGGTCGGGGCAAACGTCGCAGTCGCGTTGTGAAGCGGAGCGTTGCGGCAGGCAGCGGCTCGTTGATGGAGTCGGTGAGACCAGGGCTTGCGTTGAAGGGTGAGGCGGTGCAGGCAGGTCACGGTGCGGCGATGGAGCCGGTCGATGTTTGGGTCGGGCAGCGACAGAGTCGGTGACGTCCTTGCAGCGTGTAGCGAAGCGTTGAGGAGTGCGGGGCCCTCAGGACGCGGTGCAAGCAGCGGCTCGTTGACGGAGTTGGTGAGACCAAGGTTGCGTTGCGAAGCGAGGCGTTGCTCTCAGCGGTGCTTACAGGACACGGAATCCTGTGATGGACTGGATGACAGAGTCGGTTACCCTCTCCTTCTGCGGAGACGATCAGAGACGGTGCCACAGACACGGTGAGGTCTTTGCTGTTCCTGAGACCTCTAGAACAGGGGGCAAGCTCAGTTCAAGCCCTTGGAGATCTTTTCTTCAAGCAGGGGGTCAAAGCAAGCAGCAAAGTCATTTTCTCCTTCCCTTGGCAGCAAGTAGCCACTGCAGGCCAACTGCAGACAGCCAACAGCACAGGGGCAGTATTCCTCCTCAGCTTCTCCGGCTCTTCTCCTTGGCAAATGTTCCTCTTGATTTCCCAGAAGTGATCTAAAGTTCTGGGGTCTGGGCCCCAATATTTATATCACAAAATCCTTTGTTCTCTATTGGCAGAGAAGCCCTGTGCTCAGTCAAAACCGGTTCTGTCCTCTCTGGTGCAACTTCCTGGCAGGAGGTGGAGACAGCATTGTCCTTGGCAGACCAGTCCCATTCAGGTGAAAGGAAAGCTCCTCCCCCTACTCTAAATGCAGCCCAGGTCTATTCAGCCCAGCCCTGACTCATAAGGCTCTCTGGGGCCACTGCTCCTCCCCAGCCCCTGTCATCCAAAAACCAGACATGCAACACACAAACCTAGCAGAGGCACACTGGATGGCTAAGCAAGAAAATACCTACTTTCTAAAAGTGGTATTTTCAAACACAGAATGTAAAAATCACCCTCACTAAAAGATGCATTTTAACATTCTGAGTTCAGGCATACTAAACTTTATTTTCCTACCTTGTTCCCAGGGGCAGTTATGTTTATAAGATGTTATAAGCAAACTCCCCATTCTGTCCTATGGGAACAGGTAGCCTTGCAATAGTGAAAAACGAATTTGGCAGTAATTCACTATCAGGACATGCCACACACATCAGGGCATGTCCTACCTTTCACATACACTGCACCCTGCCCACAGGGGTACCTTGGGCCTACCTTAGGGGTGACTAACATGTAAGAAAAGGGAAGGGTAGGGCCTGGCAAGTGGGTACATTTGCCAAGTCGACATGGCAGTACCAGACTGCACACAGGCTCTGCAATGGCAGGCCAGAGTTATATTTACAGGCTGCTTCTGTGGGTGGCACAATCAGTGCTGCAAACCCACCAGCAGGATTTGATTTACAGGCCCTGGGCACACACGGTGCACTGTACTAGGGACTGACTAGTAAATCAAATAGCCAATCATGGAAACACCAATCCATAACAGTAAATTTACAAAGGGAGCACTTGCACTTTGGCACTGAACAGCAGTGGCAAAGTGCCCAAAGCATCTAGACCAGCAAAACGAAGTCCAACACACAGCAAAAACACAGGCGGCAAAGGCAAAAAATGCAGGGGAGACCAACGCCAATGGTGCCAGGTCTAACAGGAGGTAAGCTGGAAAGCCACCAAAGTTGCATCCATACCCAGAGCCAAGACGATTGGCCAGAGCTTGGATCTATTAACACGGTCAAACACCGAGGTTACAGCCATAAAAGCCATATGCAGGCAACCCCTCTTGGCTGTAGTGTATTTTCCGGCAATCAAATGTAAATTGACGCACTGATCCAATGTCCCTCTTCCCTGCCTAAAACCATACTTGATTTCTGAAATAACATTAAAATTGTCAAGCCAGGAGGTTAAGTGTTCCAGGATTACCTTCCCCATAATTACTGCAGCAGAATTGAGAAGGGAAATGGGGCAGTACAGGCTGGGTCATCCCTCGCCCTTTTTTAAAAAATTGGTAAAATAATAGCTTTAGACCAGGAAGAGGGGAAACCACACATGCAGGCCACGTTGAATGCGTGTGTCAAAATCTTAGCCCAAGTCGAAGGGTCAGCTTTATAAAGATCTGGGGAACCCCATCCAGGCCCTGCGCTTTCCTCCTGCTGTGACCAGGATGGCTTTAAGCACCTCTTCAATGTTGAAAATCAGAGGTGAGGTTTCAATCCCTAGTTTCCATGGGGCATCAGGCTCCCCCATGTCCTCCCCGCTGTAAATCTCTTCAAAGTGTTGAACCCATCTCTCTGAGGCTAGTACAGTCCACTCTAGAGTTTACTAAGCTTGAAAGGAAAGGGCTGTTTACTATTTCCCAAAATTTAAAACTGTTAGCTAACACGCTGCCCTGGCACAGGTTTTCCCAAGCCTGCCCGCTAATTAACTTTTTCCTCTGCTGGGTCGCAGATTTATAAGCTTTCCTGCATGCCCTGATCTTGTCCTCATCCCTAGGTTGCTGCTTGAGTGCAGCCATTAGGTACCTATGGGTTGTAGAACCGTTACCATCAAACCATCTTTCCCTTTTTATTTTCATTGATCTTTCCCCAGGAAGTCAAATTATCAGCAATCTGATTACTTAATTTGTTAATAGCGTCTAATACTAGCCTGTCCTGTGTTCCACTATCGAGACATAATGCAATGTCACCCACACTTGCTCAATATAAATTCTCTAAAAAAGCATCTGGTATCACCTTGTCCCACTTCAGCCTAAGGGCTTGGTCCCTTGTACTAATGTCACTATTCGGAAGACTCTGGCTCTCCTTCCTATTTATATCTAGATTCCAGGCCAGTTCCAGAGTTTTGGGGTTATGGTCGCTAAAGTTGTTCCAGGAGACTCTCACGGCATTAACTGCAAGAACCAGAGGGACAGATAATATAATAAAATCAATAGTAGAAAAACAGCCCCTACCAGAAAAAGAACGAACAATGTCAATCTCCCCCCGACTGTTCCAGGCAGCACAGGTTGTTAACCGCTAATAGCCCCTCAAAGCGAAGACCTTGTTCAGTATGCTCGAAATGGGTGAAACTGAAAATTGCATCCAAAGGACCTTTCACAAGGGTGCAGTCTAGTTGACATAGATGTATGTTAAAGTCACCCAAAATTATAACCTGAAAACAAGAGATCCTTGTCTCCCCATAATGTTCCAAAAACACTCCAATGTTCAATATCTGACTTCTACAAAAGGAATTATAAAAATGTACTACTAACAAAGGGGGATTCTTTTTGAACACCAACTCTACTGCCAGGAGGTTGGGTGATCACTTTCCACCACGCTGGCGGTGCATGGAATTTTAAGAGAGACCAGGACAAGGAGGATTGGCACGTCCAGCTGGAGAAGGGGGCTTGACCTTAAAAAATGAGGAAAATCCATCCATGTAGAAGGATTTTCCAGTGTCCCATGTTTCCTGCAGAGTGACTATGTGACAGCCCCCAAGAGTTTCTAACCATTTTACGTCATCTCTTTTGGCCCTCAGACCCGCAATATTCCATGTCATAAGCCTCATAAAAGAGGGAATAGGAGGAATGGGGTCTACGTAATGGGACAGAAGGGGCACAGAATCTGTTGGACCCGTGGACCTGGGGCCCGGCAACCTAACCTGTTATAACATCTGTCAATCGTGGTCATCTAGCCATATCCCACCCAAAACACTCTTCTTGATATTATGATGCATGAGGACAAAATAGGCCCTTTCACTATGGTACTATCACACCAGTGTTTGATCTTATGCATAAGGTCTACCGTGGACTGTTGCGTGCCTTGCTTAATAGGTCGAACTCCCATCAAAATAACAACCAAGGGTGCTGACTCTGGGGGTAGATGTAGGGAGATAGTATCACCCACTCTTGCCGTGAGAGGCCTACTTGATGTGGGTGTAATAGCACTACCCCTAGTGGACTGAAATGGACCTCTGAGGAGATCCACCTGACAGGGGACAGCTGCGGCCTGTGTAACACAGTTTGACCCTGTCCCACAAACACCCCCTGGAGTGATTGACATAACACTCTGGACCCCAGGTGCTGGGCAACTATGCTCACTAGAAGCCCCCCCAAAAGCAGAACAACCCTCAGACGAGGGCCCAGACTGACAACTGGATCCCATGGCCGCTGTCATGGCCTTACTATCAAGAGCACTAAAATCAGGAGGGGACAACAAACTGAGCTTGGCCTCTATTCCTTCAAGCCGCAACAAAATGGGAGACAACATGCTTTTAAACAGTGTTTCAAGCTTAGGGAGTGACTTGTCCGTTACATGATTTAAGCCCGAGTTGGCACATGTAACTGGAGAGACCACCCTCTTGTGCGACTGGGATGCTCTCTTCCTCCCGGCCCTCTTCTTTTTAACCAGGGGTTCAACTAGCCTGGTATCATCATCTGATAAAGTCTCAGCATGCTTAACTGCAGGGGGTAACAAAACTTCTGGCAAGGTACCAACTGCTCCCACAGAGTCAACAGGGGGAAGTAATCCATGCGTACTTCTCTCCGTCTGCAGAAAAAGTCTCCTTTCAGTCAGGCCTATTTCCTTGGAGATAACGCTCGCTGCTCTGACCAAAAAGGAATCTATAGTAGTAATAGTGTCTCCCCCAGATGTGCCTGCATTCATCTTCCTTTTGCCCATAATGACTCACGTTTAGCAATATGGATGGTAATGAGAGCAGCTGGATGATGGGGGAAGAGCAATTCTGATCCTGTTAGATCTGTCGGCGGCATTCGATACGGTGCCCCATGGAATGCTCTTAAACAGATTAAAGAACATGGGCATAGAAGGGAATGCATTGGCATGGATTACATCCTTCTTGGAACACAGGGAGCAGATCATCTGGACTCCTCCTTTCTCAGCCACAATGCCAAACATAAAGGTGGGAGTCCCGCAGGGCTCCGCTTTAAGTCCCACCCTATTCAATTTGTACATGTCACCACTAGCACCATTAGCAGAGGCACATGGCGCCAAAATCGTCTCTTATGCTGATGATACGCAGCTAATCTTCTCATGCAAGAAAGGGGATGATTTTAATGGGGATGGAATTAGATGCTGCCTCACCAATGTTTTTAAATGGCTGAAGCAGAATCAGCTTAAGTGCAATCCCGACAAAACTGAGATTATGTTCTTCGGTCAACCTGTGGAGAACAATTGGGTTCAGTGGTGGCCTTCAGATCTCTCCTCTCCCAGCACTGCCCAATCGATAGTGAAAAACCTGGGCATCAACATTGACAACGAGCTCTCAATGCGGAGCCAAGTTCAAGCCCTAGCAGGAACCTGTTTTGGAGACTATGGATGCTTAAGAAATTTCTGCCACTTCTCTCCCAGGACTCGAGGAGGACAGTGGTTCAGGCTCTGATCACGTCCAGACTGGACTATGCTAATGCCCTCTATCTGGGTTTCCCGTACTACCTTCTACAGCGTCTCCAGGTAGTGCAAAATGCAGCAGCAAGAGCAATTCTTAAACTCAAACCCAGATCACATATGACCCCCCATCTGAAGTCCTTACATTGGCTCCCAGTTAGGGAAAGAATAAAATTTAAGGCTCTGGTTATTTTTTTCAAAGCCTTGCATGGAACAGGCGCCGCCTATTTTAGGAAACGAGTCAGCCTGTTCCAGGCAGGTCGCTCCCCACGCCGCACAGCTCCACCTGTCTGTGCCCGTGCTCACGCTCCCGCTGCTGCCGCGAGTTCGTGACTCCTGTGCCTGCTCTCTTTGTTTTCTTGTAATTGCCCGTTCTCTGTAATTGCCCTTATCTACTTGTCTGCTGTCCTTTTTCATACTCTGTGTGCCTTTTTCTTGTCTGCTGTCCTTTTTCATACTCTGTGTGCCTGTTCCTGCCATTTCTTTCCATTCTTCTGCCTTCTACCACTTCCCGCCGCTGTGTTCCCTGCGGCCCCGCCTCCCTCGCTCGCCCATTCGCCCCGCCTCCCAGCTGCTCCTCCCTCCCACCTCCCCTTCTTAATGGCGCGGCAAAGGCAAGCTCGTCTGCGCCCGTCCGCGCCTGGACCGCGCCCAGCGCAAGACCCCCTGGCCCCTGCGAGCGCCACGACGCCGCTATGACGCCAACACCCTCCACGAACTCAACGCCGGCCGATCTTCCACCTGCTTCCAGGCCTCCCCGAAGCTCACCCACGGACCCTTCTCCTGCCGAAGCTGCAGCTTCACCAGCCACCGAACACCTGCGCGTCCTGCCCCTCCCACCAGGGCAGGTCGCAACCATCTCAGATGCATACTACTCAACACCCGCTCCGTCCACAAGCACGCCATTGAACTCTGGGACCTACTAGACTCATCCTCCCCGGACGTCGCCTTCCTGACGGAGACCTGGATGAACCCCTCCTCGGCGCCCGACATTGCCATAGCCATCCCGGACGGCTACAAGATCACCCGCAGGGACCGCACCAACAGACCAGGAGGCGGAATCGCCATCGTCCACAGGAATACCCTCAGAATTTCGACCAGTTCCGAAGACACCCTCAGCGCTGCCGAACACCTGCACTTCCAGATCCACATCGATCCCAACACCACCCTCAGAGGAACCCTCGTCTACAGACCCCCCGGACCCTGGCCACAGTTCAGCGACTCCATCACCGACATCATCAGCACGCACGCCCTCGCATCCACAGACTACATCCTCCTCGGAGACCTGAACTTCCACCTCGAGAACGCCAACGACAGCAAACTCCACCACCCTGCTCGACAACCTCGGACTCAAACAGCTCGTCACGACACCCACCCACTCCGCCGGACACACGCTCGACCCCATCTTTTCCGCCAGCAACCACGTCACCTTCAGCCACACCACCGAACTCCACTGAACCGACCACCGCTGCATCCACTTCTCCTTCGAGAAACACACCACACACAACCACCCGCAACAAATCCCCCACCGCAGCTGGAACAAGGTCACCGAAGACCAGCTAATCACCACCCTCGCCCGAGACCCACCAACCGACCACACCGACACAGCCGCCCGCAACCTCAGGAAATGGATCGACGACTGCGCCAACACTCTCACCCCGATCAAGAAACCCTCAAACAGACGCACCGACAGAAGGGCCATCTGGTTCACCACCGACCTCCAGGCATCCAAGCAGACTTGCCGAAGACTCGAGAAGTGGCGCCACGAACAGACACCGGACAACCGACCACACCGACACAGCCGCCCGCAACCTCAGGTAGTGGATCGACGACTGCGCCAACACTCTCGCCCCGATCAAGAAACCCTCAAACAGACGCACCGACAGAAGGGCCATCTGGTTCACCACCGACCTCCAGGTATCCAAGCAGACTTGCCGAAGACTCGAGAAGAAGTGGCGCCACGAACAGACACCGGACAACCACGCAGCCCTCAAGAACGCCAGCCGCAGGCACCACCAACTCATTCGAACCACCAAAAGGACCTCCTTCAAGGAACGAATCAACAACAACGCGCACAACAGCAAAGAGCTCTTCAACATCGTGAAGGAACTCGCCAACCCCAGCTCCAGCTCTAACGACATCCTGCCGTCACAAGACCTCTGGGACTCTCTAGCCACCTTCTTCCACCGCAAGATCATAGACATCCACGACAGCTTCAACAGCCAGACCCCCCGACAGCCGCCGACACCTCAGACTCACCGCCCCCAGTCACACCGGCCTCCTGCTCTCCTGGAACCACGTCAACGACACCATCAAAATCATGAACACTATCCACTCCGGATCACCGTCCTACCCCTGCCCTCACCACATCTTCAACAAAGCGAGCTCCATCATCGCACCCCAACTCCGGAAGATCTTCAACAGCTCCTTCGAGACCGCCACCTTCCCGGAGAGATGGAAACACGCCGAGATCAACGCCCTACTCAAGAAACCCAAGGCAGACCCAAAGGACCTCAAGAACTTCCGGCCCATCTCCCTGCTCCCGTTCCCTGCGAAAATCATCGAGAAGATCGTCAACAGGCAACTGACCCGCTTCCTCGAAGAGAACAACACCCTGGACTCATCCCAATCCGGATTCCGCAGCAACCACAGCACCGAAACCGCCCTCATCGCCGCCACCGACGACATCAGGACCCTGCTGGACAACGGCAAAACCACGGCCCTCATCCTCCTAGACCTCTCGGCCGCCTTCGACACCGTCTGCCACCACACCCTACGCACACACTTCCACAACGCAGGGATCCGCGACAAAGCCCTGGACTGGATCACCTCCTTCCTCACCGGCAGAACCCAGAGAGTCCGCCTCCCTCCATTTCGATCCGAAGCCACCAAGATCACCTGCGGCGTGCCCCAAGGATCATCCCTCAGCCCGACCCTTTTTAACGTCTACATGACACCGCTCGCCAACATCGTCAGATCGCACGACCTCAACATCGTCTCATACGCCGACGACACCCAGCTTATCCTCTCCCTCACCAAGGACCCTGCCACCGCCAAAACCAACTTCCACGAAGGAATGAAGGCCGTCGCCGAATGGATGAAGAACAGTCGCCTAAAACTGAACTCGGACAAGACGGAGGTCCTCATCCTCGGCTCCACCCCCTCCGCCTGGGATGACTCCTGGTGGCCGGCAACGCTGGGAGCTGCGCCGACTCACACCAACCATGCACGCAACCTGGGGTTCATCCTGGACTCATCATTGTCAATGACATAGCAAGTCAACGCCGTCTCCTCCTCCCGCTTCAACACCCTCCGCATGCTTCACAAGATCTACAGATGGATCCCCACCGAAACCAGAAGGACGGTCACCCAGGCTCTCGTCAGCAGCAGGCTGAACTACGGCAACGCCCTCTACGCCGGAACCACGGCCAAACTCCAGAAAAGACTTCAACGCATACAGAACGCCTCCGTACGCCTCGTCCTCGACATCCCCCGCCACAGCCACATCACTGCCCACCTGAGAGACCTGCACTGGCTCCCCGTCAACAAGAGAATCACCTTCAAGCTCCTCACCCACGCTCACAAAGCACTCCACAACGCCGGACCAACATACCTCAACAAACGACTCACCTTCTACACCCCGAACCGTCAGCTCCCCTCCGCTGACCTCGCCCTCGCCACCGTTCCACGCATCCACCGAACGACCACCGGCGGCAGATCATTCTCCCACCTCGCCGCCAAGACATGGAACACCCTCCCCATCCACCTGCGACAGACCCAGGACCTGCTGACCTTCAGGAGACTTCTCAAGACCTGGCTGTTCGAGCAGTAGCAGCACCCCCCCCCCTTAGCACCTTGAGACCCTCGCGGGTGAGTGGTGCGCTCTACAAATGTTGATTGATTGATTCATTCATTGAGCCGATATGTGCCCACCAGGACACTTAGATCGTCCAACGCCGACCTGGCTTGCATCCCCAAAGCTCGTCTGGCACGCTGAGGCGGCAGATCTTTTGGTTTTTTGGGAGCCCACATCTGGAATAAACTACCGGCAGCTCTGAGATCTATAACAGTGCTCTCCCACTTTAAAAAACAGCTGAAGACTTGGCTATTTAAAAACTAAGCCGTGTAAGGTATGCACCTGTTAATTGCCAGCGCCGGGACATTCCGGAAGGAGTAGCTGTGCGCTATACAAATACGGGTCATTCAATACGGGTCATTCAATGGGTGCACCTGACAATGACCCTTAAAGTACAATAACCGCAGGCTGGCCTGACCTGGCATGTATTGCTCTTTGTTGGCCTAGGCAGGACCGCTCAAGTTGGCACCACATGCCTTATAGGCTCCGGGGGGGATAGGCAGCAGAAAACAGGCAAAATAAAAATATCAGTACCTCAATATTGATGAGTCGAAGAAGGGTACTGAGAGGGGTGGCCCAGCCCAGCCTCGAACGGCCGCGGACGGGTGCAGACGGGCCCGCTCTTGGCCTGGGCGTGTCCCACGCAGGGGGAGCCCCATTGGTTTTTTGTAGAGCGCCTCCAGGCACAAGCTGGCGGTGTAAGCGTCTTCCTGCCGCAATGTCACCCGGGGCTTGTAGGCTGCCCCCTGGCCAATCCTCTTCCCCGCTCAGCGGGAGCCCCAGTGTTTTTTTGTAGAGTGCCTCCAGGTGCACGCTGGCGGTGTTGGCGGGTTCCTGACACGATGTAACTTGAGCCTTGTAGGATGCCCCCGGCCAATCCTCTTCCCCGCACAGCGGGAAGCCCCAGATGTTTTTTGTAAAGCACCTCCGGACGCAAGCTGGCGGTGTCGGTGGCTTCCTGCCGTGATGTCACCTGGGGCTTGTAGGCTGCCCCCCAGCCAATCCTTTCCCTGACTAGTCCATTTCACATTTTACTTTGGGATCTTGCAATTTTTGTTCCTTACTTGACATTGTGGTTTCCAAAGAAACATGGAGGAAGATTCCTTCCTGTTTCTTCTGTGCCACTTCCTGAATAATCCATATAAAAGTAGAAGAGTAAACCAAGTTCTTGTTGTGTCGTAATTATGTTCATTGCCTGCTTGTTGGACTAGTTTCGTTCTTCTCGTGTATCGGTCTTCCTATTTTTTGTCCTGATGAATCCTGGAGTCTAACCTGCTGCTTGTCCTGTTGATTGGCCTGAAGTAGTTGGAGGGTTTCTTTCTTGTTTTCAGTCTTTTCCTTCCTTCTGTATTATTACTTTGAGACTTGTGGGTAGAGGTACTTGCCCATCCACCTCGACCCTGTCCAGATGGGTCAAACTGGCCACTTCCAAGGCTTTTGAATTAGCAGGGAGGGAGCTTCTGGGTTCAGCCCAGGGGAGATCGACAAAGGGGGAGGGGGTCTCTACTTCCTGGGCAGCCTTCAAAGGTGCTAGTTTGAAAGATGTTTGTTGTGCGGCTACACCTCACATGTTTATGACACACTGCTGTCTTCAGAAAGGAGGTTGTTCTTCAACAAAGTTTGGATCTGGTGTTTTATCTGCAGTGCTCGATACTTGAATGCTTATATTTTTATTAAAACACAGGTGTAGCATCACTTCTGTGCCTTGTACAATTTCAGGGACTCAAACCTAATATTCTATTCTACTTGGGTACTGACCCAGCAAGTAAGGACTGGACAAGGGGGGGTAACATCCAGATTACTTACCGGTATTCTTCATTAATGCAAGTCCAGGTCTTCCTCATCACAGTCCTGAATTCCTGCCCGCCCAGATCCCAACCAGCTATTATTGGGTTTGATTATTTTTATGATTTTTTTCTGCTTGAGTTTATACAGGAGGATGTTATGTCATCTTCTGGTTTTAAGGCATGTTGGGATCTATAGGTGCCATTATAGGTGCATTTGTTTGAGTTGGGATTGGCAATCAATATCCATGTGAAGGAAATCAACTCAGGAAGTAAGGACTATGGCGAGGAAAACCTGGACTTGGGAGTAATGAAAATTACCGGTAAGTGGACATCTTATACCTTGGAAAATATAGCAGGCTTTATTTTGATACAAATATGTTTTCATTATTTCAATAAAATTAAAATATCTAAAGCACAAACAAGAAAGTACACTAAAGTTTGAAATGGGGCAACTTCTGAGATTTCCACTTCTCACATGTCGTGTTTGGCTTCACCATGTCAGTTTTATACTTTATTTTGGCTCTGTCTCTCTTATTTCATAAGGCTTCACATTTTTTTGTTTGAAGCACATGGCCAATTAGCTCTCTACCCGAGTGTAAACAGGCAGTCAGGCAATGATGGGAGGTCCAATACGCATTTGCGAGAATCTTTCTTACATAGGGCTTATCTGTTTACAGCCCAGTATTTCGATAAGGAAGGTGCCAGACCACTGACGTAAATGCCACTAATTAATATTGGTCTTACAGGGCCATGCACATTCAAGCCCTATGTGAGGATGTCAGGTCTGTCACGTCTCCGAAAGGCCGCAGCTTAACAGCAGTCTGTCTTGAGTGTTTCCTTGAAGGCAGATGTATGTAGGCAAGTGAAACCTTCATAAAAGTTCACCACACCACGTTCTTTATTCACAGACTTTGCAACTCCTATCCTAATGAATTTTCTTAGCAAAATGTATCCTTTTTTTTTTTTTTAACGCAAGCAATGTTGGTAATAATTTGAACAACTTCACATTAGGGAGGCAGTGCCGGCATCATTATTATTTCACATTCGGTAAGTACTATATTTCTCTTTACAGTTTGTATCACAAAAACCAGGTGTTCCCTCAAGTAGATTAATCAAACAGCGCCACCTTCAGGGATGTTTTACTTGAAGTTTAATTTCATCTATATTTAAGAAAGTCAATGCAGTTTTGTCAGCTCCACCTGAAATTAAGTTATGCTAACAAAGAAAGCACGGTGCTTCTGTTGAATTTACTCCTAAACTAGAAAGGGTTAGGCCCATAATCAGTAAGGCTAGGCCAACTATACAATCAAACAACTACACGCATGCCAATACTGATATCAATTCATCCTTACCATCAAACACCATGATCACACATTTCAATTGGAATGACCATATATTTTATTTTTCTTGATTGATTTATATCATTTTTTCAAAAATTATCAAAAAAGGGGGGGGAGTGAATTATTCATCTATTTGAAACATCAATCTGTGACAAAACATTACAATACACAGAGACACAAAGTAACAATCGTTACAACAATACCAAAAAAAAAATCACAAACAATGCATCAACCATAATCACATTTTACAAAAATCTTTGTTGCTCAGGTTCTATAATAATGCAATTTGTTTTTTTTTAAACTAAAAAAGACCTTCATGCTTGCGTTACAACTCCCTGCTTCACTTCTTTCTACAAGGGCAATACCAAACAGTGTACCTATTGAGCTCATGAAGAACAATCCCGGTTGTAATTTAAATTAGTTCACACCATGAGCATCAATGGTAATGCATACATAGAACACTTGTTTGGTGGAAAACAGTCGACACGTTTCGAACCCTATTGTATATCTTTAGGGGTTCTCCTCAGGACTCCGAACACACAAAGAGCTGAAAAAGAACAAAAACACACTCGTATTAGCAAACATACTCATTCTTATTCAGATCAAACCCGTCACACACCATCAACACCATATTACCTCTTTTCACCAAAATTGTCTTTTTAGATTGAATCTTGCCCCAACTTCATGATGTTCTAAGAAACTAAAGAGAAAGAAGAAAAGCAACCCAATGACTAATTTACTCCAAATGTTAAAAACAACTCCTACACGACTAAAAGCACGGAAACTCACTTATAACGGAAAAATCCTTCACAGCGATCAATTCCTGTTGAATGTACAGCATTCGTGCAAAATACATAAACCATGAATTGAGCCACTTCTTAATCCTAGTTATGAGACCTAAATTGGAAACATAACTAAGATGGCAATGTTTTGAGTAATTCATCACAAACTCAGATTTCATGGCTGAATCCTAATTCCGGAGAATATCAAACTCCCAGATTTCCTTGTAATTTATTCCTAACTGATTTCAGTTCTTGTTGGTTAGGGATGAAAACTAACTCCAAGGCCTGAGGCTAAGAGAAGGGTTATTTGTAGCAGTTGCTGTAGCGGAAGTCTCAAGAACACAAGGGCACAAAGTGGATGATTTCCCTTTTTAGCAGCTATTTCCAAGATTAGAGGAAGTACTGTGAACCCCTTCCTCAACAGAAGATATCTCACACAATACTTTAGGAGAATGTACACAGGCAGAGACTTGGGATGTCTTATTGTTGTTTAAGTGCACACTGGCAGTGGATTTTGGACTTCCTCAGTGGGCACACAGGGAATAGGGGATTGAAGGGAGGTGTGGAGTAATTACCTCTACGTCCCTCGTCCTCGACCCAATCATTATACATGAGGTATATTCACTGACAGGAAACAAAACAGGAATAGCTTGCTAGCTCCACCCACCCTCCTGCCAGAGGCTATAATACAATAGACAGCACAAAGCACTTCCTGTTTTGTTTCCTGTTGGTGAACATGACGGGGGACGCTGAGGTAACTGCCGGGGATTTTCCTTTCCATCATTTTGTCTCCTGGCTTCTCCTTCTACTGGGCTCTGGAAGTGCCTTGGGACCGTCGTGGGAGCGGCTGGAGTCGGAACACGATCGGAGGCCCCCTGAACTCAGTAAGTTGATGTGCTGCCGGGTGTCTGGCACGCTGGGCTTGGTTGGGCCCCGGTTGCCTATTTTTAATTGTCTTGCTTCACTTTTCAGCGTCAGCATGATGCTTGTGGCTGTTTTCAGAATGTCATGCTTGCGGAGGCTGATGTCTGGAGAAGGTTCTTTACCTTCGGGGAACCATGTGAGGAACCACGCTTCTTAGTGTGCTCGCGAGGGCCGGCCGGCTACAGTTGATCTCGGCCCCGCTCAGCTTGACAGGTTGCTGTTACTTCTTGTTGCGGCCTCCCAGTGGGTGAGGGGGCTGCATTGCCGATTTCTGGCTGGGCCCGACTCTGTGCTCAGAGCGGCTGGAGCACCTCCCCAGGATGTGTGGCCTACGGCGGCCTGCTGTGTCTCCCTTCTGTGTATGCTTGGGCTGGAGCATGACATCCATTGACCACACCTCTGTATTCCTTCCATGCCAAGTAGCGCTTGACAGCGAGTTTTGTGTCTTCCCTGTCAGTACACACGCTGCGGCTGGTTGCATGCATTTTTTTCTGCATTCTGATGGGATGTATTTGTAAGCGCTTTGCATTGTGGATGTTCTGTCATTTTGGCTGTGGGTCAGTATAGGGAAGCATAGTCATAAGCGCAGACAATGCTCTCCTTTTTCTTCACCCACCTCCTCCGGGGGCAGTGGGGATTCAGCCTCTCCCTTGAAGAAATGTACAGGGGGTGATGACGACAGGCTAAAGAAGTTGATTTTGGAGACTTTATCTGCTATGAAGCCCGCTAAAAATGCAGCTGGTGTTCGCTCTGGAAGGGGGGATGACTTCTACTCGGACATTTCAAGCTCGGATTCTTCTGATGAGTCTTCCTTGGGTTCTGTTGACCTTAAGGGGAAATATACATCTAAGGATATGTTGCCAGACATTCTTTTCCATGTGCGTGACAATATGGATTTCCATGATGAGGAGGTCGCCAGCACATCTAGGGACATGGTTTTGCCCCAGTTTCGGAAGCAGTCTACCAAGGTCTTGCCTATTCATCCTTCCGTGATGGACGTTCTTTTGAAGAAGTGGAAGGATCCCGACCGCCTCATGATGCCTCGCTTCATGTCTAAGCTGTACCCCTTGAGGGACATGGAGGATACTATTCCAGAGTTGGTTCATGTTGACTCTATTGTAGCCAGTCTGGTGGGGCGTCCGTCCATGGCTGAGGATAATGTCCTGAAGGATGATGCAGATAAAAAGATGGACTCATCTTTGAAGTAGACTTATGCGGGTCCCATCTCGCCATACGTTCTGGGGTGTATGGTGCATATGTGACACAGTCGTTATTGTCTGACCAAGTCTTTGTTCACTACTATGCAGGACGGTGGGCAATGTCCTGAGTTGTTGGAGTCCATGTAACGTCAGGCTGAGTTCCTCTCTGACATTGCGTTGGACTCGGTTCTTGCTTTTGCTTTATCCTGTGGTGCGTCCATTGCTGCCAGACACAATTTGCTACTGAAGGATTGGAACACGGATGCTGCTCAAAGTTCCATGGCTTTGAGATTACAGTTTACTGGTCCTCGTCTTTTTAGTAAAGACCTTGAGGAGAAGTTGCATTGGGTGTTCAAGGAAAGAAAGCATTCCTTTTCTTTTTGACATCAGCAGCGGCATAAGGAGGCATTCTTTTCCTCGGCTAAGTCCTTTCAACAGCTATCTCGTCAGCAAAGGAATTCCTTCAGGAACCAGAAGGGCCCAGAGAAAGGTTTTCAGGGAAGTTTCAGAGGAAGCATCCACCTCATGCCGGCGCTGGGAATCAGCGTTCCTGACTATGCTGCCTTCCAAGGTCCTGCTGGAGTTCTGCCAGAGGTTGGTGGGAGAGTCATTGGATCAAGTCCACTATTTCTTTGGCTTATCAGGGCTCTGGTTTGCCGTGTCCTTCAGGAGTGCAGGCCCGGTCCACCAGAGTGGTCTCAGCTTCCGCGGCTGCCTTTA
The DNA here is from genome assembly GCA_963921515.1 of Calotriton arnoldi. NCBI lineage: Eukaryota > Metazoa > Chordata > Amphibia > Caudata > Salamandridae > Calotriton > Calotriton arnoldi. Next base: position 2,706,056 of record CAWUFW010000748.1, read on the forward strand.
ATGAGGTGGCTTTGGATGAAATCTGTCATGCTGGGACTTGGGCTTCTGAGTCTACCTTTATTAAGCATTACAGGTTGAATTGTGCTCTGGGTCACCGTTTGAATTTTGGATATGGTGTTTTGCGTACTGTGGAGCTCGATGCTCCTAATGAATCTTTCATGCCATTAAAAATTCATTATGGTGCGCTTCTCTCCTGTGTGCAGTCTGGTTTGTTTTCAACGGTGTTCCAAAGGCCTTCACTTTGGGGAGGTTCCTTTGGTATGCCTCATGTGTAATGACTGGGTTGAGGGATGTAGAGGTAATGTCTTGATTACTCATTGGTAATCCTCATTACTCTTAGTCTTACTCGTCCTCGACCCAGTCATGTTTCCCACCCACCCTGTGTTAGGCCTTTGTTGTGCTTGTATGTCAGGAAGCGGTTTGTGCTGGCTATTGTATTATAGCCCCTGGCAGGAGGGTGGGTGGAGCTAGCAAGTGTTTCATTTGTTGTTTCCCGTTAGTAAATATACCTCAGGTGCAATGACTGGGGCGAGGACGAGTAGGACTGAGAATAATGAGGATTACCGGTAAGTAATCAGGACATGCATCTGCATAGTTCCTTAAATGATGGCGACTTCTTGGGTGACTTAGGGTGCACGACTAAGGCTTTCTGGGTAAGATATTGTGTGAAACTGACTCTGCAACTCTCATTTGCAGATGTTTAGTTGCCCTCTGCCTGAGAATTTGCATCAGGTGTAACCCCTTTATTGAGAATGTTTTCGTCTTGTAAATGGTAGCCCCTGTTCCTATTATTGATGCCTTAATAAAGTTTATGTCAAGGTGGAATGCAACCATTACGCATCTCCTTGGAAGAACTGGGCTTGGTTATTCGCTGCAATACTGTTGGTTCTCTCTGCCACACCACTTTCAAATTTTACCGGCGTAAAGGTCAGATCTGAAGACATTTGAACTAGGAAACCAGGTTTATGTCTTGCGCTAGGTCAACATCCTGTGATTCGGGGCAAATCACTTAGTCTTCCTGTGCCTACAAAAATGAATGTGTCCGTGTGTAATGTAAATGGTGCTCATGTAAAGCGCTCCAATACCTGAAGGTCTAGTTTGCGCTATAGAAAACTGCAACAAAAAAAAAGTGTATAAAAAAATAAAAATACAACTGAAGAGCCCAGTAGTTTTCTTATACAACTCTTTTTAATAAGGTGTTACTCTAAAGGCTACACAAGCCACTGAAAGGCTCACTGCAGGCATTGAAATGTCCCACATATACATACTAAAACAACACAACTATGTAAAAAGTTACATCTCGCTGAACGTATCAAATGACATAGGCAACTCGACAGCTAAGGAACGCTTTTCCAAGAAATAAAAAAAACACGTCGCTATGGCACCATAAAACTGGCTCATGTCTGAAATAGCATAAAAGTGTCTACAAAAACACATCATCAAAATAACAAGGTACACATTTTTCACGGTTATCACTTAACTCCGTAACACACTTCAAATCTTAGGCTTTTCTTTTACAAAGCCTTGTATTCGGACGTCGGTTCACTTCAATCGCCAAACTGGAGCAGAACTAACCAAAAAAGCATTAGATTGTTAAACGAAAACCCAGTTGGGCCACATAGTCATCTGATAATCGTTCCTTCTTAGGAAAGATTCTGTAATTGCCCCATGCAGCAATGCTGATGGTTTTCTCTTTCGAGATGAGGCACGACATGTCCAAACTAAAAAGAATAGTCTGGGTACAAGGTAACACTAGCATCGCCTTATTACAAGGCGAAGCGAATTTAGGTAAATGCGGAAAGAGCAGGCTTGGTTCGCGTTTGCTGCTGCTGCTTCGGTCTGCCCTATCCGAGAAAGTGCGAACCACTGGACACCGCTATTCCGGGAATCAATCCTCAGTGTCAGAAAACACCCTTCTTCGAAACAAGTAGAACTATCTAACGCACCTAAACTAAAACATCAGTCCATCGGCAGGCAAAGGTTCATTCACCACTTCCGGGGCAGCGTTGCAGTCTCTCCCGGGGCAAGGGGCGTTTTCTTCCGGCTGACTGAGCAGGCTTTTCCGGGCAGGGCCCTTCATTTCAACCAATCGCAGGATGGATGGGGCAGGACAGTCGCCCACCCTCGCTAGTGTCGCTGCTTTGTCTGCCAATGAGTGCTAACTAGATTTCCCATTGCCACTCCCTGCCTTCAGTATTTGAAGTCATTTACTGTCGAAGGCCAGGCAGAGGCAATCGGATTTTTACAGATTCTCCGTCCGGAGGCGGGAGGTAAGCCCCGCGATCGGGAACCTCCCGCCTGGTTCGGGAGGAGTGTAGTGTGTGCTTGGGACCTGCAGCGGGAGCAGCTCTGCCCGGGGGCATGCCATCTCACGCCCGCCACCATCACACTTAGCCATTGCATTTCACCCATCGCTGTCTCTCCCAGGCAGTCTTAGGGCAGGGGGGTTGGCACCATCCAGCACTACTAATGCAGCCGGGTGTGTCATCTCATGTCTGTTGTCGTTCCCACACCGCTGTTGCGTGAGAGAGGGTTGGGTTCTGCCCTAAACACGCATCCGACTGAGTAGTATAGTGCATGAGTGTCTACCTTCTTATTTCACCAGCCTCTAAGTATCTCTAATGCACGAAGTGCCTGGCACGCTAAACCTTCCATTATCAGGCACCTGAAATGTCTATGCTTGCGGCTGTCGGGCACCTTTAATGCAGGTCAACGGCCCTGTCATGCCTACCTCCATCAGTGCAGGGGGCGGGCGTCTCTCATCTCCCTGCCACTCTCAGGCATCGTTAACGCACCCGGGTGTCATCTCATCCCTTTGCATATTAGGCCAGTGGTAGTTATAAAAGTGGGGTGTGTGGGTCTGTCATCTCATGCCTACCACCATCACTAATGCAAGGGGCGAGGCTCCCGCTTTCAATGGCCCATGTTCGGTGATGACACCCCGGTCAGCTCACCACAGGTGTCTCCCCCGCACGTTCGGCAGCGCGGACACTTTCCGAGTTGTGGCCGCCACAGACGGGGAGACATCACAGACAGGGAGAAGGGCGCGATCCGGAACCTGGGCCGCGACCCTGACCCCGAAGCTTCCCGCAGTCATCCCTGGCGGAAGCAGAGCGGAGCCGGAGCCAAGAAACCCGTGCAACGGAAACGGCCGGCCGGTGCCGCACAAAGGTACAGAAAGGCAAGGGGGCGCTGATCTCATTCTGGGATGCCCTGCAGGGTGCGGGATGTCACTGGGACCGTCCTCCGAGTCGCATCCAAGAAAAGCGCGAAGTGTGGAATTAAGCGTAGAGAATTCTAAAACCTAAGAATGTTGTTTATTTTCCATCAATATAATAGTAAAATGATTAAGATCGTGATCCTTAATGTATTCCTTCTTGGGTTTTTAGCACGGGGAAACTTGCCACATGTACTACCACAATCCTGCGGTGCATGCATGTGCCTTTTGTGAAAAGAGATGGTAGGTTGTGCATTAAGTGGGTCAGCTGGACTTCTGTCAGTATGTGCACATCTCATTTTTGCCCCTTTTCAGTAACAGCACTTCTTCGTGTGGGAGAAGTGCTGCCACTTTGCACATAAATGAAAAGAAGCTTCAAAGCAGCGGGTCACAGCTCAGTGTGTGTTCTCTTCCTTGTCCATCCAGTGTCTGCTGCACTACAAATTGGCAAGTCCACCCGAACTTTTGTCCGAACCTAATCCTCCAACCGATTGACTCGAGCATACATCTAAACACGCATTATTTTGATATTTCGCAGCAGGACGGCATGGGAAACAATAGAAGCAATTAGTCACATTAAGAACTTTCTGATAGCTTATTTACACTACTTCAGAGAACCATTGTAGAAACCAACTCTTCTCCATTCTGCCCGACGAAACGTTTTATTTGTTTTGTGACAGGCTACTTGGAGGTACACAAATCCAATGAAAATCTTTTTTAAATGCCTGTACTTGACCGGGGTGATAACCAATAGTCTTCGATGCATAGCACTTGACTGATTTGGGGCTGGAGTGGTAAATTGAACCAAAGTAAAAACTAGTCCTCTTTCTACCTATGTTTTTATTGGTGATTTTTCCCAGCCCTGCACGTTTATAATATAAGGGTTCTTGCTCTTGTAGCTGTCAACATGTCCCATGTCATGAAATGTGGCCTACCGAAATAGTGGCTGACGCCGGGGATTAGGCTTTTAATCTTGGCTTCGGTGCTTGAACGAAGATTGCTTGATTGTATGTGATGTGCTTGTTATCTCAGTGTCTATGATTGTAAATAAGTGAAATGTAATTAAGTAGTAATGTGACGTTATTATATCATTCAAAAATGGCAATTACTATTTGGCGCATATTATCTTGTATTATCTCGCAATCTTCATTAATGTACAGCACTCTGTTGTTCTTAAAGTGGTGGTGGGGGGAGGGAGCGGTCACGTCAGGTAAATATCAACACATACACACAGTAACTTTTAGCCAGTCCAGTTTTTCTCATTTAACCATACAAACCAAAAACAATCAAAACAACCAGCAATAAATACTGCGACATGCAGGTCTGTACATAAGGGTCCAGCATGCATGCAGCTGTTGGCTGAACAACCAGAGTTGGCCAAAAGGGATTGCCATGACATGAGGGCAGTTGAAAGCCATGTACTTTTCATCTGCCCACGTTCAATAGAAGTCAGAATTTCAGGCCAGTATTTGGCGAATGTATATGCATTTTACTTCTTTGTTAAAAATCCAAGTATTAGACGGCATTTTTTTCTATTCTGGAGAGTACTAATTGAGGGGAACTGTGAGAATACTAATCAGACGTAACAGTCTTACCTCCTAATTCGATAAATTACTGCTGCCCTATCTACTAATTTGGGTCGAAAAAGCTTGGGGTCATGGGGTTAGAGAGACGGGTAACACGTTTCAGCTCCAGTGATAACGATGTCTTCCTGCAAAGATGTGTTTGAATACTAGCATGGGTCCGACGTTCACACTTCAAAAAACCGAGTTTACCTTCCCCCTGGGATTATACCGTGAAAACTTTAACCCTTGAATTATCTTACTAGAAAGACGATTTTTGTAGCTCTATTGGAATGCATTGTGCCAAACGATTTTTAAAACGTTCATTTATTGTTTCGTATAGTGCTTCATATCCCGGACGAGGTCGTAAAGCACTCCCATTTGCATTGGTACCCGGGCTCCCTATGTAGAGTGAATGGTTGCAATGGCGTTGGATAGATTGTCTTTTATGGAACATGTTGGTTCCTGTGTCACAGTACTTTGATTTGTACCTTAAGCAGGGAGTTGTCTTGGTAAGAGTTCTGTAAATACACCGGCACTGATTAATGCATACTTTGGAAATGCCATTAAATTGATTGCTCCTGGGTAGGCCCTTGAATTGACCAGCACCGCTTCTTACCGCAGCTCACTCCCCACCACCGCTTCCCCCACACTGCGCCCCACTGATGGCACTTCTCGCTCCCTTTTAAACTGCTGAATGCAGGAAGACCGAAGGAACCCGTTTCTACGCACGCCTTTCCTGCGCAGCCTGGTTTGCACCGCTGCTGGAGGGGTTGAACGTCTTTCCGTGTGACAGAGCAGCACGTCTCTGCAGCATAGCAGCTGCCTGTCCTATTGGAGCCGTGGCCGGCTGCCAGGCCCTGTGCCGGCGTTTAGCAGCCCGTCCCAGTGGAGCAGAGTCTGTTCGGCCGCCAGGGCCTGTGCAGGCGTTGAGCGGTGAGTCATGTGGCGCGGATACTGTTCCAAGGGTGCAGGCATCGGCGCTATTAATTGCCTCTGTCCGTACTGCACTGCGCTACGGAGGGCACTGGAAAGATGACACAACCGGTGCTCCTGTTAGGTTCGGTACTTGGCCGTCCCACTATACCCCCGACCGAGCCAGGTTTACTGTTTCCCCATATCTTTGAAGATCTCATTCGCTGTTAAAAATGGAATGTGCATCGTATTACCTGCTTTCCAGCACGTCATAGGAAGACTCAACTCCTCGGGTTTTGAATGCATTGCTTTTACATTGTAATCTCCACATACTTGGCACGGAGGGCTGTCGCGACTGATAACTGAAATATACCATCCTTCAGTCTTTATGTAGCAGTACTACTCAGCGTGTTCATGGGAGGGGCGGGGAGGGAGTGCCAGCATCTGCCTCTCCGTGACATACACTCGTTGCACTTTTCCTCCTTTAAAAAAAAAAAAAAAAAAAAAAAATATATATATATATATATATATATATATATATATTTAAAATCATTGACTACGCCTTTGGCACTCACTGGCTTCTCGAGCTTATTTTTCACGAGAGAACGTCTCAGAAATGGATCCGGTCTGTTCTGACTACGTTGCCAGGCTCCTGTCGCCCGCCTTTCCAGGGCAGGGCCGACTTTAGGCTAGTGCGAGGGCGCTGACCTGGAGGGAGGGTGCTGACCTGGAAGGTGGGGGGGAAGGGAGGAGGGGGCTGTGTTTAGCAATAATTTACAATTTAAAAGCAGCTGCTGCAGAGTTCCTTGTGCCTCCAGCTTTCAGGCAGCAATAAAAATGTCAAGATAACTCTTGTGATTAATGTTCATGCTAGAGGGAGACATAGCTGCCAAGGTTTCAGATTGCTATGAGTGACATTTTCGTAGTTTCAGAGTAATTTTGAGTGACATTTCAACGACTGAGTGACACTTTCTCGCAAGCAAAATCAAGCAATGAAGACACGGAAAACATATAAATATCAGAAGTTATATCACTCATTTGAGCAACAAGAAACTCTAATAGCTTAAAACTGCTGCAAAGCTCCAGAAATGGAAATACATTAACCGGAGACAGACTGCGTGACTGCAGTCCTTAGTAACAGAGGGCATGCAGGCACTGCAGCTGCTCAGAACTGCCAAGCATTGTGTGTTAAATGAAAAGGATGCCACGTTGGTTTGGGCCATACAAACATACCTCTGTGCTGGACGTTTGAGCTCTCCCACATCTGCTTCTGGTGTGTCTTCCCGTAGTCTTATAACTTCACCATGACGTGGCCCAAGACACTGTGCCTGCAGAGGTGCCCCTGAAATGCAGAGTCAGTGGAGAAAACCGGCGCTAGCAGTTTAAACCACGGCAAGAGGCTAGACAGGTAATGACACTGTGAGGTGCAGAGGATTAGAATATTGGAGGCATGGGGAAACCATGAGCTTGCAGTGGACTCAGAGGAAGGCTCAGGCCACGAGCCACCGCGGCGCCCGCCTCCTTTGTTTAGTGTGTCCCGCGGCTGTCATCTTCTCCAAGCTCATCTTGGCCTTTCTTAGGTAGGAGCAGGTGCGGGGTATCTCTGCAACTACTGAGCCTCACTGAAACAACACCGTGCAAGGGTCACGGATTCCTGACCCGGCCGGGAGTCACTCTGGTCTATATGGGACGGGGAAACAGAAAAACAAGAGGTCGACTGTGGGCGCCCGGAACATTCTCTAGCCTTAGGAGACTGACATGTTCATTTGAAGCAGAGAGTGGGAGGCCTCCGCTGCCAGGAGTCATATGCCTGTCTGCTGTCCAGTGACAGAAGTCTGTCCTGAGCTCAGCGACTGCTGCAAACGCGGTCACTGGCTCCGTGACTAACGTGATGCCACCCGGCAATGATTGAATGCGGTGATGCCGCCCGGCAATGATTAAATGCGGTGATGCCGCCCGGCAATGATTGAATGTCAACCATGCGGGCGATTTTTGACGGCCCAGGACGAGGGGAAGTCAGTTCTGCGAGCGCCATGAGTGCGGAGCCCGATGACCAGTAACCAGCCCCTCGCTGCTGGCTTAGTTCCTTCAAAAACAAACTCCCCACCTAATGCAGCAGGACGTGACGTCACGCGGCGGCGCCAGGTATTGCTTTATCTGACTGGGGCTCCCCTGGCTGTGATGTAGCCTTTGCGCAGCCGCACTACCATGCGAGAGCTGAGAGCAGCGCAGCGCCTAGCGGACATTTACGATACATTGTAGCAGCCAGTGAGCTGCCCAGCAGCAGCCTTAGGCTCAGCTAAAGCACCAAACCAGCAGGAGCAGCGCTGAGCTGCTAGCTGCCACACTCATAATATTACCATTTTAGGCAGCGCTTCGCTGACGCTCAGGCACTATGCAAATGCGTGACAATGCATTTCAGTGCGGTGATGCGGATCACCTCACTGAAATGCGTTAGTCACGCCTGATGCGTGATACTTGGCAGGACTGGGGAGAGATCGGAGGTTTGTCTAGCAGCAGTTTTGACTCGCCATAAAGTAGCGCGGAGGGTTAATATGCCTGCTGAAAATAACAGATCTGTATTATATATGGATAGCTGAGTGGATTAGTAAAGCCAACCTTAACCAGCTCTTGAAAACAAATTAAATGTATTTGAGAGAGTGTCAATGGAGAGATGAGGGCCACTTTTGCCTGGTGGTAGTGAGGGAATCTGAGGAGGAGGTCATATGGTGCGGGCTAAAAAGAATTGTGGAACAGGGCGCCACCAGTGCTAAAGCTGGCCCTGTTCCAGGGTCTCTGAGACCTGAAGACTCGGCCCGGTGCCAAGGGACACTGAATTACAGTGATGTAGCAGTGGCACAGTTGCAATTAGCTGCTGAGTTTTGCGTTCTAAAGGAATGGAATAAGAGAGAGCAGAAGTATTTTATGCTATGGACGTATATCCGTTCCCCGCCCCAGGTTGTTGAAACCTGCTCTTCTGCTATGTCACCAGTGGAAGAAAATAATGGGCAGGTTGAGTAGACGAAACTGTGATTTTCCATAGTCACCTGAATATCTGCTTGTCTACAACACTCTGAAACACTCAGTGCCTGTGTTGGAAATGAATAGAGAGAAGTGCAGATATTCATTAATTCTTGAGCACTGCTTCACACTGAAAAGTGCTGGCACTCTTATATTGGTAGCAATGTATCCCCACCAAGAAGTGCTGGTAGTCTTCTTATGGAAAGCTGCCCCGTGCCTTTGATTGGACTCCCCAGGTAAAATTCTCTAAAATGGAGTAGGGGATCCTCTGTGTAGAGCAGAGTTCTCCCACCTAATGATTATTTAGTTCTTTCTTTCACACTAGTCACCAGAGGGAGTTAGTTGACACCCACTTACATGCTAGGACTTCTCAAATAATTCTGTGCTTAAGACAGAAGCAGCAAAGATAAATCTTGCTTTGCAGCAGTGCCTACGTTTGGAATTGGGTTTCTGAATACAAAAAAGTGACAATACTGCACAAGTTTCCATCTTGACAATTGGATCTGGACAGAATCTTGGGCCTCATATACTGCTATTCCATTCGCAAAAAGTGGTTGCAAATTCCGCACCGACTTTTTGAGAATGGAATAGTATTTTGAGAACTGACCGATGTACAGTTATCGCACTAAGCAAATAATCCTTGGACATTTTATTTTTTGTTCCAAAATGTATTGTTTTAGAAAAAGAGACCAGCACAGAATCTACTGCTTTTTCTTCTTAAAATATAAACAAGATGCAATATCAAAACATCATAAAAATAACAAATAAATACCCTGTATGTGTTCCCATAGGGCGAAACAATAGAACCCCATCATACCTTGCTTCTAAAAACAACATAAACGCACCACATCTAGACAAAATTAAATAGCACAAGGAAACGAGCCATGAGGACCTGGGGGATATTCTATAAAGGAAACAATGCCTTCCTTATAATTCAAACTGAGGATCCACTATATTCTTTAATCCCAACTTTTTACTGCTTTATGGAGCTTCCGGTTTGTTGATGTTTCGGTTCCCCTTCAATCATTTCTGGGGTCCATCCTCAGGACTTAAAGGTTCAATCGTTTCAGGGTATTTTAGTTATCTGATGTAGTATCTTCAAACACTCTCAAAGTTGCAATAACCCAAACGATCCAGTCGACTCATACAAAACCACACTCTGTACAAGCAGCCTACATCAATGTATTGGTCTTCAGGCTCTTTGATTCATCGGTCGGGAACTGGCATCAACACTGGGTCGCCCATTCCGCAGCATTACAAACCAACTACATAACGGATTGGATCCTCGCCTGTTTAATGTTGAAACCATTCTGAGGAAGAGAGGCTAAAGAACAATATGGTGGTTGATGACACTGCTGGCAACTATGGAATCTTAGCTGCTGGTAAGGATGCCTTTAAAGGTAAGTTAACAAGCGTCCACAGATGATCCTGACGTGCCACAGGTTTTTGTAAGCTTCGTGAAGTTATTCGTGGATCGGACATTGAAGGAAAGTTGTCTTAGTTGATGTATCTGTTAAAAGGTTAAGGAGATAAGTGAGTTGAGCTACTCATCCTCTTTGGTATCCTTCCAGGTCTTAGGCTGTATATCTGAAATGGTCTTCTGGGGGCTCGCACAGTTCTTGTGTATGCTTTATTTTGGAGGTTCGACATTCTGGGTATAGGAATTAAGCTGCTATCATGTTTAATTCTATTTTTGGACTTCATAGATACAACAGCAGTAGCAACAACACCTTTTTGCCTTCCCTTATTGCACCTTCAAAGATTCTGTTGTGATATTGCAATATCAGTTTGCACTGGGGGATGTTTGTCTCTCTCGCCCTGTGACTTACCAAAGATCTTTTGCTTGGTTTATGTTTAAATGATGTTGCTGAGGACTGATGTATTGGTCAGTGTTGACATTTATGCTGAGATTGTTAGATACAGAAAAGCACTGAGGTGAGAGTAGAAGGTGGCAGGGTCCAATTCTTTGGCAATTGGGCCAGCAGACCTATCTGGAAGGGAAGCTATGTAGAGGTTGAACTGAATTATCGCATGAAAGTAGTTTTCAAGACGACTATTGGTAAAAGTGAGGAGGTTCTTCGGGGCACAAAATGCTACCAAGGTATGATCGGAGAAACGGTTGGACTTAAGACCATTTGAATTAGATTCACTGATTCCATGTTGCAAACATTTGTAAGAGGGTGATTTTATTACATCAAATGGTTAGTTACAATGGTATGGGAGTGGCAGTGGACACATTATCCGAGTCCAGCCGGGTGTCAGTTGAATTGCAAGATTAGAAGGGGAAGAAGCGGAAGAATGGAGCGAAGAAGGAAGAGTTGGTAGGGTATGTGGTTGAGAGAGATTAAAATTATGGAAATTTCGTAGTAAAAGTATGATTGGCCTTAGTACCCAGGAGGGATGTGGAAAACGTAGGAGGGTAGAGGGATCTGATAGGAAGTGAAAGTAAGGGAGGAGTGCAGAAGTAGGAGGGAAAAGTTTGTCATCCAACCAACACAGTAAGTGAGAATGCTACACTTTTTAAAGCATATTTTTGCCTAGATGTTGACATGGTTGCAGAGGTAAGCTTTCGAATGGAGAAGCTAAATTGAATGGGGTGGGTTTTGAGAGTATCAGGTTAATACAGCCTATTTATTTTAGGATGCAGTGATGAAATCGGGTGGGACGAAGGCTTGATTATCAATGTCATCAGTGGTGGTTCAAACTTTGAATTGTGATGTGGTTGTTTAATGTGGAGCACCTGAAGTTCAGCTACTTTAACACAGGTTGTTTCTTCCCCTCCACATATTTCTCGTTCACTTAAAAGCTTTTACTTATGTTGGCTATAATAGTAGATATACCAGTCAGAGTTTCCAACGTGTGTTTGTCACTTCCCTGGTGCATACTCTTGACCATCTTTTTGATTTATATTCTTCCACTGCTCACTTTTAGGGAACCTTTTCTTTAAGCACCCCATGAGAGTGAATGTCTTTGCTAGATCTCTCTTTTGTGTGTTGCTTTCCTCCCCTAAACACCTTACCTCCATCGCACAGTGTGTTTTTCTCTCTTGTGTGCCTCTCCCCCCAACCATGTGCTCTGTGTTATTCTCCCTCGTGTGCTGCTCTCTTTGTCCCTTGAGTACTTCTCCACTTGCACTCCCTTTTGCTCTCCCCCATGTGTGCTGCTTTTCTTCTCCACCCCACCAGCTCTTCCATTGCTCCCCCATCCTTCGTGGGCATTTCCATTTTTGGAGGACCTGGCAGCCACCATTTACAATGGGGAAAAAAAGGGGAGGTCAAGTGCACACCTATTTCGTCCAAGTATATCGCTGTAAAAAGTTTTGTTCCAATGTTTTTCATTTTGCGTGCAGCCTGGAAAACGTGATCTGCCCTTATATCACGCACTTGTAACAAATCGAATATTGGAGCGAGGTAACACTCCTTGCCATGACGCACAGCTTAGTCCATAGATCTTAACAGAAATACCACACTTTTATCCATGTTTAATTCGCTTTATTCCATGTACTCCGGAGTTAATACTGCTCATTTCTTGGTCCTGTCACAAATGAGGTATTTATATAATCCACAGTTTCGAATGCAACAGATATGCCAATCCAGGCCTTTTTCTGGAGCAGGAAGTATACATAAATGGTCCACGATTGGTTGATCTTAATACCCAATGCATTTCGGGCTTTCATTAGCCCTTCTTCAGGGGTTCACTACAAATTTAAAACAATGCCATTTGATTTGATTTTAAAGCCTCTGTGCATACAAATCGCTAGAATTACGTCAACAAATTCATGCCATGCTTTACAACTGAACCCTTTAACCGGCGTTTTTCCCTCTAAAAGCGTAACTACACGCTCTGTAAATGTGCTCAACCATTTATGTATACTTCATGCTCCAGAAAAAGGCCTCGATTGGCATATCTGTTGCATTCGAAACTGTGGATTATATAAATACCTCATTTGTGACAGGACCAAGAAATGAGCAGTATTAACTCCGGAGTACATGGAATAAAGTGAATTAAACATGGATAAAAGTGTGGTATTTCTGTTAAGAACTATGGACTAAGCTGTGCGTCATGGCAAGGAGTGTTACCTCGCTCCAATATTCGATTAGCCGCCATTTACAGCCAGATGCTCTGCTACAAAAAAGCACTTTCACACACTTTAACATTTATTTTGTTACATTTACTGTGCTAAGTGGTGTCTGACATCGTAGATCGGTCAATTAAAATAAAGAAAAATAAATGGGGCCTGTGTCATTCTGCATGAGCTCGCATTCATGGGGAATGAAGCGACCAATAACTGTGGCCACTTCATCATGCCTTCGTTTTTCTTTTTAGGCTTTGCCTGAGAGAGTACAAGCGGACTAAAAAAACATTGACAAGGCCAATACATCTTGCATAGGCAAGATCTGTTGGCTTTGCCAATGCTTGCTTCTTTTTGTTGAAGTACTGTGTGAGAGTGCATGTGTTTAGAAGCTGTCTCCCCAGTATTCTTATTTCTCTCATCTGCTGTCCGTGTTGTTGCTTGCCCCCTCTCGCTGTCCCTGTTGTTGCTTGCCTCCTCCTGCTGTCCTTGTTGCTGCTTGCCCCTGTGGAAGCAGAACCTCATACCCCAATATTTAGAACACCCCCAACATTCAGATCACTCCAAAATTTACCTCAGGCAGTTCTGCTCCAGGTTGATCTTGCGCAAAAAAGGCACCCTCCTAAACATCAATTTAGCAGAGTAGCAAAACAAATCATTGGGACCACTCGGTAATTGAGAGGAAAGTTTAAAGGTTTTATAACAAAAATCTCAAAATCAAGCGGTACAGAATCAATGCCATGAAGGCTCAAATGCAGAGTTATACAGAGTAGTCAAATCAGGAATAATTTCAAGTCCCTAGTGAGCATCAAAAATGCGAAAAGAAACCGGCAGCATCCAGAGTAGAATAGGAAAGACTTCTCGCTCACACCAAAAGTCAGGGGTTCTTATACACACTTCTTGCATAACATATTAGTAAAACAGCAAACCCATCATGTCATGATTGAAAGTAACCACTCAATTGACAAATCACAATTATCTGTGTCACTACCGAAGTTCATAAGCACTATCCCACTTTTAAGTAAGCTTCCATCTTATTGGTATTCGGAGATGTTCAGGCTAATATAGACAATGAACCTGTACACTGATAAATAAGACTAGGCTGAGCAATTGAACAACAGCGAAAGGGTTTTGGAATAATGTTACAGTTAGGAACACTAGAAAGTTCATTCAGAGTACAACAGGAAAATTACATCAACAGGTCTTCGTTCTGCAGAGCTGTAGGGAGAGATAATGCGCAGGGGGACCAGATGAGATTGGGGTGAATACAGAAGTGAAAACAGCATCCGTACAGCATCCATCTTATCCAAAATGGAGTTCACGTAAAAATGTGGCATAACTAAATCATGTTAATAACCTCTCTTCTATTTGTCGTATTAAACTTGTTTCAACTGCAATTGTATTAATACAGCATTTGCATATTGGATCATAGCTAGAAATCATTATTTGCCATTATTACTTTTCCACAAGTATATAAATCCAGAAAAACGCTACTGCACCCTCTCCCGCCGTCCATGTTGTTGATTGCCCCCACCCGCCCTCCTTTAGTTGTCTGTACTGCCTCCCACTCGCCATTAAAAAAGCGCTATGACATGGCCAGTGCTGGCCGCGTCATATCAATTGAATTTTAAAAAAACTTTCTGCTATACTGCACATCAGCCGCACTGCTGTATTACACGGGAAAAAACTTTGACAAAGCCACTAGCTCTCAGAGTTGAGACGTATTGGCTTTGCCAATATCTTTTTTTCCAGCCATGCTGTAAAGCAACCACGCTGCTGTACAACATGGGTAAACCTTGAAAAAGCCAATAGCTCTTGTCTCGTAGGCGAGACCTATTGGCTTTGCCAATGCTTGTTCTTTTTGCAGATGCTTCACAGCATTGGCAAACATAATAAGTGCATAAGGTGAGACATATATTTACTTTGCTAATGCTTGTTTTTAATAGCACTTCAGCCGAGTTGCACACTGGATTCAGACAGGGCAGCACTACACTGAGTATTTTCAGGGAAGCCACTAAGCCCAAATCACCGGACGACTTCTCGCTTTCTGTATCTGAATAAAGCAAGCACATGTGCGCTGTTAGGTCTGCGGCGTGCAAATGAGTGCTTGAGGAAAAGTGTGAGGGTGCTGACACCCTGGTAATAGGGCCACGGAAAGGCTTCTGAGAGCGGGATGCAGAGGGGATTTGTAATTTGATGGAGACCTTGAAATTGAGACTCTAAGGGAAGCTAAAGAGATGTGTATGAAGGGGGAAAAAGACCCTTTGTGTATTAACTCGATCTTTAAACATTCACGAAAAATGAAAAGAAATGCAGTTAGTGTTTGTCATTATTCTTCCCCTTCACCTAAGAAACATTGATATGTTGTATGATGTACCTTTTGCATATTTCCTAGGTTTCCCAACACAGTTTACGAAAATATTTCTGCAGCTTCTACAATATTTTCTTTGTTTTGTATAGCTCTAATTAGAACTGATCACATTATGGTAATTGGGATACAATATGAACCATAGAAGAGCTTTGAGATACTGTGGCCCTGCTTCTCAAGCAATAAATGTAGGCGTTATTAGGAGTTTAAATACTCGGGACTAGTCCAGAGGTCAGACCTACATAATTTCCTTTACACATGCCTAAACCATCCAAGCAAGCCACCACCTGTAGTAGCCAGGACATCTTGTAACGCTTTCATGTAATGCTCCAGCTCAGGTGTGCCCACACCCGAACCCTGTAGAGAACACGTCTTAATTAAGCTGTCCAGCATCCCAAGGTCTAAAGAAACGCACCTTTAAGGCACTAAGGGGTAGTCTTAATAGATGTTTTAAGAAGGGTTTCTCACGACTTATTCATTCTGACACATTGGAGTAGCCCCATATCTTCACTCCATACAAGGCTCCTTTCTGACCCTGTAACTTCTACACTTCGAGACCAGGGGATACCAAGTGTCCATTCATCTCCCTTTAAAATGCAGTGTTACCACAGCTCCTGGTTATGTGTTTGTTCCATTTTATGTACTGTACACATATGTACTCCAGAATAGATCAATTCTTGCACCGCTTTGAGGATTGATTTATCAAGCCGAAAGGTGTTCTTAACTACTTTGCGAGGGTGAAACATCATACCTTTGTTTTTGACGTAATAATAGATAACCCATTTGTTGCGCAGAACTTGCTAAATGTATCCAGTAGGTCCTGCAGCACCCTAGTTGTCTCCAAAACAATCATAGAGTTCTCTACAAATGAAAGGATAGCAACCTCGAAGTGCCCTATTTATGGCGAATCATTCAGGCTGGTTCTTCAACCTGGTTGATAAATGATGAGAACAGTAAAAAGGGAAAAATGCAGTCCTGACTAACACCTTTGTTAACAGGGAATGCGGCTGTGGTTTTGCCTGCAGTTTCCCAGCATACCCTTGCAATGTTTCCCTCAATGTATCCTACGCAAGGTATGTAGCCCCCCCAATGGAATGCCCTGGGCATACAATGAAGCCCAGAGGAGATTCCTTGGAACGTTATTGAAAGCGGAGCACAGATATAAGAATACCATATAAAGTAGTTCTCTCATAAGCACCACATATTCCTAGAGAAGAAGATAAAATCTAAATACTTGATCCAGCGTACTAATTTTTTTCTTAAATCCTCCTTGACAGTGAGACATGATTTTGTTGGTCTCAACCCAGCTTCCCCCAGTTTTCTAGTCTTTGGAGTATAACGCATGAGGAGATTTCTTGATTATTTTTTTTTTTTTTTGTGTGGATACTATCTAGAAGGCTTATCGGGCGATAATTGGTAAGATAGTTTCTCCCACCTATTTAATAGAGAGGAACTATATTTGCACAGAGCCACTTTGGGGAATAGGTGCCCAACTTACAATAGCATTTCAAACATGCCACATATCTTCCGCATAGTACATGATTTGTTCTATATAGATGAGCTTGAATTTTGTCCGGACCTGGAGCTTTAACCCTCTTTTGCCTATATTGTGTCATTAACTCTAAACTGTTGTAGATCCATGATCCTACCATTACTGCGACCCCCTTAGCCTGCCTACATCTTGCAGAATAAAGTGATGAAAAATATTCATACCCACGATCTTGTATACTGCGTAGTCCAAGGCTGGAGGATAAGTAAGCATTCCCACAAGCTATATTACGCCAGAGCAGACTTGTATTTTTATGCTTTCCTGCACGCAAAAGCTCCTGCCATCTAATATGCTCCCACACCTCTTTCTTGTGTAAAAATGCCTCTTAATGTTGATATCCTTTTTAGGTCGAGCCTAGAGTAGCGCGCAAGCACTGCTCTGCGAGACTTTATGTAAGGGGCTTCAAAAAGTTGACCACACGCTCGTGCACAATGGCCTTTTCCGTGCGGTTACCCGCACGGCCGCCATCTGTTTCCAATTATCGTGCCCAGACGCGGG
This sequence comes from Calotriton arnoldi, assembly GCA_963921515.1. Classification (NCBI taxonomy): domain Eukaryota; kingdom Metazoa; phylum Chordata; class Amphibia; order Caudata; family Salamandridae; genus Calotriton; species Calotriton arnoldi. The sequence goes on from CAWUFW010000748.1 coordinate 2,723,258, forward strand.
CGCGATAATTGAAAACACATGGCCATTGTGCACGAGCGTGTGGTCAGCTCAGCAGGCTGCCGCGCTCGCCCCCGCTTCTCTCTGACGCTGCCGACGTCTCTGCTGTCCAGCGCTTCACTTGTTTTAAGTTCCTGTTGTCATAATGACATCTCTCAATTTCGTCGCCTAACATGTTTTAAGGTGCTATATTTAGCCAATATTTTCACAATGAAATGGGTCTCCCTCTGTTTCTTAACATTTCCACTCTTGTTGTATGTGAAAGTGATACGTTTCTCGAGTCGGACTTTATCCCAGGTGATACACCTAAAATGTCAGTGTTTGTGGTGGCGTGCAAGCCCCGGTCTTCCACACTTCTGGGGGTGTGCTTGCCGTGGCAGACAGAGATGGGGCACAATTGGGCATCAGGGCAAGCCCTGCATTCACAGAGGCGTTTCCGCCTGTGTGCACATTAGCACGGACACTGCCAGAACAGACGTCGGAGCTCGTACTATGTGCGCACTTGTAAATTGTATACTGAGGATTTCTGCTCCGAAATCCATATTGTGCTCCTAAAGACGCAGGTGACGTTGTTTTCATGCCATCTGCTATTCAAATCCTTCTAACTCTCTTCATTATTTTGTGTTAATTCCATATCATGACGTTCTTTCCGCACATTTTCAGGTCAATAAGCCCCGCCCACTGTCCTACGTAGCCACAGAGGTTCACACATAACGCTCTAGTAGCGCAGCTGAACGGTGCTTATGTTGGAGTGTTGTTTGGCTACTTAGGACAGAGATGTCATGTGACGGGCTCAACTGCAGAGTTTATGTATAGGAGATCCTGTTCTGATCCTGGCTTTCGCACTTGATCAACACTGTGTGATCTTAGGCAAACATCGTTGTTCCCCCAGTGGCGGAACAATGGTGCCATGGGCCCAAGTGCAAGCAGGGAAATGTCCTCTTTGACTACTGTTGACATGGTAAAATACAGCACAAATTAGGGTGCAGTGTGCCCCTCAGCCCTTTAAGTCCCGGTGCCAGTTCACCTGCTGCACACTTTATAGCGATGCCCCTGTTTTCTCCATGAACCCCAACATCCAAAGAACGCTGTTAGGCGTAAACAATACAATTAGATTACAATTACCACCATACGATAGTAGAAAAGTAGCACAAAAAAAAGTAGACACGAGTTGAAATGCGCTGTTTTCACAGCACAAAATATTACGTACCGGCGAGTTGAACTTCATCTGCTCAAGAGGCTATTTCAGAAAGTATTGCCTCGCAGCACTTTTGGGTGTGGATACTTTTATGCTCTGGTATCAAATATTTCTTCACAGACCGGAGTCTGTTTTTTGTTTGAGTGGCATTATCGGGAGTGTAGATACGGTCAATATTTTGTGTACTTTTAAGTTAGTATTGCTTGGAGTAGGTGTGTGTGCGTTTGTGTGTAACCAGTTCAAATATCTGCATCTGAAAGGTCGGTGTGTGCCTTGCAAGTTGTGAGTTTGTGTATGAAGCAAAATACTATGGTATTTTGTTAGGGTTGCGGGAGGTGTTCGTTGTCTTGGAGAGGTAAACTGTGTTACTACAAGTGGTGTGGTGTTGTGTCTCATTAAGATCCAATAATACAGTGCCTCTGACCTGTGTACGCATGTGCGTTTTCTGACTGTTATACTGGGAATTTTATTACTATAGTTGGTAATGTGCGTTGGGTAATGGCCAATTCCATGGAATATCTGAGCTGTGTTGCAACGTGTGCTCTCTGTGCCAAACGGAAGGGCAATTGGTAATGACTATTTAAATAACACACAATACAATGATTTGGCACTTGATAATTGCTGGTAATTGAGCTAGAAGAAACAAAAAATTAAGACGAAACCTGCAAATATTTAAACGTAGCCCTTTTTTACATGCTTGTGGACTTGTTTACTCCATTATAAAACTGGACTACAAGTCCCAGAATTCAAGGAAAATACCTGGCCTGGCGCTGCGCATCACGCATGGACCTGGGCAACTTGGCAGCTATGCTGTCTACTGATAAATTTTTACTATGCTGTGCAAATGTGATGCTGTACAAAAGAAGCATTCATCCGATAAGAAGACTTTCTAGGATATGAACCGAACAAGTTGCATGCGATGATTAGCAGCAGGAGTGAAAGCCCTCTACGTTATTTTATGATGGTTCAAAATTGTGATCAGTAGATTACACACAGATCACTGCAGTGGGTGTATTACCTACCTGAGTGCTCTTACTGCAGTATATGTGAGACTTTCTGTATATGAATAGCTCTCTGTAATTAGAGTCTTAACCCTCTAAGTTATTTTAAGGTGCCGTCTCTTTTTGACTAATTTGGTGAACCATAACAGTAGTTTTGTTAGCGTTACAAGCAGAACCTCAAAACATTTTTGGAAAGCACTATTACATGTTCATGGTGGTAAATAGTGCAGTTATTGGCTCAAACACCATTTACCATCACATGATGAAAGTGAGTTTCAGACAGCAGTACTGTAAAACTAGCATTGGTGCACGTTTAAGCAACTAATTTAGTTGTGGTCTCCAAGCACAACACAAGAAAACATCACCAAATTACAATAAAATCACTTTAACAAAACAGTAATACAACAGCCCAGCAGTACAAAATAATGACACATACCATCACAACCTAACACAGCAACATGATACAGCAGAATAACACCACACAGCGACAACATAACACAACAAGAGCATAACAGAATGACATAGCTCAAAAACAACACATAACAAGCATTGGCATAGCCAATAGGTCTCGCCTTTGGGACCTTATAAGTGTTTAGTTATCCAGCACAATATCCTTGGTGCAACAACAGCAACTGCTGCATGGCTAAACACTTATAAGGTCCCAAAGGCGAGACCTATTGGCTATGCCAATGCTTGTTTCAGTTAGTTTATTGCTGACAATAATGCTGTTTTTACTTCTTTATCAAACCAATGATGGGAAATGCAAAGAGCTGGCTTCTTTAGAACTGGTGATTTCGTAAGAATAAAAGCCAAATGTTCTGCAACAATATTGTGTAGCTGTGCAAATTGACGTAGCTCAAATGCAATAATAATTTCTATTTCTAAAATGGATTTTATGAAACTGTTTAAAGAGCAGACTTGCTGTAAGTTCAACAGTGGCCCATTTTATTCTCCTGCAGTTTGCTGAGGTATAAGCATTACCATTATTTTTAATATGCACAAATATAGGGATAGAACACCTCAGTGCGAGTATTAAAGTAATGTTATCACTTTCAATAATTTTCATATCGATCATAATGCTCCGACTAGGTTATCTAGCATTATGTCAACAACTATGCTTTTGCTGGAGCCATTACTGACTTTCCCTTGTCTCGGTCCCTCCCCCCCCTATACACAGGGGTTCGACTTCTAATCTTGCCCCACTCTAACAAAGGAGTGCCCCAATTTATGTCTTCTTTACTAAACATCGTATAATCGTTTCTGGGTTCATAGTTTGCATTAAAATCACCAGCACCCAAACAAGCATCTGTGTTGCAGGAAACCCATGCGCGCTTAATTAGCGCTTGTTGCAGCCAAGCCTCTCCTCCAGCAAAGGCTTGTGATGTTAAGGATTCTGGGCAAACAAGCGTCCGTATTTATTCATTCTTTTAGAACAGGGTAAGTAAACAATCCTAATCTGTCACTATGGTAGAGCAACAATTATGCTTAGAGGGTCCAGATTACATCCTAAATAGGAGGAATCTGCTGATCTTACTGTGTCATTGTAAAGGGTCCCATGATATTGCTTCAAATTATAGGTCATATATAACCCTGGGCAAAGCACTACGCTACGCTCGCGTAGTTTGCGAAGTTTGCGCTACTTCGCACAACACGAATTGCACGTAGCACAGTGCAAACACGCGTAGCGTAGCGTAGTGCAGCGGTCATTTTTGCTTGCTCGCGGTCCTCAACGTCAAGTTGGCGACCGCGAGCAAGCAAAATGACATCCCGGCGAGACTTTTCCTCGTTCGCGATCAGCAACATCAAGTTGCCGATCGCGAGCGTGGAAAATAAACCTCCCGGCGAGATTCTCAACGCGGGGAGGTCAGGTTTCTCATTGCGAGTGGTCGCGTATGCTCGCGACCGCTCGCGATGAGAAACTACCAGTCCGCGTTGAGAAAGCTGCCGCTCAAGTAAAAATCTACTCGAGCGGCAGTAAAAGACAGCTCGCACTGTGCAAGATGCCGTTTTCAATGATTGCACAGTGCGGAAAAGCATCCGGCACTGTGCAATCATTGTGAACAGCGCACTACGCAGTCCGCGTAGTGCTACGCGTAGCTCGCGTAGTGCGAACTGCACTTTGCGTAGCTTCGCGTAGCGCTACTTCGCGAACTACGCCCACCCTTAGTCATATATTGAATTTCTGTATTGTTCTGGGATGGGGGAGGCAGAGAATCCACCAGGGTATGTTGGGAGGGTACGGGACAATGCAGAGCAGTGTTGGCTCAAACGGAAAATCTTGCCAACATGGGAATACTAGCATCTAAGGTCCCAGAAGGATCCCAGAATCCTTCATATCACAAGCCCTTGCTGGAGACTGCATCGAGCACTACTTAAGCTGCGTGACATCCGAGCATTGCGGGACATACCCGGGCCAAGAGCTGGCCCGTCTGCGCCCGTCCTCGCTTGTTCGAGGTTGGGCTGGGCCCACACTCTTAGGTTGCGTTAAGCTGTGACATGGGTAAGGGCAAAGCGTTGTCTATTTCAAAAAGCTCACAGGAGATGGGTGCCTCCAGGAACTCCTCAATTATGTCGTATTGACTTCAGCTGTAGGGTTTCTTGCCGATGAGATCCTTACAGTTGAGGAAGGCATCGGCCTGGAAAGTTCCAGACCTGTAGGGGTCACAGGGGTTACAGCGAATCCTATGTCAGTCAGTTCTGTTAAGGGCGCTGCAGGCCTTGATATACAGACTAAGGGGTCGGCTGGAACAACCGTTGTGGATGTGCATCCTGTCCCACTGGAACTCCCCTCTGAACAAGAACTGCACGTTTATATGCTCAAGAAGAATAATCTCAGTATTTTTTGTCCACAGGGAACATTGTTTCTAGGGCTGTTAAAAGGTCTAATGGGGACCCAGGACTGATATGAAGGATTTTGGGTTTGCTTGTCGAATCATCGATCCTGCTTCTGTTGATGTTGTACCCCCGCTTGATTGGTTGGTGGCACAGGCTTTTTGTAATTTGAAAGGCCAGGTCAAGACTATGTTTGATGCCACTTTAGGCTCAGAGCTATTGAGCAGATACTTTCCAGCCCACACTCTCATGCTATTACACATGATGTCACTGTCTGTCCACCTCCCGTTTCTTCTTATTATCTTCTGTTTCTGTATCATTACATCTCCAAATCAGTGAGGAGATTAAAAAGACGAGTGGGTGGCAATGTAGTTCCTTCATCTAATGTTCCACCAGAGAACCAGTGCTTGGCTATTTTGGGTGAAGTAGAAGCGGCAGAACAGTTTACCCTGCTTGTTGGGCACCTTCCTCCTGTTCCTTCACTGCATGGGCCTGCCATCCCTGCACCCCACCCAGTTGTGCATAGGCGTAAAGAACCGGTGATGGGGAGGGCGGGAACGAACTCGCATGTCAAGAATGGCTCACGCCTAAATTCAGACCCCTATCCTTAGATCGCCCTCCCGATGTTGCTCCATATGTGTTGGTTCTAAGTGAGTGGATTCTGAAGACCACATAACAACCCCTTAACAAAGTGGTACATTGGTGTGGTGGATGCATCAGTGATGGGGGTTTTCTTTTTCAACCATATCATCATGGCCAAGAGGTTTGGTTGAGTTGGCTGGGGCTGTAAGGGGGAACCTGGGGATTGTGTGGTGATTAATTGTGATCGTCAAGAGATAGTGGCAAGCTGATTTCACATCTAGCTCAGGATTATGGTGATGACTCTAGGATTAGAGTCTGTCCTTTTGGCCTTTTTTTATTTTCCTGCCTATGGGCGATCAGGCTCCAGACTGTCTCACTCTCAGATTGGGACACAAGGGCCCCATGGGGGCAATTTTGTTGTGCCAACTTCCAAAAGGTTCTTAGCCTTAAGTACTATAGACATGGTAGATTGACGTGTTCTGTGTCCGAAGGACTCCAGCCCATCTGACATTGTGGCCAAGGATAGGCATTTTTATCAAGGACCTGTAGGCACTTCCAGTTATGCGGAGTTGTTAACTTGGAATATAGCTGACATATTGAATGATCCTTTGTGGGTTAAGTTTTTTCAAAGTTTTAGTGTTGTGTGTTGTCAGGGAAATCTGGGATGTAGCCAATGCTCTTTGTATTGATGGCTACAGTTCCTCTTTTTTCTCCTTCTAGTCTGTCAACTTCTGGTAGAGCAAAGGGTAGTTTGGCTACACTGGTTTCTCAACTAGAGCTGTGTGGCCACTCTCTGTGACACTGGCTCTGCTTATTTGTTGGGGGTTATCTTAGCATTTTCTAAAACTAATCGTGTTTTTGTTGAATTTTTATAACCCTAATGCAGCTTTGGAAACTTCAGCCCAGTTGGTAGCCATTCAGGCTTTCTTAGTTCGGCTAAGAAGGGATTCTAACTTCTTTATCCTGGCCGTGCTCCTCTGAGGTTTTAACTTGAATTTGTACGGTAAATATTGCTCGAGGGGCGAGTCTGAGTTAGTTAAAGAGATGGGCGTTGAGTCACATTTTGAGCACACTCCTCAGGGTGAGATGTTGAATGCAATTCATTGTAATTTCACCCTAGTTTTTGACTGGAGCAGATTAGGTGAAGGCCTTCATAAAGCATTTGCACTAACTTATACAGGTAGAGGGGGTTGCCACCACTATTGATTATGTGCTTCTCTCTGCCCCTTTAAATTCACTTCTAACAAACTATTCCATTATAAATCAGACCTGAAGCGACACTAACCCAATTATTGTGTCTACCCATTGGGAACTTGCTTCTACCTCATTCTGTTCCTCGGTCTTGAAGAGAAGTAATGTTGCAATCGTAGCTCAAGATTAAGGATTAAATGGAAGATCTACCCAGAAGCCTTTTTAAAAGAGCTTATTAAGTCTTGCCACAGAAATTTCAAGGTTTGCCTCTCTGGATTCTGTCAATGGGACAGTGGTGGCCTTTTTTGCTAACATTTGTAGGTGTATGAACTTAATGGTAATTCAACAAGGGGAAAGGGTGCTATCAGTGTCTCGCAGACAGCTCAGTTGGTTTGATCAGGTACGTTTGAAGGCTCTGCGTGAACTGCTACAGGCCCTTAATTGTAAACGTAGATCGTCTATTAGAGTGGCAGAATGCAGGCAGATTTACAAAGCTAACAGAAAGGATCTCCTGAGGTAAGTGATCTAGGCAGAACTGGAAGATGCCTGTTCTTTCAAGTCTAGTGTGAAATTTTGGGAAATAGTCAATTGCCCAGTTTTTTCTAGCACTGACTCTCCAGCCATACATGACTACATTGCAAGTGGGTGGCTCACTATAGAGGCTTTGTTATATTTTGGGGAATATGCCTTTTGTGATGATGTTTATATTGTTTTGTTTTCAATATCGCACAGTGCTTTTCACGATGAACTTAGAGCTCTGATTTAGCAAGGTTCTATATAATTCTGCATTAAGATGGCATTAGACTGTGATGGTATTGTGCTTTAGAAATAAACTTTGTTTCTGCAACTTGGAGTTTTTTGCTTCATTACAAATGGCTCCTGACAAAAAGGACAAGCATAGGCATAGCCAATAGGTCTCGCCTTTGGGACCTTATAAGTGTTTAGCCATGCAACAGTTAATGTTGTTGCAGTAAGGATATTGTGCTGCATAACTAAATACTTATAAGGTCCCAAAGGCGGGTCTTGCATTAATGAAAGTTTAAACTATTGCCGTTGCATTATTTGCAATCGCAATAGCTCAAACTTTCAATAATGCGAGACCTATTGCATTGCAAATGCTTGTTACTTTCATCACGAATATTTTCGTTTGTTACGTCAAATGGTTATGAAACAATTCTATATTTCGTACATACTATACAAACTATTTTAGTTCTGTGTCTAAAGACAGAGCCAGGAACTACACAGCTGAACCAAACAATGAGCGGCAGATTTACTAGACAACCTGAAACGACCATAAAAATCAATGGAAAGGGCATTTTGGGGTACAATATATACCCTATGCCCTTCCTTTCGCTACTAAAAACAGACTGCTAAAGATGTGTTTGGCTGCAGATCAGTTCTAGATGCATGGCAATAGCTGTAAAGCACGAGGCACGCAAAAACAGGGCTAGCACGATGGGTTGGGGTGGGGTAAGTCACAAAAACTGCACACCGTATACATTTCACTAACACTTTATCTGCAGTCCACCCCTCAGCGAACAGTGAAAATAAAAGCAGTACTACACAGGTTGCTACGCATGTTGTGTGCATATTTTGCACGCTGGAAATTTTTATAGAATGTATTCAAAACCTCTCCCGCAGGCGAATTAAAAGGAGGAGAGCGTAAGCCATGCAAACATGCATTGCACCCTCGCCACAATGAGCATGCTGCGTTTCTAAGAGATAGTGGTGAGCCCCGCCCACTATCATTCCGAGGCACACTGAAGTGTAATAGCTGGCAAGCACCTCCCCATGAAACTTGTCAGGCTCGAGGAGGCCAGAGAACAGACCGACCCAGCACAGATCATGTAGCCGAGAACAGCTCAGGAGAGCCTATGAGGTGAGGTCTTCGGAAAGGACAGAGACTTGCAACGATGGGTGGTGAAGAGTTATGTATGATCGGTGGAAAGTGGGGCCTCAGGCAAGCATGTCATGGAGGTGCACTTCACACAACACATCGCACTGTTATCACACGCTGACCATTGGAGGATGTAGTCACATTCCATCCTTGTTGCTGAATTTCGCTGCGTAAAAGCGCAATAGACTTAGGTAAAAGCACACCTTTATTCAGAATATATCCTCTGCGCCATACATCGAATGCCCGTCCCTTAGCCCAATGCAGTGGGCACTGTGATGGTAAATTAAATGTTCTAGTGCGGTAGTCCGTGGAACCAGTGCCCTGATGGTAAACAAAGTTATAGTGCAGTGGCCTGTTTGACATGCGCCGTGATGTAATAAATGGTGCAGAGCAAGGAACGTTTAAAAACAAGCACGCGAGTGGTGCGCGCGCTGTAAGAATGCGGCGGCCGCGAAAGTGAAAGCAACTACAACAAAGCTTTAAAGAGAGGAGCGGGGGCGAGCGAGCGCGGCAGCCTGCTGAGCTGACCACACGCTCGTGCATCGTGCCTGAAACGTGCGGGTAACCGCAGGGAAAAGGCCATTGTGCACGAGCGTGTGGTCAGCTTTCAAATGCCCACTACATAAAGTCTTCGCCAGAAGCAGCGCTTGCGCGCTACTCTAGGCTCGACCTAAAAAACTACTTTCATTTGCAGGTTTATGTGAGTACTGTAGTAAATTTGTAAAGAATTTTGCCACAAAAATGGAACCCCTCAGGGAGCTTACTGGCAAAAATGTGGAATTTGCATTGACAGATACTCCGCAAGCTGCATTTGAGTTAATCAAAAATGAAATAGCTGAGGCACCTAAATTAAAACCCTATTGTATGATCAAAGAATGCATCATCACTGTGGATGCTAGTATGTATGGCATTGGTGGTGTTTTTTGTGTGTGTTGTAATTCTTTATTGCGTATTCAAACAATTTAAACAGTTTGACATAGAAATAAAATAGAGGTGAACATACATCGTTCTACGGTGTATATATACATAATCATTACAAACGTGTGATGTGTCTCCAAAAAGTCTTGGCACAATAATCCTACGTATAACAGTCCTCCATAGCAATCTATAAATGGGGTAGTAACGGGGATAGGGGAGGGTATGGGGGAAAACCCATAAGCAAAGACAAAACCAGAAGAAAGGGGAGGGTATGTGTATGTGCATACCTGCATAGGCCCGTTTGTTTGCCTCCTCCCCTACCGGGTTGGATGGGAAATGGTGCTTCTCCAGGTTCGCGCCCTACCTCCCTTCACCCCCCAGGTTGTTTATAGAGCAATGTGTCTTGCTTTGTTGACGCCCTGTTTCGTCTAGAGGGACGACTCCAAAGACCAGTATGGGGATGACGTGTGGGGGCGAGGGAGGGAGGGTCGCTGATAGGTCCCGCCGTGGTGACTCTGACATAATATGGGTCCGTTGATGGTGTGACCGTACGACAATTGAGCTCTGTGGATCTTGGCAGCCCGGCGATAGTTATGCGGGCATTGGCATGCGTGTGGGCGTGCCAGAGGGGGGGAAGGTATGGGAGAGGCGGAGGGAGAGGGGGAGAAAGAACTGGAGAAAGTACTGATGAGGAAGGAACATTGAGACGGGTCAATTTATCAAATAGTGGAGATGGAAAAGATAAAAGAAGATGGAAAAGAAAAAAGAAAAAGAAAGAAAGAGAAGGAGCGAGAAGAGAGTGTGCCGAGGGGTGGAGGTGAGGGTTGAAGGGGATATGACGGTCTGTAGGGCGGCTGCAACGCGCTATTCATTTTAATCACCAGGGTCCTCTGCCGACCCGTCTCCGTCCACGTCCGGTGCCTCTACGCGCAGAAAGGGTGTCCATGTCTCCAGAAAAATCTCCGACTGGTCTTGTAGGTTATATATGATCCTCTCATGGGAAGCCGCCTGGATCATAGCTGTCAGCCAGGACTCCTGTGTCGGGGGGGCCGCAGCCCTCCATTGGCTCAGTATGCAAAGCTTGGCCATGGCCACAGCTGTATGAAAGAGGCGGCGTTGTGGTCTGGATAGGTCCGGGAACGGCTGTAGATTGTGCAGAAGTACTTCAGGGGGCATAAGCGGTAAATAAAGTGTCATGGTAGCACTCGGGGTCCGTCCCACGTACTCCCAAAAAGCCATTCACAAATGATGTGTTATGTCGCACCGGGAGTTGGGACATCTCCAACAGTTGGCATGGGGGAGGAGGCCTGCCCTGTGCAGTTTCGTGGGTGTCCAATACCAGTCCTGTAAGACTTTGAAGAGGCAGAATTTCATCCGCGCCTCCCTTGCGCCTTTATCAAGAGCTTCTAGTATGTCTGCCCATTCATCGTCTTCATACGTGATCGCCAGCCGTTCCTGCCACCTGGCACGTATCGCCTGTGCCAAGGGGTCGAGTAGCGGTGCGACGCTAGCACCCCATATAGTCCAGACATCACCCCCTTGTATCGTCCCCAGACGAGAAGAAATGCAGCTACCGAAGATGGGGGCAAGTTCCAGGGGGGAGCCCCCAGGCATTGCCGCAGACAGTGTTGTAGCTGGGTGTATCTCCAAGACTGTGTCGTGGGGAGACCATACTCCTCTCCTAGTTGTGCCAGCGGCTTCAGGGAGCCTTTGCAGATAATCTGATCAATGGAACTTATACCCGCTGCCTGCCACACCCGCCATCTCAAACCCTTCCCTCCGATCCGAATGGCTTCATTTCCCCAATATGAGGCCTTCTCATGCAGACGTGGATGCACCCCCAATAGCTTGTGGGCCCGATGCCAGGCCTTGCACGCGGCGGACACAATCGGATGCATTGTACCGCTGTTCCCGGGTTTCGCCATGTATAATACAGAGAGTCCCTCCTCGGCCAAAAGTAAGTGTCGTTCCAGCGGAACCCATTGCGGCGGGTCCGGGAAATCTGGTAGGAAGTACGCCAGTTGGGAGAGGTGTAATGCCAATGCATAAAGTTCTACTGATGGAAGGCCAAGTCCCCCGTGAGTGCGGCGGGCCTGTAGCTTGGACGCGGCAATGCGCAGCTTCGCGGAGCCTCACACAAACGACCATATCTTGGAATCTATCTGCCGCAAGAGTGTGAGAGGCACCTGCATCGGCAGCATCCCCAAGGTATAATTGAAACACGGTAGTGTTACCATGCACTCTACCCCACAACGAGAGCCCCAAGGCCTTCCATTTTTCGAAGTCTCGTTGCATCTGGGTTATAAGCAGGTTAAGATTGTCCTGGACCATGTTTGCTAGGCCTTTATTGACAAGAACTCCCAGATACTTAAGGCGCGAGTGTTGCCATCGGAAGGGGAACCCATGTATCGCCGCTGTCGTGGTCCCGGCCGAGAGGGGGGAGTGCTTCACTTTTGCTCCAGTTGATCTTATACCCGGAGAGGGAGGAGAAGTCATCAATAATCTGGAGCAGGGACGGGAGGGAGCGAGCTAAGTCCGTGAGGGTTAACAAAATGTCATCCGCGTATAGATACAGTTTGGAGTCGCCTATTGGGAGTGGAACTCCTGCGATGGCCGCCGAATTGTGCATGGTGGCGGCTAGTGGTTCCCTGGCCAATAGGAAGAGGAGTGGCGACAGGGGCCATCCTTGACGCGTCCCTCTACGTATGGGGAAGGGGTCGGATACAAATCCACCACAGTTCACTTGTGCCGTGGGGTTCCCGTAGAGGAGGCGTACTTTAGCTATAAATTGAACCCCAAGACCATAATGTTCCATCACGCGGAAGAGGTATTCCCATTCGATATGGTCAAATGCCTTCTCCGCATCAAGGGAGAGAGCAATGGCGTCCGCAGGGAGGTCCTTGGATGCCCACAGAGCGTGGGCGAGAGTGTGCAGGTGATTCCTGGAGGATCTACCCGGGACAAAGCCCACTTGCGAGGCGTGTACCAGGTATGGCAGAATGGAGTTGTGCGGCTAGTATACTTGCCAGTATCTTTATATCGCAATTTAATAGCGAAATAGGCCGGTAGCTCCTGCACTCCAGGGTGTCCTTCCCGGGTTTGGGTATAACAGCTGTGACAGCATTATTTGTCATTAAGCCCAAGGAGGCTGACTGAAAGTTCTGCTTTGCAAAATGCCGCCTGCAGCGTAGTGATAACCTCTTCCCCCGCCCAGCGGTAAAACTCCGCCGGGTATCCATCTTCACCAGCAGCTTTATGATAGGGAAGTTTGGCTATTGCTGAGGAGATTTCCTCTTTGCTGATCTCCCCTTCCAACAGCTCCCTTCCTTTATCCGAGAGGCAAGGGAGTTTCGCCTCCCGCAGAAATGAAGTCAGTCTGTCCGCCTCTATTGGCGGGCCTGGAGTGTACAGGGTCTTGTAGAAAGAAGCAAATTTGTTTGTTATATCTTGAGGTCGGGTTAAAGTATCGCCCGCCGCTGACCTAATAGCCGGAATAGCCATGGACGCCTCGCGTTGGCGAAGTTGAGCTGCCAGGAGCCTCCCCGCTTTTTCCCCGTGTTCATAGTGCCTCCCCTTCATTCTCTGTAGCACATATTCCACTTTGGTAGTGAAGAGGCTATTCAAAGCCATCTTTGCCTGCTCCAGAGCCTTGCGGTGCTGTGGCGTGGGACGTGTCGAATAAAGGCGAGCATACTTCCGTATGTCAGCTTCCAGCGCTGTTTGTTTGTCTTGGTTCTGCTTGTTGGCTTGAGCCGAGTCCCTCATAAGTCTGCCATGTATGGTGGCCTTTGCTGCTGCTCAGAGAGTTCGGCTGGAGTCAACTGATCCCTGGTTGTCCGTTAAAAACTCAGTGACGTGTGTCTGTAAGAGAGATTTACCAGTGGGGGCCCGGTAGTGCTGGATATTCAGTCCCCAGGGTTTGCGCCCAGGCTGGCTAGTCCTAGCTCCAGTGAGAGGAGGACTGGGGAGTGGTCCGAGAGAGCTGCCTCCAAGATTTGGGATTCTCGGGTGAGCTGCACTACTCTGTGGGAGGTAAGGAAGTAGTCCAAGCGGGATAGTGTACCGTGTACCTGAGAGGCAAAAGTGTATTCCGTATCTGTGGGGTGACTCAGGCGCCAGTGATCTATCAGTCCGTTATCTTGCATCACATCTTCCAGCAATGCCCTGTCAGCTGCATTGCTCCTGTCCAGTGGTCCGGTCCTATTCAGGATCGGGTCCCTCACTAGGTTCCAATCCCCGCCAATAAGGAGTTGGGTAGCACCTATTTCCGACACAACTCTATTTAACTGCAAGAGGAACGGCTTTTTCGCCCATGTTGGAGCGTATACCGACCCCACGCATATGTGATGATCACCTATCTTGAGCTGTGCAAAAACTTATCGGCCATCAATATCCATCCAAGTCTTTGTCACTGTCGCTGGAAGGGATTTCCGGAGAAGAATCGCCACTCCACACTTGCGGGGTGGGCCCTCATTCCCAGGAGCCACAACCTGCACGCTGCTGTGTATCACCCTCCCTACCCAGTCTCGCCGCAGCTTGTCCGATTCTACAGCGTCTAGGTGTGTTTCCTGCAGTAGGGCAATGTCCGCGCGTTTGGATTGCAGATATACCAACACATTTTTTCGCTTTATGTAGTGCGTGAGACCATGGACGTCCCAAGTGATCGCTTGTAGTGGGCACGGAGAAGTCATAGTGTTCAATGTAGCAGGTGCGGATCCGGGAGTTCGGCGCTGTGTAGTGGGTGGCGAGCCCTGCGGGGGTGGGTGCAATGAAAGAGTGGAGCCAGCGGGGGGTGGGGGGGTGGGAAGGTTTCGCGTCTCCCGAAGGATTACAAATCGTACTGTGCGGAGTTACGGGCACGGGGATGTTTCGAGGCGAGAGGGAGTAGCGACCCGATTCCAGAAATCCAAAGAAAGAAGAGAGAGCGAAAGAAAGGAGAAGATCGAGAAAAGGGTAGAAGATGAGAAGAAGGGGAAGATACAGAGAAACTGCAAAACAGTCCAACCAAACAAGACAAAAGAAGCAAGAGACAAAAGGAACAAAACCAAAGAGAAGGGAGGGAGGGAGTGTGCGGGAACCCTCGGGCACTTCCCTGATGGTCTAGATTTATTAGGTCGCTGGGGCTGATATCAGGCTATAAGGGGACCTATAGAATAGCGTGTGTTGCGAGGGCGCCTCAATCGACGGGGGGGCGCAGTAGACAGGTTCTATTTTACCACAGGGGGAGTATGCGGTTCCTGGATGGGATGCGCCGTAGAGAAAGAAAAAAGAAAAAAAGGGGGGAGGGGGAAGCAGGGCAACCGGGAAAGGGTAAGGGGGGGAAAAGACAATAGGACACCGGGAATAGGGTACCGTCTCGGTTCTGCTCAAAAAGAGCGCTTATCTGTCTACCGTAGATCTACACTTGGCAGAGCGCTGCTCCGAGGGGGCACCAACCTCCCATAGCGAGGAGGGCCGGTGCTGTGAAGAGTCTCATCATGGTACATAGAGGATGGATCAAAGGAAGAAAAGGTGAACGAGTGGCGGACCCAGATGAGAGGGTGTAAGACACCCAACGCACAAAGGGGCATCCCTAAACTACTACATGTGGTGATGCGCGAGTGGGGCCCCCCCAATGTTCGCCCATTGCACAGGACCCTGCCGGGCGTAAATATATGATCTGAGGCGCAGAGCAGTGGATATTGATGTATACTAATAATAATGTGGCTCCCTAGAGGGGCGTCTGTGCTATGTGTGGGACCGCAGGCCCTTTTGATGTGCCTATGTGTACATGTGTGCAGTAGGAGGGTGGGAGTGGAGCTGACATAGTCGGTCGGGGCAGAGGGAGGGACCAACATATGTGAATGGGAGCAGTACTACCACACAGTGCTATTATTCCAACAATGAAATCTACATTTGTCTTGATGCAAAACCTAGGCACATCTACAAATTTCCGTGACTCAAGTGTACAATATAAAAGAATAAGGTGAAACAGTATAACCCTTCAAGGTCTAAAACATTCCTCATTACAAAACAGTGTATAGGATACTCAGCTGTCCGTTGATCAAACATCGTCCCACTGCGTCGTCGGCTGCAGAACCAGCTGTAGTGGGGGTGGGGGTCCTCAGCTCGGGCCCTCCAGTACGGGATCTCCACGCCCCTGAGTCGACCCAAGTGTTGGTTTCAAAGGTGAACAAGATTTGTCCCTCTGTGACTCTTGGGAAAAGGCGGCCACAGCATGGAGCGTGTAGGCTCTGTCCTCTTGCGCACGTGCCTGCCTGTCCTGTTCTCTACCACATTGCCACAGTCCTCCAGAGGTCCTCCTTCGTCTCTCCATCAACAGAGCTGGGTCCGATATTGGGGAGGCTTCTGAGGGGCCCGTAGACGTCTCCATGTTCTGTCCCATCACATTGTCCAGAAACAGGCGTAGGTCCTCTGGGTCATAGAAGTCCTTGGAATTACCATCCTTGGTAATGCGAAATCTCGCCGGTTCAAAGAGACCATATTTAAGGTTTAGCTGACGGAGCCTGGGTCTGAAAGACAGGAAAGCCTTGTGGCGGTCATTCATTTCCTTTGAGAAATCGGCAGCCATCCGGATGTCGTGGCCATCGTGGGTGAACGATCCTTGTGTACGCGCTGCTGCTAGGATTTGCCTCGTCTGGTCGTGGCGCAGGAAACCGGCAATGAGCGGCTGTGGCCGTGCTTTGGAGTCCTTGCAGAGCGGTCCTATGCGGTGGGCCCTTTGTATCTCCAGGGGTGGATCGAAGGTGGCACCAACAAGCTTCGGGAAGATGTCCTTCAAGAACACAGCAGCATTTGGACCCTCAACGGATTCCGGAAATCCCAAAAAGCGGATGTTGTCCCTGCTGCTGCGGTCCTCCAAGTCAACGAGCTTGCTGCGTAAGAAGAGGAGCTCTCGATCTCTGTCTGGTATTGTATTCAGTCGACCTTCCACCGCCGTCAGCCTCTGATCCAGCGCCTCCGCACGGGAGTGGAACCCAGCCAGGTCCGCTCGTATCGATTTGGCTTCATCCGCCAGTTTGGAAATATTAGAGTCCATCCCCTCCAATCTTCGTCTGACTGAGGAGATCTCCTGTAGGATGCGGTCCATAGTAACTCCTGCTTCTGGGGCTGCCGGGGAGCCGCTTGCCGGTAAGTCATCGGCTTTCGCGGCCATCGTGCGCGGGTGTTGCTTCAGCACCTTCGTGAATAAGAGCTGCCTGGAGGTCTTGCTCCCCTGTTTTGCCGTGGTCATTCGTGCCCCAGTACCAAGTTGCGCCTTTACCAGCCTAGGGGGGCGTATGAGATGGAAGCCAGAGAGAGGCTACGCCGTCTTCACTGGTGCTGGCCACCGGAGGCTGAGGGCCAAGTCCCGGGGTCTCAGATGATAGGCGGAGCTGGGCTGCTGATCGGCGTCCCCCCGGGATGATGTTATTGTCGCTGGGGCGGGGGGGGGGGGAGCAAGTATGATGATGGCGCCCACGGGGTCGTTGCCGAGCACCCAGAGCGGTCCCAGCGCCTCAGGTTCCCGCAGGCTACGTAGGGGGTGGGGCCGGGCCGTCTATATGGCACTCGCCGTTGTTGGTGGGCCGATCTCTATAACCGCCTGGGGGAGGGAGGGGAAGACAGTACTTGCTGGGGTGTGAAGAGGGTACTCCTGTACCTCCGATAGGCATTCACCGCCGCTCTCCCTCCCCGCCACCCCGCAAGGAGAAGAGTTGCATGCGCCCGGTGGGGGCCAAGGGGCTATGGAGCAGGCACTACTGAAGGCAGGGGTGTGCCTGAAAACGCAAGTGGCGCCCGCCCCTCGCCGGGGGGAAAAGAATCCGTGCTGTATCGTAGGGCGCCAGCGGGCGCCAGGAACAGTCCCGGCCTAGCCGTTTTCCGCTGCTGGGTTAGTAGGTGGGTTCGGTCAGCCACTCCAGGCTGAGGCTGGGGGCTCACCTCTAGGCCCAGAAATCGTCCACTGACCTGCCGCCCCCTCAGCCCGTTCCCCAAACGTGGCAGCGCTACCGGGGCAGGGGTGGGGGGAGGCAGTCTCCGCAGCCGCCGGCACCGCCAAGCTCAAGAAGCGACCCCGGCTCTTCAGGCTTACAGCGTTAGGTGGGTGGGGCCGGGCAGTCACTCGGGGTCGAGGGCACGTCGCTAGGTCCAGGAGTCGGCGGCAGGGCCGCCTTCCCGGTCACCCGCTCCCCAGGCGACGGCACCGGAGCAGGGAGGGGCAGTTTCTGCAGACACGGAGGCGCCTTCAGGCGCAGGGAGCAGCCTCGGTCCCCGATATCCCACCGCAGACACAGGAGGCGGGGCCAGGCAATCACTCGAGGCCGAGGCTAATGAGCATTTTAAAGCAGCAAAAAGTTTTGTGATGAAAGGATGGCCTAGCAAGAGTGATATTCCAGTGGAAGTGTTACTTTTTTGGAAAATGGCAGAGGAGTTGAAAGTGGAAGATGGTATGCTTTTCAAAGCAGGCCAGTGCATTCCGCCTACAGGTATGCAAGATACTACTCTGAGGTTCGTTCGTGAGGGACATCCTGGCATGTCCTCTATAAAGAGGCTTATCTGTACATATTTTTGGTGGCTGGGTTTAGATAGTATGGCTGACAGGGTAGTGAGAGAATGTGAAGTGTGTTCCAACAGTGAAAAGATGTTTATAGAACTGTGCCTGCTCCTCTTCAACCTGTTGCTTGACCAGAGTCTCTATGGAAAAAGGTGGGGTTCGACATTTCAGGACCTTACTATTCTTTGCCCCATGATGCTCATTTCACATTTGTTTTGGTGGATTATCATTCGAAGTGACCGGAGGTTAAGTTTGTTCCTCAAGCTACCACCAGTGCCAATTTTTTTTTTTGTAAAAGAAATGTTTGTGAGGGAAGGTTACTCTGAAGGTTTGGTCCGGATAATGGGGTTCAGCCTAAATCCTGTGACATGGAGAGTTTTCTTAAATATTGTAACATTTGTCATGTCACCACTGCATTATATGAACCACAGGGTAATGGTCAGGTGGAGAGGTTTAACAGAGTTTTAAACGAAAATGTCACATGAGCATGTGGTTTTGGTGGTGATTGGAAGGATAAATTGAGAGAGAAACTGTGGTTGTACCGTATTACTCCCCAAACCACTACGGAAGTCAGCCCATATAAGCTTTTGAAGGAAAGAGATCTGGTGTCCAAGTTGTGTCCATGGTGGTTAAAGAAAAGCTGGGGGAAGGAGTAGGGAATCTGGTTAAACAAGTGGTTGCCATGAGAGTAAAAGTAAAACAGGAAAAAGTCAAACAAGTGTTAAATTCCAAGTGGAAGGTTAAAGAACCTTTGTTTGTTTGAGGTTGGCGATTGTGTGAGAGTGAGGAAGCCTGAGATTGTGGGAAAGTGTGCACCTAAATTTGGTAAAGCAATGAGGGTAGTCAAGGTTTACAATAAAAGTGTGGTTACCTTGGATGGTAAAAGTTGGAATGTGAAGAGAATAACCAAGTGTAAAAGTAATGGGAGCCATTCTAGTGACCAGAATGGAAGAAGTTCCTTTGTGGAGATCAGCAAATGACCTGAAGCTACGTATGCCTGCCAGCATGATCAGTTCACAACTAGAAATAGTGAGGTTGTAACTGTTGATTCAAATGTTGCTCAGATGTTTGAGGTACAGGATTCTAATCTTGCACACTCTCATGAGGTTCAGTAAGTGAAGGAAAATTATATCTTTGACTTTGTGGCTTCCAGGCTTAAAGAAACTTGTCGTAACAGGCATCTGCATGTGAGATATAAAGATGTTGTATAAACTAGATGTTCGTTTTTTTGTTGTTTTTTTAAAAAACTATTTGTAAATTTTCACATCAAACTGAGCAGTCATATACAGAACCCTTCGAGACAATATCCATCGAATCTAGTTATTCTTTAGAAGTTGTTTTGCATGTTTTTCATTTGGGGGGGCAGATATGTTATATTTTGGGAAAAATATCGCACAGTGCTTGCCTGCATGATGATCTCTGGAACTTAGAGCCCTGATTCAGCAAGGTTCTGTATTAAGCTGGCATTAGACGGTTGGTGATGGTACTGTGCGGTAGAAATAAACTTTGTTCCTTCAACTTGGAGTATTCGCTTCATTACAGGCACCTGGCGTTTTGAGGACGCTGAGGGCCAGGGTGGTGAGCATTTATACATGTCTGACCCTTCTAATCTTTTCTTTCAGCTTGGCGGAGTCAGGGAAGCGATTGACCGGCTCAGTAATAATAAAGGTCCAGGATTTGATATGGTCCCTTCTGATTTATTTAAATTGGATACTGATTTGCCGGCATGCTTACCCAATCTGGGATTCCCTCTTCCTGGTCACACCCTGTCATTATCCCGATCTTTAAAAAGGGTCTTAAGACTGACCCATACTTTTATAGATCGATTTCCCTACTTGATTCAACCGTTAAGGTTGCTGGGAGGTTGATTTTATCTCATCTTCAAGAGTGGGTGTCTCAGAATAAGATCTTATCTAACATCCAATATGGGTGTAGGCAGGGGAAAGGCGTCATCAACCAGTCCCTTAATTTATATTTGTGAACCAATTCACTGTAGCTAGGCCTGAAAGTATTCACTTTACGTTCATGGACCTCTCATTGGCCTTCAATTGTGTAAACTGGAATAAACTATGGCCAATGATGACCTCAATGGGTATTTATTTGGATATTATTTCCTCATTGATCCGCATCAAATATGACTGCCTCTGTGAGGTACAGTGAGAATGGGGACTGCACGGATGAGTTTCACATCAAGTGTGGAGTTAGGCATGGATGCACCATGGCTCCTTTTTCATTTACCCTGTCTGTTAACCATCAGGGTCGATTGTTTCTACTTGCCTTGAATGAGCAAGATACCTATTCCAGTTCTACTCTATGCAGACAATGCAGTTCTTCTAGCAAGGACTGCATTGGGCCTCTCTGGTTTACTTGACTCATTCATGAGTTTTACGGCGTCTCTTGATTTATCTACTAATTTGAGGAAGTCCTATGTTATGATCATTGGCCACAAATCTACTAAAAGCAGAAACCATGTTATTTTGGGGGTGGAAAATTTCAAGGTTTCTTTTCTGTCCCTTCTCTCCACAAATGTTCTTGGTTCCCCGTTGATTTTGTCTAAACAGCTTCACGGTGGTAGATCTTTTTGACTTTGCTATCACGATTGGGAGCATGTCAATTCAGACCTTACTTGAGGTATAAGGCCAAATGTGTTTTAACAGTGCTGTATGGTAGTGACCTGTGGGGGTATAGGGATTGTTAGTTTTATACAGATCATAGATAATCTTTGTTTAAAGCTGTTATGTGCAATCCCCTGCGCAGTGTCATCTTTTATTGCCCATGAGCAACCATGACCGCAACAATTCTCTGACACTATTCCTTTCTACTGTTATTGAAATGGATCACTGTCTGGATCAATCTGGACTTGGACCTCACTAGGTCATTTCTGAGGGATTGCCTTTCACTGAACTATGCTAATAGAACCCCTTAACTTAGTTATGAGAGTGCAGGCTTTGTGGCTCCTGGTCCCAGGATTTGTTTACAGCTCCCAAATCTATCAAAAAAGTTGAATTGAGTATGGATCAACTGTGGGCGGCCAATGGTTTTACAATTTCAAAACGTAATCTCGCCCGCAAATGGGGAGTTCAAGACCCACCAACGATTGTAGATTGGAAACGGGATGTTGATTGGTGTATGTTGGCGGAACGAGCAGTCTATACGAATAGAGGTTGCCCCAAAAAATGGGATAAGATCTGGGGGAAATGGAATGCATATCGAGGTGACATTTGTTCCTCCCCCTCTGAGCTGCGGCATGAGCTGGATAGGTCAACCGCGTGTCATAATCCTGAAATGTGGGGAAGGGAGGGGGGGGGGCATCGGTGGGATGTTCAGTATTGGATTGTAATCTGCTGTCATTGATTTGAAGTGATGCACAAATTGTATTGTACACATTATCGATACGTTTTAATTTAATAAAATAAAAAGAGTTTAAAAAAAAAAGTTGATTTGATATGGACAAAAACACTTTCTTTGCACTTAGAAAGTCCAATAGAGAGGCTTTGGAAATGCAGACAAGGTCTGTAAGTGTGCATGCTATTCTCAAAACGACCCCATATATTGAAATGTATGTGATTTTCGTCAGTAATTGTTATCATTGATATCTTTTGATTGGGTTCAGGCATAGTTTGTTACATCATTTGTTGGCTATTCCCAAAGGATGGTCTTTGGTTGATGACCTTGCCCCCTGTAGTTGTGATATGTTTTCAACCCGAGATACCTTTCGTTTTACTCTATTTTGTGATTTGTATTCCGATTTATGTTGCAATTTTATTTTACCCCTTCTCAAGGATAGGAGTTTTACTCAGGCGAGACCTGCTCATAATTTCTTACAAACATTTTCTTGTTCATTTATTATAGGTTTTCTAAAATGGTGTGTTAAAGGAAAGATCTAGCTAGGGACTTGAACTGTTTTAAGTTTGCCCTTTTTATGAGAGGACTGATGATATTTTTATCTCTGTTTTTTATATTTTGTATTTATTGTCTTGATGTTTACTTTTTACCTAATGTGAATGTCTGTTTTTTAATGTGAAAGTGTGTTTTTTAATCCTGTACTGTTTTATGGAACTTGTCTTCCGAAATGAACATAGTACCAAATAAATAGGGTTTTCATTTGGAGCATCATGTGTAATCAAGCAGCTCTTTGGTTTTTGTAACCGCCAGTCCAGCGTTTTGAATTTCAGTAATTTCCTCATCCTTTCTTTTGTCTTTTTTTTTTTTTGCGCTGCGTACAGTTAAAGATTCTCTATTAGATAATATGTCCACTGCGATCTCATCAGTGGCTTTTGTCTCTACCTGCGCTTGATTCACTTTCTTCATCACATCCATGCCAATGTGGTTGAGATGGGCACAAATTGCCTTGTTGAGAGCAACTGTCTGCAATTGAAGGGGTGGGGAGGGTTTGCATATTGCAACAAATGCCATCTACATCATAAGGGTTGATTGTAATAACATTATCAACGTCGGGCAGTGATCAATATTTTACATCTACTTCTTCAATTGTAGTGCTTACCTGAGATAGACCCTTATCATTGTCCCAGGCCTGCCATGGCGAGAGGGTACTGTGTGGGTTTGCAAGGATCTAGTGCAGGGCTATGATGGGTAGCTCAGGTACCCTGGTCATTATATGTACTCGTGCATTATTTAATTAAGATTTTATGTTTTTCTAGGAGGTCAGCTATCTTACTCAGAATCCTAAGCTGCGCATCACTCTTTTCTGCCTGGGCAATGATGGACATAGAAATGGAGTTCGAAATGTTCACAATAGTATGTATTGCTTCAGCACTGGAAAGGCCAGGGGGCATCATCAAAAGTCTATATCCCCCATATTCATACATTCAAGTTTATCCTTCCCTGCCTTATTGGCCTTGACATGTGTGATGACACTGCCAGTACTGTACTATGGGGCACATCAGTGTCTTGATCTCCCATGCCTTACAATTCTTATAGGGCCTTGAGTGTTTTGTCTGTAATTGTCATTTCTTCGCAGATTTGAAGGGAGCCGTGGGAGGAACTGTCAGAGAACCCGTTGAGTTCCTCAACGCCATTAATAGAAGATGTTATTGAAAGATCTTTTAAAAACCTTGCAGGTGCTCTAGAGGGATACCCACCTGAACCGGCAGAGATGCCGGAGTTTGAAGTCAACATGCTTGAATAATTACCAGCGGGTCAGTGCCTGTTTTATAGAAGGAATCAAGAGTTCTCTCAACCATCCCCCCATGCCTTGGCGCAGGACTTCGCTTTGGGTTATCATGAATTGCAAGGCTAACAAGCCCATCTGATTCCTGGGTGGGAGCAGGGCTAGACATAAGTACATGTGACACAGTAATTGTTGAGGACTCCTCCTTTTTATTGTAGTTTTTGCTGTTTCCCAAGCTGCTAAAGCTTGAATTTTTGATGCCAACAGAAGTGGGAGTCGTATATCCATAGAGGGGCCCTGAAGGACTCTATTGGAACAAGTCTACGTGTTAAAAATAGACAAGAGCTAAGAGTAGATTAATGACCGACATAACCAGCAGGACCAGTACGTTCTGTTTGTTCTTAGACATAGTGTTCCTTCCATAGAATACCAACTGCGTTGGCGCTGTTCTGCACCTGCAATTAGAAATGCAATAGTTACTGAATGACTATTGCAGAAGTCAGTGTGTCAGTAGAGATGGCCAGGAAAAACTGGTGGTCCAGGAAATGGAACACAGTAATAATTTAAAAAGAAACGTCTGCTTACCTGCTCCCCCAGGCGTATCTGATCCATCAGCATAGGTCGATGCACAGCTGCTGCCTCCTCCCACAGTTATATAGACAATATGATTCAGCTGCTCTTCATTGGTGCTTGATGTATTTGCATGGATGCTGCTCATCTTACTCAGTGTAGCCATAGTTTACCAAATAATGCCTTAGGGCGACACCTGAAGATGCTGAAAGGGAATCATCTGCTGCTGTTTGAAAGGGGCACGGCCCAAGCAGTCACTCCCTGCATCCTGCCGCGCCCTCCATCCCTAAGGAGGAGCGAGCATCGTGGTGGGGGGGCTAAAGGGCTGCATGGGGGTCCTACTAAAGGCCTCAAAAATCATTAAAATGTTACTAGACCTGTAGGTCTTGTAACTTGCATAATCTACTCGACCTAAATGTAATGTACATGACCCATAAACTGGTCTCATTATGTCATCTTATTTTGCAAAGCCATCTTTTTCTTCATGATCACATATGAGAGTACCTTCCAGTATGAGAGTTCAGCATGTCTGCTGTACAAAAAACCTATTTGGTTTGATTTAATAGACTAAACGTTTGCTCCATGCATAATAAGAATCTAGCCCAACATATAGGGTGCACATGGCCCTATATGTCATGTGTATCCTAATAGCATAGCCATCAGGGCGGGGACAGGAATATTTCTAAGTTCATGTTTAAAAACTCACTTTTAATAAATGTATTACTAAAGCATGAAGTGGTAGTGCATTGTCCTTTACAGACAGCACATTTTCCATTGAAATGGCCAAAATCTTCCCACTAACATGCAGTTTTACTTATAAAACTATATAGTGTATAAATAATCTGTGGAAATTGGATTTCAGCAAACATATTTATCATTTGATCATCAAGTAAAATAAATCATCAAGTAAAATACACAACTACTGAAATGTATTTAGAACTGTTTGTACAGTTCACATTTTAGCTATTTGAATGCATGTTAGAATAAAACATCACAGCCTTTTATTTCACGCTTTTTGTACAGCATGTTTGTCAAACATTTCACTTTACAAAATACTGGAACTTTGCAGAAAAGTAATTGTAGCTTTTGACTTTTGACCTCTGTTTTTGAACACAGAATAAATGTTACAAGATAAAAACAAGATTTAAAGGCATCTTTAATGCTTCTTCACTTTGTGAGTAAACAGAACACCTGTAGTTTGTCAGCTCACCAGAAGGGGCGAGTAGGCCCTAAATATAGCTTGCCCTGATAAAATCTGACTGGCTATAGCGAGTGGGCGAATAGATTTGTTGAGGCCTATACAAGCCTCAATGTGGGGGGAGGCAAACAAGCGACAGCCAACCAAACGACAAAAAATCAAACCGACGAATCAAGGCAAGAACAGACAAAAGGCGAGCTGGGTTCCAAGATCCTAGTCCCCTGATTCTGGGTTCCTTTATAACATCGGCGGCAGCAGTAATCCAACGTTCGTCCTGGCATTTGTCCTGTGGGCAGGCACGAGCACAGCGGAAGCTGGTAGACAGAAAGGTTGAGATGACCGCTTAAGTAGTTTCACCTAATGGTGCTTTCATACAATAACTTTAAAATATAAAAAGCGGACGTATCTTCCTCTGCGGAATAATCTGACTGCTGTACCAGTGAAATGGCATGTGTAGCTCTTTAATTCACTTTTAGAACTCCGAAGTTCTATTCAAATTTTTTACATCTCAAGATTTTACTTCTTTTGTTTGTTTCTTTTTTTTTTATATATTTCTTTGAATTGTTTCCTCTATACATTTTTCTTCACTGTTTTGTCTTTTATTTTATTTCTATCTCTTACAGTGGATAAAGTTGTGCGTTCTTTTTTTCTTTACCTGCCCTTCCCTTGTTTTTGTATTTTTTTTTTAACCCTTCATTTTCTTTTTTCTTTATTTTCCCCATTTTTCCCCTCACAGTGGACCCTACCCTGCCTTTCCCGTTTTCCTCTTCACTCTCACCTTGCTTTCTGCTTTGCTGTGCATTCCAAAAGTCCACCTTTACTAGATTTCTTTCTTCAGAATGTTGAATATTGCAATTTTGTTTGACAAGTATCACTTTAGGAATGTTGAATTTCAAAGTACTAATTTAATCAGTTTTCAGGTAATACCAGAAACGCCACTTCAATTGTCACGATTGCCAGTTGCAGTCAGTCTCTGATGAACGTGGGCTGTTTGGTATTTTAATGACGCAACAGCCAGTGACTGAGGGAGCTAACATTTTGACCTTCTCTGTATAGTTTTCATTAGCTCTATGAAACTGCCAAAGCCGTCTTCATCCAGTTAGACGTAAACAACTTTTGGAATGGGATGCAGACCTGCCAACTTTGAAAATAATTTTACAGTAGAAGAGGCGGCAGAGCCTTGAAGGGGCAAAGGCTGGGGTCGAGGTTTGGGCTTTGCCACCTGGCCAACCATGTAGGGGTGGGACTTACAGTCCTGCTCTGCCTTAACTAATCCTCCTATAAAAACACATAGAGTTTTTTGGGGCTGTCCCCGATGTTTTAAAACCTCTGATAGATAGGTGGCTGCAGTCTCCAAGCGCAAGCTGGAAACCCACTCTCTGTGAGGGTTTTTAGTTAATTTTATGCGACTGTGTGATCTCAGCTGTTCACCGAGAGACCATATGAAAAGAGTCTAAATTGTGTGGAATTGTGTGAGTTGGCACGTCTGGGATTGGTACAAGCATGTTTTAGATATTATGAATCATGCAGGTCTCATCATGTAGACTCTATACTTCGGGATGTGTGAAAGAAGGAATGCATCACGGTGCACTGCACATCATACCCTTCATAGAGGTAAATCTGACTGAGAATTATCTTTCTGCTGTCTGATTTCATCATCACGGAAGCCTTTCAGGTCTTAACCTGGAATGTTCTGCTGATGATTGATGTGTAGCGCTTTTTGCCATAATATAGTTCCAAATTAATAGTCTACTTCATTGATGAGAGCAGATAACTGGTCTCTGGACAAGGGTACCTCTAAGCTCTGGATTTAGATTTCAAATCCCGTCCCCATATTGCCCATAGAACAAGCGCAACCACCAATACAGCCAAAGCTAAGAGGATCACATGAAATGGTTATCAGAAACTCCTATCTTGATCAGCACCAAATATTTATGGAAGAATTGAATCCCCACACTAGACTTAGTTTTTTTACTCCAAACATCATCGCAGAAACCTGGATTGGAGATACCACTCCAGCCATAATATGTGTAGTCCTCCCCAGTGGCTATCCATCACTCTACAGAGACTGACCAAGCAAAAGATATGAAGGCAGAATAGCTCTGGTGCATAAAAACATTAGTAATTATCATATCAAAGATCACAAACACCATAGTGTGAATTCTTACTTGTCCACTGGCCACCCCTCCTGGCTTTTGTCTGCCCCAATCACCGACCACCTCTGCACAGTGCATGCTTTGCTGACATCCTCTTGGACACCGTGTTTGACCACTGTGCTGCATCTCAATATCTGTTTGATAAACCTGATCTTTACAATGATTACTCATTATCCCTGAAGCGCTCCGTTACAACCAGCTGGTTGTAGTAACAACATACGTTGCATGCTGTGAGCTCAATTACCCATTTGCCTTAAGATATCTACCACAGTCAAAAGTGACATCCCATCCCATTACCTGGAGTGATCATTAATTTCAGTTTAAACTTCCTGACTACCCTGCGGACTCCAGTGATACCCTGCTCCATGTCCCTTAACAGACCATGGAAGAGCTTCAACACCTTCCAGACAGAAGTCTCTGCCCGTGGCCACTTAACCCATTGTTGTCTATCAACCAATTCCACCTCAGGATCAGCAAGCCATTTACCAAAAAGTCTTCCCTTTAGTAAAGCCTCATCACATCAGCAACTATGCCTGAAGGCCAACCGGCTCAACTTGGGCATAAAAAAAGAACATCAGAAACCTTGAAAGACCATGCAAAACCGTACATAACCAGAAATTAATAAAATGGGTACAGTGATAGTACAGAATCTCCAACACCATGAAATCATATTCCTCCAAATAAATGTTGGATGTCTCTTATCTGACCAAAGAACTTTCCCAAATGTTCTGTGAGTTTCAAAGTTGGACTTAACCTCTGACTGAGCAAATCATTCTCACAAATTCTGCAATTCTGTTACAGAACACCACACAAAATAGCTAGAGACTTTAAAACCCACTTCCTAACAAATGAGGTTCATGACCATCTCACTGCCAATTGTCCTAAATTCTGTCCATATTGATAAACAGCCAAATCTCTGCTCTTTCAACCTACTCTCAATTATAGAAACCAATGAACTAATCAAAAATATCGGCATCACTGTCTCACCTGTTGAATTGCACCCCCAAATAAATTCAAAAACATTCTCTAAACCTTCTTTGCGGCCATACCGGCCAGAGCAATCAATCACTTTTGACTGGAGAAATTCAGAGGGAATTAAAAATATATACATCAAGCTTATTCTGAAGAAGAAAAGGCTCTACTCTGAGGACCCAGCACTTTCCAGACTTGCATTGAACGGGCCATTTCCGGGAAAAACTTATTGATAAAAACAGTATTCATAAAGATCTCCGATTTCTTTGAGCAAAGCAAGCTTCTGTCTGGCAAACAGACAGCTTTTTGAGCCAAAAGAGGCACGGAATCCACAAAGGTTGCAATCTGGAATTCAAGAGCACAGACTCTGGTGAAGTCATTGTATTCCTCCTACTAGTCCTTTCAGCAACTTTTGATGGTGTGGACCACCAACTACTATTCCAGAGATTAAATGATACAGAAGTGTTGTAGCACAATATTGTGGCCGAAATATCGAACTCCAGATATATCGTGATCATAATATTGACTCCCAAAATATCCTCATGGAAGAGGAGATCTGGCCTAACGGCCCGAGCTGTTACTTTTGGAACTGGTGATGTTGGAGTTCCAGCGTCACCTCAACGTCCTGTGATTGTGGGCAAATCACTCAATCTCCCCATACTTTAAAAAAACCCTCACTGTGTAATGTAATCTGGTGCTTGTGTAAAGCTCTCTAATGCCCTTAGGCCAACTTTGTTGAAGGAAAAAAAAAGCTACACGTAACCTGGATGATGTTTCGGTAGTTATGGCCACGGTGTATGTGTAGGTCAATCTTCGAACCGTGACATTGCGACTTATAACTGACACAGGAATAGATTGTTCTAACTCACAGACAGAATAAAAATCATGACTCTGCCTCCATTCATTTCGGCGCCATCCTTGAAAAACATAGGAGTCCCCTAGAGGCTCAACCAATGAACCTCTTTTTATTCATTGTATAATTATCTCTACATCATGATCTTGTCTATGCTTTTTTAATTTTTTTATTTTATTAAATATTTTTATTTTATTTTGCAATACTTGTGAGCATTGACATAACTGTAACAATAACATTGCACTAAGACCACAATCAGCCATCCATTCCTTCCCACAAACAGTGAGCACAAATCATAATATAAACACAAATTACATAGAGGACCTTAGTACACATCCAAATAGGGCCATTTCTCGCAGCCCGTCCCCCCATCCTCCTACTGGGACCAGCAGAAACATCATTAGTCCAACCTCTCAATTGCGGTAGATTGAGTATCTTCTTCACTCAAGCACAGACCGTAGTATCTCATCCAGCACCCCCATATTTTCTTAAATTTTTTGTGACAACCTCTGCTTTTGTATATGACCCTTTCAGCGGCCATGTACAAATCCATACCCCCTTTCCATTCTTGTAGTGTAGGGGTCTCTTGCGCTCCCCAATGTCGGGCAATATCCCGCTTAGCCACAACCAGGCCCAGTGTGCTAAACAGGAGTTGGGGTCTGGGGACATCCACCTCACTTGGGATCCCCAACAGGATGAATCTAGGGTCCAATGGTAGGGAGATTCCCTGTATTGCGCTAAATTCGGTGATTATTGTCTGCCAATAAATCGCTATTTGTGGACATTCCCACAACGTGTGGAGAAAATTGCCAGTTTCAGTGTGACAACGCAAGCATAGAGGCGACTCTTCTCGTCCCATTTTGTGTAGTTTGTCTCTATCGTAGTAGGCCCGATGAAGGATTGTGAATTGAATGAGGCGAACCCTGGCTTTTATTGCTACCTCCCGAGGGTGCATCAGGGCCGCCTCCCAATCAGTGTCTTCCATTTCCCCTAGTTCTCCCTCCCATACCCCCCTTAATTTAGCCAGGGTGTTGGGCATATTATTGTTTATAGTTTTATAGGTGGTAGAGACTGCCTTCGTTTGTAGTTCTTCCTGAAGTAGTCTGCCCTCCAGTGGTGCAAACTCGGGGAGCTCAGACGTCTCCATTCCCTCTGCAGTCCAGGCATGTCGCAGTTGCGCATACTTAAAAATTTGGGAGGCATGAAGCTGAAATTCAATCTGGAGGACTGGGAAGGGCTTTAGGTTGCCCTTAGCCACAATATCTCCCACGGTTGAGATCCCAAGCACATCCCAGGCCTCGAATCCCCGGAGCTTACTCAATTCTTTGAACCAATTACCTTTCCAAAGAGCGGTGGACCTAGATATCTTATGTGCCCAGCCTAGCGTATTATTAGTTCTGTTCCAGGCCTCTATAGTGGCCCTGGTTGCGGGGAGTAATCTGTGTGTCCCTTTTCCGCCATATAAATAGTGTATAAATGTTTTTTGTGTAAACGTTTCTCTTTCTAACCTATAGGTGGGGTGGTCTCCGGGGAGGTGTATCCAGTCATTTATGGAATAAGATGAGCTGCCCAATAGTAAGCCTCTATATCTGGGAGTGCGAGACCCCCATTGTACGGGTTTCGCTGTAGCGTCTTTAATGCAATTCTGGGGTGACCCTTTAACCAAAGGAGTGTTCGGAGTTCAGAGTCGACTTCCCTGAATAATGACCGAGGGAGGGGGTGGTATGTGTTCTGCAGCACATATAGAAATTGGGGTAGTGAGATCATTTTATACATTGCTGCGCGGCCAATGATTGTGAGTGGCAGTTCTCTCCACCTGTCTGCATCTTGCTTAAAGCTAGAGAGCACCCGGTGTATGTTACGTGTACGACATATTATAGGGTTGGGGGTGAGGAAAATCCCCAAGTATTTAAAGCCCTCTGTGGCTTTACAAAGATTCCTGGGTAGTGGGGGCCACTCCATATCTTGCGTTGAACTGTATATTATAGACTTGTGGTAGTTAATTTTATAACCTGAAAGCCGGCCATATTCCTCCAAGATCAAGAACACAGTAGGGATTGTGGTTATGTTTGTAATGAACAGAAGAACATCATCCGCATACAGCGAAATTCTTTCTTCCTCCCGATCGTCAGACAAGACCCGAAACCCAGTGACTCTCGGGTGTTGTCTAATTAGGCAAGCGAGAGGTTCTATCACTAGAGCGAATAATAAGGGGGACAGAGGAAATCCCTGTTTGGTCCCGCGGGAGATCAGGAACTCAGAGGAGAGCCGACCGTTAACCCTAACCTTTGCCCTTGGTTCCGTGTAGAGTAGTGCCACCCATCTCCTAAAGTTCGCGCCGAACCTGACGAGGACGGCGTCGAGGAATGGCCAGTGTACGGCATCGAAGGCCTTCTCGGCTTCCAGCGCCAGAAAGGCATGCGGGGTAGTCCGTGTCCTGACCTTCATCATCCAATTATGGGCTCTTCGGAGGTTCCACCTGGTCGCCCTGCCCGGCATGAAGCCGGATTGGTCGTAGTGGATAAGAGAGGTAACTACTTTTAATAAATGCGTGGCCAATATTGTCGTGAGAATTTTGACCTCCATGTTTAGGAGAGAGATTGGGCGATATAAGTCGCACTTTTCCCTGGGTTTTCCGTGTTTGTGAATGACCACAATAGTAGCAGTGCGAAGATTGGCTGGGAGAATCCCCCCCTCGTATGCGTCCCTATATAAGGCCAGAAGGTGAGAGTCAATGAGGTCTCTACTCTTTTTAAAAACCGTTCGGTCCAGGGGTTTTACCCGATCTTAACCTATTTATTGCATCCCCCACGTCTACCAGTGTTGTATCTTCCTCTAGGGGATTGACATCTTCATCACCTACCCCTGGGGTGGTAATATTTAGTTAGTAATCTCATCAGTGGTGCTGAATGTTTTCTGGTCATAAAAATCAGCATAGTATTGGGCAAATGCAGATAGAATCTGTTCGTCCATGTTATGTATCGTCCCCTTTTCGTCAACAATAGAGTCGACCCACCTGGCCTCGTTTTTCTTTTTTACTGAGCCATGCCAGCAATTTACCGGCCTTGTCTCCGACCTCATATAGACGGTGCAGTGTTGCTAACCGCAGTTTCCTGGCCTCCCCCTGTGCCAGTTCACGATATTCAGTCCTTAGGGCTTCTAGTTGTCGGGCGGTCAACGGGTCTGGCCTATCTAGGACAATCTTCTCTAAGGACAATAATTGTCCCTCTATGCGTTCTATGTGTTCCCAATCCTTTTTTTTTTTCTCCCAGGCTATCCAGTTCTGTGCCCTGTCCCGCAGCACTGTCTTGTATGCCTCCCAAAGTACGACCCCTGAGTCCATTGTGTCCAGGTTTTCCTGAAAGAAAAGTTTGGTGTCGGTCCGAAGCCCCTTTAAAATCTCCTTCTTTTGAAGGTCCCATGTAGTAAGCCTCCATATAGGCCCATATGTACAGGTCTGTTGCCCCAGCGAAACCAGCAGAGGCGAATTGTCAGATAGACCCCTAGCCTGATACTCAGCTTTGCCAACCACCCCCATCTCCCCCCTAGGGACGAACACATAATCCAGTCTGGAGTAAACTCTGTGTGCTCCAGAAAAATAAGAGTACGGTCGGGCATGTGGGTATCTCCATATATCGGTAAGTTCCATAGTGTCTGTGAAATGGTAGAGGGGGGTTATGTCTGTATTTCCCGCTGACCTGGTTGACCGATCCATTCCTGTGTTAAGTACGTCATTAAAATCCCCCCCTATAATGTGGAGGGACATGGAGGTCTCATGAGGATATCCGCAATTTTGAGAAATACGGGGGCTTGCAATCGAGGCAGTGAATATGCACAAATGATGGTTATGCTTCGTCTGCCCCATGTTCCGGTGACCCCAACGAATCTGCCGTCAGGGTCGATCCATTTACGTGTCATTTCGAAGGGAGGGGATTTTTTTTTATCAGAATAGCAACACCTCTAGACCCGGATGTAAAGCCCGAGTGAGCCAGGACCGTATATGGTGCCCTTCCAAGGAATTTGCATTGTGTACCCAGTAAATGTGTTTCTTGAAGTAGGACTATGTCTGGCCTCAGGCGTTTTATATACTGGGTGACCAGTCCGCGTTTGATTCTAACTCCCAGTCCATTTGCGTTCCAGGTTAGGACTGAGACGGCCTGTTCTTCTATGTGTGGGAACATAGGTACGGCCCCCACCATTTACCTATTCCTCCTGCGGTGTGACCCCCATGGTGTACAAGTGTCAATGCTCGGTCCAGTGCAGACAATATCAGCATAAAAAACAACAACAAAACTCCCTTCCTGGACCCCTGCACCCCACCCCCTTCCCCTTTCCACTACACCCAACCCCATAACAATATAACACACCACCCTTGTGTAGAAAAAGTTAGAGAGGTCTGACGCCCACCCCACCCGAATGTAAAGAAAGAATCCTCACTACACCCTTCCGCTATACAAACCCTTCATTAGAAATAAAGAAAACAATAGTCTCTGGCGGACTGAACTGCAACACTGTTCTGAATTGTACCGCCAGGGAGGGTGCAGATCAAAAACCTCAATACTAAACAAAGCCAAACTGTTGGGGCTTGCTGGCCCCCGACCGTGTAACAATGCCAGGTTGGTACCTTTTATGTATACATGTATAGAGTCAGGAGGGACCTTTATCACTCGTGGGCGAGAGCTGACTGCTCTCCGCACCCCCCTCCAAGGCCGCGATCTCCCCCATAAGGGGATGGGTGCTGTCATCCCCAGAGGATTCTCTCGAGTCCTCCAGCTCCACCTACAGGTCGTGGTGACTTGATTTGTCCGCTTTGTCGCCATCCGCTGTCTCGCCCCGTGTCTTCTCATCCACCTGTGCCCCAGGTTTTTGGCTGGGTTTCCTGAGTGCGTAGGGCATCGCGGGACTCCTCCTCTTTGTTCCGCTCCGGCTTCTCCTGGTTCTCCGTTGTCGATCCATTGATCTGGCATTCCAGGTTCTTCCCTCCCCCCTAGTCTGATGTTTGGGGGGGCGAAGAGTAGGCCTCTCCTCGATCCAAGCCCATACTTCTTCCGGCGTCTGAAAAAACTGCGCCCTTCCGTTATATA
Source organism: Calotriton arnoldi (assembly GCA_963921515.1). Classification (NCBI taxonomy): domain Eukaryota; kingdom Metazoa; phylum Chordata; class Amphibia; order Caudata; family Salamandridae; genus Calotriton; species Calotriton arnoldi. Next base: position 2,757,374 of record CAWUFW010000748.1, read on the forward strand.
TGACCTTTAGCTTCGCAGGAAATAGCAGCATGTATTGGATTTGTAGTGATCTTAGTTTGGCCTTAGCGGAATCAAAAGTCTTTCTCTGCTTCTGCACATCCCTGCTGTAGTCGTGGAAAATCATGATCTTGGAGTTTTCATGTCCGATTTCTCCCATCCTACGCGCCTCTCGTAGGATCATGTCTCGGTCCATAAAATTAAGGATTTTTGAAATGATGGCCCTATGTGCCCTCTCAAGGACAAAGCAGGTAGAGCAGAGTTCAGGCAGGATAATGTTTTTCAGCCATTTGGTCAGGAACGCGGGTAGATCCGTTCCCTCCACGCCTTCCGGAAATCTCACGAAACGGAGATTATTTCTTCGGGCCCTGTTTTCCGCGTCGTCCACGCGCCACTGCAGGTCACCACTGGTGCTTCGGAGCTCAACAACAGCTTTTTGTAGATCCTTCACTGCATCTTCGACCTCAGAGACCCGGGATTCCGCCTTTGTGACCCTCTCCGACACGTTCTGGAGATCCTGCCGCAACAGCGTGACCTCCGAGCGCACTTTTCTAGTTTTGTTTTCTAGTGCCTCCCTGGAAGACTGGATGGCCTGTAGTATGGTCGCAGCCTCCGATATGGGCTGCGTAGCCTCAGGTGGGGTGACCACTTTAGTATATCTGTCCATTTTCCCCCTGCCTGGGGGGCTTCAGGTCCTTGTCTTTGGTCATCCCGGGGGAGGGAAGGAGGGGGGCACCTCAACGCCCCAGAAACCTTTCAGTGACGCGCTGGAGTCTCGCCCAGTCCTTTGTCAATGTGTTCCCTCAGAGCTTGCGTCCACCCAGGGGAAGGAGGAGGGGAGACCACGGTCCCGCCGCGCCCCAGGTGGCCGCCAACGTGCCCAGATCTTTTCTATGAGCGGGGGGGCGGGGGCACACCCCAGGCGTAGTCTGGATCCAGCACACCCCACACCAAAATCCTGCGGGGCACCACCTTCAAGATTCACCAGGGTGTGTGCACTGGGCTACTCCAGGTCAGGGCCCCCTCCTGACCCATCCAGCGCAGGCCAGGACAGCGATCCAGAAATACGTGAGGAGGGACAGGGCAGACAAGGGTCCAGAGGCCTATTCCACTGCCTAATTCCCTGCACCTCAGGACCCAAATCCCCTCCGGATCAAGTGTCCCTTTGCTCCCCACCGCTCCTCACCCCCTCGGATCCAACCTCGGGGGGGGGGGGGGAGTTATGTCACTCACCGTAGGCCCAGCCGAGGAGGGCAAGCAAAGGTGCAGAGGCGCCACTGCCAGGACACGCAGGGCCTCAGAGAGCCGCAGTCCACCTCCGCACTCGTCCCGGCCGACACGGAGCTCAGAGGATCCCGCTGCCCTCTGGGACCACACCGGAGGTATCCGCACGCCGGGGCAGCACGTCTAGGAGCGGCACTCAAGTCCAGGTCTCGGCTCCGGTGCGGCAAGGCCAGATCTCGTCTCCTCGGGGGGCCCCCTCGGCCAGGAAACAAGCACGGTCCCGCACACCGGCAGGCCCCAGCCCCGAGATCGGGCAAGCGGCCAGCCTCGGATCCCTCGGCTCTCACACAGCAGCACACCGGGAAGTGGGAAAGGTCCTGCGCCGATGACTCCCGTCTCTTCGGCGTCCAGGGGCCTCACACGCAGCTGTCCGCCATTTTCTTCGCAGGCAGGGGAGCGCACTGCCCGGCCCAGACACCTCCGCAGCTCAGCCCTCTGCGGCCTGGGTCCGCCACCTATTGCCGCCAGAGTGTCGCGGGGCATGCAGGATCCGTTTCAGGGGTTCGAGGGTTCTAAAAACCGGCAGGATATTGGAGGATTCGAGCTCCGGTCGGGGAGCTCCGAGAATGAGCATCTCACTCAGCCATGCTCTTGGCCTCGCCCTTCGATCTTGTCTATGCTTTTAAGCTTACCTAGTAGACTTCTGCTGGCGGTACATAGCGTATTATGAAACTAGAAAAGCTGCCAGAGCTGGGCTCTCGAAATGCCTAAGCAGTAAACACTCGAATGCTATAAAATCACCTGAAAAAAATTCAGCAAAAACTGTGATTCTTATTTATGTACAGTAGGAAACCTGTGACCCTTACCATGGCTTGTGGTAAGGAGACTGGATTCCTCCCAATACTTCAACATAGGTAAAAAATGTGGATGTGATTATGGACTCAAACTTTCACTCTAGAGTCTGGCCAATAATGTCACAGCCAGTGCTTTCAACACTACGAAAACAATATGACATACCTTTCCTTACTGGATTACTTCCACGGGGTGTAGGCCTCAACAGAACTAGTGCTGACACGTCTATGCGAGTGGACTATATATTGTGTTTAATCATCGAATGTGAACAAATTCAGGATGCCTCTGATGTCTAACTTGGTAGCCTCATATCACTCCTTTTCTCATGGGTCTGCACTGGCTACTTGTCCCAGGCTGCCTCTCTTTCAAAGAAGCCTGCATTGCCCTCTGGGCACGCCATAGTACTGGACCACTTTCTGTGCAGTCCATATTCAGAATCTACACCTAAGAAAGGCACCTTAGATCAAGAATGACGCTGCTTCTAATCATTCCCACTGTCATAAGCACCCACACAGGTTGACGGTCTTTCTCCGTATTAACTAGCAAACCGTGGAACACTCTACCATTGAAAATAAGTATAATCGGCAACCACCTAGAATTTAGAACCGCAATAAAAACATTCCCCACAATAAAGTTCCCTAAAATAATATTCAATGTACCCCAAGCCTGTAAGTTCTCAGGTGGACACATCGTGTAAAATGAGACTTCGGGTAGTACTTCTAGGAGGTTTAGCTTCTGGTGGGTCTTGGCACCCTCCCCTTTACTAGTCACATGAAGCCGTTCCCTGCTGGCCTCATAGCCTCCCAGTTTTCCCCACCGGGTGAAGCTGAGATGGTATCTACTACGCCTACTTCTCAACGAAGTAAGCTGCATATCTGGCTGTGCCAATTCTTACACAGCCTACAACACCACATGTGCTCTACTTCGCCTCCACGTCTCACTCGCTGCACCCCAACTGTTCTATCAGGGTCTACGTACGACCAACAATCTTTCAACCATGCACCCCAAGAACCTGATGCAAGTTCTGCCTGACCTTCTCTGGGCTGTGAAGCTTTATACAAATGATACGCATAGAAGGGCATGGAAAGCTCAATATGAAATGCTGACTGGGCTTTTCCTGCCCAGATGCTGCTTTCTCTACCCACCTGATGCTTTCAGCAGTTTCTAGTTCCTTACACCACTAGAGGCTTCATTTCTGGAGTGCAGAAAACTCTGTAGAAGTCCATATATATATAGAGGCAATCCCGCTGGTGGGGGCGAGAGGTATTGCAGCGATGGGGGTCTCCTGTGATTGCATGACAATTCAGGACATCACTTGGCAGCAGGCGTGCCTGGATTTCACAGTTGTGCGCTAATTAACTATTACATTATCGGTGATATCACTGAATATTGGAGAGATTTAGTCGAATCTGGAGTGGAACAGTTCTAGCCACATGTCTAACGAAGTAGATTTTGATGTTTATTAACAGGGAAATTCCACACCACCAATAATATAAAACCTTTTTTACTTACCAGAGCAGAATGAATACTTAAGTAAACAAAGGGAACACGAACACCTTTTGCTCACGTGGTGGGCGTGTTTTAGCTTAGACTTTTGAGAAGGAAGCAACCCTTTAAATGGGGAATTTCAAGTGGGGCGTATTGCATTTGGCATTTTAAAGCATCTGGAGCTAAATTTCGTTGCCAGTGGAGAAAGATAAAAGGGAACTCTTTGTTCCCAGACAAGTTAGATTTAAGGCGTGTCTGTCTAGCTTGGCAAACTATGTAAGTTTGCTAAAATTGGCAGGATGAGTAGTGTTTTTCAGGACAGTAACAGACTTACCTTAGAAAAGAGAATGGTGCTCGTTCGTGATCGTGACCATTCACACATGGCATGTTTGAGGCACGTGCCTGCTGTAATTATTGCTAGTAGATGCAAAAGGCCTTACATTTGATGTTCTTTGAAAGTTGAATCAAGCACCTTTTAGAAGGTTTTGTCAGTTGGAATGACTTCTTATGGTTATTGTTGCTTATCTTTGCCTCAAGGGTAAGAAAACATGCCAAATGCGATTTTGCTGTCCATGACGTCAGTTCCCTTTCATTCTGACAGTGTTGGGGGACGGTGTGTGTGACAACAGCTCTGTGGTGGAAGCGGCTTGGACAAGGGAGACTCTCCTTTGGGACTGTACTCTTCTGCCTCCCCCACCCCATCACCCCCTTTCTGTGTGCACCCCTTTGCAGAGGAGGTAAGGGTCCAAATGCTATTTGGCTGCTGGTGAGGAATGAAGACAAGGGCATCTGGTTAATGGTACCACTTTCTGGAGGGTTGGCTACCTGGAGAATCCCCCCCACCCCCGCACCGACCCCTCTCCGCCCCCCGCAACGACCCCTCTCAGCCGCCCCCCCCCCCCACGACCCTTCTCCGCCCACCCTCCGGGTTATCTGAGATCAGAGCCAACATTGCACGCCCGCAACAGTTGACTGGTCATCTTCGTGGCCGGGTTTTCTGAATAGCTGGGCACGAGGTAGTTGATTTATTTGTCAGGTTGGTGGAGTCCAACCCAGTGGTTACTGTTCAGACAGTCACAAGCAAGATCTCATGTTTAGGCGGAGTCAGGCGGTCTGCTTAACATCTGCATCAACAAGCGAGGCTACTCATGAAGGCAGTTTGCCACCAGCTATTCTCTCCATAGATATTGTGGGTCTCTTCGCGTATTTCCATAGGAGCAGAGTCGTGCCTCGCAGCGCTTTCTGAATGTGTGTAGAAGCAGCAGAGCTGGGCGAGGAGCATGACTGGGCAGTGCTGGGCAAAAAAACTCAATTTGAGGTGGTGAAAAATAGCATTAACCTTTGGCACATTAAATTCAATTTCAATTTTCAATTTATCTTTATTGCATGATTAATTAAAATCTTTGCAGTAGAAAGCTATATTCTGAAACACCTGTGCAAATATGCATAAAGCCGCTTAATTCATTACAGTGAAAATTGATTTAAAATCATTTAAAATTTGCAAGGATTTATACTATTGTAAGAAAGTAAGTAAGATCTCATATACTGTGCGAGGTTTAAAGTACAATAAAAGGACCTAAAAACTCCTAATTACCAGTTGTTAGACTAAGTCTATTTCCTGCGCTCTATACCCTAAAATTCATGACAGATCTAACAGCAGAGGCAAAGATTATCGTCATATAATTTAAAATTGGAACTATACTTAACAGTTAAAGGTTGTGCAGCTGGTTCTGCCTTTTGAATATGGCCTTCTGTAATTGATTCGTCAATTAGCAGTTAGATTTAACATGATTTTTGCTATGCTCATGAATAGTACCATTCTGTATGCTAGCTGAATGTCTCTTCCTTCAAGACAGGCTTTTAATGCTTGTCTACGTGTTCGGATCCGTCTTTGATTCCAGAGTGGTTTTAATAATAGTCTACGCTCTTTATCTAGACCCCTGCAACTGCACAGTAAATGCAGGACGTCTTCTTTAGGATCTCCGCAGATTCTGCAGTTCATTGTTGTTTCTAGACGTTTCCATGGTGGAAGGTGCTGATTTACCGGTAAGACTCCCATCCTCCATTTCAGGTAAGATTCCTTCACAGTCCTTGAGAACCCTGTTCCCAAGTAAGCTTGTGGCAAAGACCTTGTATAACTCTGGATAACGAACCACCCATGAGCCCTCTTGGTCAATGTAGCTTTGTCTTCTTCCAAAGATAGTATCTTTACTGTTTTGTTTACAAGCTGCTTAAAATTTTTGTGAGGCCCATTAATTTCCCAAAGGTCTTGTAAGGCAAGAGAGCTTATTGCCATTTGGAAGTAGACCATTGCAGGACTGTCTTTATTCCTTTCCAGCTCTTTCCATAAATATAAATTCAAGGTACCTGTCTGCTCCCTTTATTTTGTGCCAGCATTTGGTGTGGGCGCCCTTACGTGCTACTTGCTGTTTTTGAAGGCCAAACTGTAGCCTTAATTGTGCTGGCAAGGTGTACTGTGGGAGGTTAAATATTATTCGTATTGTTTTGGACACTACTTTGTCCAAGATTGTCTCATCTCTCCCTCTCATGCATTCACTACCATAAGTGATAGTTGGTAGCAGTTTTGCTCGGAGCACTTCTAATAAAGGCGTTAGGTTTGGACCCGTTATTTATTGCTTGATGTTTTTTAGTGCTACGGCCAGTGTAATCCCTCTTGTTCTGATCGTTTCTTTTTGTTGCCAAAACGATCCCTTTCTGTCAAAAATGATGCCCAGGTATTTATATTCTTTGACCACCTCCAACTGTTGACCCCGCAGTTCCCATCGAGGTTGGTGTTTTTTATCCTTTTGGTTGAGTATCATCACTTTTGATTTTTCTAAGTTTATTGATGGCCCATTCTTGTCTGAGAAGCTGCTTGTGGCGCTTATAAGATGTTGCAAGCCGACTGGGGTTCGGCTAATCAGTATTAAATCATCTGCATACAATAAATTCGACAGTATTAGGCCCCCCAAATTGGGGGCATGATGGTTGCAGTTTTCAAGCTCTGCTGAGAGATCAGACAAAAAGAGATTGAACAAGGTCTGGGCGAGGACGCATCCCTGCTTCAGCCCCTTGGTGGTCGTTATTTTCCTTGATAGACAATTGCCTGATCCTAGTTTTATTTGAATCCATGTCTCAGAGTTAAGTGAAATTAACTGATTCAAGAGCTTCGGATCTATTTCCCAGCCTGATAATTTGGCCCAGAGTTTCCCCCTGTCTATGCTGTCGAAGGCGGACGTATAGTCGATAAAACAAACAAATAATGGCTTTTTGATTTTTATTGTGGCGTCTATTAAGAGTGAAAGAGCGAGGATGTTTGTCGTTGTCCCCATGGTTTTCTGGAAGCCTGTCTGATTAATGGGAATTAGGCCTGTCGTTGATGCCCATTCAGTGAGATCATCCAATATGAGACCCGCAAAGTATTTGGCGTCTATATCGATTAGTGCTATGAGTCTATAGTTCTTTGCTTGGTTCCTACTGCCTTTTTTATAAATAGGGGAAATGATTGATCCCTTCCAAGAATCTGGAATTTTTTCTACTTCCAAGATGTTTTTAAAGAGGGGCCATAGTTGCTCTGCCCAATAATTCAGATCCTGCTTATATAGAATTGGTGGTATTCCGTTTTCTGCCTTTCGAGATTCGGTTCTTAATCTGTTTTATTGTGCATGGAAGGTAGATCTCCTCGGCTGGATGCTTTTGGGCTTGCGGACTTCGCTGGGGAGCCTCGAAGTCTTGAATAATTTCGGCGGTTTCTTTGTTGAAATGATGCGACAAGTACTTTACCCAGGCTTCATAAGTTATATACGAGTTAATTTCATGAGCCCTTCGGTTGTCTAAATTATTCACTGTTTGCCAAAATCTGGCACTGTTAGATTTTGCATCATATAATAATTTGGCCCATATCTTCTCTGCGGATTCCTGTTTCGCTTGCCAAATGATTTTGTTCTTACTGCACTTTAGCTTCCTCCATTCTGTCTGTGTACTGATGTCGGGGCCCTTCTGACGCAGTCGGCGAATTGTTCTATTAATGTCCCTTTTTATGTGCCTTAATTTGCAAGTTTGTGTTGTTAAAAGATACATACTTTGATTTTTTTATGTGCCCGATAGATAATTCTTGTCGGTCCTCAATTCCGTTTGTTGCTTGTGCTGTTTTTGATTTAGAGTTAACTAGGCTGAAGTTTTTCAGGAAATTTTCCCAGGCATTAATTCCATTGCCGTCCTGCAATTTATTTTCTTCCCAGCAAATTTTTGCCTCCGCCCAAAAACTTTTCCGGATCGGTCTTTTTGCATTTGATACCCTTGCAATTCGATGTTACTGTTAATTTTTGAGCTTCAATTGGGAAAGTGAATGCTGTTCCCTGAGCCATAAGTGTAAGCTCTTGTGGCAGATGGTCACTGCAATCTAACATTCCAATCTTGAAATCACTAACTGATTTAAAAAGTGATAGAGATAGGAAAGTATAGTCTATCGCTGTGCTTGCCACTGAGTTATGATAAGTTGCTGCTTGGGGGCGATCGCCAGGAAATCTACCGTTTGATGCTATCAAACCCAGACTTGTTAATTCCATCAGTAAATCTTTAGATACCTTGGTTTGTTTGCCCCACTCGAGCTATTGATCTTCTGCCGGCTGGACGTTGCCGGCATTCCTTGAAAGGTACATGTTGAAGTCTCCTGAGACAATATAGTTCGATATCGCCTCATCAGTTCTGACACTAGAGATTTTGCACCAGTTTTTTTTCTCGCTTGGGTGTAGATAGATGTTAACCAGTATTAACTGTTGTTTGTTTTTTCTGGGGCCTACTATCTCCATCTGTATTGCGTTGATTCCATTGTTTGATATATTCTTCATCGTCAGTTCTTTGGCTGTGTTTACGGTTTTTATTGAGGCATACGTGGTTAGGCCTCCGTTCAGGTGACCAAACTTCGAGCTTCTACTGGCTGGAAGATGATACGACTTATAGCCTTGTAGGTGGAACGGTTCTTCCAACCAGGTTTCTTGAAGTAGGATTAAGTCAAACTGCTGGAGATACATCAGTAAGTCTTTATTCATGGTTTTCGATCCTAGGCCGTTTATGTTCCAGGAGCAAAGTTTCAGCTGTGGAACCTTCTTTTCTTTTTCCAAGATCGGTCATGGGCCTAAGGGTCTATTGTTAATAGCTTTTGCTACCCAGGACCAGTCTTTTGATGTATCCTTCTCACTTTTGTCCCAAACACTCGGGGTGTCACTGACCATGGCTTCTACAGAGATGCTTTGGGCACCTTTTAGCACAGATTTTGTAGACCCACCAGACCTTATTCTTCTTGGGAAATTTTCATTGTGCTCTTGGTGATATCGAAGTAATGGCTCTGGGTAGCCAGCATTGTGATGGAGTTTTATTCGGATCCCCCATGCTTCTAGTTGGTGATCCTCCTTTAGCACATTAATATTACTGTTTTGTAATTTGATGATGTTAATAGATGTCTATATTTGTTTGTCACTAAGAGAGCCTTTATCTTACTTGACTGTCTTAGAATTAAATAATAATTACTTGATTCTATAGGTAAGTGACGTATTTTACCCATTGGTAGAAACCACCTTAGGGTTTGTCATTGTTTCATCAGGTGCCTATGTTAGGAAACAGATGTGGCACATCGATGTTTTTTTTGTTTTTTACATATCATATCAGTGTGTGTTAATAAGGTTTATTTGCAATATGTACAAGCAGTTAATGGTTATATAACATTTGGAGTCTACATGAAGTGAAGTAAGACTTGGGATCAGATTGTGTAAAGTGTGCACCGACTAGTGCTAAAACAAAATGTGTTCTACCTCCGCAAGAGCACGATCTTTAACTGACTGGTGTTTATTTGATTGTGCACCTGTTTGAGAGGAACTAGCAGTTGTTTTATACCTTTTATTCTCTAAATTCTCTTTGGCCGTCATTTCTTCACCCTGCGCGCACCAGTCTCCCGCCATAGGTTCAACTCTTCTGTACCCTTAGTGAGAATAGGAATGCAGTAAAATAAATATCTTTCCAAGTATTTAAAGTGCCCACCTCTTATTCAGAACTGTTCTCTCAAAAATACTTTTTGGCTTTCTATTTCCAGCACTTTCAACTTTTGCAGCAAAGCAGCCTTGCACTCCGTGCAGTCAGTGGTTTACAATGCTTTTTTTGTTGTGCACTCCAGGGTGAAAAGGGCCTGCGGGAGCTATCAAACTCAAGCATGCAGCAAGGCCTGTGCCTAACTGGCTGGTGTGGCTTCCAACATTCCAGCAGTCAAACCTTTCTCGATGACGCAGTTTCCATGGAAACCGCATTCCAGGCAAGCCTGATGTTCCAGCAATAGCTGGATTTGGTTGCACTTGCAAATGGCGTGTGTGGCTGATTGGAAACTATTAAGTGTTATTTTAAACGGTGCCTGCTGTCGTTCATCGAATTTCTCTCATTAGGTGGTTTAGAGAGAGAATACACTTTACCAAGGTCTGCTCCAAGTGCATATTTTAAATAGTGGATAATCGTGTTGGGAGCTGAAGATAAGCAAAATATTCTTGTCTTTTCTGAAACCAGGTCAGTTACATGCTCCGTGACCACAGCTCTGAATTGTTGTGATGTCTTACAGGAGTTGTATGGAGTCCTAGAGAGTTTGTTACCACATCAAGATATTGCATTGGCACAGTTTATAGTTGATGGATTATTGTTGGAAAACGAGGCAGTGCTTGTGAGGCCTGCACAAATAACATGACTACATTTGTCCTTCACTGGGAACCAAACACCCCATTGTAGCGCTTGACTCTCAGAGGGTAGCGTTGCAGAGCAGTCTAAGGCTTACTCAAGGGAGGTGGTGTGGGCTAGTAATCGCCATTTACCAGTACACAGAAATAACACTCAATAATTGATTGTCCAGTCTGTACTTTGCTTTATAAAAGGAAGAGTACATTTATTAAACACACACACTACTCAATACTATGCAACAATTTACAAATATACATAAGCTGTTGGAATTACTTTGTGACATTGCATAACATTCCCACCCCTCCCGCAGGGGGGGGGGGACTAGTACCACCACTCCCATGTTTGCACATCATCTTGCCCCCAATGCAGTAGGTTGACCATAACCTGGGGTGAGGGCCTTGCTCACTGGCACCATCCCAGTGGTGACCCACCCCCTTTATCTCAACAAGCATTTAAAATGGGCACACCTGCCCTGGTGACACATAACCCTGACTGAGTATCGCATACTGACCCTACAGTATACACCTCTACATCTTAGGGGCTAACAGTCTGGGTTGTTCCTCACCTAACACAGCAGCAAGAATACATGTTTAAGCATCACTTAAAATGACAGTTCTTATCATAGCTGATAACCATTATAATGCATTGCAATAAAAGCCCCTAAAAGGCATCACAGTTATAATCACAGGATTAAGCATATACAGCCAGACACCCTAGCAGGAATGTCCAGCAACATAACTCCACTTTGCTTATGACTTCACATTACACATGTGACTTTCAGTTCCTCAATAGAAATAACATTGGTAAATGCACTTCTCGTGCAATTGCACCTCTTCGTCTCCAAGGGATGCCCTTCTCCAGACATCCCCAGCTCAGCCCTCCATACCTTGGTGCAGTCCCTAACGCACCCCCAGCTGTAGAACAAAAGTTCCAGCCCCAGGATGCTGTTGACCGCTGGCTAAGCCCTTGAGGGGTTATTTCTATGGAGTCCCCAGAGACTTGGGGAGGGACTTTCCATTTTCGTGCTGGGGGAGACTGCGTTGCTCCTGCAGCTCCCCCTGCACCTTGGCACACATTTCGCAGTGACCCCATCCTCCTGGGGCCACCACAAGCCGAGAAAAAGCTGCTTTCCCTTGCAGGCCGGTCCGGGCCTGCAAGGCATTATGGGGCGCTCTTCCCCCATCGTGTGCATTCTTGATGAGCGGCTCTCCCGCTGCTCCCGAGCCGCGCAGCCTGTGATGGCGGCCCTGCGCTGCAGTAGCCCCTCGTAGGGGGACCCGGTCCTACCCGGACCCCTCCTGTGCCAGGTGAGATTAACGCGGCTCGGGGTGCACACCCCTGGCCGCACCTTCTCTTTTCGGTGGCCCGGTCCCACCCGGGCACCCCGCCTTTCTCCGCATTGGAGAGCCGCTCGGGGACCCCACCCCCGGCGCCCCCCCCCGGCTCCCCGACTGGCCAGCACCCTCGCGTGCTGCCGCTGGAGCCGGCACCTCTGTTCTGCCCGCTCCTCTGGGCAGACACGGAGACTCTTGCCGGTCCGGCTGGACCTCGGGGGGGAGTGCAACGACCCCCCCCTTCCCCCCCCGCCTTCCTCCTGCCACGGGGGAGTGCGGCGGCACTCCCCCTTCTGCGCGGAACTCTCCGGGGCCCGGAGTTGGGGTCCCGTGCCCCTCCCCCTTGGAGGTCTTCACGGGGAACGCGACGGCGCTCCCCGGCTTTGGCTTCGGGCCCGGAGTTGGGATCCTGGGCCCCATGGCAATCTTCACGGGGAGCGCGACGGCGCTCCCCGGCTTCCTCCATAGCTTCGGCTTCCTCCATAGCAAAGGACTCTGAGCCAGATTTGGTGCAAGCACTGCCCCCTGGTTATCATATTTTGAGGAAAGATAGGGAATTGAGGAAAGGAGGAGGCATTGCCATCATTCTGAAAGACTACCTGAAGGGGCGCATTGAGACGGACACTATATTAGATTGCGAAAGTATGTCCTTCGCGATCTCCTTTGCACCAACCCTCTCCCTATCAGAAATCCTCATCTATCGCCCCCCTGGCCCGTGCGGGCTAATTTTAAAATCCCTTACAGATATTGCCGCTAGGCTAGCAAGTACTGCGCTTAACATCACCCTATTAGGCGACTTTAACTTGCATTTAGAGAACCCTCTCAAGTCGGAGGCCTTGGATCTCACCCAAGACTTATTGGCTATACAACTAACTCAAAAAGTTACTAGCCCGACACATGACAAAGGTCACATCTTGGACCCAGTCTTTTCAAATAATGAACAGCTTTCAGTAGGTAGTCCCATCCCGGTACCATGGTCAGACCATTTCTTAATTCCAATCCACTGGAATATCCCGCCACAGCCTCAAGCACACAATCCTTCAAGAGCTGGGAACGCCCCTGGGCAAAACTTTCACCAGAGGCCTGGACCACAGCCTTGTTGAATTCTAAACCTCCAGGGGACCTCAACCCTAATATAGCTTCAGACAACTATAATCATTGGATTGAATCTTCCTTGGACACCATGATCCTGCATAAATGGAGCCAAAAAAGCCTAAGGAGAAACGGACACCTTGGTTCTCTCCTAAACTGCGGGAGCTTAAACAAAACTGTAAAAGACTAGAGAGAGCCTGGAGGAAAGAATACAGTACTGATAAAAAACAGATATATAGAGAGTCTATCAAAACTTATCAGTCAGAAATAAAGAGAGCACAAGCACAGTATTTTGAGGAAAAAATTACATCAGCCGCTAATGCTCCCAAGGAAATCTTCCAAATAGCAAAAAATCTTACTAAGTGCCCTGAGACGGAGTTACCTTCAGACTCTTCTCAGTTACGCTGTAACGAACTCGCAGAGTTCTTCAACAAAAAATCTTAGATATATATAATACTTTCCCTCAGGCCATTGGGCTAGACAATTCGGGCCGGGAAGTGGACACCCCAGTGGGCTGCACCCCACGACTGGAGGACCTCCCAACTATGAACCTGTCCACCTTATCACAACTTTTTGCCCAGGTCAAATCTGGCTCCCCTCTTGATCCTGCCCCTATCCACATACTTCGCAAGGTAGAGGAAGCCGTACTCCCTGTTCTATTGGAGGTGCTAAATTCCTCTATATCCACCTGTCAGGTGCCCCTGTCATGGAAACATGCCATGATAAGAGCACTGTTAAAAAAAAACAACCTCAACCCTGAGTTATGGGGTAACTATCGCCCGGTCTCGCTCCTCCCTGGGATTGGTACATACGGAGAATGGTCCCAGTGTACGAATTACTGTGTTTAAAAGAACCAAGAAAATCATACACAGTTATACACAGAATCGTAGTATTCTTAATGAGGAGCCGCATCGTCGGAGGTTGCATTGGTGTGGAAGGACTCTAAGTCCCAGAAAGATCGGCATCAGTGCCTGGAGGCGCTGACTTCACCTTTGCCCTGCCTATATAACGCCTCGCGGCACCCGCTTCGCGGGACGCGCGCGGGCGTGTGCCGGGCGAAGCCCGGGCCAAGGGCGGGCCCGTTTGAGCCCGTTCGAGACCGGCAGAGGTCGGGTCGGGCCCCCTCTCTTTCTTCCCTGGTAGGAGTAAGAACACTCCATCGTGAAGTGGGTAAGCAGAACATTTTTAATCGCCGTGAGAAATTAGCGGTGTTATTTGAAAATGGGGAAGAGGAAATTGGCCACAAGTAAAGGAAATGCAGTGGAAAAAACAGCACCAATCACTAATTATCTAAAAAGCGCTATGGGCATTATAAACAATGAGATCGTGTAAGTGGAGGAACAGTTGGCAGCTGCTAAGACTGCCTTAGATGCCGTCCAAAAGGGGGCTAAGATTGTGGTGGAAGTGCATGGGGAAAGTGACATTTCTAATCTTGATATCATCCCCCAGGAGCCGTCAGATAGCAGCACTGTACATGATATCGTCAACAGGTCTAAATCTGAACAATCGATTAAATTAGGGCCCTGCATGTCAACTACCCCTTTTGATATCGTTAATGTTTCAGAATTACCAGATTCCGATTCACCTCCAGCAAAAAAATGTAAACAAACCTTAACATCAAGAAGGTCCAGTCCACAAAGAGCAGCACAAAAGAAGGGGAAATCTAAAAAATCACCAGGGAATGGACAAGGAGCTAAGCCTGTAGAATTACTGACTGACAATAATGCCATAAATACACAACTTAAAAGACTGCATGGGAAAATAGATACCATAGAGAGGCGCGTCATGAACGAGATAAAATCAGTACAAAAGGATATTGTAAAGCTATTGGAAATGGTTACTGCTCTTCTTCCATTAACTGCATTAAATACGCCACTAACTGCAAACCTAATTGACAGTAGCAATACATATGTTGGTGCAATTAATTCGAACAGCATGAATAACTTACTACGGGCTGGTGCCTTACCATCTAGTAATGTTCATGGAAAGGAAGTACCAGTTTTACCGATACAAAACTTAGGGGGATCCACAGGGAATGGTTACATGAAGAAGGGAGGGCAATTCCATCAGGGGAGGAAACGGGATGTCATTTTAAATCTGCCCCCAGAGGCAACGCCTTATGTGATTGTATTAAAAAACGTACCTGAATTGGCTGAAAATACCACTGAAACATGGGACTCTTTGAAAAATAGGGTGATTCAATGGTTCACCAGGAATACAACTTGTAGTTCTGAGTGCCTATTTCATGAAGTGATTATGATAAGGAGAGTTAGCTGGGTGGGTAAAACCATTAAATCATGCGAGGGGATTGTGTAGTTGTAAATTTTCGCAGACCCTTTGTGGTGGGTTTACTGCTGGAAGAGATCATGGGGAACCAGGATCGACATTTTACTGATATAGAAGGCAGAATCGTCGCTTTACCCCTGGGATATTTTTATGGTTTTAGAATGGTTTTACCCTTTAGTCGAGCCCAGGTTAGCACCAGTTCCAGTCATGAAACACAGCATGTGATTCCGAATATGGTAAATAGGTTTGAACCACTAAGTAGGTGTAGTGAGGCGGATTGACTGGAACGTAATATAGTATCGACAGAAAAGGTTGTACAAGATAGTCATGATGTAAGAGCTCATGTTAATAGTATGAAGGAAATGGTTTATATGGATCAGGATCAACTGCGAGAAGGCACTGTTAATATAATTAGCAATACTGAAAGTGATCTCCTCGCAGAATCTGAAATGCAAACATCCAGGAACGAAATCACCCCACTTTCTATTGTGGCTGAATGTAACCCACCTAGCCATTCAATACAGGAATTATTGCACATTATGACATGGAATGTTGCAGGGGTTAGGAGTAAATTGAGTGATACCTCTTGGATTGATACTATACAAAAATGCGATTTGGTATTAATACAAGAAACATGGCTCACAAATAATTTTTTTATTAATGGGTTTAAAACGATCTGTACTAATGGGATTCCATCAAAGGCAGGGAGAGCGAGCGGTGGCTTGGCAGTACTAATATCAGTATCCTCTCCTCTGACTGTAAGAAGAATATATACTAATTCACAACATTTTCAGTTTTTACTTCTTTCAGTGGGAGGAAATCAGGACATAATAGTGATCAATTTTTATAATAATATTTTTAATAGCTCAAGGCATGAGATAATTACATTATTAGACAGCGAATTGGCCAATTTTTTAAGGAGTACAAGGTCTGATTATTTTTTAATTTGGGCGGGGGATTTTAATACCGAACTTTGTAAATTTATACCAGGGATCCAATGCGGATACGAGGATGAATTGGGAGATAACCCTTTACACTTCCCACATAACAATTATGGGGAAATTTTAAATTGTGTAATGTTTAAGTATAATCTGGAAATTATAGAGATAGATGCAAAAAAGAATACGCAAGAGGGAGTGGGTATTACTTATTGTTAGAAATGGGATCTCTGGTTGGCAAGGGCTTGCACCTTTGTCCAAGTAGGGACCCTTCTTCCTAGTCAGGGTAAGGGTGTTACACTCGTGAAGTAACCCCTGCTCACCCTCGTGGTAGCTTGGCACGAGCAGTCGGGCTTAATTCAGAGGCAGTGTGTAAAGCATTTGCACATAACCAGCAGTAATACAGTGTAAGCACTACAAACGGACACCACACCAGTTTAGAAAAATAACCAATATTTTATATACTCAAGACAAGACCAATTGCGACAAAAATCCACAATACTATACTTTAAAAATGAATGCTTGATACGGTAACTTCTTCTTTGCAGGAATAGCACAAAAGCAAAGTTCGTACGAGTCGGTAGCTCCGTCCGAGCCTACCGTGATGCTGAAAACCACAGAGTCTAACAGTTCCAGCTGACCGCGTCGATACGGGCCAGCAGAGTCATGAACAGACTCGGTTACAGTACCTTTTCTCGTTGTGGCGGTACGGAGTGTACGAGCCGGTCGGCGTTCATTGCGGTGCAAGACGGAGCGATGCAAGGTGCGGTGTCCCTCGATGCGGTGCAGGCAGCGGCTCGATGAGCGTCGTGCAGACGGAGTCGGTGAGTCCAAGGCGTGCGATGCAGGGTGAGACGATGCTCGATGCGGTGCTGACAGGTTGCGATGCAGGCGACCTAGCCGGAGTGCGGGAGCTGGCGTCGGACAGCGGTGCGAGTCGGAGCGGTGCGTCGCAGACGTGCGAGCGGTGCCCCAAATGCGGTGCGGTCACGACTCTTGAGCCAGTTGCAGCGACCTAGTCGGTCGGGTCCGGTTGGTTCAGTGAAGCGATGCGATGCGAACTGCGGTGCCCACAGGTCACGGTGCAAGCAGCGGCTCCATGTTGGCCGCTGCTTGCACCGTGTCTAACAGAACTACCCTACCCCATTGGAGTTCTCCTCACTAAGGCGGAAGAACCTGGACAGACCATCTGCGTTGGCGTGTTCTGTACCAGGACGGTGCTCCACCGTAAAGTCCATTCCCTGTAGGGAGATGGACCACCTCAGCAGTTTTGGATTCTCACCCCTCATTTGCATCAACCATCTGAGGGGCCTGTGGTCTGTCTGAACCCGGAAGTGAGTCCCAAACAGGTATGGTCTCAACTTCTTCAGTGCCCAGACCACAGCAAAAGCTTCCCTTTCTATGGCACTCCACCTCTGTTCCCTGGGAAGTAGTCTCCTGCTAAGGAAGACTACAGGCTGATCCAGGCCCTCTTCGTTCAGTTGTGAGAGCACCGCTCCCACACCATGCTCTGAAGCGTCAGTCTGCACGACAAATTCTTTGGAGAAGTCAGGTGCCTTGAGCACGGGCGCCGTGCACATGGCTGCCTTCAGGGCATCAAAAGCTTTCTGGCAGGACTCAGTCCAGATCACTTTCCTGGGCTGCCTCTTAGAGGTCAGCTCTGTTAAGGGGGCAACGATGGTGCCATAGCCCTTAACAAATCTCCTATAATAGCCGGTGAGACCTAAGAAGGCTCTCACCTCTGTCTGGGTCTTGGGGGCTCCCAAGCCAGAATGGTGTCAATCTTGGGTTGTAGGGCGCCACCTGGCCGCTTCCTACCTGGTGTCCCAAGTACACCACAGAACCCTGCCCGATCTGGCACTTACTGGCCTTGATCGTGAGGCCTGCACCTTGCAGAGCCCTCAACACTTTCCCAAGGTGCTGTAAATGTTCTTCCCAGCTGGAACTGAACACAGCAATGTCATCCAGGTAGGCGGCACTGAAATCCTCCAGCCCAGCCAACACCTGATTGACCAACCTCTGAAAGGTGGCAGGGGCATTCTTCAACCCAAAGGGCATCACCCGGAATTGGTAATGACCTTCTGGGGTTGAGAATGCCGATCTCTCCTTGGCCCCATCGGTTAAGGCAATCTGCCAGTACCCAGACGTCAAATCAAACGTGCTGAGGAACCGGGCAGCTCCCAACCGATCAATGAGCTCATCAGCTCTGGGGATGGGGTGCGCGTCAGTCCTGGTGACGGCATTGAGCCCACGGTAGTCCACACAAAACCGGAGTTCTGGAGTGGCACCGGGCGCAGCAGCCTTTGGGACCAAGACCACTGGGCTGGCCCAAGGACTGTGGGAGGGCTCAATCACCCCTAACGCCAACATCTTAGAGACCTCCTCCTTGATGCTGGCTCTGACCCGGTCAGTCAACCTGTAAATCTTGTGCTTCACAGGAGGGCTGTCACCGGTGTCCACGTCATGGGTACACCAGTGAGTAACACCGGGGCTCAGAGAGAACAGTGGGGCGAACTGTCCCAACAACTGGCGACAGTCCCCCTGCTGCTCCTGAGTCAGAGTAGGGGAGAGGATCACACCCTCTACTGACCCATCATGCTCCTTGGTAGACAGGAGGTCAGGGAGAGGCTCACTCTCCTCTTCCACCCCATCATCTGTCGCCAAGAGCATACTCACTTCGGACCTCTCGAAGTGGGGCTTGAGGCGGTTCACGTGAAGGACCCTCAAAGGGTTCCTTGGAGCTTGCAAATCCACCAGGTAGGTGACGTCACTTTTGCGCTCCTTTACCTCATATGGCCCAGACCACTTGTCCTGCAAGGCACAAGGTGCCACTGGGGCCATGACCCACACTTGTTGCCCAGGTTGAAATTCGACCAGAGTGGCATTCTGGTCATACCATCTCTTCATTTCTTCCTGGCTTGCTTCTAGGTTCGCCTGAGCGAGTTTCCTGAAGCGGGCAGTTTGGTTTCTAAAGGCCAGCATGTAGCTAAATACATCCTGGGGAGTTTTCCTGGGAGCTGCCTCCCAGCCTTCCTTTACCAAACTCAGAGGTCCTCTGACAGGGTGGCCATACAGGAGCTCAAAGGGGCTGTACCCAAGAGACTTCTGAGGCACCTCCCTGTATGCAAAGAGTAGGCATGGCAAGAGGACGTCCCACTTACGCCTCATGGGTTCTGTTAGACCCTTGATCATGCCTTTCAAGGTCTGGTTGAATCTCTCCACCAGACCGTTTCCTTGTGGGTGGTAAGGAGTGGTGAACTTGTAGGTTACACCACACTCCTTCCACAGGGATGTCATATACTTCGATATGAAATTGGTCCCCCTATCGGAAACCACCTCTCTGGGGAATCCCACACGGGAAAAGATCCCCATTAACGCCCGGCCCACCACTGGCGCCGTCGTTGTCCTGAGAGGGATTGCCTCCGGGTACCGGGTGGCATGGTCCACCAAGACCAGGATGTACCTGTTGCCCATGGCTGTCTTGGGATCCAGTGGCCCCACAATATCCATCCCTACCCTTTCAAAGGGTGTTCCAACAACAGGAAAAGGTTGGAGAGGAGCTTTGACCTTCCTCCCACTCTTACCACTTGCCTGGCAAGTTTGGCAAGACCTACAGTGTGCATCTGACTGCCTTCGCATTTGGGGCCAAAAGAAGTGGGTGACAAGCCTGTCAAAGGTCTTGTCCTGCCCCAAATGTCCTGCCAAAGGCACGTCATGAGCCAGACCCAGTAGGAAGGTCCTGAAGCGCTGGGGTACCACCATCACACGGGCTGACCCAGGCTCAGCAACCTTAGGCTCACTGTATAGGAGACCACTCTCCCAGTAGATCAGATGTGACCCGGACTGATTACCAGCTGCCTGGTCTGCAGCCTGCCGCCGCAGACCCTCCAGAGTAGGGCACTCGTTCTGCTCCCTGCAGAACTCCTCCTGGTGGGACCCCCTTCTTGCTGCCAATGGGTCAGCTCAGAGATGTCTCCCAGTTCGGCTACCTGCTCCCCTGTAGGCACCGGGCGTCCCCCTCGAGGTCCGCCTCCTCCCGGTCCGTGGGAACATCGGGGGCCGGTTTCCCGCACCCCTGCCCTTTCTCTTGGCAGGGACTTGGGCCACTGTTTCAGGCTCCAAGTCCTCTTGATCACCCTTTCTGGCTGCCATTGACGGAGTAGACACGCATGCCCACTCTGGCAACCCAAGCATCTCCAAGTGAGACCTGAGCTCAACCTCCTTCCATGAGGACTGCTCCAGGTCGTTTCCTAGCAGACAATCTACAGGCATGGTAGGGCTCACAACCACCCTCAAGGGACCTGAGACCCCCCATTCAAAGGGAACCTGCGCCACCATACATTGGCGCTCTGAGTTGTCTACAGCAACTACTTGGTGGAATGCTCCTGGGACTACTTGCTTCTCAGACACCAGGTGACACCGGACTGAGGTCACACTGGCTCCAGTATCTCTGAGAGCCTCTACCCTGTTCCCATTAATGGTCACCCAGGTGCTATATTTCTTTGTGTTAGGGGGCACCTGGTTTCCTGGGACCATCTCACTGTCCCCTAGTGAGACAAGGGTCATTTCTGCGGGATCCCCACCCTCCTGTGGGCACCCCTCCTCCCCGAGCGCTACACTAGCCAACACTTTGGACTGTCCACCGGTGGGTGGCTGTGTCCCCTTCGGGCACTTGGGGTCCCCCTTAAAGTGACCTACCTGGTCACATGCATAACACTTGCGGGGCCGGTCTCAACAGGCTTCCCTGTAGAGACCCCTTTCTTCTTATCACCGGGGGCTGGGAACCTTTACCCTGGGTACTAGTTTGGGGCCCTTTAGAGAACTCCTGTGCTTTACCCTTGTCCCCCCCACCTTTCTGCTGGGGACCCTGCCCACCTTTGGCTGAGTCTCCCCCAAACGCTTTCTTGTGGACCCTGGTACTCACCCAGCGGTCCGCTTCCATAGCAAGCTTCCTGGGGTCAGTTAGCTTACTATCTACTAGGTGCTGGCGCAGATCTGCAAAACATAGACTAGACAAGTGCTCCCATGCAATCAAGTTGTAGAGCCCCTGAAAATCTGTTACACTACTGCCCTTCACCCAACCATCCAGAGACCTGCAGAACACATCCACACATTCCAACCAAGTGTTGGCATCAGACTTCTTACTGGACCTGAACTGATCCCTGTACTTTTCAGGAGTAAGACCATACTTCGTGAGAAGGGCATCCTTCATGTCAGCATAGGTGAGGTGATACCCCTTACCCAAAGCTATCAGAGCATCCCTTGCTTCTTCAGGGAAAAGTGGCCACAATCCTGCTCCCCAATTCTCCTCAGGGACCCCATTCATGTGTATGGCTGCCTTGTAACCCTGAAACCACCTTTGTATGTCATCCCCCTTCTTGAACTCCTTGCCTACGTTCTTGGGAATGTGCACAATCCTGTCTGCCTTTCTGGACGAATTGCTGCCACCATCTGAGCCTGACTTACTCCTAAGTTCTAGCTCCTTCAGTTCTCTCTCATGCTCTAAGAGCATCTTCCTCTCCTCTATGGCCAATCTCTTCTCCTCCCGCTCACTCTCCAGCCTGAGCTTCTGCAGCTCAAACTGCCTTGCCTCCCGCCTGTCCTTCAGCTCCTCTGGGGACAGACTGCTGCTGCCTGACCTGGCGGGTTCCCCCCTACCCAAAAGCACATCCACCCTGGAAATAGGCTCCTCCACCTCCTCACGGAGATTACCAGGCTGCCCATTGGCATGTCTGGCTGCTACCCAGGCCCTCAGCGCCTTATGTAGCTCCTCCTTCCTTGTGAGGCCTTTAATTTGGACTTTCAGGTTTTTACAAATCGCTCGTAGCTCCTTTACGGCGTAGGATTCCAACCTATCCTCCTCAAAGATTACTTCCAGAGATGCAACGGATGATGCAATTGATTCAGGCATGACAAAAGTAGTGAGTTGAAAACTGGCAAGATCAAAAATAGGCCAAAAGAAAAAGAACCAGTATGTGGTACGTAATGGTCTGCGATATGGTAGTAGTGCACACCAATCACTGTAAGTCAAGTGCAAACACAAGTCCTATCCTCACCGCTGACAACCAATGTTAGAAATGGGATCTCTAGTTGGCAAGGGCTTGCACCTTTGTCCAAGTAGGGACCCTTCTTCCTAGTCAGGGTAAGGGTGTTACACTCGTGAAGTAACCCCTGCTCACCCTCGTGGTAGCTTGGCACGAGCAGTCGGGCTTAATTCAGAGGCAGTGTGTAAAGCATTTGCACATAACCAGCAGTAATACAGTGTAAGCACTACAAACGGACACCACACCAGTTTAGAAAAATAACCAATATTTTATATACTCAAGACAAGACCAATTGCGACAAAAATCCACAATACTATACTTTAAAAATGAATGCTTGATACGGTAACTTCTTCTTTGCAGGAATAGCACAAAAGCAAAGTTCGTACGAGTCGGTAGCTCCGTCCGAGCCTACCGTGATGCTGAAAACCACAGAGTCTAACAGTTCCAGCCGACCGCGTCGATACGGGCCAGCAGAGTCATGAACAGACTCGGTTACAGTACCTTTTCTCGTTGTGGCGGTACGGAGTGTACGAGCCGGTCGGCGTTCGTCGCGGTTGTGGTGCAAGACGGAGCGATGCAAGGTGCGGTGTCCCTCGATGCGGTGCAGGCAGCGGCTCGATGAGCGTCGTGCAGACGGAGTCGGTGAGTCCAAGGCGTGCGATGCAGGGTGAGACGATGCTCGATGCGGTGCTGACAGGTTGCGATGCAGGCGACCTAGCTGGAGTGCGGGAGCTGGCGTCGGACAGCGGTACGAGTCGGAGCGGTGCGTCGCAGACGTGCGAGCGGTGCCCCAAATGCGGTGCGGTCACGACTCTTGAGCCAGTTGCAGCGACCTCGTCGGTCGGGTCCGGTTGGTTCAGTGAAGCGATGCGATGCGAACTGCGGTGCCCACAGGTCACGGTGCAAGCAGCGGCTCGATGTTGGCGGCGTCGGACGTCGCCCACGGTGAGACCAGGGTTGCGATGCGAAGCGGGGCGATGCGGTCTGCGGTGCAAACAGGTCACCGGCCAGGGATGGACTCGGTTGACGGAGTCGGTTGCGGTTCCCTTCCTCTGTGTCAACTGAAACAGCGTTCCAGAAGCGGTACCCAGAGGGTTGTGAAGTCTTTGTAGTCCCTGAGACTTCTTAACAGGAGGCCAGCTCGGTTTCAGGCCCTTGGAGATACTCAGCACAAGTTTGTAGAAAGTTCAGTCCAGTCCTTTCACTGCCCAAGGCAGAAGCAGCAGCTGCAGGCCAACCCAACAAAGCAACAACACAGCAAAGGGGCAGTACTCCTCCTGGCAGCTCTTCCAGCTCTTCGTCTTGGCAGGTTCCTTGATTCCAGCGAGATCTAAATTCATGGGGTCAGGGCCCCAATATTTATATCCCAAATTCCTTTGTTCTCTGAAGGCAGAGAGGCCTTTGCCTAGTCCAAACCAGTTCTGGAGCACTTTGTTGACAAGTCTCCGTCCCTTCTTTCAGTGAGTAGGCCAGGGACATCAGACGCACCACAGTAGGTGGAGCCAGCATTGTGGAGGGAAGGCACTGTCCTATTCAGGGCCCAGGTGCGACCCCTCCCACCCATCTACATGTAGATCTTGCTATTCAGCCCTGTGCTGACTCACCCTGTCTCCCGGCATCCCCCAGCCCCTGTCACTCACACTCCAGACAAGGAATACACAACCTCGCAGAGGCAGGCTTGGATGGTTAGACAAGAAAATACCCACTTTCTAAAAGTGGTATTTTCAAACACAGAATGTTAAAACCAACTTCACTAAAAGATGCATTTTATCATTCTGAGTCCAGGCATACTAAACTCGAATTTCTACCATGTTCCCGGGGTCAGTTAGGATTATAAACTGTAATAATCAAAACTGCCCGTTCTGGCCTAGGGGAACAGGTAGCCTTGCAAAAGTGAAAAACGAACTAGGCTGTAATTCACTATCAGGACATGCCACACACACCAGGGCATGTCCTACCTCTCGCATACAACGCACCCTGCCCACAGGGGTACCTTGGGCCTACCTTAGGGGTGACTAACATGTAGAAAAGGGAAGGTTTAGGGACTTGCAAGTGTGTGCACTTGCCAAGTCGACATGGCAGCCCCAGGCTGCGCACAGGCTCTGCGGTGGCAGGCCCGAGTTACACTTTACGGGCTGTTTGCGTGGGTGGCACAATCCAGTGCTGCAGCCCACCAACAGCATTTGGTATATAGGCCCTGGCACTCGCAGTGCACTTTACAAGGGACTGACACATAAACCAAATAGGCCAATCATGGAAACGCCAATCCATAACACATTTTATACAGGAGCACTTGCACTTTCCCACTGGACCGCAGTGAGGAAAGTGCGCAGAATCATTACACCAGCAAAAACAGAGTCAAAACCGGGAGGTCAGAAAGCAAAAAGTCAGGGGAAACACGCCAAAAGATGCCAAGTCTAACACTTATACATTTGGAGGAGCTAGGTCATCCTCATGTATCGACCACCTCATAATTTCAAGAAATTGTAATCCTCTCGTTCATTCTTGCAAAGTATGCCCCAGCCTATTAAGTGACCATCACCCTGTGTCATTAACATTAAAATCTCCACTTTTTAAAGTAGATGAACCAAGTATTTTTGCTGCTGAGGTAAAGACACAGGGTGAAAACGGGATTTCTATCAAATGGGCAGGGGTTGATCCTATTGCCTTCTCGGAAAAGATTATTCAACAAAATAAACATCATATTACAACTGTTTTAGATAATTTTTCTACTAATATAGATATAGTGATGGCTTTCCAAAATATTTCGGTTGCAATAGCAGGAAATTTGAAACGTAAGCCTAGGACAAATAGGGTATATTGCCCAAGATGGTTTAATCAGCAATGTTCACGATTAAATAGGGATTTAAAAGAAGCTTTAAAAGCTAGCCCCCGGAATAGGGAAGACATTAGTTCTCTGCGGAAATCATATAAGCAAGCATTGACTCGTAGAAAAATGGAGATTAGAGATAATGCGTGGGAAAACCTGATCAAAGCTGCAGAAACTAAAGATTCTATA
Organism: Calotriton arnoldi; assembly: GCA_963921515.1. Taxonomy (NCBI): domain Eukaryota; kingdom Metazoa; phylum Chordata; class Amphibia; order Caudata; family Salamandridae; genus Calotriton; species Calotriton arnoldi. The sequence continues at coordinate 2,782,362 of CAWUFW010000748.1, forward strand.
CTTTTTTGGAAAACTTTGGATCAGCCACTTTTTAAAGATGCCCAGTCTGTTAAAGTCGACGTAGTAGTGACCCCGGAAGACTGGTTGACTCACTTTGAAGCCATTTTTAATGAGACACGTCAGCCCAATACTCTAGCAGAGAATACTAGCATTATTCGTTTAAATAATATTAAACCGGAAAGTATTAGTTCTGAGGAGATTAGATTAGCCCTTTTGAATAGTGCTAGTGGGAAAGCGGCAGGTCCGGATGGGGTCCCAATTGATGTTTTTAAATATAATCTGGATTTTTGGGTGCCCATCCTATATAAATGTTTTTAATGCTACACTTAATGGGGTGATACCAGCAACTTGGGCTGAGAGCGTGATAGTCCCTATTTTTAAAAAAGGCGATAGAAGCAGCGCGAGCTGCTATCGCCCAATATCTTTACTCGATTCAACATCTAAGGTTATGGGTAGAATAATGCTGGCCAGATTGGAATATTGGGTAAAGGAAAATAATATTTTATCTGTAGTACAGTATGGTTTTAGAAGGGGCATTGGAACGATTGAGCAGTGTTTGAATCTTGATTTGTTGATAGGAAAATACACACTTGCACGGGATGGCGCTCTTTACCTTTGTTTTGATGACTTGTCAAGCGCTTTCGATTTGGTAAATCACTCAAAATTATGGCAGACGCTTAAAGGGATGGGCGCCCCAGAGGATATTATTAGTTTTTTATCGCAAATATATGTACATTTGTCCTCTAGAATACGCTTCGGGGAAAATGGAGAATGCACTAAGCACTTTAGCATTACCCGTGGGATAAGACGGGGTTGTACTCTTGCCCCACTTTTATTTTCGTTATATATAAATGGGGTCGACCCGTTATTACAGAATTTGAACGCTGATGCCCCTAAGGTAGGCAAACGGGTTACCCCTTTATTAATGTATGCCGATGATGCTGTCTTAATCTCCAGGACAGCTAACGGCCTACAATTATTGATGGATAACTTTTCTAGTTATATGACGGAAAAGTTTTTTAAAATAAATTTGAGTAAAACCCTGGTTATGTCTTGTGGGAAACGGAAAATTAAGAATAAAATACATTACATCGAAGGTATACGGATAGAGAGGACTTTTTCCTTTTCATATTTGGGAATTCTTTTTAATAGTAAGGGCACGTGGAGCGCACATATTAACCTATGTAAATTGAAATTCGTAAAATCGGTTGAGGCTATTTTTAGATTTTCCCAAAAAATAGGTAAAAAACCAGTGCGGGAAATTCTTAAACTATATGGAGCAAAATGTATTACAGGGAGTTGTTATGGGGGAGCCCTGTGGGGTGTGGCAGATACTTCTCAGCTACAAATCCTGGAAAATAACTTTTTAAAAAGATTATTAGCCGTGCCAGTTTCTACTGCCACTTTTATAATACATAGGGAGACTAATACCCCCTATATTCTTGATTTGATCAGTATAGCTGCCCTTACTTTGTGGCACCGCATCTGGACTCGGGAAGAGACACATTTTACGAGGGACATTATATCGGATTGTTTGAATCAAGATCACTATAAGAAAATAACATGGTTAAGTTACATTTGTAGCCTTTTAAAGGAATGTGAGATGGATGTGAATCTAAAAATCCCGAGGACATACAGAATATGAGTAAAAAGGAATTAAAATTGAGGCTCTGTAAAGTGAGGTCCTCAGCAAGGGACGTTGCTACGAGTAACAAATCATGTATATCTTTTTATCTTGAAGGGCCGATAGCAATGGGTATTCAGCCATATCTCATTTTTATAACTAATATACAACACAGATTTTACTTAACTAGATTACGGTTGAATACTCTCCATTATCTTTTAGCATTTCCCAAAAGGGACAAGTGGTGTGCCAACTTACCAAAGTGTCCGTGTGATGGCAGGTCCCCACAGAGTACTCTTCATCTTTTACTTTTTGTAAATTTTATAATGAAATTAGGAAAACATTTTTACGACCTTTTTTTAAAGCAAACAGCCTGTACTCTTTTAAAGCTGCTTTTAATTATATTCGAAAATTGGAGAACGTTTTAATTTGTAATGCGGTAATTTGTTTCATATCCTTGGCTATTAAACAAAGGAAGGACCTTGTTTACTTGGAAATATTGAATTATGAAATTGATTAGTTTTTGTATGTTAATTGATTTGTTGAACTATAAAATGAACTAGATTTTAATTGTTAGTAGATTTATTCTAAAAATCAAAAATATTTTCTTCTGAGACTTTTTGAATATAAAATGTATTTTTCATCTCAAATTGTAATAATTGTATATAATTCCGTTCTTATTGATATTATAGTATGCTTTTATGGACATTTTTTGTATGTGCCGAATAAAGCTTGATTTGATTTGATTTGAACAGTGTTATTTAATCACACTGAACAACCTGTATTTTATAACGTATGTTAACACATTATTCAAAGCAGTGCCCCAGGAGGGAATGGTGAGGGTGTAGTGGATGAAGTGAGGATAAGGTAGTGAATGGAACAGTGTACAATTCACAAACTTAGTTATTTCTCAGGAAAGGGCTCATACAAGAGCCAAATACATCACATTACATCCAGATATTTAAATAGCCATAGTTATAGATAAAGCCACAGTGATCAATCGCTGTTGGTCAGACTGGCTAGTGTGGTAGATGTCGACGTTTCGACCCCTGGAAAGTGGTAGGTAAGTATGTCCCTTACGATGGGGTCTTCCTCAGGACAGGAGTGTGGGGAGGGGAAATTGGGGGCGAGTTACCATAAGTAGCCCAAACGATGGGCCCAAGGAGAAAACCGGGCGCGTAGGCTCCAAATCGGTGTGAGCGAGCAAAACACTCTATTGTTGCTGTTTAAGGAAGGAAAGGTCTAGTCAGGATTAGTCTGCTGGGCCTGGGAAGTGAATTAAAGTATTCACAGCATCGGGCAAAAAGGCTCCGTATTCATATAATTCGTAGGTAAAGGAAACGTCTCAGTCCATGATTAGCAAAATACTAGAGAAATATGTCAACAAACTTCTCTCGGAGTTCTTAGAAACCCACTCCCTACTGCATACCTCTCAGACAGGTTTCCGACCAAACCATGGTACGGAAACAGCACTGTTAGCAGTTTGTTGAGGAAAATCCTCGACCAGGGAGGCGCAGTGGATATCATCTTACTTGACCTGAGCTCCGCAGTCGATACTGTCAACTACAACATCTTATTTGACAGACTTAGAAGGGTGGGAGTCTCAGGCAATGCTTTGGCATGGATTAAGTCCTTCCTAAAGGATAGATCGTTTCAAGTATTCGAGGGCAACACCACCTCCAAACGTGTGCCACTCACGTGTGGAGTCCCTCAGGGCTCGTCATTAAGTCCCACCCTATTTAACGTCTACCTAAAACCTCTCGCCGAGCTAGTCCTTCCATACGGGATCCAGATCATTACTTACGTGGACGACACACAGTTAGTGGTAGCGTTAAAACACCCGAAGAATCTGCCAGTCAATTTAGAATCCTGTATGGAAACTGTGGCCACATAGATGGACCAGTCGTGTCTCAAGCTCAATGGAGACAAGACCGAGCTAATGATCTTGGGTAACTACCCCATCGCCACATCCGGACTGAACTGGCCCAATTGTCTTGGCCCTACACCAACCCCCAAAGACAAGATCAAAAGCTTGGGAGTCTGGTTGGATAAAACTCTTAAATTCGATTACCAAGCGATCAAGTTAGCTGCCACCTGTTTCGGTATCATCAGAATGCTGCGAAAAATTCTTCCACTTCTTCCCGCACCCGCCCGAAGAATCACGGTCCAGGCGTTGGTGTTTTCCCGTCTGGACTATGGGAACTCCCTCTACCTTGGTACCCCAAAGTCTACCACAAGGACTTTGCAGGTTGTGCAGAATTGTGCAGCCAGGCTGCTACACTACACCCCAATTCGCATCCTGCCAAGCCTGCGCTTAAAACACTGCACTGGCTTCCATTAAATGAACGGATAATGTTTAAATCATTATGCATAGCACATAAAACGCTCTGGGGTATCGGTCCAAAGATAAATCATTCCCTTATGGCCTTCCATTGCCCTTTAAGGTGCCTCTGGTCTACCAGCCTGTTCTTGGCATCTGTACCTAAAATTAAGAGAGCCCGCGCAGGGGGCCGCGCTTTTTCTTTCAACGCCGCCAGACTGAGGAACTCTCTCCCCATCCAGCTTCGTTCAACGGCCCACCATCTCTCCTTTCGGAAGCAACTGAAGACTTGGCTCTTCCAGAATCTGTCTTAAACCACCCAACCTTCATCTGCTTATTGCTGCTAGCACGGGGATGCTTAAGGGTAGCCATGCGCTTAACAAATGTTAATTAATAATAATAAGAGTTGGGGACCCGGGTGCCTGATACGTGTTCACGGGGAGCACGACGGCGCTCCCCAGGCTTCCCTTCTTGGCGTCGGGGCCCGGAGTTGGGATCCCAGGCCCCAGAGTCATCTTCGCGGGGGCGCGACGGCGCTCCCCGCCCTCAATTGTCGCCTGGGGCCAGGGTGGGCTCCTGGCACCCCGTTTGGGCCACTTCACGGGGAGCGCGACGGTGCTCCCTGACTTTGCTTCGTGTGGGGGCAGCCCCCGGGACCTGATCCACCCCGGGGGCACATCTTGGACCGGCGGCGGAGCCCCACACGCTTCGTCGTCGGTCCTCTTTAAGGTCAAAGGTCGCCTACCTTCTGGGGGGCGTATCTCAGCCCCCAGGCGGCCGATTTGCTCCATTTAGGCCTTTTCTGGCTACTGGTGGCGCGTCCCAGCCAATGGGAGCACTTTCTTTTGCCCTCCTGGTCTCAAGGAGGGTGAACTCAGCAGGGAGCTGCCTTCACTGGCTCCCTGCGCCAGCCTTTCGCCTGGCTCTCCTCCTGGGCCTCTCTTCTCCTTGCGCAGAGGCCCAGGCTTCGGCTCCCTGGTCCTGGACTCCCCTCATGGCACAATTCAGGGTCTTGGGACAGTCAGGGTTCCTCCTTCCAACTGCCCATGGCGCCAGGCTCCAGCACCAGTCTTCCTCAGCAGACTATACCCCAGAGAGAGCTCCTCTTCCTGTGCAAGACCTTTTTAAAAGAATTTGGAGGGGGCTGGCATGAAGGCTCTGCTTGGCCTATCAGGCAGCGACACATCACCTCTCTGCCCCTGCTCCCTCCTTCCTGCCCAGGCCTCTGGGATAGTTCAAAATGGCGTCGTCCAGGGGTCTCATGCCACATGGTCTCTGAAAAGCCCCTTCCCCCCTTGCTGTCGTCTCTCCAGAGCAGCTTGGTGCCTGTCACCAGGTGACAGCTGCTGATGGATAACCTGTAGCTCCACCCACCTTCTCTCCCTTTTGAAGAGGAGACCTTTGCTCTTAGAATGCTTGCCGTGAAGGGCTAGGCCTCTGATGCTTCAGTTTGGGGAGGAAGGTCATTAATCCAGCCTGGCAGGGTCACACCCAGCCAGGCTCTGGTTATGAGCTGAGTCAGAGGAATATGACATTTCTGGACGACCCAAAAGCAGTACAGATATGGCTTTGGACTCAGCAGAATACTTTTTCTCACCTAAGTTACAGTGGACTTTAGTGCGTGTCTGGAATTTGTAGGCCCTAGGGAAGTGAAACTATCGCATGTGATCCCCATCCTCATAGGAGAATAATGGAGTGGTCCTTCAGTGAAAACAGTAAAGCACACTGACTTTCCCTTACATGTTTCTTCCCATTGTATAAAGCCCATTCCATGTCACCACCCAGCTCTGCATAATTCCTGCCACACCATTCTATCTGTACCAGCTCCGGGGCTGCGCACGCCAGGAATCTCCTCTGCGCAGCCCCTACACGTGTGCACACCCATGTACACATGTGTCTGCATGTAACTAGCCCGATGCCCCTTACTCCAGCTGCAGCGCAGCGGCCTACTCTCACCAGGGGGACACCGGTAAAATCCACATGCAGTCTCTTTCATCATGAGTTCCCTGTGGGCGAGTCCCAACTTATGAGGCTCTCCCACAGTAAAAGCCCAACAACTAGGTGTTCAAAAAGCGAAAAATCCGGGCGGCTCAGATGGTCAGAACCACCTTCTAAAAATTATGGTCTGCAGAAATACGCGGGACAGTCCAATATTTAGCAACGAAATTAGTTAATCATGGTGAAATCGCGTAAGTGTCAGAACCAAGCTAAATTCTGAATTCATGATTTGCACTATGTTCTGAACGCTGTGCTTGACAGCCCTTTTCATGTTTCATATCACAGCTATCTTATTGTATATGTTTTAAGGCACCTTAAAAGTACCTAGTTGCGTCTTGTTACAACACTAGCTAAATACTTAAATTTGCAGCCATCTGATTTTAGGTCTCATCTGCCAGACAACATTTAGCTGTTTGTAGGCTCATATCCCCCTAATTGTCCGTGTTGCATTTTCGACCTGAAGCCCTCTGGTTATCCGTGTTGCAAATTCACTCTCCCACCGGTATCCTTGTTGCATATTCCCCTCCCAAGCTCATTGTTTGTTTTGTCCCGCCCCCACCACCATAAGAAACAAACAAGCATTTGCAAAGTATTAGGTCTCACATTACTGAAAGTTTTAGCTATTTGTGTTGCAAATAATAATGTTGGTTACATTATTTTTTTTGTCAAAACATTTCCCAGCAGTAGCATTAGTAATAAAATAAAATCCACGAAGCAAGAAAAAAATTGCAGTACCACAGGCTGTTACTAGATGTCCCTGTGGAGTTGTAAAGGGACCTCTAGTAGCCACATAAGGCACTGCATCCTTAATGCAATTATAAAGGGAGAGATTGCAGCTGAGCATATGTTTCCATTTGTTTTTATTGGAAGTGAGATTTATCCGCTGGTCACAACAAAAGCATTGCAGACAGATTTCAAAACGTGGACGAATCCGTGCGTAACCCATTACTTAGATAGCAAATCCCTGCACTCCGCAGTTATCAGCACACCCTGAGGGAGCATCAACTTCGTCACTCACCCTAAATCTGTCTTTTCCCGCTCCCACAGTGGGAATAAGCGCATGCGCAGAGGGCGCCCTCACAGAATGCCATATAAATATGACGGGGCTAGCGGAGGAGCGTGCTCACCCTCTGCACGTGGAATCCGTGGATGCCATCTTGGAGTTACACAATTCCTGCGCAAATGAAAAAACGAAAGAGGAATTGAACCCAGTGTTAATTTCTTCATAATATTAGTTGATTTTATCTACAGTCTAATTGCCAAGCATATGAACCTGCTGCGTGATTACCATGATTCAATTATCAGGAAATTCACAGCAGTCTAACTCGGTAAATATGTTTACTTACATGCTGGTTTCAGGCGATCTGAAGATGCACCATTCCAACATGTCTGCCACTTTTACAGGTTTTTTTCCGTAGCAGTTGACTGCATAGTCTAACTTAAGTGTATTCAACATGGCTGATGTGAGACTGAAGTCCTTTCACGGTGAAAGGGAGAACGCAACCAATCCAAAATGACTGCCTTTTACCAGAAGTGGAATTCCCCAGGGACGGCTGATCTAAACCTATGAAAAAGAAGCCGCCTTACTAGAATGGAATTCTTGTCATTTCGGTAAAGATCTGTGCTTTGATAGTATGTGCTTAAAACGAAAATACACATTGATTTAGTCTAATAATGTTATTTGGAAAATCCACTTTTATTTTTATTCAAAACCCATTTGTATGTGAGCTGGTCTAGCCGTTCATAAGGAGAAGTACTTTAAACGTTTACCTTTTTTGTTGCAGATTTATATAGTGCGAAATTGGCTCAAAGAGTTTACTGGACTTTACATTAGAGCCAGGTTACATTGCACTAGGTTAGATATTATTTGTTAATATGTGTGGTTTTAGACACGAGATTAAGTGATTAATCCAGAATCACAGAATGTTGAGCCAACGCCAGGGCTCTAACCTGTTTTTTCAGTACCACAGTCGGCAGCTTTGTCCATTAGGCCACCTCATAAAATAAAAAGTACATTAAGTACAGTGCAAGGCATTACTGTCACTGTCCACTCAGCCTTGACGGCGGTGAGTGTGGCATGCTATTTGCTGAATAACCACCCTCTGATTTTTCTGAGTTACATATTAATTCCGGCTCAGAGCTGTTATTCTTTAGCATGCAATTCCCAGAGGGAGAGGATGTGGCTCATTGGTCAGAGCTGCCCAATCGGGAGCTGGGGACCAGTGTTCGAGCCTCGTCATCAGCTCAACATTCTGTGATTCTTTTCAAATCACTTAATCTCCTGCTCTGACTCTACTAATTTAAATTAAACAAAAAAAAAACTGTGATCTCGGAGGGGCGGTCAAGCAGTGTTGTGGGAGAGGTGAGGGGTTGGGGAGAGACGGCACAGGGATATAAAGTGTGAAGCAGTATTATAAATTAAAACAAAAAAACAAGCAGACCTCGGAGAGGTGGTTTGGGGTGGGCGAGGGGTGATCGGGTGGAGCTGTAGCCAAGGAGAGGGAGCAAATTTTAGAAAACATAACGAGCAGCTGTTCATAATTACGAGCAGAGGGAGCAAGCGTGGGCTCAAGTGAGTTCCTGAGCCTAAACGAAAAAGAGTGCTCAGACAGTGATAAATAACATGACGAGCAACACCACATGTAAGAGGGGCAGTCCTCATGGGATGTTACAAAAGAAACAAGCATTTGCAATGCAATAGGTCTCGCATTTGTTAAAGTTAGAGCTGTTGGTGTTGAAAATAAGAAAGTTTTTTACTTTTTTAAAAATTTGCAGTGGAGTTATTATATATGCATAGCACTATTGCCAATGGTATAGAAAAGCAAAATTAAAAAAACATTGTCATTTTCAACGCCAACAGCTCTAACTAACAAATGCGAGACCTATTGCATTGGAAATGCAATCAGTCTTGCATTAGTTGGAGTTATTGGCATTTTACCTGGCCATGTTGCAGGGTGCAGTACCATGTGTGGCCAAAAGAGGTCCCAGAAGATATGGTAAATCCACCCTACCCATAATGCATTGCATGCAAGACAGTACCACAAGTATATTCAAATAGCTATGTCCATATATACAATTAGTAGCTTTGAAATGTGACAAAGTCATTATTATATTAATTCCAGATTAGGTTGTACACTGTGTGGAGCTGATGAAAGGGAAATTTATAGGAGGTCTCATATAAATGTGAGATGTGCTAGTGAGTAGAGACATGCTGTATTCAGGATATGGACTGAATAGTTCATAGGCTGAGTGTGAAGAATTCACATTGTTTGTGTTATTCAGTACTTTACATAAACATTCTGACCATGTCTAATGAGAATACACATACAATTGACATCATACATCAACTAATAAAAAGTGCAAGAAGTAAATCAAATCAACAATTATTGACACAAAAACAACATACGAATATTGAACAATGTACAAAATTACACCAGCATAGCGGTTTATATTCAGCAATCCCTAAAGGTCTACGTTTTAACATAAATTGGGGACTGCTCTCACAAGGGTGCCAGGTTCCTCTGTTGGGTTAATAATTCTAAGTAAAAACCTCTTCAGAGACCTATAACAATTTTTAGAAAAAAGGCCCTTTGTGGAAAGAAGGAAATGCCGACGCGTTTCCAATCCCGTTAATGACGTACGGGATTTTCATCAGGGCTGGGGCACGGTGTAACCTATTCAAAGAAATAAGTAAAAAACTGGTTATTTTATATAAAGGAACCCTTTCTCGTGTTTCTCTAATTACTAATCATTTAAGAATAAAGGTGTACCTCTTGCTTCAAGTTGCTGAATTTTAGCTCCTTTTACATAGATGGATTCGTGGCTTCAAATCTTAAAGAGACAGAAAGCTAAGTGTGAGTGTGAGCTATTTGATGACATTCATTCTAAATGCCCGATTTTAAAAGTATAACTTACAATTTTTCAAGTCGTGGGGGAGCCTGAATTCATACAAGTGTAGCTGGATTGCGTTTTTCTTCCATTTAGTACTAGGAGAAGCGTTGTTCTTTAAGGCGCCTTCACGCGCTTCACGTTCTTTCTCTACGAGAGATTAAATTGGATTCTACTTTTAAAGAAAAGTCACGGGGCGTGCTTGATACTTTATGGCACTTGTTGCGCTTTCGGCGTACTTACTTCTAACGTGTGCTCTTGCCGAACGTTGTTATCATTTAATGCGCTGCCTCACTATTCTTTCACTGAAAGAAAAGAAAAGGAATTGAGGTCCGCATTTTAGTCTATTCGATTAAGCGGACTCCTATTTCTATGCCAAACTGTGAAAACGCTTACTTTTGATTCTCCGCGAGTTCCTCCTGCTTTGTCTGGCGGTCAGTGTGAACGCCGGTCTTTCTGTTTGGGTAACTTATCAAGTCTCGTAGAGGAGTGCTGTTAACGTTTTTTGCTACGCAGCCTGGGAGTTGTAGTCTCTGTGTTTCTGGTATTGTTGTGGAAATGATATATGTGTGAACTGGCCTTCCACTACTTTGCTTTGATGTTAAAAGTTATTGGGCATGTGATTGAAAATTGAAGTTAAAGTTAAAAGTTTTGGAGAGGCTGCGGACCCTTAACGCATAGTTGAAGTTTAAATTTTACAAAGGACTCAGCGTAATATTTGGTATAATTCTGTCATTTCATTTAACCTGTTATTGACACAATCGAATTTCAATATCAGGTAAGCTTCCCGTTTGAGGAGGATTGTTTCAACATTTCCACCTCTCAGTGGAGATTTTATCCCTAAAAGTACGGTCCATACAAAATCTTTCTCGGAGTGATTTTTGTCATTGAAATGTTGTACCATCGGTGCATTTAACACTTTTTGTTTAATGCGTGACCTGTGTTGAGTGATTCTCTGATTAATCTGTTGGTTGGTCTTTCCGATATAAAGTTTCGGGCATGGGCACATGATCGCATATACTGTGTACCTTGTTTTACAGTTAGTGAACTCTTTGTGGGTCCATTTGATGGAATTGAATGCAAATTCTGTGCCTTCTACCGTTGTAGTACAAGAAGTACAATTGCCACATTTATGATTGTAAGTTATACTTTTAAAATCGGGCATTTAGAATGAATGTCATCAAATAGCTCACACTCACACTTAGCTTTCTGTCTCTTTAAGATTTGAAGCCACGAATCCATCTATGTAAAAGGAGCTAAAATTCAGCAACTTGAAGCAAGAGGTACACCTTTATTCTTAAATGATTAGTAATTAGAGAAACACGAGAAAGGGTTCCTTTATATAAGGTAACCAGTTTTTTACTTATTTCTTTGAATAGGTTACACCGTGCCCCAGCCCTGATGAAAATCCCGTACGTCATTATCGGGATTGGAAACGCGTCGGCATTTCCTTCTTTCCACAAAGGGCCTTTTTTCTAAAAATTGTTATAGGTCTCTGAAGAGGTTTTTTACTTAGAATTATTAACCCAACAGAGGAACCTGGCACCCTTGTGAGAGCAGTCCCCCAATTTATGTTAAAACGTAGACCTTTAGGGATTGCTGTATATAAACCGCTATGCTGGTGTAATTTTGTACATTGTTCAATATTCGTATGTTGTTTTTGTGTCAATAATTGTTGATTTGATTTACTTCTTGCACTTTTTATTAGTTGATGTATAATGTCAATTGTATGTGTATTCTCATTAGACATGGTCAGAATGTTTATGTATAGTACTGAATAACACAAACAATGTGAATTCTTCACACTCAGCCTATGAACTATTCAGTCCATATCCTGAATACAGCATGTCTCTAGCGCTGCCTTGGCGAGACCTAAAAATGGTATGACTGGGCCAGCGCTGGCTGCGTCATAGCACTTCTTTTTTAACTTTACTCTACAGCATGGTTAAAGGACACAAGCAAAGCCAATAGCTTTTGGATAGGCAAGACCTGTTGGCTCTGCCAGTGCTTGTTTCTTTTGCCTGAGCTTGGAGGATGTCAGGGAAAGGGGCATTCAAGCCAGGGCAATCAATAGATTTGGGTTTCTCAAGATTCCTGCCACAAAACGATTGTAGACTGTGATTGTGGCCCAAAGGATGGCTTTGTGGACACAGGCAGTGTGCAGGTTGATTTTAAGATACCGTTGGCCCAGAATTTCAGGTACCTTTCTGCTATTATTTCACTGCTTATATGAAAAGACTTTGAATATTGTTTGAAGAACTGTTTGTTATGTTATTTTTCTGCAGGTGATGTTATTAGCTTCCACATGGGATTGTCATTTATGACTTCTTCAGGCAGCCCACCTTACAATGATTAAAGGAAAAGTACATGTCCCAGAATGCAACATGCTGTAGGATAAAAATGCAGGAGAGAGATATGTTAACTTGGAGATACTTGGCAGTAATTGGTTTTCTGGATTTTCTGGGCTACTGCAAAAGAGTAGGTGTGGATATTATGGTGAAATTCTATTACTCTAGATAATGATTTAGTGATCTAATCTGCATTAGACGGATTGGATAATTAAACTATATGGGTTGCAGATTGTCCAAATACGCCTTTTAGCTTTTGCTTGTTCAAGTCGGTTGCTACTTGCGTCTATTAGTTAATTATGTTAAAATGATACAATTTAAAGATGTGAACTTCAAGTGTCTTCTCTGTGCCATAAAACTGCTAGTATATGACAAGAAGGTAACCACTATCACTGAAAATAGCATGACACTGCTTGTGCATGTACATGGATCTGTCAAGGACTTGTTTTTTTGTTTTTTAATCGCATTTTCGTAAAAGTACCCAAGTTTAATAATTTTGCAAACATGTATGAGTTTGTCAACCTATTATGACATCATAAACTTTTTTTTCATAGAGGAAACATTTTATATGTGAATAAAAGTGTCTGTGAAGTCATACTCTGTCACAGTAATTGAAAAAGAAAGCACGTGAAAAATACGCTAGTGGTAGTCAGAAGACATATATTTCTTTGCAACAAATAGAAATGTTATTGTAACAATAGGACAAAAAATGGACGCAGGAAAGAAGAACTAACAAGACCGTTTGGGGAGATTTTAGCAATCTATTTAAAGCCTTACGTAGTAGTCGATTAAAAAGGCTGTGGGTCAGTCATCAAGAAGGGGGCTAAGACAAATGAAGCAACGCAGAGTCTCCAATAATCTGATGATTTTTCTCTCTTAGTTTAGTTAATGCAAAATGGAACAGGTCCGCCTTCACGTGGATGCCAGGGTCTTCATCAGGACGAGGTCCATTGAATTCTACCGAAATAAGAACAGGGGGAAGAGATCAATTTCCAAAGTGTTTATAATTGGAGGAAGGAAAAAAGAGGTAGAGTCTGGTTTATGGCACATTATCACACTTTGGAAATCGACCCCTTTACCAATGATGGCTGTAGGACCAAAACCTTCTGCCCCTTAAATAGGCCAAGCCCATGTTTATCTTTCATGAAATTTCCAGTGTCCTAGTGTCTGGCAACAACACATCCACTGGCACCACTACTAGTGATGTCACAGAGATCATGCATTAAAGCTCAAATATGCATGGTGTGATTTACATATTGGAAAGCAGTCCTCAAATATCTACGTGGTTGCTAGGACAAAAAGCTTGAACGTTTTGGAGGCAGTCAAAATCCTAGATTTCATTGATGTTTTGCCTCTTGGTTCAATGAATGGGTCGCTATATATCTTTTACCTATATATATTGACATTTTTAGGTCTCGCCTGGTGTTAGCAGCGCACATGCGCTGCTCTCACCATGCGAGGGCTTCTTGGAATCAATACGGTTCGAGAAGTTCAGTTTCTGCTCTGTCCCTAAATTTAATTGGCGAGCGTCATTTACCGTCATTAATTATGCTGAACAGAGTGTGCTCATTGTACCGGAGGCTTTTCAGTCCCTCCTGGTTACCGCCTTGTCCTCTTTTGACCACGCCCACCGGGATTGGATCTTTCACTGGCAGCGTGAGACGGTGGGTTTTATAATGACTGGCCGCACTTTTTTTTTTTTTTACTATTGCGTGCGTTCGCACAGTCGCGCGGCGTGGCGACAGCTGTTTGTGTTCTTGTTACATTTTCACGGCGTCCACTTCAGGGACACCACGCTCTGTTTGTGTTTGGTTTTTTTAACTTGGAACTGAGCGCGGCGCCGCTTCACGGACAACGCGCTCGGTTTATTTATATATTTCTTAACTTTAACACTGAGCGCAGCGCCCGCTTCAAGGACACCGCGCTCAGTGTTAAAGTTAAGAAATGTATAAAGAAACTGAGCGCGGTGTCCGTGAAGCGGCGCTGCGCTCAGTTTTAAACTTAAGCATTTGCTATGCAATCGAACCTATTGCATTGCAAATGCTTGTTTTCTGAGCTTTCACGCGCGCGCTTCAGCACCAGCACTCTCATTCCCTGCAGGGCTGTTTGCATTGCTGAGATGCTTCCTGTGCTCTCCCTCTGCGAGCAGCGGCGCGCGCAGGGGCCATCTGTTTTTTTCTGAGCTTTCACGCGTGTGCTTCAGCACCAGCACTCTCATTCCCTGCAGGGCTGTTTGCATTGCTGAGATGCTTCCCGTGCTCTCCTTCTGCGAGCAGCGGCGCGCACAGGGGCCATCTGTTTTTTTCTGAGCTTTCACGCGCGCGCTTCAGCACCAGCACTCTCATTCCCTGCAGGGCTGTTTGCATTACTGAGATGCTTCCCGTGCTCTCCCTCTGCAATGTAACCTTTCCCCGCTGCACTCTCGTCGTCTGTCCCATGCAATGCTTGGACCTCTCACGCAGGAGTGAATATGTCCCTCACTCAGTGCTGGATGACTTTTTCCCAAGCAATCCTGGGGTCTCTTAAAATGTGGCACTGTCTCAGATACAGGGCTGTTTCTTTCAGTGTTGTGGGTCTCTCTCAAGTAGTGTTGGGGTCTCTCATAAAATTCGGAGGTCAGCCCCCTTTCTAGTGCAGTGTAGCATGTCTCTCTCCTGCAGTGCCGCGGTCTCTCCGCAGAAGCGCAGTCTGGCTTTTTTCTTAAGCGTGGTCTCTCGCCTGTACTACTGTCTCTCTCCTGCAGTGTGGAGAGACACTTCCAGGCAGTGCAAGGTGTCTCATGCAGTGCCGGAAGTTGCTCGCGCGCAGCGTAGATGTCTCTCTCGTGCAGTGCTGCCAGGCTCCTGCGCCGTCATCTCTTTCGTTGATGCTTTTCTTTCACGCGCTCATGCAGTGCTAGAATCACTCTTACGCAGTGCTGGGTGTCTCTCTCCTGTAGTGACTGTTTTTCATGCAGTGCTTTCTTTTCCCGCCCCCTGGTTTTGGAACAGAGTTAAAATGAAGTCGGGCTGCAACTTGTGAGCTTCGCTGTGTACAGGACGGGCCCTCCCCCAGAAAGCGCTGGACATGTCACTTCCCCTCCTCCTCTCTCTGTACTCTCGCCCTCTCTCCTCTTGTATCTCTCCACCCTCTTTCCTCGCCCAGCCTGTCTCTCGCTTTGCTTCCATAGACTTATCTCAATCTCAATTTTATTTTATACATACTTTTTGTTCCTTACCACTCTCCTTTCTCCTTTCTGCTCTTTTCCCTACCGCCCTCTAGTTTTTTTCACGGCTCGCCACATTTAATCTTTCTCAAAAATCTTTAATCAAAAATATAGATAAGAACGGAAAGACTGCTGCCTTGCCACGTGACCCTGGTTGTAATAGGAAATGAATCATGAATAGTACTTGACATAGACCTTGAAAGCCTAAAGCATGTGTTGTGCACATCCAAGTGACAATGCGGAAAGAAAGCCAATAGCTCTAGATAAACGCTTAAAAGATCCTAAAGGCGAGACCTATTGGCTATGCCAATGCTTGTTTCAAACTGCTGCACAGACTTTCCTGTTGCCAAACATCCCAGCTGTAAAATACAGAAAAGTGGTCCAGATGTTTATGTTGATAGAACCTACTGGTCCTGTACCACATGGCTTCATGTCATGGTGGCATTGCCAGCGTCAAGGCAGCAACATGGCTCAGAGAGCCGGAGGCTTATCACTCGCATCCACTGTGAACTGCAGGTCCTACACTCGCATCCACTGTGAACTGCAGGTCCTACACTCGACTCCCCTCTTGCCCATCCTTCCAAGGTTGATTAATGATGTGACAATACTTGTGTGATTGTTAAATCTCTTCTTTACAATTTTTAAAGAATGGCAGTGGGAAGCTATATGAAAGCAGGGTGTTTTATTTAATGCGAAGGTTGGACTAAATTTATTTTTTGGATTCTCTGGCATATGTTAGTTGGGGCAGGTACTGACTGTCAAAAAGGAGACTAGCGAGGCTTGACAATCCGTAACAGTTTAAGTTTAATTAAACAATAACTGCCAGGAATAGCAGCCACATCTCTTCCAGTTGTGTGCTGGAATTCAACTTGCATTAGGTACATGGCATTCTTTATACTGTACAGCGGGTGCAGTAAAGAGAAGCTCGTCCCCCTTTGGGCAGGAAATACTGGTACAGCGGGCCATAAATTGCATTAGACTCTTGATCCTAACCTGGTAGAAGGGGCCATAAATCCCAACTGGAGGTCCATTCTGAGATGGTCCAGGTAGCCGGATGTGCTGTGTGTGTGTGTGTTATCTAGGGTGACTCTTACTACTAGGCATTGTTTGGGTTTTATCTGATAAATGTGACTGACCGGCTGCTCTGGTATCACGTCCTTGGGCCGAATGTAGGCTCTCAGCGAAGCATTTGTGTTTGAGTGTGTGCATCTGACTCGTTTCTTTAGGTATTACAGACTGGGGCCATATGTGATTTACTGCTGAAGTCTTCCAGGAGTGTTTGAGGCTTGTTCCATATCTGGTGTTTCCATCACGGGAAGCGCTAGGGGTGGACAGAGGGCAGCTGTGCTATGTTGAGCTGATAAAGGGTCAGCCTGATACTGTAACAAGTGTTTTATTGTGAATTTGGGTAGCGCAGGCAACAGTTGCTCTGCGGTGTCCTGGACTTTTAAAAGTGGGTCCTTTTTATAAATCTATCTGATGCTAACATGTTTAATATCACTAACTTTGGTATGCAGCAGATGGAAGACCGGTTGTGACGGCCGTTTTTACTTGAGCTTAACAAGGTCAAAACTGGTTATACAGGCAAAATATTATTTTCTCACGGGGAGATATAACATATATGTAGTAATAATTTATGCACATTGTTAAATTTGATATCCTAAGTTGGAAAAGAACCCATGCTGCAAAGTGGTTCTACGTCATCTGGCACTACAGACGGTACTGACTCAGTTTGCTTTTTCAGACTTTGTTTTACTTTCCTCATTTGAAGTTGAGATATAAAGCTGTCTCACAGCAATGATAATTTGTACGTGTGTCCGTCCCATGGCACATATAGAGATTCCATTATGAACATATTCGCACTGACTTTTCATTTCACACTACACCTTTAGAAACTTCAGCTGTGAATGCAACGACGTCCGGTGGTACCCGCTAATGCTGTGAACATCTGAAGATGTGATCCTTCTGAGCCGCCGTACTGCGCCTCCTCCGTCAGAAACCCAAGCCGAGCTATTTATATCGCGTGGGATTGTATGAACTGCACCGCTTTGCAGTCTGCTCACGGCGCGCCTGCCTGTGTGCAAGGCCAGATTGATTCTGATAAAGCTTGGGACTATATTTCTCCCTCCGAAGGTCGAGATAAATAAAGTTTTGCTGACACTTGCTAATCCCAGTGCAGGAGCCGCACATACCGACGAGATGCACATTGTGCAGTGCACCAGCCTCCAGTCTCTGCAGTATGCTTTATGAATACACAATGAACTAGCTCCGTGCAGGCTTCGCCAGCCAGCCTAAGTCACACCAAATGCTTTCTACAGCGCGTCACCCCGTACACAGATGAGCATTTCAGACTGAAATACATGTGGACATGAAAGTGCCATTATTAGCAACTAATGTGAATTCCCATAGGGCCGATTCACAAACATTTCAAAGAAAGTCTGACAATTCTGAATGAAAGGTTTCCCTTTACTATTTCCCAGCGCTAGTCATGTGTTTTTTGTTGCAAATCATGAATTTTCACGCGTAGTCCACTTTCTCGTCACCCACTCCTGAAGTATGTTCTCCTGGCTGAAAATATGCAGGCGTAAAGGCCCTGGTAATGCACATAAGAACATAAATCACAAATGTTTGTATCCACAGGTAAAGCTTGTGTTTTTTCATTTTGTGAAACACATTTCCCTGTGCCTTTCAAAAATGTGGCGGTGTTTAGAGAACATTTTCAGCCTGTTTATGCATTTGCACATTTTTTTGTAAGTATGTTTGCTTCTAGAAACTGGCTAGAAAACCATTGGTAAGGTCTGTCAATATTTATAAAGTTATGATGGGGGTTTGGGGGTTGCTTACCTTCCTAAAGACCCATAAACTTAGAAGTGCTGAAAATCCGCCTACTTGGCAGATTTTCAATGATACCATGTGCCATCGGCAGATGTACATCTTGCATATCCTGATTTTTTTCGACCTGGAATCTGTGATTCTAAATCAAAGATCATTTATTGGGGCATATATGATAAGGATTTATTATTTGTATTGTTTTGAAATTGCTGATGCTGCCACTGCTTAATACAAAATATCCAAAAGATGATGGGAGGCTGCTTGCAATAAGTCTAACCACAGGCACGAGCTCGGGGTAGAACTCCAACCCATCGTTCTTTTGATCACCATGCCACCTCAATTTGGACCCAGCCATATGAAAATCAGTCTTGACCCTGTTCCTAATGGGAACAGTCCAGCCTGAACTGCCAAGCAAAGTCCTACCTGATTTACACAAGCAACCCAGGACTGGTTTTGCCCTAGTTATATGGGCTCATCAGCCGGGTACAGTTTGGTTCCAGTGACACAGTGAGCATGGGAACCCACGTCTGGGAATACCCATGCCACTTAGGGCGGTACATAAAACACACAATAGACGACTGGAGGCTGCTTGCAATAAGTCTAACCACTGGCAATCACTCGGGGTAGCACTCCAAGCCATTGTTCTTTTGCTCACCATGCCTCCTTAGTTTAGACCCAGCCATATGCAAATCAGTCTTGACCCTGTTCCTCATGGGAACATTCCAGCCTGAACTGCCAAGCTGGGTCCTCCCAGGACCGGAACACAAGCATCCCAAGACCGATTTTGCTCTAGTTATGGGCTCATCAGCCGGTAAAAGCTTGGTTTCAGTGACACAAAATACCTTTATCTGTCCTGTACCTAGCAAATAAGAACACCATTTTATTTGAATGTATTTGTGTTAACCAGACACGCTGGATCCTTAACACAAGGCTTTTGGTGTCCCATAAACCCCTTGCATCGCAACCAGTATTGACATTAATACCTTCTGGTAGCTAATGGGACACAATATGATTTAAATGCTAATTAAAACAAACAGAGAATGCATATTTTGGATATTTAGGCTGTATTTAGACTATCTTTGTGCCTTTTAATTTGTCTGGATTTGAGTAGTAGGTGTTATTGATTATTATGCGTCTAATCTGAGTCAGGATTTTATTGTGTATATGTTTAGACATTTGTCTGCAGTTAAATCAGTGAAGAGCATAGTGGTTGAGCCAAGTTACATTTGATTTTTGCTATAATTGTGTCCTCTAAGTCCATCTAAAGCAATGGAATGAAGGTACAGTGTACCCACAGACTGATTTATGCTAAGCACAGACTAGACTAGAGGTCCCTAGTACCTCTCAATCATGTACTAGTTCTCATGCAGAATTACCAGTCTTTGGCAGAAGGACTATTTCCACTATGATTATTGCATAGTTAGTATTGAAACTGATCTAAAATGGAGAGTCACTCCAGACATTAGACC
The DNA here is from genome assembly GCA_963921515.1 of Calotriton arnoldi. Taxonomy (NCBI): domain Eukaryota; kingdom Metazoa; phylum Chordata; class Amphibia; order Caudata; family Salamandridae; genus Calotriton; species Calotriton arnoldi. The sequence continues at coordinate 2,802,046 of CAWUFW010000748.1, forward strand.
AGAGGCAAGTCATATTATCCTTTACTTTTGAAAGAGTCCATCCATTTTTGTGCCTGCATTTTGACAACTGACCTGCGAGGAGTCCCATTTCTTGCAGTAGACTTTGAGTTAGCTTTGTTTCCAACCTATTGACTTTGTTTGAGCAGCCTCTTTTGGGCATTAGTTTGAGACTGTCAGTCATGTCTTGACTTAGCTCAGTGAAGTATTTATCTCTCACTGAATACTATTGGCTGGCTGAGTAGATCCTTTCATCTCCCTGTGCTTGCTTGCATTGAACTCCATGAGGGACTACTTTACGTCTAATAGCCCTCTCTGTATGGTTCTGCTGACTCCGTTCCATGTGTGTGGCTCTTTTCCTCTGCAGTTTCTTCTCTCTGTTCCCTCCCTTGCTCCCTCCTTGCCCTGTGCGCTTTTCCTCTGTCACCTTCTCGTATCTCCCTCCTCTATGTGCTCCTACTACTTCCCCCCCTCCACTAGCTCTTCCCTTCCGATGACTTCTTATAAGTGCCACTTGGACTGGTTTTTTTTTCGTTTCATAGAAATGAAAGGCAGACTATATTGAAGTTACCTAACCTTGAATACCATTTTGTTTTTGTGTTAGGAGGAGGTCAATTGGCAAGGTAGCCTTTATTTTACTCCTCTTTCTGTATCATATAGACACAAGAACTATGACGGAGCTCCTTTACAAATCAATATTAACCTGAAATAGAGGATCCTTTCTTTTCTTGTGTGGTTTTAATGCACTTATGCTGCAAACCCAGTCCTGTTGGCTTTACCAGTGATTGTTTGTTTTAGTTGTGGTGCTCAGGTGCCACAATGAGAACTTATTTACAATTTTGTAGTAAAACTGGTGCCCAGATCAAGAACTGGAAAAAATTCTTCATGTTTTGTAAGGGCTTCTGTTGCTGTGCATGATGACCGTGCATATCGGGGTAAGATGGATGCACTGGTGCTGTTTAATGCAACTCAGTGTAACATTGGTGCAGGGTTCGCTTGGTCCCTGCAGTAGTTGAAGCATGTCTCGTGTTGTAGTTCTTTTTCAGCGTCATTAATATTTCTGTGTTTTTTCTTGCTACTTTTGCCCTTTTACTGCTGTGCACAATTTATACTGCTGTTATCAACCTTTCCTGCGATTTTAAGGTTTGTTTCTTTAATTCTTCACAACTCGCCTTCGGAGCTTGATTAGAACTGAGTAACCATGGCACAATCATGTTAATCTCTTTAAAGAGATCCCAGACACCTGACTTTCAAAAAGTCTTTTCTTATTCACTGGCTGACTGCTGGAGGTCTAAAGAGACAGTTAAACAGAATGTTAGAATTAATTATACCTTACGTACACACGGGTCCACAAAACAGAAATTTAAGTTGCTTTATTCTCTCAAGCCTTCCCACAAAATAAGCCCCGAGCCACATGATGGCTCATAACACTTGCACTTTAGCAGAACTTTTAAGCCTCACGAACAATGGCATCTTTTTAAATGTTATTTTAATGCAATGGTTTTAATTAACTTATGCAAATAAATAAACTTCAAACTTTTCAAGTCTTCTTTTAGAAATATCAAAAGATTGATCTGCGTGATCTGCAGCACCCTTGATAGTGATTCTGCATCATGTGAGTGTTGAGCGCAGTTCGCGGGGCGCTTTCACCCCACAGCAGGATTCGCGTTGTGGCGTTGACTGTTTTAAAAAACTTTTCAGCTATCTCCTCGGGAGTGTCTTGCAGCATGTAGAGGGATTTTGGCAGCACAATCATTGTATACAGTGCTGCGGTCCCCATCAGCCACTACGGGAGTTTCCTATATTGCTCTAGATCTGGTTTGTATTAATTTAGGATTCGGCGCAGATCACGGTGCATGAATTCTTTAGGGTCAGTTGTAATGAATATACTCCGATATTTAAAATCCTTGTTCGTCCATTCTAGGGGTAGCCCCATGCCGCCGGATGGTGGGGCACCAGTTAGCGAATATGCCACAGATTTGTGCCAGTTTATATTTAGGCCCACATACATTGCAAATATTTTAAGGATTTCCTGCTTCCTTGGAATTGAGCTTTCGGGATCTGACAGGTATAGCAATAAGTCATCTGCGTACAGAGCAATGACATCTCAAACTTGAATATTTGACTGAGCCTCCGTTCTCTCGGTTTTTAATGCTGCTACCTGTGTTAATTCATCGCAACAGTTTTTTAGCACGCCCTGTACCACTAGAGCAGCGGTTGTTAAACTTTGGAATTCTGTGGACCCCATTCAACCACTATTGAAAACCAGCGACCCACTGCCGAATCCATTTCAATGATTTGAACCTCAAAAAATACACAAAACTACAGAAGCACGTACACATTAAACAACTACAGAAATTATGAATTTGTTTTAGTTCATAAACAAAAATATATACAAATAACATTTTTACTGGACAGTTAGAGTGTTTCAAAATTTGATTTGATTTCTAAAAGACAAAGTACTATGCTGGACTCTAACATAACTTTGTGTCTTTTGCTCCTAATGCACCTTCTTTTTGTCCGCGCATACTAGTGTCTCAGGTGAGGCCACCAGCCGCACATGCTACTTTTTGATGTACGTGCGCGGTTACCATGAATCCAGCTAAAGATATACAAACGTTCAAATCCCTAATTGGCCATAGAGCACGTTGAAATTTTCAATTCTACTTTTTTTAATGTGTGCATTCTTAACCTGCTAACGGATCACTGCTTAAGAACCGCTGCTCTAGAGCATTGCACTCTCACTTCACACATACTTTTAACACCCTTGTCTCTTTGCTAATGTAGGCAATGATTATGTTTGTCATTTACTAAATCAACTACTATCCAAGGACCTGAATATCTTAAACCTTTGTAGGTATTTTTGGCGTCTTGTTATGAAATGATTTGCACTCCAGTCTTGATTCGTTTCTTATCGCCTTCTATGGTTTAGACAGTCATTTGCTAACCAATATTCAATAGTCTTATTATAAACATAAGTCAATAGGAACCCCCCTTTTTTTTTTATCTCCGGGAAAAATAACAAAGCATTTAGTTAGAGAAGCAGAACCAATGCTGATGTCATTTCACAACAAAAGCAGAAAACCAATTTTTCCACTGAAGAGCTACACTAGGTCGGAGTGGTAAAGGTGTGTGTGTTTCAGTGCTTGAGACTGCTGCTGCCTGCATTGTAAATTATCTGAGGAACTTCCACAGCTGTTGTATATGCTGTGCTTGCTGTTTGTAAGAGAAGCTTGCTATCCAATAGCAAGACTGCTATGGTACGGCAGCCTTCCCTCTGGACAGGTAATACCCCTAGAGAAGCTAGAAGGTTCCAGCTGTCATGGCATAATTGATGCCAAGATAGAAGATGGTCTTGACTTGGGTAAAATGCCTAGGACTCATAGAACCTGATGGAGCCTCGTGAAGTAGAACTTGACTCGGCCGCAGTACAGGCAAAAGGTATTGAATTGAGCTAACGCTATACAACAGAAGAAGGCTTAACCTCGAGGAGGGAGCAGATAAAAAATCTTCAAATCAAGAAAATGATAGGAAGAGTCCAGCACACAACAGAAAAAAAGAGCAAGAGAGGACTGACCGGTGCAAATTGGAGAAGGAGGAAACCAGAACTAATACTGAATGGAAGCCAAGAACACTGGAAAGGACTGGCAATGCTGTGCAGGAGCCATTACACAAGAAGATGCTGACTAGTCTGGAGATACAGGTGTGATGAGTCTCTCCTTAGGAATAACTCCCTTTTAAAGGTCCTTCAACTTTGGGCATGAATGGAATGTAGAGGAAATAGACTGTCAACACTTGGAACATGCTCTGTTCCATAACCTCAAAGCGCGCACTTTATCCTAGAAGAAAATACTTCACTAATACTGCTTTCCCAAGTTGTGCACTGACCTGACATGTGGATACAGTTCATTACAAGGGAGATGTATTTGTTGCTGTGGGATTGCTGTACCGTGTAGATAGCAAAAAAAGCACCACTGACTTCAGGGGACAGGTCTCCATGTCAGTCCTTTGATTGTACATTGCACTTTGTGTGATCTGATGTATACTCAAGCAACAGTTTAGTATTCTAATAAAAATGGTAGGAAAGTGATAGGAATTTTACACATGCAAGGCACAGCTTGTTTAGTTGCAGCTACCAGGAGTTCAGCATTATGGGTGGAGTACTTTGTAACCTGGTGCGAGTATTAGTTATGGAATACAAGTTGACTCGGCGTTCTCTAAAGCACTTTGTGGCGTGAGACTGGAGTCTAAGAACTTCAAAAACTCTAGACTTTGAAAAAAATGTGATGAGTTTGTTTCAAAAGTCTTGAGCGATGACTTGCAAAGAGTCCTCATCTGCTGCACGAGCCATTAACTCCTTAAGAATTTAAATAATTCCTGCGTGGCATTTTCGACTCCATAATATGGTTTGATTAATAAGCGCCTTTAGCAGCTACAGTTGATATATATATATATATATATAGATATATATATCAGCATGTGAATCCCAAAGTATCCAGCCACAGCGGCGCAACACGAGGGCACAGACTCCAAGGCAGTGATGATGGCAAAGTGTCTTTATTTAAGTATCAATGTCCAAAATATATATATATATATATATATATATATATATATATATATATATATATATATATATATATATATTTTCACAAAACCTTCTGAAAGAAGGAAAAACAGGTCGCCTTCCGGACTGGTGATTTATGATCCCTATATTTTAGATCGTTTTTTCAGGTAGAAAAGCCACACCGACACGTTTCTTTCTCCACTGAGAACTTGATCACTTCTACCGTGATCAAGTTCTCAGTGGAAAAAACGATCTAAAATAAAGGGATCATAAATCACCAGTCCGGGAGTGCGACCTGTTTTTCTTTCTTTCAGAAGGTTTTGTGAAATAGAATTCTGGCATGTCTCAGCCAGAGATCTTGCACCGAGTGTGAAGCGCCGAAGGGATCAGCAACCTTGAGCCGGAGTTGGAGGGGATAGATATATATATATATATATATATATATATATATATATATATATATTGTCAGATTCTGGTTTTTATTTGCGCAATTTCCTCTTAAGATGATCAACCACTTGCTTTAATTTAGCAAGCTGATGGGAAAACTGTTTATTATGTTCTTTTCTGATTCATACATTCTTTATCCACAGGAAAGCCACTGTATGTAAAGTGTTTAAACATGTTGTATTAAATTGATCTGGTATTACTGTGGGTGTAGACGTTATACAATTTGCATAGCTGAAGAGAGTGTAGCATCCAAGACATTATCTCTAAAGACCTAAAATAACTTCCACCTAACCTCATTTTTTAAGTATTTATGGGTGCCTTCCTTCTAATTATGCGGTGTTATCTAGTTATTTTGTGGCAGTACAATATTAAACTTTATCATGTAGGATCGGTCTAGGACAATGACACTATGGACTGTTTCACTGTAGTCAAGTTAAAATCCTACACGAAGTCTAAAAGATGCCCAGACGCATGAGTGGGGCCATTTAGTCCACAGCCTTAACCAGGAGTTCTCAATCAATCTAAAAATGCTATAGTTGGAAATCTGCTTTCATCTAATCAGACATCAATATCACGAAGGTTCAGATCTGTTTACTTACTGATAGTAATTTGGTACGGTAATTTGGCAAATCCATTAGAAAATATGCACAGTAGTATGGTGACCGATATATCACTTCTACTGTATTAGACAAATCTATACACTACTGCAATTGTCAGTTGTTCAAATGATAAGAGGGGAGATATTTACTTTAAAAAAATATGAAATGTTTAGGTAACTATATATATTTGACAATATACCCCTCGCTGTACATTCTAATGATATTGCAAGTCTTCGAGGAGTTCTGTGACCATAAAGAAGCCACTGACCAAGTCACTGTGTAAGGTCTTGGAACTCCGAGGTGACTTGCCAGATCCTCTATGATGTACTCTTAGTTGTAGGGAATAATATTCCATATAATAAATGGATGTTTCTACCATGGCGAGACAGATCACCATTTGTGCCATGTCATGCTTCGGTAGGTATGCAATCCACTTTTTAAGTCTCGCCTAGCGTTGCAGCGCGTATGCGCTGCTCGCGTAGTGAGACATATTGGGGTAAAAGTATTTTAGGAGAAGGAGTTGTAATCCCGCCCATGCTTTCTATTGGGCAATGTCAATATTTATTTAAAACCCTGTCTTGTGATTGCTCTGCAGGGTTTTTGGTTACCGCCCTGTGGCTTTTTTGTACACGCCCTTGGGACACCGAGTCTACGGCGTCTCTCAGTTTTATGGTTGTTCTGTTATCTGAGGAGGCGTGTCAAGGGAAGTTTCAGGGAGAGTTCAGCAAGCTTTAGCTTTTGCATGAAGCAGACGAGCCAGTCCGGCTCTCTCATTGGCCATGTATTACTGATCACGCTGCCTTCACGCCGCATTCTGCCTCTTTTCTCAACCTTTCACTGTCTCCCCCGCCCTCCCACCTTCAGCCTCTTCCTCTGCAGTCTCCGCTGGACCCGCCCTCCCTTGGCATTGGTATGCACAGCGCCCTCTCTCCACCAGCCCCTCCCCCGCCACCTCTCTGCCTCCCTCCCTCCTCCTCGCCTCTCTCCCATGACTCGGAGGAGCTCCCCAGCCCGCCGGGCCCTCTGCCGGCCGCCATGGCCCTCCGGAACGACCTGGGCTCCAACATTCCCAGCCCCCCAAGGCCCGGGACCCGTCCTTGGCCTAACCATAAACCCCCTGCTAGGCTTGCCCCCCCAGCCTCTTCCTGGTCCAGCAGCAGCACCCGGAGCAGAACCAGTACCAGCTGCAGGACTACGGCTCGGAGGAGCTCCCCAGCCCACCGGGCCCTCTGGAACAACCTGGTTTATTTAATTATTTTTGAGCGCGGTCCGCTAACTTTAGCGGCCGTGCTAGGTTTATTTATTTAATTATTTTTGAGCGCTGTCCGCTGTGTTAATCCTTTGCCGTTGTCGTGGGTTAAGCTAATGACTTCAGTGGCATGTGGCCAGGCGCACAGTACATATATATGCATGCACATGGGGCACGGTGCTGTAGTCATAAAACAGACACTTGTACAGTAGTAAACAGTAGACCCAAATATCCGCACTCAATTTCTGCGTGTGTATGCGTAAATTTCTATGTGCGATTGTCACAGTGACTTTGTATTACGTGTGCAATGGGTCATTTAAAACATACTGCATATCGGACATTTAACTCAAAGCATGCAGTCATGCTGCGTTCTATACTCCTTGACGCCGCACTGTGTACTGGCTTACTTCATGCAGTCATGCTGCTGCTGCACGGCAGGCTCGGGGTGAGAAGCAGCGCAGGTGCTGGCCCTGGTGGGGCGCACTCTGAAACGCGGAGATAGACACACAAATTGCGCTTCATAAAACCTTTCAAATTAATATTACAGAAACCCAATGGAACACGTTATTCTCAAGTGAACTACCAGTGGGTTAAAATGGCGTTTCCAGTTCTTCTTTACCGGCAGTTTTCAGCTCTGCCTCTTCTCTCACCCTTTCACTGTCTCCCCCGCCCTCCCACCTTCAGCCTCTTCCTCTGCAGTCTCCGCTGGACCCGCCCTCCCTTGGCATTGGTATGCACAGCGCCCTCTCCCGCAGCCCCTCCCCCTCCGCCTCCCTCCTCCCCTCTCTCCCGTGACGTCTCATCTCGATGCCTTCAGAATGATGCCCAAGCCCTCCGCTGCTGCCCCCCGAGGCCCAGGACCCGTCCTTGGCCTGACCATAAACCCCCTGCTAGGCTTGCCCCCCAGCCTCTTCCTGGTCCAGCAGCAGCACCCGGAGCAGAACCAGTACCACCAGTACCAGCTTCAGGACTATGGCTCGGAGGAGCTCCCCAGCCCACCGGGCCCTCTGCCACCCGCCATGGCCCTCCGGAACAACCTGGTTTATTTAATTATTTTTGAGCGCGGTCCGCTAACTTTAGCGGCCGTGCTAGGTTTATTTATTTAATTATTTTTGAGCGCAGTCCGCTGTGTTAATCCTTTGCCGTTGTGGGTTAAGCTAATAACTTCAGTGGCATGTGGCCAGGCGCACAGTACATATATGTGCATGCACATGGGGCACAGGGCTGTACTCATGAAACAAACACTTGTACAGTAGTAAACAGTAGACACAAATATCAGCACACAATTTCTGCGTGTGTATGCGTAAATTTCTATGTACGATTGTCACGGTCACTTTGTATTACGTGTGCAATGGGTCGTTTAAAACATAGTGCAATTATATCCGACATTTAAATAATTGCAATATTTATAACATTCCATTCAGCGCCCAGAGATGGTGTCTTCCGCTGCCAGCACTATACCATTCTTTCATTCCCTCCTTCATGAGGTCGCTAACCCTGGTCCAGTGATCTCAGGTCCTGGCAGGAAGGTAAAGAGCTGAAAGTCTCCACAGCGCCCTGCAAAGCAGCCCCCGGGCCACTCCGCTTCAGGACAAAAAAACATATCACTTTTTTGTAGTGTGAAATGTTGGGAAAGAATGAAAATAAGAAGTGAATGGTTTAGGAGTTATGACATGTGGTGCAAGCACAGGCATCTTTGCTGTTTTATGTTACTTAAAGGTGCATTCCTTCAGAGGAGTGCCGGTCTCGCCCTTCGCTGCTTGGTATTGGATGCCTCGCCACTTTCTTCCTCCTTGTTTTTAAATGATGATGGATTCCTTTGGTGGGGGTGCGGTGTTCAGCGTTCCCACCACGGATGTCTTCAGTCAGTGCTGGTAACAGGATAATAAATGCAGCTCCTGTTTCACACCCACGCCCCCGCCTGCCTCCTTGTGCACATGCTGGGGTGGGGGCAGGGGATACCTACAGCAGACTCTTCCCCACACTTGACATGTTGTCACTTGACAGGAGCCCATGTGTCGTGAGCACCCATCTGCTTTTTAGGTCTCGCTGCATAGGCAAAAAGACCTTTAGCAATCGCTTCAGCTTTTCAGCCAAAAACGTGCACGCGTTCCATTGCCTTCAATGGCAACGCGTGCACGTTTGGCGATTCACTTGCGGGAGCGAGCGGCACCATATGGTAGCAATTATCGCTCCTGGCGCTGCTCGCTCCGGCAAGTGAAACGCTTTCACTTTTGCTGACACTTTTTAGGTCTCGCCTGAGCCAGCACATGCGCTGCTCTGGCGAGACTTTTAGTAAGTGCGCTTTTGAAAATGCTGCAATGGCCTAGAGCTTGCGATTACGCGCGCGGGTGCGCGCGATCAGACGCCATCTGGCTTCCCTTGCCATCTGGCTTCCCACCCTTACACTCGCAGCGGCTTTCATCGCTCGCGATTACTTTCACTTTCGCAGCAGTGTCACTTTCACGGCCGCGCGGCCAATGCTTGTTTACATTTCCGAATGAGCCCTCCATACGAGTGCATGTGTTTGTCTTCTCCCTGCACCGTATTGCCATTCAGGAGGCTTTTCTTTGTATTTATTCATTATGTTGGGTCTTTTATGTAGAGCAAACATGAGGCGAGAGTATTGGAGTGCTTTTCACCCACCGATGTTGTTTTGAACGACCTTCCTCCCCCCACCCCCCCTGCTTTTAACCCATCACGTCCTCCTCTAAGCTCCCGCGACTAGCCTCATGGCCACCCTCCTCTCTCAAGTCCTTTTCATTTCCATACAGGCACTTTGACTTTTTATTTTCTCACATTTTTTTGCTGCAATTATGTAGCGCAAACTCGATTCCGATGGTATTGGAGTCCTGTGTTTGTCTTCTCCCTGCACCGTATTGCCATTCAGGAGGCTTTTCTTTGTATTTATTCATTATGTTGGGTCTTTTATGTAGAGCAAACATGAGCCGAGAGTATTGGAGTGCTTTTCACCCACCGATGTTGTTTTGAACGACCTTCCTCTTCCCCCCTGCTTTTAACCCATCACGTCCTCCTCTAAGCTCCCGCGACTAGCCTCATGGCCACCCTCCTCTCTCAAGTCCTTTTCATTTCCATACAGGCACTTTGACTTTTTATTTTCTCACATTTTTTTGCTGCAATTATGTAGCGCAAACTCGATTCCGATGGTATTGGAGTCCTTTACATGAGCACCACTTACCTTACACAGGAACACTTTCATTTTGAAAGCATGTTGCACAGCGGCGTTAGCTGCTGTACAAGTTGGCTTACAGTTTAAAAAAAAAAATGCTGCACCCTGCACCACATTGCCATTCAGGGGCTTTTAGTCGTATTTTTTTAAATATGTTGGCGCATTTATGTTGCGCAGACATGACCCGAAGGTATTGAAGTGCTTTACATGAGTACCTCTTACAATTCACAGGGACACTCAGCGATTCACCACCCCCTTTGTTGTTTTGAACGACCCCCTCCCTTTTAACCCACTATGTCCTCCTCCCTGCTCTCGCAACCTCCCTCCTGACACCCACCCTCCTCCCTTATGGCCTTCCAGACACTTTAATTTTTATTTAATACTTTTTTTTGCCACATTTTTGTAGCACAACTTCGATCTAAAAGGTATTGGAGTGCTTTACATAAGCACCACTCACATTACACAGGAACACTTTCATTTTTAAAACATGTTGCACAGCGGCGTTATCTGCCGTACATTATGGCTTACAGTTTTTAAAAAACGCTGCACCCTGCACCACATTGCCATTCAGGGGCTTTTATTCGTATTTATTTATTATGGTGGTGCATTTATGTAGCGCAAACATGACCCGAAGGTATTGGAGAGCTTCACATGAGCACCACTTACATTTCACAGGGACACTCAGTGACCCACCACCCCCTTCTGTTGTTTTGAATGACCCCTTCCTTTTTACCCACCACATCCTCTTTCTTGCTTTCGCGACCTTCCTCGTCACACCCACTCTCATGTCCTTTCAGGCACTTTGATTTTTATTTAATTACCTTTTTGCAGCATTTATGTAGCGCAAACTCGATCTCGAAGGTATTGGAGTGCTTTACATAAGCACCACTTAAATTACACAAAGACACATTCATTTTTAAAACATGTTGCACAGTGGTGCTAGCTACTTTACAACATGGATTGCAGTTTACGTCTAAATCTTTTTATTGATAAAGACAAAAATGCAACGAAACAATACAGTGCCATCTGGGGAAAGCCAAGCAAGGTGTGCAAGACAATAAGGCACAAAACAACAAGCATTGGCATAGCCAATAGGTCTCGCTTTTGGGACCTTACAAGTATTTAGTTATGCAACTGTTGCATGGCTAAACACTTATAAGGTCCCAAAGGCGAGACCTATTGGCTATGCCAATGCTTGTTTTTATAGTACTGTTTTCCTTCAGTAACTCCGTGTCGCCCCTCTGTCCTGGCTTCACTTTCCCGAACTTGTGTGGTCCGCTACTTCAGAACCGCTGTTTCACCAGAGGCTGTGGTAGAGTTTTCAGGGTGGGGTTGCAGAAATCAATACTGTCTTTGCCAAAGCGAGGTGAGGGGCAGCAGAACCATCTATGGCACTAATACTACAAATCCCAGAATGCATTAGGATAACTGAAAGCCCAGTAATATAACAACATATTTCCCTCTGCATTTGCCTTTTCTTGCCGCATAATTTACTCAACCCTACCACATAATTTGGCCCTCTCTTGCCGCATAATTCCAGTGGCCCTGGCTATTGATTTAGTTGCATTACTCTAGTGTGGAGCAGCACAGCAGCGCCTTGGACTGTTAGTGCTGTAGGTGGGCGTGGCTGAAGTCCCGTAGCATTAAATGGCAGAGCTGCATCTTGAATGTCCGGTGGGTGATGGTTGTGTTGCAATAATGTCGCTTGGAACAGCACAGCAGCGCCTTGGACTGCTGGTCCTGTGGGTAGTGTGGCTGAAGTCCTGTGGCATTAAATAGCGCCGCTGCATCTTGAATGTCAAGTGCGTTGGTGGATTATTGCATTAATATAGTTTCGAGCAGCACCTTGGATCCTGGCCTCCCTGGCGTTTTTTCTGAAAAGCAATACTCACCAGGTCTCCAGTGTATTTTCTCGCCACTAGGAAGTGAAAGGGAAAGTGGGAGCTGGCGATAAGATGGCCTGCTTCGAAGGTACATCACTGCAGCAACAGAAGGCTTCTGTCCTTGCTTGGAATACAGTCCACATACATGCACTTTTCCTCTCAGAGTGGATATTGCTGGCTCAGCGCTCCACTGCTTCACCCTGTCTCTGTGGCATCCATCAACCTGAGGAAACTGTTTTCACACAGGCTGGTTCCTTTGACTTGTGAATGACTAATGACATAATTTAAGCACGTCCCATAGCATCTACTGAGGAGCAACAGAAGAGCTGCCCACTGCAAACACTAGATACAGATCGGGCAAATGCTCAATTTTAACCCACCCCTCCACCTGGAAAATGAGCTCACACTCATGTAAATGCAATACAATAGGTTCCGCATTTACAAAACTTTTAGCAATTGGCATTTTAAATTACAATGCCTTTTATTTATGTTTTACAAAAAAAAAACCAATGACATTTACAATAACAATAGCTCAAAATAATGTCAGTGCGAGACCTATTGCATTGTAAATGCTAGTTTTTCTTTGCTTTCATGGAGTTGTAGTTTTATTTTTCACTAAGGAAAGACCCTCAATGCAAAGACAAAACAATGTTTGGATTGCCTAATCTGTGGCAGTTCAGAGCACTGTGCAACTTTAAATATCTTACTTCCCTGGCTGGCCTGAGAGCAATAGTCCTCTTCCTCATTTCGTATGTACTTGCATGCATTCTGGATTTCTTTGTAGCAGTCTGGCTGGCATGCAGAAGGAGGACGTTTGTGGCATAAAAACAACACAGGTTTGCCATGCCATATGCGAGAGTCCTGGTCTGCACAACCCAGTCGCCTACATGTTTCTATATGTGGGCAAGGTTATGGGACGGGATGCCAGGCAAACTGAGGTAGGAGGGGCAAAAACGGGGGCATTAATGTAGGAGGATGTGTGTGCGCTCAAACACCTGTTTGTTGCCTTCTAATTTGGCAGTGAGTCCCAGGCGTCGTTTCCTGCGTAACTTCCATTTCTTTGTGTGGCGCATGGACCAAGTACAGATTGATTTATCTTAATTAAGGTCTGTCCGTGCTCAAGCTGTGATTGAGGTACTATCTCTTTATTCTTTTTTTTGTTTTTGTTTTGCATTTTATATAGCGCAACTCTGACCTATAGCGGTCAAATCTGAGTGTTTCAAACCAAAACATTGAAAAGCCAAATAGTAGAGCTATTTGGCAGTGGCAATGTTTTCTTTGCCATGTTGTATGTACAGTGGCATGGCTGCTGTGCAGCATGGTTGAAAGTAAAAAGAAAAAAAAGCACTATAAAGCTGCCAGGATTGACTATGTGATAGCACTTTAAAAACATTTTTTTTTAGCCATGCTGCACAGCAGATGCGCTGCTGTACAATATGGCTAAAAGAAACCTTGACAAAGCCAATAGATCTCGCATAGGCGAGACCTGGTGGCTTTGCCAAGGCTTGTTTATTGATGACAGCCAGCAAAACTCTATACACCCCTGGATGAGGCTGAGGGCAGAAGTCTTGAAATGCAGCAGCTTTGGAAGGTAGTGGACGCAGGGGCGGCTCCTCCGTTATGGTGGAGGAGCGTCACCCCACTGAAAATTAAAATGATAATAAAACCATTTGATTATCTTTTGATTTTTCCTTACTGTCAGCCGAGGTTAGGGCAGGGGCGGGGCCATCCTGCCGAGCGTCACGGTTTTGGGAGGAGTGTTGGGCACTTGTAAGTGGCCATATTTGTTTGGCCGGCCGTCTTAGGCCGGCCAAACTGACAAGAGCACTCATGTTTCTCCAACCCAGCTGTGTTGCAGCAGCCGGGTTGGAGAAAAGCCCCAGGCTCCTGGGCCTGAGCGAGAGTCAACTCAGCCCGCTGAGGCCAATCACAGCCGTGATTGACCCCTGGGAGCCTGTGCAGCGTGAAAGGAGATACAAGGTGGCGGCTCAGGTGCAGGTAAGTGTTTTTGTATTTATTATTTTCCCCTCACTCCTGCCCCCAGTGTTGCCCCACCACCCCAGAAGTAGAGCAGCTGCTACTGAGTGGACTGCAAGAGGTGGGACACAGTGGTTAGCTTTCACACCCCTTGCTCCCTTCTTGAATGACTTCCTCCAATGAGAGACTCATGGGGGAAGAAGTGGAGTCCTAAAACATAACGGTTTGAAGAGTTAGTAGTGGCGTGATGCGCTGCGTGGTCAATACTAGCTTAAATATGCTATTACAAGCCAGGAGTACCTTAATTTATTTTTAAAGGCACTTTCTAATGTCATAACGTTACTACAATAAAAAAACTCTGCACCGTGTGATAGGGAGATGAGTGTCTCCCAACTTACTATACAATTGTAATGCACCATGCAGCCTGAGAATTATTTGCATTGCATTTTGAACATAGTATTAGCGAATTTAAATGCACTAATTGTGTGTGCAATGCACTTGTTTTCTTGATGTGAAGTACATGTTTGTGGCAGGTGACTTTTTCAGTTTCTACTCCTTCCAGGGTTGGTTACAAGTAAATACGGGTGAGCCACTACATTTTCGACCCTGGCTCTTACTTTTGAGCCAAAAACGGACCAAGCTTTCATGTGTGTTTTGCCACCCACTCTTGTGCCACAATTTCTAGTCCCCCACTCACTCCACCCCTTACTCATTGCAGCAGAGGAGGGTGCAGTGCTGCCAGCCCTGGCGAGTTAGTTTTGCAGATGGGTTGATAGTGAAGCCCCTCCATAGTGCTGTGAAAGTACTTTTTTCTTAGCACTTTCATAGCACTCTGCAGGGTATAAGTAGTCAACCCATCAGAATGCCGGCCTTCTCCGGGCCGGCGAGGAAGGAGGGAGGGGGTGAATTCAAAGAGCCTGCACGGTGTGGGTTGTGTGTGAAAGTTTGCCGGCACCTGAATTCTACACTACGTTGTGTCATTTGCACTCTGTGAGCTGTCCTAGTGCTTTGTTTTTTAGGTCTCGCCTGAGCCAGCGCATGCGCTGGTCTGGCGAGACATTTAGTGAGTGGGCTTTCGGAAATGCGACCACTTTTTTTTGGCCTGGCCTAGAGCATGCGAGAACGCGCACAGTAACGCGCTTCCTCGCATGCTCCAGGCCATCTGGCTTTCCTCTTTATTGCTCCTCCCCTCCCCCACCACAGAGCGCGTCTAGCGGCCGCGCGGCCGTGTCACTTTCACGGCCGCGCGTCACTTGCTCTCCGGCTGCTCCCCCTCCCCCACCACAGCGCGCGGCCAATGCTTGTTTCACAGTGCCTACAGCTTGTACATTTTCTTCTTTCTTTCGCTTGATTTTTGCTAAGAAATTCTTCTAGCACGCCCTATGTTCTATGTTATAGAATATTCAAGGTTATATTCACTCAGCTAACACTGCTTTCGTTTCCATTCTTTACCTATAACCAGTGTTTTTACTCAACTTCATGTGTGCAATTTAATCACGTACACATTTTTGCCGTTCACACCATATTAGTTAAATTTCATAAGGAAATGCTTTCCAGCATTCTTAGTTACTCTCGATGGCCGATTGTCCAGCACCCTCCTTTCCTGTTTGTCACTGGCTGGTGCTCATTCTGCCAGTGCCTTTGCATGGGTAGGAATACACTTTTCCAAGTCACTCGAAAGCCCCCATAGAAGTTATGGACGAACCCGGCTGGCAATTTGTAACCCATCCGTGTCCCCTCGGGCGCAAGTGTTAGCTACCCCCTTACCTCCGTGTGATCCGGTCCCTCCCAGTGGGTTCTCCAAACCATTAACATTCAGCATCCCCGTTCTGTTGCGCTCCTCACGTCCCAGTCCAACGTGCTGCTTCGTGCCCTGGGATTGGCGTGTTATATGTACTCCTTCACGGCTTTCATTTCCCCAACCACCAATGCAGCGGCACAGCATAGACTCTCGGCATCCAGGAGGTATTTATCCAATTTCTTTTTTATTTCTTTTTCTTGTGCAAACTCCAAAACATTTACAAGTCACTGATCAGGTAAAAAAACAAGCATTGGCATAGCCAATAGGTCTCGCTTTTGGGACCTTATAAGTAGTTAGTTATGCAGCACAATATCCTTGGTGCAACAACATTAACTGTTACATGTTTAAACACTAATAAGGTCCCAAAGGCGAGACCTATTGGCTATGCCAATGCTTGTTTAATGCATGCAGTTGCGTTCACTAAAAGTTTTGTGCCTCTCATGAAATCTCTTGAAATCGGTATCTGTAAGTCAGTGGAGCCAATTTGTATCAACATTAAAATAGAGTACCACACCTTCCCTTAACTTTGTGATTTTTTCTAGAAAGACTTCTTGTTTCCGCTTGTTTTAACGTGTAATGTCTATTCATTCTACACAGTGTACTGATGTTGCTCCTCAAAGAAATCAAATGAGAGGGAGAGGCAGAGATACTTCTTTAGTGCCTGAGTTGCACAATGTGAAATCAGGAAACCTGTGATCAATCCGACTGCCCCTCTTGACTCAGTTTAGTGATCCTAGTCCACTGCCTGTGCCTTCTTTTCCTTTATCAGGACCTTGTTTACGATGTGTGCTGCACAAAATCCTCTCTTGCGTATATTTTATTATAATGTAACGCTGATCGATCTATGATGTCCAAGGCCACATCTAGGGTGTTTCACTAATGGTATCGGTGTCAGGACAGTGGGGGATGGGCATGAATGTTTCCAATTTCATATTTAGTAACTATCACTACTAATAAACGCCAGCCAGTCAGTGATACAGTCTAATGTACTAACGTGAAACGCTTCCATATTTGAATTCTGAAGAAGATCATATTTTTACATGATATTTGTTGGACAAGTTACTTCCCCAGTATGATCATGGCTTGTGTTATGGCTCTAAGAACCATGCTATACATTTCGCTCGCCTCTCCCGACTCTCCCTTGGCTACGTCTAGTTACAGTGAATACTGTTTACTTGGCTAGTGCTTTAATTGGGACGAAAATTGTAGGGCGTTGTATCACTGAACGGGGTATGGATTAAATAAGCATAACTAATAATGCTCTACGTGAATTGTGGCCTAAAACTTGTGATCTAGAATCCTGTGCTCACCACAGCATGCCTCTTGACCAGTACATGGGTGCATAAATCTGTTTTCTGTTAATGCTGCCAAATGCACAACACAATGAGCATATACACCTAAAATAAATCAGACCTGTTGCCTTTACCAGTGCTTGTTCGCACTGATTTCAGTTGAGTAGCAGAAAAAAGTAATGTAATTTTTCCCTTTACATCACTGCAATTTTCCCCTCTGCACTAGCCACTTACGCCCTTTTTATCCACACATCTTTTTCTCATCTGCAGGTCTCACACTTCATTTTCTTTCTCTCCATTACTTTCATTTCATCTCTCTGCTTCTGCTTGTACTTCTTTTTGTCTCCTTCCTCACACATATCGACTACACACGGAAGCACATGCACACTTCTTTTCTCTTTCCTTTGCTGCCGACCGGATTTACTCTGTCGCTTAAGCCCTTTGCACTTTCCCATAGATTCATAAATACAAATGGCACATATGTCACTATTGCTCTTAGCGCGCTCTCCAGAAAGTCCAAGTATTGGAAGACAATGTAGTCTGAAGATCCTTATGATCCATTGACATGAATGCGAGAAGCTCTCACTGCCTTAAGCCTCACCTCCATAGCTAACACACATCCGCGCCCACAACTCTCCCAGAAATCCATAGGTAACTCAGTTTGCATTATGCACTGTACAAGACTCATATATTGCATGAAAACAGAACTCCAGAAACTCATCTGGGTAAAAACTATCCTACGAAATACAGACTAATATACCTTGCAATGTGAAGTAAAACATGTGAAATGTAACTGGTACTGCCTCGCTGACTTGGGATTCCTTTAAAAGTTCTTATATTAATTGACATAAAGAAATCGGTGTTTTTTGCTTGTTAAGTCCATGTATGTTGGCTCGGTAGGGCACTGTTTCAATGTCTGTGTTTTTTAGGTCTCGGCTAGACAGCGCATGCGCTGTCTTGAAGAGACATTTTGTGTTCAATCTGTGGGCTTCAGCCTGCCATTTGCTCGCTCCATCATCGCTCTCATATCCTTTGTCCATGGCATGCATGCTTCATTCCTCTTCTTGTAATTAGCCCTCCCCTAGAGCATAAACCAAGTACTTGTGTCCATCCACGGGCTCCTGTTTTAGGAGCTACTTTTTTCTTTGTGTTTGAGAACTCTAGATGAATGCTCATGTTTTTACAAGCTCCTTGTTATCCTCCCACCCTGGCTTCATTTAGAACTATGTATAGATTGTTAAACTGCTTTTTAACTGAAAAGCAGCAAAATTGCAAGCGGGTGTTACTGGGTTTTTTTTGGTGGCGGGGGTTCTTTGCAGTTTTATATAGCGCTAACTCAACCCAAAAGGTATCGGAGCTCTTCACATGAACACCAGTTGCATTACAGACGGACACATTCATTTTTAGGCACGGAGAGATTGGGTTTTTTCCCAGAATCACAAGATGTTGAGCTTCCCTTCAAGACTTGAACCCGGTTCCCAAGCTTCAAAGGTGGATGCTCTACTTTTATTTATTAACTTTACTCTGCTCCGATGGTCTTCTGGTCTGTCAGGAGCTCGGCGTTTTAATTGTATCCCCAGCCAGTTACTACTGATAAGTTTGGAACTGAGCCGGTGGCTATTCCATTTTTTCCCTTATGCAGTTTCACTTGCACGATACAACCTTCCCGCTGTGCTCAAATTCCAAAGGAGGCAGGCGGAC
The DNA here is from genome assembly GCA_963921515.1 of Calotriton arnoldi. Lineage (NCBI taxonomy): Eukaryota > Metazoa > Chordata > Amphibia > Caudata > Salamandridae > Calotriton > Calotriton arnoldi. Next base: position 2,820,746 of record CAWUFW010000748.1, read on the forward strand.
AGTGAGCCTGCAATACAAGGTCCTCAGGGTTTCATATGTTGTGCTCTTCAGTCGTCATTATACTGCAAATCACCCATGAAATTCCGTGTAGGGACCTTTATACAAATATAAAAGTTCATGCTTTCCAGATGATGCTTTTCCAGAGGTAAATTGTTTTGTCTTACCAGGCTTAGTTAATCACCCACTCCGTAACATGCCATCACTAATTTTAAAGGGGCACCTTTTCTTGACATGCAAAAGTTAACTAACTTCGTTTGAAGTGTATAACCTCGGAACAGTTTATAAGGTTGGCGTGTAAAATTGCTGATAGTATGACCAGATGTTAAACCTACAAAAAAGGCGACATTTGAAAAGCAAAAAAGTAGGAGTATAATTTCCCATCCACCGAGCTCCACAGACTTGTTTAAAAGACAGGGCGCAGCAGCTTAGAAAACTCCGTCAAGTCACTAATGTAAACAAGCATTGGCATAGCCAATAAGTCTCGCCTTTGGGACCTTGTAGGTATTTAGCCATGCAGCACATTATCCTGGGTGCTAAACATCTGTTACTTCACGTGCCACTGGTGAACGGCCACACACAGCATAGGTTGGGCTTCCGTGCTATTCAATGAAAATATGATAAAGTCCCTTCAAATTTCCAAAAAGTGCATTTCTTTAATAATAAATCTTTGACACTAATAGGCACATTATAGCACTTCCGGGTGTTCGGAGGCAATGCATACACGCATGCAGAAATGCCAAAACAAAGCTGTATTCAGTCACAGACAATAAATTAAGCATTGTGCATTGCAGCTTATGCAATGAGAGTACATCTGTTATCATGCAAGTGCCTCAAGCAAGGCTTGAGGGAGGCTCTGACCAATGTCGGGAATGGGGGCATTAGTCAGGAATATGCTTATAATGGCAGCTACTTACAAAAGCAAGTCATTTCATACTCTCTTTGTGGAACACTTGTTACTTTATGTTACTGAACAATGGCAATGCCTATAGGCCTGGACTAGGCATGCTAGCGAAATGGTTACTTTTATTTATGACAGGCATGCACCACTAAAAAAGCTGGCAACTAAATGCGGCAGCCAAATTTATCCGATAAAAGTTAAGACTTATAAGTTTAATTGAAAAAGGGTTGCGTTGCGCAATAGGTACCCATGTGTGTACGCAGGCAGCTGGCTATCGTGTAGCAGAAAGGTGTTCAATTATATTGTGAGTTTACTTATTGAATGCTTCGGTGTTGTGTTAAACATTTTGGTGACATTCGTAGTTTAGTGATGGGCAATTGTAAACCATATGTTAAGCTTTTAGTCTGCTCAACAGAAAGGTTAGAACAGAAGAAGTAAAAGGGAAGTTAGTTAGGCTGGCTGTTAAAAAGAGCAGGGGAGGGGTGGTGTGGCGTGTATTTTTTTTCTTTACACGGGGCACGAGCCCTTTCGAAATGTAAATTAAATGGCATGTGCTAGAGGGGTGAGGGTGGACAACTCCACCGCCCAGGTATGTGTGCATCCAGACCACAGCCAGCTGCGTCTCCCTGGTCGATACTTCTTCCTGAGGAGTTGGAGCTAGTTCTGGTGCCTGCCGTCCCATTCCTGACTTCTGGGAGAACAGAGGTGTCAGAGTTCAAGGAGTGTTCTAGCACTCATCTAGTTTAAGGTGGCTGCAGAAATTAAGGGTTTGTGGCTCGATGAGAGAATACTCTCTTAATTAAATAAACAAACAAATCTAAAGTCGAACAGTAGAAAAAAACAACATACCACAATGGACGTGTGCTTGCACCGCATTTTAAAACAAACTCTGCTTACAGACAATGCCACGCTAGGGCAAAAACAACATAGCGCAACGGAGCTCGAAGCAGAACTAAAAGAAACTAGAGTGGAAACCAACTTAGATACGGCAAGGTGAAGAAACGCTTTTTCAAGCGCATACGCTGTATTTAAAAGGCATTTAGATGCTCCCGTGCCAGTTACCTTGCCGTTGCCGACCTCTGTTCTTCCTCCAAGACGGCGTTTGTGACTGGGTGGCACTGGCCCCGCTGCTCCTGCTTAGTGTGGGGGGCGGGGAGATGAGGTATCCGGCGAGTCTGGGACAGCGCGCCTGCTTCTATGAATGTGAAAGCAGGTACGGCGCGCGATGATTAAAAAAACATATGGCCCCTGCGCCTGTAGACGCTGAGGGCATGTCTGGCGTTTACCTTGCGGGAGCGAGCAGCAAGGCGCGATAATTGCTAACAGATGGAGCCGCTGCTCGCTCCCGCAAGGGAAACGCCAAACGTGCATGAGTGCCCATAGAGAGCAATGCAAAACGTGCACGCTTTTAGCCAAAATGCTGATCGATTCCAAAAGGTCCCCTCCTATGCAGGGCATGCGCGCTGCGTAGGCGAGACCTAAAAACATAAATGCAACTGTTACAGAGTTCCATATGTGTTAATTAAATTGATTTATGAAATGGCTGTTAACTAATCCTGCATTGTAACACGCAAAAGATCTCCTCCCTGTGTGAAATTGGGTATGTTCTGACTTAAGTATAATTTGCCAGGACAGATGATGACAACACAGGACTTTTCCCTTAAATCCGGGACGCCTGGTCACCCTTTAACAAGAGCTACTTTGTAATTATTCTTTTAAACACAGACTTTTGTCGCATATGGTGTGGAATAATTTTATACAGTTGACAACTTTCTTCCATAATGTAATCCCCATCTATGGGTTTATTCGTGCTTTTTAGGTCGTGCCTAGCGCAGCGCGCATGCGTTGCTCTATGGGAGGCTTCTTGTGAGCACTCAAAACTTCTCCGTGTGGGTCTGACTCCTCCCACACATTGGATTGGCCTTTGCGTGTGTCTTTCAATAATGAAAGCACGCAAATGGCCAAAGGCGGGTGCATGTCCCACCTCCTTTCCAATGTGTCACTCCCACGGCGTTTTGCTCTTGGGAGCGAGCAGCGGCGCCCAGGGTGGCAGCTGCATTCCTGGTGGGTCAGGTTACACGCAACGCGCCGTGCTTTCGCTTGTTTAAAAATGTTGACTTACGCCGTCCCTCGTCAGTACGATCCTTCAACGTGCATTACTTTGATTTCTTTGTCACAATGGTGGCAATGTGACTTTCGCTGTCCCGCGTCACACACACCACTCGCAGCAATAGCGGGCACTTTTTGTGTTTATTTTCTGTGCGCAATGCGCATTTTCACTTTTAATTCTCACAATGGCGGCAATTTGACTCTCGCCCTCCCACGTCAGTGCAATGGCGCCACACACACCACTTGCGGCAATGGCAGGCGCTTCTCATGTTTATTTTCTGCGCGCCATGCGCACTGTCACTTTTATTTCTTTTTCACAATGCCGGCAATTTGACTTTCGCTATCCCCTACCACTCGCCGCACTCTGCGCCGACATCAAAATGCACCGCATATCTGCCACCCTCAGCCCGTGACCCAGCCCGGGCCCCCAGCAACCATGGCCTGGCAACACCACAACGCCCCATGAACATGCGCCAGTAGTCCGGGTGAGGCCGAGCAGGTGGTGTCCAGGGCAGACACGCCCCTCACATCAGCCAAGCAGTGGCAGTCAAGAACCGAGAGCTCTTGGGGGCTCCCCACCACGGTCGCGACTGGGGACAGACCCAACCCTGCCACTGTACAGCAGCTGAGCGCATGCAGTGGGCTGAACCAGTGAGTGCGAGACAGACAAACCCACAGAGACACCTCTCAAAGACATCGGCAGCTGCACCCGTGTCCATCTTTCCCCACCCAGGTGCAACTGTGTTGCGCTGTGACTCCACCAGAGACAAGGTACCAACAAATCACCACCACCCCAGCGATTTTTTTTTTTTTTTTCTTAATTGATTTTTTTTAATTTTTTACCGAGGAGGGGCCAAACATCCCTGTTCAAAGCACGTGACTGTCCAATGATGCACCGCATTCTCCAAAAACCACAATCCGTCCCCAAAAGCACCAGGCCTGTGCCCCTCCATCTCTGGTGACCTGCAGCAGTCCCAAGATTCACATAAGACCTCTCGTTGCTCAAATGGGCGTAAACTCTGACATCCATGCTCTCCTCGTCACCACTGCCCGACCTCTCCTCGCAGATAGTGTCACCCACAGTGGCCGAAATGTCACTCACGATTACACCGAAACCATGAAAATGTCAAACACAGCAATCCGAAACCTCGGCAGCCATGTCCACATCCCAAAACTGTACTCTACTTGTGCTATACCTGTCCGCAACATTAAAGGACTCCGTCCATTGTCGGAACGGCGGCAAGCCCGCACAGACCAGATGTGAGGGACCGCCCAATGGATCACAGCCAGCCCCCACGCCGTTCTCCTTATCTGGAAAATTCCCTCATTTGGACGGCCTCGTGTCCCCCCCCCATTAACCCTGTAACCAGACCCGTCGCTGCCTCCTCTTCAGCTGCCCAAACCAGTGCCCCTGCCCCCCAGCCCCACCGCTCCCCTGGCGCGTCTCCGTCTCCACCCAAACCCCAATCAGTGTGGATGCGTCTGCCTTCATGAGCACCCCCTGCGTCACACCTGGACAAAGTCCCCCCTCCTCCTCTGTCCGTGCTATTCCGAGGACACCAAACAATTTGCCCAGGATCACCGGACGTCGATCCACACCGCAATCCGAACGCCACTCCCAGTGCCCCAAAGTGGACAGCTCCACCCAGAAGGCCCGTCGCCTCCCCCCGGGACCCCGACACTGCCTGCCATTGCCTGCCTCAACAACACTGCGCTCCTGATCCCCCCCCCCCTCCGCATGAAGAGCACAGTATGGGAATGTTGCTTGTGTTGGGAAAGTTTTACATTCTAAACAGGTCATCCAAGAAGTTTCAGGATGGTTGCATGGCCAAACCAGGACAGACCGGGTGATGAGGAGTTAGAAGCCAGGAAGTTTACAACTTACAAGGAGAGACAAGAGTTCTTTCGTTCAAGCTCTGCATTTCCTCAGCTTTTTCTTGGATTATTTTTATTCATTGTTTACAATCCTTTAGGTTGCAGCCTTGCCCTATCTGGGCATGATTTGCATTTCCAGTGTTCATTAAATAGCAGGAAAGCCTGACCTTGGGAGTGTGTGGCCGTTCACCAGTGGCACGTCACACAACAATAGATGTTGTAGCACCCAGAATAATGTGATGCATGGCTAAACACTTATAAGGTCCCAAAGGCGAGACCTATTGGCAATGCCAATGCTTGTTGATGGAGCAGTGAAACCTTACTTTGTTCCAATGTTTTACCACTCCCTACTATGACATTGGGAGACAAGAAGAGCAACCTGGTTTAACATGGAACCAACTGGCATCATGGGGAGGCTTCTGCAAATTGCAAGTGTCATGGTACAATCGGGGCACTTGATTTATTCATTTATTAGTTATCTTGCAACCTTTTATGCAGTTTCGAGTTGCTTGCAAGAATGTCAGTGCACCATTCTTACACATGCTTTAGACATTAGGCTCTGTACGTTCCAGGTGAAAGATGAACGTTCATAGCTGCCAAGGTTTCAGATTGCTTATGTGTGACATTTTCATAATTTCACTGTAATTATGAGTGACATTCAAGAACTATGAGTGACACTCTCTCGCAATCAAAAATCAAGCAGTGAAGACAAGTGAAACAGGAACTACAGAAATTACACTCATTTGAGGAACGAAAAACTCTAATACGATCTTAAAACTGCTTCAAAGCATCAAAAACGAGGCCTCCAAGCGCTTTCTCCTGCACCACTACATTTACAAGTATGTTTGCGGCAGTTACTTCTCCACAACTGGGGAGAAACATAAAACTGGAAAGCTAGCAGCAACAGAGAAGAGGATGAAAGTACACCTCAAGAATCCAAGATGAACTGTAGCTCACATACTGGCCTAGAAACGTGTTTACATATTTATAGTTTTCGTAAGATCATTGTAGGCACGTGGTTCCCTCTCTAGCACAATATGCAAATGAAGAAATGATTATTCTCCACTGCATTGCATATAAATTCTGGGATACTGAGGGGGCTGAGTGTATCGGGCGGGTCGAGGTCAGGAGAGAGGAGAGGCTAATGGCTTGGTCACTGTACTGAGGGCTGGGGTAGGAGCAGTGACAGAAGAGGGGGTTAGAGAGGGGCAGCAGGCCGAGCCAGGGTCACCGCTCATCCATCAGCTACAACCGAGCCTTTCATGGGCAGTTCTCCTGACGGACAGATAGTCACGGGGCCATGTGGCAGTGCACCCCGGACACTAAGTTCTTCCGAAGCACGGCAGCCCGAAAGGGACTGGGGCAGCCTGTGCCAGGGTGAGGAGTCCCCTGGCAGGGCGTGAATAAAAGGCCTCTTATTTCACAACCAGGTCTGTCTGTCACTCTATCTGCGGGCTTCCGTACAGGCCAGAATGCTACGCAGTAGGTATTTTCCTGGGACATACGTGGCTCCGCAGTCATGAAATTCATTCAGAAAAACAAAGGCAAGCTTTAGAACTACTGTTCACCGCCACCCATCTTTTAAAAACGCAATTGGCAGTAAATTTACAAATTAGTAGCAGATTATGCTCAAAGTCAAGTGCACTGAAGAGAGTGCAATCAGAAACCAATGCGACGGCGGCGGCCATCGTCACATTACCAAATTAACACACACGGCTGGCTGCAGCACTCACTGTCTAACTTGCGAGGCCAGAGCCACGGCAATGGTTTACCGCGGTGGTGGGCCAGCCGCCTCCCGGCCGCCTCCTCAGTCCAGTCCTGGCTGCGGCAGCGTCACTCCCTCGGCAAGTCATGGTGGGGTGATGGTCATCATTTAAAATTTACAGCAACCATCAGGTGCAAGTAGCGCTGCCGTGATGTGCTCCAATCACATAGGCAGCTTCCCAGTCTCTCAAACAACACTGCAGCAGTCGGCGGCAACACCAGCTGCAGGAGGACACGTCCCCGTTGCGCGCCTAAAGACCCCTGACCTGGCAGCCGGCGCTGTAAACCTTAACCCGTCCACTGCACTAATTCTCTCTGCCGGCTCCGAAGTTGTAACTGAATGCTGCGGCGGCCTTGATTATAATGGCCTACAGCAGAGTGTGGCCGGGCCATCACGTGCAAGCAACGGCGCTGCCCCATAATTATTGCGGCTGCCTTGGCGCCAATCCTTAAGAATAAACTCTCCGCTCTCGGAGCCAGCAGGAGTGACATACCCCCACAGAGCCCTAGCTTGAGCAACGGACGTGACGTCAGGCAGGCTGACACAGAGCCGCGCGGCACCGCTGCCGCGGTGATACATTGTAACAGAGAGCCTGGGACTGGCAGGCGCTTAGCTGGGATCACTGCCTCAAGAAGACCACGGAAGCGGCGCGCCGGCGCAGGCAGACCACAGGCAGTGCCTGCAGCCAGCTGCCACACTCACGCTTGCAGCTATCAGTAAATGAACACCTGAGACTGCCACTATGCATTATGCGTGACAATGCATTTCAGTGCGGTGATGCGGAGCACCACACTGAAATGCGTTAGTGTCACGTCTGATGCGTGATGCTTGGCAGGACTGAACGTTCCGTATAAAAGAGATGGCGAACTGGCTAAGGAGAAATTCGCGTAAGTTTAATAAAAACAAAACTGAGCTCCTGGGTTGTGCCCCCTCTAAGGGGCCATCCGTACTCCTGCGTAACTTCTGGCTCTTGAATAGCTTTGAAAGTCGCGGGACTGCTCAGGCAGTACGGAATCTGGGAGTAATGATGGATGAACACCTACCTATGGAGAACCATATTAATAAAATGGCAGCTATTTGCTCTGGTATTCTGAGGAATTTAAAGAAAATCGTTCCACTACTACCTCAGCCAGCCAGGAAGCTAGTGAAACAATGCGCGGTCTTAAGCAGAATTGAGTAATGCAATGCTTTGTTATCCGGGGCACCAGACTACCTAGTCAAGTGACTATGCAGGATACAAATTCTGGCAGCTAAGCTCGCCCTGAATAAATCAAGACAGGATTCAGCCTCGAGCACCTTGAAGGAGCTTCACTTGCTGCCAGTAAGAGAGAAAATTGTCTTTAAGGCATTATGCATAGTCTATAAAGCGGTCAACGGCTCAGGTCCTTTGCTACTACAAAGAAAATAAAGGTCTCATCAGCAAACCTGGTATATGTGCCAAGGTTTAAGTAAGGTCAGACGGAAGATCCTTTCAGGTTAAGGCAGCTCAATTATGCAACAAATTGCCAGCGCTGCCGAGAGCCAAGAGAAACCTGCTCAGCTTTAGGAAGAGTCTAAAAACCTGGCTCTTTCCAAAATGAGACGCAAGGTTGCGACACTGATAACTGCTGCAAGGTAGGAGGTTATATGATGATTCAGGCCATATGATATCGCCATGATACCTGCAAGGTGAACGATGCACTTTATAAATGGCTGTTATTAATAATAATAATAATAACGTATACTATCTATTGTTTATGCACCTCCAGTGGCTGGGAAACGTGCCTTATGATAAGCAAAACACTGATCTATGTTACGTGCCTTATGATAAAACACTGATCTAGGTTAAATGTGTGACATGTTGATTCGTTGTCTTCTCTTATAAAATCTCACGTCTCGGTGTGCAATCACAATACATTATTACGATTTTTCAATTAGCAAAATGGCTCCCACAAGAATGTACATGAGGTGCATGGCAGAAAATAAATAATAAATAAAAGCGCTATGAAGCAGCCAATGCTGTCTACATCATAGTGCTTTTTTCCACCCACCTTCTGTTGTCAGTGTTGTCCCCCCATATGCACTCCATCCCGCCCCTACAACAATACAAAAAAGCACTAAGATGCTTCCAGCGCTGGCCGCAACATACCTCTTATATTTTTTTAAACTTTTTTTCTTTAATTTCAGTCATGGTGCACAGCTGCCGTGCAACATGGCTAAAAATATTAATTAAGCCAATAGCTCTCTCATAGGCAAGACCTATTGGTGTTGCTATGCTTGTTTTAATTACAGCAGGGCTTTCCACTGAAATCCCAGGGATTGATAGCATTAACAATAGTTATCAGGTGCAGTGACACATGTGCAAGTTTAATTTCTTCAGAGTCCTGATGACCACTTAGTGTCCCCTGAGGGTGGCCAATTTTACACAAAATTAGTTTTTAAGAGTACCGGACCTATTCGTACCTCAGTGCAGAAGCTCACACTGCAGTATGTTCATAACGATTGTTTGGTACTCATTCCATAATTGCGTCCATTGCATGCTTTATTTCTCAGTGGCCTTGTACCGTTGCACCCATTTTTGCTTTTGATTGAGTAGTTTCCAAGCTGACCTAGAAGGAAAATGTTGGAATGCCTAGTAGTGTTGCCAATGAATATAGGTTGTTGTTTGGTTAGTCATTTAGTTGGAAGCATAGGACATTTAAATAAGTGTACACTTGGTGGACACCTGGACCAAAGTGACTGTAATGGTCACAGGAACTTTCAAGGCATGTAGATATAGCAGCAATGTAAACAACAGAACATAACAAAGTAACATACTGCTAGCATCCAGGCTGGATGAGATCTCACAAACATTACTTCATCTTAAGGCAGATTTGCAATGCCTTATACATATCTACTACCAACCATGGGCCAATCAGGAATCTTAGTTTGACTACGCAGGACCGGGAGCAAACTATCATCTATCCTACCTTGCCAACACCTCAACCTACAACCAATCTGATCTCATCCCTCACAAAGCGCCCGCTGTCGTGATGGAGTACCCGCCCCTATCCCAACTCACCCTGTACACCCACTAGATTTGATAAAGACTCATTATCGGAGGAAGATATCCACTACCTCAAGAGAGTTACCCTTACCCAGACTTACACGAAATGTATTTTTCTCAATTGTAGATCGGCTGCAAGACATGCCGTGGACATTGCTAATCTCATCTAAGCGCATGAATTTGACCTCGTTATCCTGATAGAAACTTTGCTAAACTATTCCTCAGCACCTATCCTTGACATAATAGTCTTCCTAGTTATGACATCACCAGACTTGACAGACCCACCACACCACGGAGAGGCATTGCTTGTATTAACCGTAACAGCCTTTCAGTTACACAGTCACAGTCCCATGCCCTATCATCATGTGAATATCTATGTATGGACATTGCATGCAACAACAAACCTCTTTGCAAACTACACACTTTCTATCATCTGCCTGGTGATAACCTTTTCTTCATAGAGCCAATTATGGATATAATCACAATAAACAAGTACACAAAGAGGGTCCCTGAAACATTGATTCAAACATGGAGAAGAAACCAGGGAAAAATACTAGTAACAGGAATTCAACAAAATCTTCTCCAAAATATATATAGGTAAACACTCCGTTTATGATATAAATGTACCATACATCAGACCAGTGTTATTAATGATTTATTGATTTAAAAAAAAAATATATATATAAACATTTCATTTAATATTTTTGAGGTTGTCATTTAAAAAAAAAAACATATATAGCAATGATATTAAACAATGATACATACATATACAATCAGTGAGCTCCACATATATAAAAAGTCACAAATAAACCAAATCATTATACTAAAAACCAAGACAAAATAAATTTACTACATGACAAATTTAAACAAGACGATCACATACATTAACATTGAAACACAATATATATATCAAGACATAAAATACGGATAAATAGTGGAATCTTAATTTCTAGAGTGAAAACAATAACAGTGCAGTATTAAGAAATTGTCTAAAATACAATGTTGTGTAGACACATGCGCAGACGCGCGTTTCGGAAGTTACTGAGAGATGAAAGCAGATGGTACGACCTTCATCAGGGCGCTGTCTACATATATAATTCTGTGGCAATTGCCATCCAGTCTGCACTCATTGGGAAAACATGTATGGGGGGGCTCACAACAATCTTCAAAGTACTGGTTTAAGATGGAATGACGCGAAAAGGATATTTTTTAGAGGAGCGAATAGTCTCCTTATCCTAGCTGAAGCTCCAAAATAGAGAATCCACAATATCAAAATGTCTTGACTAGGAAGGATCCAAGTACAGTGCCAGACTTAAAGGGACAATTTTGGTGCAAATAACGGGCCCACAGGTCAGCAGGGCGTTCGTCAAAAATCTAGCTACTAGGGCCAGATGCATAGTCCTGGAATATAGTGATAGAAAGAGTCTGCCCTGACAGAATGGTGGGACCGCAAAAGTCGACGTCCGAACATCAGAGGATATCGACAGAGTGACACAACAAACACCGGTCAACATGGCATTCAAATCTTCCTCTGTGACTTGAACCTCCACTGGAATGATCTGAACGAACCTATAGTTAACAACCTCAAAGCATTTCTTACTGACCTCAACTTGATACAAATCTGTGACAGCCCCACACATAACAAGGGCGCGATCTTATCATCGCAAATGATAAGTCTAACCAACTTGAATCTATCCTCCCCTGTGATTAGTCTGACCATCACCGCATCACATTCCTCATCACTATACCTCTGAGAACTACCACCACACAAGCACTCAAACCAAAAATTTGGAAAAGAAATTTGAGAAATATCAACCTTACTAAACTGATCTCGCTCAGCGATAACATCCTTGTACCCCGAAGGATATGCTAGATATAAAAGACCTCACTAACCACTATACTAGCTCCATTAAGAGTATTTTTGACGCGACTGCACCCCTACAACTAAAAAGACTATCCACCAAAGACTTTCAACCTTGGTATAATGGTAAAAACTGAAAGACATAACCTGAGACTAGCCGAAGGAATATGGAGATCCTCTCCATCGCTTGAACACCTCAAACATCTAAGATCTCATAGGAATACTTACTACAAAAGTATTAGAAATGCCAAAACAATTTTCTTCAGAAATCAACTGGAACAAGCCAACAACCGTCCAAAACAATTATTTGAGTTGGTCAAGCATCAATCTGGTGGTCTACCCAACCGCTCCCCAATTGGATCCAACCTACTACCCAACTGTGAAGATTTTTCCGCTTTCTTCCTTGAAAAGACAAACAACGTGAAAACTGACTTGCAGATAGTACGGGAGAATTGTCCTCGCTCACTACACACTAGAGTCCACCCACACTGATGGGTGGCCCCGTATACTTTCCGGAGCACATCCTCAAAATCAACGCTTCCTGGAGCTCTTTCGAAGCAATTGATCAAACGCAATCCTCAAAATTCTAACAAATTTGAAACCTTCAAACCACTACAATCCACTCCCCCCACCCCCCCATCCTCTTCAACGTGGTCATAATGTCCATACTCCCACTTTGGACTAAGATTATAAATGCATCACTTCTATAGGGCAAAATCCCAGACTGCCTAAAATCGGGGCAAGTGAACCCTATCCTAAAAAACCAATGGCGGATCCAACCAACCTTAACAACTTTTGCCCCATTTCCAATATTCCGACTCTGCCGAAGCTTCTTGAAAAATGTGTTCATGTCCAACTCTGCAACCACATTGAGCAATTCCATCTTTTCGACCGATTCCAATCTGGCTTCCACTCTGGGCATAGCACGAAATCGGCCCTGACACATATAGTGGACGATGCTTTACAAATGTTGGAAAAAATGAATCATGACTATTAATCCTCTTGGACCCATCCTCCGCATTTGATACGGTTAAGCATGACTATCTACTTGACTTACTAGAGCACAGGATGGGTATCTCAGGGACCATCCTAAACTGGTTCACCTTGTTTCTTCTAAATAGAACGCAAAATGTCAAGGTAAATCAGTCCCTCTCTAAGATTGCCCCGGTCACGCTTGGGATCCCACAAGGATCCTCCCTCTCAGCCACCATTTCATGGAGCCACTAACAGAATTCCTAAGTTCATCCAACATCCATTATCGTTTGTATGCTGATGATATCCAACTTTATCTGAAAGTCTCCTGCCCTGAAGACATCTGATCCTTTAATCCTATTCTAATACCCAAAATTGGCTGTCATACAACCACCTCAAACTTAACATAAAAAAACTGAATTCCTCTTAATTGCCCCACCTAATAAGTTACACACTGTCAATGAATAGATGAAGCAATTACCAGCATTCAGTTGCACACCACAAATTATCGATTCAGCAAGAACACTAGGAATTACTCTCAACAATAACCTTAATATGTAGAAGCACATTAGTGCCGCTACTAAAGAAGCAAACCTCCAAATGAACATATTAAGAAAACTAAAACCCTTTCTCCCCAAAAAGACCTCAAATCTGCCGTGCAAGCCCTTGTGATTCCTGGATTGGACTATGGAAGTGCAACCCTCTCCGGCCTGCCCAGATCCACAACAGCCCCATAAAGGGCCTCCCTTAACTCTGTTCCTTTTTGATCCCGTAATGAGTCTTGCAACAATCACATCTCTCTTGACCTGAAATCCCTCAACTGGCTCCCGTATGAAACATGAAAACAATTGAAAATTGGATGCATGACTCACAAAGCTCTACACTTCAATACTCCAAGCTATCTCGTTAAGAAGCTTGAACTTTCGGGTGGCTCAAGATCCTCTAAAAGCTGAAACCACAGAGATTCTTCAGGAAGAAAAGCTACAATAGAGCTTTCTCTGGCATTGCCCCTCGTATTTGGAACTCTCTCCCCCCTGAAATAAGAATGATCTCTTCAACTACATCTTTCAAGAAAGAATTCAAACTTCTATTTATGAAACATAGATGTTCAAAATTTCCCTTTTAGGAGTAAACTTTTCTCTTGTCATATATGTATATAGACCATGTTTTACTGATATGTACGTTAGTGCCTTCATTCACTTGTAACGTGATCTGATACCCCAGAGGGTCACGTTCGTGCTATATGTAACTCTTCAAATAAATAAAATACATGCCAACATTTTAGAAGGGAAGAGTGGAAGATTTAAAATAAAAAAATCGAGAAAATGAATTTTTCCCATTGACTTCTATTGAGGCCTGAATCGGGTCTATTGTCATATATGGGACTTGCAAGTGTCCTGCTCAGATATCAGAAATGCAAATATACGTTTTATTTTTCTTAACTGTCAGGAGCACGGAGGAAGCCCTATGGCAGGCAGAGAGAGCGTGACTAAAATGTTGTGCACTGGCCTGCAGGAGTACGTAGGTTACTGGCAATGCATACTTCAAGTCACACAAGACCAGTCCCTGTCGGCAGAAATTAGGTTTTTGCATGCAGGAATCAGGAGGCGCGAGACTAAACCGTTCAAATCAGTAGTCTTCTGCCTAAATCAGTAAGGTTGGCACGTATGACAAAACAGTATAACAACACAATTGAAACATAAGAGGGCTCATCACAAAAACGGTTCAAACACTGCAAACAACTGCAGTACTACACAACAAAATCACATTGCAATAATGCTGCACAAAAACAGAATAGCACAACAGAACATGTCCCGACCTCAAGATGCCAAGCAACAAATATGTACAAGCGTTCATTCCACACATTACCACCTCCCATTTCTGTTTTCATGATGTGGTGCTAAAAGGCGTTTAGTATTAAGCTGAGACTGTGCTTGCTCCAAAGACATAAAATCGCACCAGTCAAATTTTTTTCTGCTCCGTCCCAAAAGCTGTTCAGACTGAACAACCCAGTCCTGCTCTTGCTCGGAGCGGTCTTAGGCAATTAGCATTTAAAAAAGTACTTTTATAAGCCTGTTATGTAAGGCTTATTAAAGTAGCTTTCAAATTAGAATATTTCCCAGTGAGAAACTATGGTTTTCTTACTGCCAAATCTAAAGTCTTGCTGCACGACTAACATTGCATGAGGTGTAATTTACATTTTGTGTATGTTTAATAAATTTGTATTGACATTTTAAACATATGAAAACAATAAAACTTTGTAATATAACATAGAACAATACATATATAATGTTAAGGAAAATATAAGAAATGGCACACTAGAAAAAAGATTTCAGTAATCATAGAACAAAGCACACAAAAAAATTAAAGGGAATAAGCGGGAATAAACCTGCATTTAAATCTAATATCAAGATATTATTGGGGTTACTGTGTTTACCTTATGTTTTTTATTCATGATTCATAGATGTTCTGAGAGGGTGTGGAGAAAGTTTGGGCTCCTCCTTGTTTCTTCATTGTACGATTGTGTTGTTTTTAATTGTCACCTGACCTAACCTTCCCTCCCTCCTTTCTTTCTTTTTTTTTAGCAGAGATTCCAGTGCGAAGTGCCACTCCGACCATACTCACTGATGCCATGTCAGCACCAGCTCAGCTGCTGTTCCCCTTAATGCGCAATTGTGAACTTGGCAGGATCTGTAGCGCTGCCTGTTACTGTCACCGCAGACATCTTTGCTGCTTATCCACTCATTCGACTCCGAATCCTTTAAGGTATGTACCGCAGAAAAAGAACCTCACAACAGTCTGCCGGCCGAAGGAGAACTTGAGGCAGCTAGTCCAGATCAGAAGATATGTCACTACGCCGCAGAGATTTTATCTTACTCCCCCGCAAGTCAACAGCATCCTGAAAGCCAATGAGTACAGTTTTAAGGTTCCAGAGTTTGATGGCAAAAATGTGAGTTCAATCCTTGGCTTTGACAGCAACCAGCTACCAGCCAACGCCCCAATAGAAGACCGGAGGAGTGCAGCAACATGTTTGCAGACTAGAGGGATGCTTCTGGGGGTTTTTGATGGCCATGCTGGCTGTGCTTGCGCTCAGGCTGTCAGCGAGAGACTTTTTTACTACATTGCGGTTTCTTTGCTACCTCCTGACACTTTAATTGAGATAGAAAATGCAGTGGAAAGTGGACGAGCTCTCTTGCCCATCTTGCAGTGGCATAAGCATCCCAATGATTATTTTAGTAAGGAAGCTTCTAAATTGTATTTCAACAGTCTAAGAACTTACTGGCAGGAGCTGATTGACCTGAACAGTGGTGAAACAACAGATGTAAAAGAGGCCTTGATTAATGCTTTCAAAAGGCTTGACAGCGATCTCTCTTTGGAAGCTCAAGTAGGTGATCCCAACTCTTTCCTAAACTATTGGGTCTTGCGAGTGGCATTTTCTGGAGCCACTGCCTGTGTTGCTCATGTGGATGGTGTTGATTTGCATGTAGCCAACACCGGTGACAGTAGGGCATTGCTTGGTGTGCAGGAAGAGGATGGTTCTTGGTCGGCTGTGACACTATCTAATGACCATAACGCACAGAATGAATCAGAAGTTAAGCGACTAAAATCCGAGCACCCAAAGTCTGAGGAAAAAAGCGTTGTAAAGCAAGATCGGTTGCTTGGACTGCTGATGCCTTTCAGAGCTTTTGGAGATGTGAAGTTCAAATGGAGCATTGAGCTTCAAAAGAGAGTGGTAGAGTCTGGTCCAGATCAGTTGAATGACAATGAGTACACTAAATTTGTTCCCCCAAACTATCACAGCCCTCCTTACCTCACCGCTGAGCCAGAGGTCATCTATCACAAACTACGACCCAAGGATAAGTTCCTAGTTTTGGCTACAGATGGACTCTGGGAGACCATGCACAGGCAAGATGTAGTTAAAATTGTAGGCGAGTACCTAACTGGTGTCCACCATCAGCAGCCTATTGCTGTTGGTGGTTACAAGGTCACGCTAGCACAAATGCATGGTCTTTTAATGGAAAGACGAGCCAGGATCTCCTCTGTGTTTGAAGACCAGAATGCGGCTACTCATCTCATCCGACATGCCGTGGGTAACAATGAGTTTGGAGTAGTTGACCATGAACGTCTGTCCAAAATGCTTAGTCTTCCAGAAGAACTTGCTAGAATGTACAGAGATGACATTTCTATAATTGTGGTTCAGTTTAATTCTCATGTTATTGGCGCTCACAACCAGGATTAGTGTATTCAGCAGGCATAAACTAGTTACCAAAGTTACATGCAACACATTGGCAAGGATAGGGCAAAAAAGGCAACTCAAAACATTAATAAACAGAAAGACCCATAAATTCCTATGTTTAAGTGCTGTGAGGTTTACAGCATGAAAATCAAGACCGCAGAACAAAGGCCTTCACCAGAATTGTTATTTCTGTGGGGGTGTTGAGCATTACACTTTACCTCTCCAATAAATACTGTAATCTGTATTTCAGAATCCAGCCCTTAGAACAAAGGGATTGGAATACCTACACAATACTTATATTCCACCCATTATAAATTAATAAAATTGAGAAAGCCCCTTTTACTGTCTAATAAAAAAATACAGTAATGGTGGCATGTCCTTCTAGGGTGACCAAACTGAAAAAACAACAATCACATTTTGAGCTGCTAGTCTTGAATAGGTTGTGGTTAATATTTGGGCAGATGGGAGGGAATGCTATGGTTTAAGCATGATGCCTCTCAGTGGCTTATGATCTGTGACGAGTGACAGCAAAGGAGGAGATGTTAACACGATCTCTTTCTTGAGCAGAGACTTGTCAAGCCTAAGAATTTCTCTGATAAACCTAATGGTCCTCTGAACCTTTTTAAGCCATAAGTAGACCAAACAGTGATGCATGTGCTGAAATGATGAGTTTTCTCTTAACATGTAGGCAGCTTGACGTTTTTGAAGTAAATCTATCATGTTTAAAGATTTTTTTTATGTAGTTCACTATAAGTTTACAATCCTCTATTTACTACAGTTCACTTAAAACTGAATGCAAAGTGGACTGTGCGAATCCTGTTTTATTTCTGTTGAGAAATCTATTAAGTTCCTACCATGAAACGTTCAATTTGTCACTCTTTTATGTGGAAATGTTGACAATCGTTTAAGCTCTCCTAACCATAATATCTCTCTTACTTTACAATCTAAATGCATTCTTTTGAAGATTAGGTTGCCTTGCGAACTGGATTGCACCAAGAGATCAGTTGTTTTGTATCTGTTGTAAAGGCAGAGCAGTGTGACGGACACCAGAGGAATTACAGCTTCCTGGACATGTTCAGAAAACCAATCTGTTGGTTAGCAGAGCTGCCGTACATAAGCATGAGGCTGCTGTGCATGTCTTGCCTACAAATTCTGACACTCCAGTGTCAAACTGGTACTGGTGCTGGTGCTGCCTAAGACTGCAGCTCGCAGTGATTGAAGATTCACTAACATGTCCTCTAGTCTAGTCATGTACAGCTTCTGCCACTTGATAATGTGTCAGCTGCAGTATTAATCCAGTCCTCTCTGTAATAAAACCGGTTCAATAAGCGAATGCAGATTACAAAGTGTAAGTACTGTTCTCTCTACTTTTTATGCTAGTTTCCTTGTACCAAAACCATATGTCAAGAACACCATTCTGGGAATCTGAATGTTAAGGTAGCTATTGTACTGCAGTTAGCAGACTGGTGGCCGATGGCTGTGGTAGAATATATATAACAATCTGTATGTTGTCAAGATTTTGTTTCCCTCTTCAGAAAATTGATCATTTGGCATTGAATCATGAACATTAAGTCTACGAACAGTGACTAACTCCATGTATGTTTCTCTTGCTAATGGTATGTTTTGTTCTGAAAGTGGTGTTCGGTCTCTCTGTTGTTCTACTGAAGACTTCCAACTCCTCTGCGAGATGATCACAGACCAGTGCAAATGGATCTCAAGTATGAGGCATGCAACATGCTGGGTTGTTGCGATAAACCGGAGTGGAAAGTGCAATAAAATGTCATTTTGTTATAATGTCTCTTAAATAAACACACACCAGCATTCACTGTTGATTGCTGGTTTCCTTTGTGAGTCAGCAAATTTTCTTTTTGAATTGCAGCCCTTGATGGGTTGCAGCTCAGGAAAGACTTCTTTTCTTCCTCTGTATGCTGCATGTCATGAAGAAAGGCGTGTATCACAAACGCTTTCACCGGATTGCTGCTTTACCGACCTAGTAATGGACACAGTCTTCCATGGGAATGATCTTCTCTATCAAGTATGTTCAGATATCCCAGAACTTAAAGCGGTATCTTTGTGTCTCTCACAATCAACTGCGTGCAAATACTCAACAAGTTCCCAATATACTACTTACATACGTGTTGCCATAAACTGTTGATATAGAGCTACATCTTAAGTGTACCTAATGCAGTTCTGTCAAATATAGTCTTATGTTTTTTAGGAAGCATCATCTGCAGTTTGGACAAAACCAACCACACGTTCTTGCTTTTCTTCCTTTTTTGCCTGGAATATGTTTAATGTGTGGCTTTGCAGCAAGTGAACAACTGCATGTTTACTTAACAGGTGCGGGAAACATTCGGCCGAATAGTCCTCATTGCCTTTGTGTTCATCGCAGCGCTCAGTGCTTGACGCCTTTATCATAGCATATTATATAGGTCAAGAGAATTCCGTTAATCTTTTTTGTTACATTTTCACTATCAAAGTATACAAGAGGTGTTTGCTGTTACAGTGTCTGGAATCATATGTTCCTACTGTTGAAGGTTAACCATTCATTGAGGTATTTATACTTAGATGTAGGGGTATGATTTGTAGACAACCATTTGTGGGTGGGGCTAATGTTAGGTAAGCTGAACACTAGTACTGTAAACTAGATAGCGCTTGGGGAAAGGATGGTTTCTTATAAATGCTGCACAAATTCAAATAAGTATTTATATGGTTTTGAAAATGTTGCTACTCCGTCTAAGGTTTGTCCTGAAAACTACAGCAGCATTATCTGTATGTACTTGCTAAAATATATACATATGTTAAAAAGATCTCAGAAATGACATAAACAGAATATCTTTTTATCATACTTTAAATAAAAGATTTTAAGTGCATTGCTGTTTGTCTTTACTTTTAAGACTTTACTTTACATGCTGTATTCATACATTTCATTGGCACATCGTGCAATTGTGTCCTACACTGATGTCTGGAATTCCTTCTAGTATCACATATTACCTAGCACCATGATCCTGATTTTCAATGCATTATGAAAATGTGATTAACTAGCATATCAATCTTAATGCTAGTTGTGAGAAATTGGGTTATTGGCTGAGGGGGAGAAACCCTTCTCAAGCAATAACCACAATCCTTGTCTGAGTGAGCCACTAAAGTTACTAAGTTACCCTGTGCTTAACCTGGTAGCTTGGCACAAAAGCAGTCAGGCTTAGCTTAGAAGCAATGTGTAAAGTTTTTATGCAGCGCACCAACAGTAATAAAGTGAAACCACAACACATGGAAAATCCCAAACCAATTTAGAAAAACAGATCATGATTTAAACAATTTGAAACCAAAATATCGTAAATCCAATCAGTAGAACTGGAGATATTGAATTGTAAAGGTTTAGAAAAAGAGTGCCGAAAGCACCAACTAAGGGTATCTGGTCATGCTGGACCGGGACAAAGTCACAAATTCAGGCCGACAATGAGAGAGCACAGGACCAAGATTGGCCAACTGAGGATAGTACCTTATGTCCTTGGTTCGCAATCTGCGATTTGCAGGGCTTCGCGTCTCTCTGCGCCGGTTTCAATGTCGCTTGCAGCTGTGTGGTGAGGCTTTACGCCAAATTTGATGGAACCTTCAGTTAGACCAGGGGGAGTTCTCTTGAATGCCAGCCAAGGACCCAGGTCCTGGGAAGGCACAACGTGGGGATCAGGAGCTCTCTCCAGCAGAGGCCAGCAGGGCTCAGGCAAGTCAGTGCAGGAGGTCAGCTGGGCGGTTGCAGGGATGCCTCTAGCTCAGAATGAGAGGCGAGTCAGCTGACCCTTAGGATCACTCAGTTAGCCTGGGATGGAGGGAGCACGTCTAGTTTTCCTTCTCAAAGAGCAGGGCAGTCCTTCTTCTGTAATGTACTGAAGAGTTGGCCTGAGGGTCCAATATTTATTCCTGGGGCCAGCTCTGGGAGACATATTTGGACTCCCCTCTCCACCCCCACATATGGTTCTGGAATTTCCTTCCATCCCCTACCCAGGCTCCAAGGGGTCTGGGGTGATATTAGGACGTAGGCAAGCTATTTGTGAGTTTGCTAGAGGCAGCCCCTTTGAAATGTAATTGGGGCAGGGAACAGCTCAGCCTCTCCCATCCTGTCAACACCTACTCCCTCTTTGTCTCACTATCTGGGAGGGATACAGAATGGCCAACTTCACTAAGTCATGTGACCTAGGACACAGGCTGCAAGCACCAAATGGTTAGGGCAAGAAAATGCCAACTTTCTAAAGTGGCATTTTCAGAACTGCGACTTAAAAGCCGACTTTACCATCAAAGAGTTTTAAATTCCAGTCATTTCAGCCCAAACTTGACATTCCTACCTGCTCCCAATCACAAGTTATCTCTTCTGAAATGTAATAAGGTAACCAAATGTTATCCTACAGGAAAAGTAGGCCTTCCAGTAGTGAAAAACAAACTTAATAATGTTTCACTACCAGGACATGTAAAGCTTAAAAGTACATGTCTAACTTTTTAAATACATTGCAGCTTGCCCTACTGGGCTGATTTAGGGCCTACCCTAGGAGTGGCTTATATATATTAAAAAAAGAAGGTTAATGTCTGGCAATGTTTATTTTGCTATGTCGAAATGGCAGTTTAAAACTACACACAAGCTGCAGTGGCAGATCGGATGCATGCTTTAAAAAGCTACTTTAGTGGGTAAAACAATGAATGATGCAGGCCCACTAGTAGCATTTAAATTACAGGCCCTGGGTACATGTAGTGTAAACATGACATTCCTTCAATCAATCAAGTGGATTTATACAGCGCAGCTAATCACCTGAAAGGGAGTCCAGGTGCTTGAGGGTCATGATGGTTCAGGTGACTCAGTCGAACGGCCAAGTCTTGAGTGCTCTCCAGAATTCCAGTAGAGAGGTGGAGGTCCGTAGCTGCAGAAGGTGGTCCTACCTGCTCTCAATCAAAAGTTTTCAATTATTAAATGTGATACGGTCACCCTATGTTATCCTAAGTGAGAGGTAGGCCTCATCGTAGTAAAAAACGAATTTGGGAGTTTTTCCCTACCAGCACATGTAAAACTTGAAAGGACATTTTCAACTTTTTAAATACACTGCACCCTTCCCTGTGAGCTGTTTAGGGCCTCTCTCTTTATGTATTAAAAAGGGAGTTTTAGGCCTGGCAAAAGGTCGAATTGGCATTTATAAGTCACTCAGGCTGCATTGGCAGGCCTAAGACCTGTTTTTAAAAGTCTTCTGAAGTGAGTGGCACAAAAAGTGCTGCAGGCCCACTAGTGGAATTTAATTTACAGGCCCTCGGTACATGTTGTAGCACTTTACTAGTAAATTAAATGTGCCAATCAGGTGTAGGACACTTGTACCATGTTTTAAGGAGTGAGCAAAAACACTTTAGCACGGGTTTGCAGTCCTAAAGCCAACAAAAAATAATATCACCACCAGGAGGTGAGTAGGCATAAATGTTAGGGGGAAGACCACCCTAATGGCTGACAGGTGTAACAGAAGGATATTACCAGACATTGGCCCAGTGCTGACTGTGCCACTGGAACCAATCTGCATCCAACTGAAGGATCCCAAAGAGGCTGAAACCAGTCTTGGGTTGCTTGTATTCTGATTTGAAAAGTGCCTGGCTTGGGAGTTTGGCTGGACTGTTCTTATTGGAGCAAGACCGTGGCTGATCTGCATATGGCTAGGGCTAAGCAGAGGTGGAATGGTGGGCAGATAAAACAGCGGACTGGAATGCCGCTTGAGTAATTTCCAGTGGCTGAGATGGATTCCGGCATTCCATCCATCATGTTTTTTGTATTCTTTAGCTTGTAATGGAGTGCACAATGCACCACATGCTATTGGAACAATGCACTGATGCGACATGTTCTGTAAGTAGTGAGGTGAGCGTGGAGAAGGAGTCCTGGTTTCTAACCATATGTGAGGGGACAGGGTGATTCAAGCTGCCTACCATGCATATCTCCATTTCATGCTTTGATTAAGCACACTGAGGCACTGATGCTGTCCTTGCACTGGCTCCAGCTGTGGCTGTTCTGAGACTGCTGTTGTCTGACATATGAGCCCAGGGCTAGCAGAGTGACAGGTTTAGGTTCCTCTTTGTCCTTCCAACAAGAGTGCATCTATTCTCCTCAGAGGGAAGAAGACGAAGGCTCAGACCCTGACTACAGCTAACTGAATACAACTAGCAAGTTAGACTAGTGTGCTTCTTCTGGGGCTGGGTTACACTTATTAGTATGGGATTGATTCCCCGTGTAATGACAGACCGGGTTTATGAAAGTATGCACTGTTATGTTGTCAGAAGACTAATAACTCCATTGGCTATTAAGCATTCACTCTAGTATGCCCCTCACATTTCTTGTCTCTTGAGTCTCCCTCAGTGGAGTGGGTATGTATGCCCGCTTCTGAACCAGTTGTTTTCAGTGTCTCAAGATTTAAGGTATATTTTAGCTAATCGGGCTCAGTGAGATAAAAACTCATCGGGAGTTGCTTATTTTCTCATACAGATGAGCCGTGGGCTAGCAGTTGGAGGAATAGTGTTCAGTTATGATGCTGCTTGTACTGATGTTACTTGCACTTGTTTACTCCCGGATCATAATGTTACATATGATCTAAAACTGCCCCGAGCTAGGCTATAATTAGCTCTCGCTCAATCATTTCCACTTCATTTTTTCTCCCTAGTTGTTGGTTTTGATCCTTACACGGTTCCAGGAGCAGCAGGTTGCCCAGTGATCTGACTGGTTTTGTTTACATACATGCATAGATTACCAGTAGCTGGCCGGAATCTACCAGCATCTTGTCCAGGAGGGGCCAGTGATGCCCAGGCTCCACATTTCAGACAATTGATCCTAATTGCATGCATCATATCCATCATTTAATAAATATGATGACCTCTCTTAAAGTGAATCTTCTTGGGTACCCGTAGGAATATCAAATGTTACTGTCATTTAGCCTAAACCTCAATATTTCCCAGGCCGTTCTCTTTATATTGAATTATTCAATCTGTGATGAACTAATTACTCAGAAGATGTAAGATCTCCGCTAAAGTGACCCTATGTGGGAACCGTAGGGCATTGCAGCGCCGGCCCGACGAGAAGCACCGCCATATGATGAAGCATGACATCCCCTGGCATGTGTGAGGGCACCATAGTAAAAGTCACTTTGACTTTCGTTCTCCCTTTTCTAAAACGACACCTCCTGTCTTCTCTTAGGAACAGTGACCCTTTGTTTTGGTTTATTCATTACTTGAGAGCACAGGCACTGGACCTTTATTTAGCTTCATGTCCCCCACCTCCTTTATTGAAAATGTGAGTTTCCCAGTAAATTTAGCCTGTAGCTTTTTACCAGCAAACCAACGTTACTTGGATGCAGCTGATCACTGTAGATTATTGTTGGCAAATCCTTTTCTAAGGGTTTGAAGGGTTTTTAATTTGACTAATCAGCATAATATAGCATTGTTTTTTAATAGCAGCGGTACTACTTGGACTTTCACAAAAGATCTATTGCTATCTGTAATTTTTTTATTTGCCTCTGGTTCTTCTCTTTAGTTCAGTACTCTCCTGTACTTTGCAGGCATTAAGCTTTTCTTAGAATACTTACAAGCGCAAACATATATTAAAGTATAAAATACTATGTTACATGTAAAGCAATTCACTTTCTTTTTCAGTCTTGTATTTTAAGCATCTTTTTAATTACTATTGCAAGTGGACTTGGCGGCATCTCCCTAAACCTTTGCACCATTTGAGTATGCCAAATACTGGTTTCAGAAACTTACAGGTATTGCTTATTGATTTAAAATACAATTGTTCAATGGAAACCAAATCAAACCCACAGAGAAAGTACTCCACAGTCTATCAGGGTAGTCATGGTTGAACGGAAGGACCTCTGCACTTCCCACAAAACGTGTTGGGGGGGAGGGATGGAACCAAATACCTGTAGAGACCATCACGTCACAGGTACCAGCACCTCTGCTCGGATCCAGTCACCGAAAATGTGGAATGCACTGAGCCCAATCGTAAGTGGTTCAGGAAACTTCTGAAAATTGGTAGTGGGTGCAAAAAGTGCATTTCTTCTAATGTGATGTAAGGGCAGGAAGACCGTCACATTGAGCCTGTGCTCTTAAGAGATGCTCGATTGCAGCTGACACTCAACTGATGACCGCTACATCCATCCACTCTCTTTTGGTTTAAGGGGGGGAGCCCAGAGGTATAAGCCTGCAGGATCCCTAGCCCGCTTCCACTGACGAAATGGCTGAATTTATATGTCCGGCTATTTTGCTTACAGTAATGATGCACATCTGATACAGAAATGTGGGGTTGCAATAATGACAGCACAGTTCCTGATTACTAAATCAATACATGTCATGCAACTTCTTTTGAAATTCTCATCATCAAATGCGTTTATTTCAGGATCTGGCCCGTGAAACTAGTCATTCATTGACAGTCCATAGATGTCCATAGATGATGATAAAATAATTTCAAGGAGTAAAAAGATTATTTAAACATTTCCTAAATGCTATGACCAAATGGTACAGTCGCTTAAAAATACATGTATAAATGATCCAAGAATTTTATCAATGGAATAAAGTGCACAATAAATTAATTTGATGATACTCCATGCTTGTAAGCTCCATTCCCGCGTGAGGTCAACAATTCAGAACAAACAATTAAAAATATTATTTAAATGTCACAGAAATAGTTTTAAAAGTTTTAACGAAAGACCCAGCCTCTTGCTTATGAGCCAGACTTGGTATAAATATCGACTAAGACCATAAACTATAAAAGGGCCGGTATCAGTCCAGTGGATTCAACAAGCCGCTTTAAAATGTCTCACACCAAGTGCTATACAAATAGTCTCGATCCACGTCCTCCTCGGCCTTGCATACACAGGACAAAAAAGTAGTAAATGTTCGACGTCCTCAGTCGCATTATTGCAGAATGTGCAAAAAATAAAGATTTACTTGAATTAGAGCTTCAATTGCAGGTGAACATTCTAACCTGCAATGTGCCAACCTAAATTTTATAAACCATGTGCGAGTCTGGCATGGTAAAATTGTAAACACAAGGAGATGATGGACAGAGTGCGGAAACTTTTCAAACACTCATCCCCAGTCACAGATCTGGGTTTATTCCATCATCATTCTTTAGCTCACTTCGCCACCCCGGTTCAGACCCAGCCATATACAAATCAGTCTTGACCCTGTGCCTCATGGGAACAGTACAGACCGAACTGCCAATCCAGGTCATCCCTGGACCGGAAACAAGCATCCTGTGACCGGTTTCGGGGTAACACCTCTCATCAGCCAGGCTAGCTTGAATCCAGTGGCAAAGTGAGCAACGGACCCACGTCTGGGCATACCCTGCCAACTTAGGGCGAACAAAACAAATACAAGGAGATGATGGACGGAGTGGTGAAACTTTTCAGACACTCACCCCCAGTCACAGATCTGGGTATAATCCATCATCATTCTTTAGCTCACTTCGCCACTCCGGTTCAGACCCAGCCATATGCAAATCAGTCTTGACCCTGTGCCTCATGGGAACAGTACAGACCGAACTGCCAAGCCAGGTCATCCCAGGACCGGAAACAAGCATCCTGGGATCAGTTTTCGGGGTAACACCCCTCATCAGCCATGCTAGCTTGAATCCAGTGGCAAAGTTAGCAAGGGACCCACGTCTGGGCAACCCTGCCAACTTAGGCGAACAAAGCAAACACAAGGAGATGATGGACGGAGTGCTGAAACCTTTCAGACACTCGCCCCCAGTCACAGATCTGGGTTTAATCCATCATCATTCTTTAGCTCACTTCACCACCCCAGTACAGACCCAGCCATATGCAAATCAGTCTTGAACCTGTGCCTCATGGGAACAGTACAGACCGAACTGCCAAGCCAGGTCATCCCTGGACCGGAAACAAGCATCCTGGGACCGGTTTCGGGGTAACACCCCTCATCAGCCAGGCTAGCTTGAATCCAGTGGCAAAGTGGTAAAATTGTATCCATATATGGTTCCATAGCAGGTACAAGTTTATTGGTTAAGAACACATCTGTTACCCCCCCTTATTTACCATTCCTATGGATAGAATAAATTATATGGTTCCAGAATACTTTTACCAAGGCATTAGTATTTTTGTTACTTGATACAGGATTATTCCAGTAAATACTCAATCCCAGGTCATTAAATTGTGTTTTAATATGTGAAAACTATGAGATTAAATGTGCATTCCTCGTATTCAAAATGTTTTATGTGGCAGACCTGTACTGGGATAACTCTGGGTTGACCACATTCTTACCCAAAAAAGGAGAGGCCTTAGGATAGCTAAATCACCTATCCTTTTAAGTCCTGTGTCAAAAAATAAGGGGATCATGGGGGTTCTTTGTGGCAAACTGAGCAAAGATCTTAAAAGGCAATTTTCTTTAGTAGTCAACCCAGCAGTGTTCCCCCTCCCCCACATTTCCGCCCCTTAAGGGTCGCAGTCTGTGTGTCCCTTTGCCCGATACACCTTAATAACCTAGTAACGTATTTGGGGTGATGGCTTTGTATCTCTTAGTTACAGCGGATGCACTATGTAATGGAGAAAATTCACTTTTCTGGATTTGTGACTTCCAGTTGCATGATTCATCATTCATCTTTCCCAGATAGTCAAAACTATCAACTACTTGTAAAGTCATCCCTTTCATTCGAAACCCACCTCTGTATGATCTATGTGGTTTGAACACCATGATCTTAGTTTTTTGGGTGTTCACTTCCAGACCACGACGGTCACAGAAGTCAACAAAGTTGTTGAGCAGGTTCTGTAGCCCTGGTTGTGTGTGGGAGATTAAGAAAGTTTCATCTGCAAATAGCAGTGCTGAAACGGAGGAACCACCCAGTCTAGGAGAGTTGTGGACACAAGTTTGGGGTAAGCACGCACCCTACAGTCAATAGGTATGTAATCTGCTAGCTCGCCCCCTTACCCCACCTCACTTGGGCAAAATTTTCCTTGTGGAGCCTGATCTGATAAGGATGTTTAATAGTGCAGAGTTCATTCCCATTGCTGCAAGGGAGGACCACAGTTGCTGTCTAGGAACTAGGTCAAAAGCTGATCTCAGGTCCACAAATGCCATATACACATGGTCCCTTGGAAAGCATTAAATATTTCAATGCAATAAGGTTGAGGCAAAACATCTGGTAAATTGTGCTCACATTAGGGAGGAATCCTGCCTGACTTCTTCGATCCAATCAAGCAGTTTGTCAAGGACTTGACCACAGCACACCTTCTGTAGGTTATCAATTAATCCAATGGGACAATAGTTACTGGGAATAGTTCAGTCACCTTTTTTAAACATGGTATGATCTCAGCTCCACGCCATCAGTCGGGGCTCTTCCCCCTGCATGATCCTATTTGCCAACACATATATGTAGGGACCCCATACAGCAAATTCAGAGCGAAATAAGTCACCTGGCACCTTATCCAGGCCAGGAGCCTTCCCTGGTTACAAGGACTGGATAGCCCTAAGGGTAATGTCCAGTGAAAATTGGATGAGATTGTAATTCTTTGGACACTCCAAAACCTGTGTGTCAGACGTGGCTACTGCTGTTATGGCTGTTTCTAAGCTGGTTGATGCATACATTCCTGTAAAATTATCTACCTACTGTTGTAGTTGCACGGATAATTCTACGAGGCCATGATAATTTAAACTGCCTTGTGCAAAGATGTGCCAGAAAGTTTGGGAGTCTTTTATCCTGGAAGCCTCAACCATGGTCAGCCAGTTAGAATCAGTTCAACCCTGTTTGGAAGAAGTCGTTACTAGCTTGTACTGGGAGCGGGCTATCCTGATTTCCTCGTGATCCCCTCGTTTGATGGCCTTGATTAGTTTCCCTTTAGCCTTACGACAATCATTTGAATACCAGGTAAGTTGCTGATGGACGACTGTTTCAGTAGGATGTGATTCCTTGGTACATAAATGTTGCTGGGCCTCAAACAAGTCATGGTGAAGATCTACTAGTGTGATCGTGTCCAGTGGAGAGTTTGCAAACAAGTCTAGAACGTCATTAAATGCATTATAAATCTGAGCTGTATCAATTCTAAGGCGCAAGTTTGACCATTTAACGGATTTCCTATTATTCCCTAGGGTTAGGCCCGTCTCTGATCTTAAGGCTGGACCAGTAGTGCCTGTGAACAGATTACCTTTCAAAATTAGCAATGGGGCATTGTGATCACTGTCTGATCTAGACAAGATTTCAAAATCCTACGCTGCATGCCATAAGTTGATGTCTATATTGACATAATCTATTCTACTCTGACTACTATCGCTTACAAAGTGGAGGCACTAGGTCTATCTGATTGAAATCTCCCATTAGAGGCACACAGGAAATAAGTTGAGGTAGTAGACAGTCACAGCATTGCAGTAGTCAACCATGACTGTAGGGGCTCAGTTTCCAATTTCTTGATGTCGCTGGTCTCAGCTTCCATTTCGATGGCTGGAGCAATACCATCCAGTGGTTCAAAAGTGGTATTAAAGTCTCCGGCAATCAGGATAGATATATCATCCAATCTCCCAAATAGATGTTGCATGAGCATTTTTAATGTAGGGGACTCTTTGTTTGTGTGCACTGTGCTATTGTACACATTATATATGTTAATTCTACGGCCTACACTTACGGTCAATCCTAGGGTGGCTTTACTGTCAATCTCTAGTTTTTTAATAGTCCCGTTCAATGAATTTCTTACCCAGATTAATAGCCCGTCAGAAGGGCGACTTGCTCTAGAAGTGTTGCTTCGATGCTGTAATATCCAGATCTAAAGGGTTTTTCCAATGCCCAAGTCTCCTGTAAAGATATGTTGTAAAATTGACTGATAAAGGTTCCCCACTCTGGGTCTGTGTTTTTCCGATGCAAACCTGCTACATTCCACGATGGTAGCAGGATTGGAGCCGCACTTAAGTTTGCAGCAGGGCAAATCTTTTCGAGGAGGTTGTGTGGATGGGTCTCAACTGATTTACACTGACATTGGGAACTGGCACTTGTATGTGCTGGGTTGTTGATAGTAGCAGTAATGGCGCAGGACAATGGAACTAAAGGTGAAGCTGAAAGGTTCAGTGTAGAAGATATAGGAAAAGATTAACATTCTATTTCTACAAGTGGGGAATGGATGGAATTCCAAGGAATGCCAGCATACATGTTGTTTGGTGAGGCACAATGCAGTCAGTTGACCTATTCGAGGGGTTTACTCGGGTATCCCAGCTATGGGCAACTTCGTCTGTTCAGTGTTACCATCTCGGTCCATGCTGATATGAGGATTTCGGGTGACAGTTTGGACGTGATTATTTAACATGTGTAATCTCGGAGAGGAGGGCATCATGAGGTTTTGAAGACCTGGTGTGCTTTGAATTGTATGCTAGAGCCAGAAGGAGGAAAGGATCGAGCATCTAATGCTAAGAGGCTGCCTGTTATATTGATGTTTCTCAAGGTCAGCTTGATGGTATCATGGCCATCATTGTGTTTGGACAGGTGCTGTGCGTAAACAATGTTGGAATGTATTAGAGAGAAGCAATGGCGCTGGAAGCGAATCCAATGGGTCACTTTATTTACAAGGGACTCAGGTGTCTCCCTTTGTGCCACCCTTAATTTCGGGACATTAGTCATATAGACTAGTGGCTACCTTGTATATCAGGCAGAGTAGCAGGATCCCTACAACATGCAAGGGGTGTATGGACTATTTATTAACACTTGGTCTATCTGAATGCTGCATACCTCTGGCATTGCCTTAAGATTTAAAAGGATGTCCATTATGGCTCGAGACGGGAGAAACTTTTCACAGGATTAACTTGCTTTGCGTTCGTCTCAACCCAATCGCTACCCTCCCCAGGGCGGCTGTGATCATCGCTATGGCTAGAATGGGAAAAAGCAGTAGTACGGGAAGTAACCCTACTTGCAGTTGTTCGACTACCCAGTGCTTCCCCCGCTTGATTTACTGATCTTATTTGGTGACTGGATTGCTCCACTCGATGAATGGAGGAGGCACGGGTCTGATAAACCGAGAGTTCCTTGGTGAGACTATTATTTGCTCCTATAAGATATGTTACACTTTGATTTAATGTTGACATCACTGCATCAAGTTCGCTCTTAAGGTTCAAAATGATGACTTATGTCCTCCGTGCTTGTTATGGTCAGTTCTGTGTCATGGATGGAAGACTGGGACTTTTCGCTAACAAGGCTAGCCAATGGAGTATAGTGGTTGGAACTCATTAGGGTAGTCGTAGTAACAGTCGGACCATTCGTTGGGGCTACCGTTGAGGTCTGACTACTTGCAGATGAAATCTCAATGCCCGGTAATTTTCTAGGGCATGGAGCCTTTTTACTGCCAGTTTTTTTTTTATCCAAAAGGGGAGCAGAATGGTGGAGTTTCTTACTGGGGCTGTCCTTGGTTACTTTGCTCCTGTAAAATTGAGTTATCTTTGACTTGAAAACAAGTACCCTGGACTTTTTCCTCCCTTTATTTATCATCTCCTCTATTTCATAGCTGCCAAGGTTTAAAATTGCTATGTGTGACATTTTCATAATTTCAGTGTAATTATGAGTGACATTTCAACGACTATGAGTGACACTTTTTCACAAGTAAAATCAAGTCACAATCCAAGGTGAACAAGACCGGGCGAAGTTTAACTTTTATCCAAATGGGAAATCTGGTAGCCTGTAAGCGGTATGTACATAGCTGCCAAGTTTTCAGACTGCTTATGTGTGAGATTTCCATGGTATGTGTACTTATGAATGACATTCTACTGTCCAATGAGCCACAAAATGAGTGACACTTTCTCACCAATAGAAATAAGCAATGAAGTCCACATTGAGAGCTTAATATCACAAATTACCACGTTTTGGGCAATGAGTAGCACTAACCTGAGAATATAGTCCATTTTAACACCAGTAAAAGCGAATCAGAAGTAGCCTGACCCACTCAGTGCATCATAACTCCATCTACAGGATCAGAAACTGTGACAGGATCAGACACAGCCGGGGCCGCACAGTGTGTTGGAACTTTGCACACTTCCAGCAGATCTACCCCGGCTCAATGCACTCTAACCCATCAGAGCCATCCCAGCCAGCTGAATTCCATTTTAGCTCCATTCGTATCCACCATAACTTGTGTCGCCCTGCCCAGTCCGTTCTAGACCATTTAACCCTCAA
The DNA here is from genome assembly GCA_963921515.1 of Calotriton arnoldi. Classification (NCBI taxonomy): domain Eukaryota; kingdom Metazoa; phylum Chordata; class Amphibia; order Caudata; family Salamandridae; genus Calotriton; species Calotriton arnoldi. The sequence goes on from CAWUFW010000748.1 coordinate 2,852,651, forward strand.
CAGAACCATCCTGGCCCAGCCCAGTATGATCCAGTCAGCCGTGCCCAGTGCATGCAAACACCATATCCATGCAACCTAGTCAGTTCAAGTATTTCTGGCTCCAAATACAGCAACAAGAACCAGCCAGTAGCGTTGCTACCTGGCTGTTCTTTTTTATGTGGCTGACTAGTACTTTAATGTCCCAGCTCAAAAATCACCCAGCTGGCATTTTCTTCTCTATTCAGTGCACATTTAAAACAGGAAACATACGAGTAAAGCACTTTAAATGTGTTGCAGAGCTGCTTTTGTGGTCAGTGACTAGTAAAGTAGTAAAAGGCAGAAAAGCAGTGTCAAAAATGGATATGGACTATTTGTATAGAGCCCTGTTTATCACGTCTAGGCTTTTGCAGAATCTTCACACATAAACAAAGTGCCGGTAAGAATCAAAGTAGTCAGAAATCCTGCCAGGGGGCACTTCGCCGGTGGAGGTGTAAATAGTAGCATAAAATCTAAGCATTGTCTAGGCGACATCTTCTGAGGAATAGCAAGATTCCCCATCGGGGTTCAGTAGTTCTGCGATATACATTCAAACTACAACTCCATTATTTATTGAGCAGGGTTGCAAGAGTCTTGCCCGCTCTATCTGCCTCTCCGAATGGTGTGCGGTAGCCTCCCTCTGCAGGAAGCGCTCTTCGCTTTCCATGCTGTCTTCGGATTTGGAAGTTTATCGCAGAACTGCGCTAGATGTTGCATGTTTGCTGTGTCAAAGTAGTGAGTTTAAGCTTATAATACAGCCGCCGGCCAAGTCGCGGACTTTTTAGATATACATATACATATTTCTCAAATGTACACCTTAAAGGCCTCACAGAGCACTCCACAGTGTTGCCATTATGTGTGAAGAAATCAGCACTGGCGCTGCGTAGATCGGTATTAAAAGGAGGATATCGGGGTGCATTTTGGGGGAGTCTCGACTACATGAAGCTGTGATCAGGTGTGCCAACTGCAGACAGAGTTAAGATAATCGGCATGTGAACCGACAGCCTTCGGACTAAGTGCTCGCATTTGTAGTGCGCATGCAGACATCCCTGTAGTATGCCAGTAGTCTGTTCATGCCCATCCTTCATGAAAAGATGTCACGCAGGTGCGCCCTCTGCCGCTTTGGGGTGCCTAATTCGCCAGATGTCGACTAAGTCATGGTCAGTTAGGAGGGAGTGCAGTTGCACTGCGGTGCTGGGTGTGTGTTCTCCAGTTGGACTGTGATCTGTCAGCATAGAGATCTAAAATAACATATAAGTCACTCACCTATAACACTGTCGAGTGACCACGGGGGAGACTATTGTTTGCCATATTGCGGCAAAGAAGTCTAGGGAGTTAACATTTGGCCCATTATACACATACAATGGTGACCCACTGTCATAGGAGGAAGTGGAACACGTGCAGAATCACACACTTACCGGCCCTTCTTGTCAGACAGGATGAAGGGAACGTGCTGCTGGGTCGCTGGCCGTGCCTTTCCCCAATGCTTCCCCCAAAGCAAAGGCGGACCTCTCAGAAGGTCAGGTTCGTAGGTAGCCTGTGGCGTGGCTAGGCAGCAATCACCAGGCCAGGCCGCGCGGCAGCAAAGTACAGGTGGTGGCCTCGCCGCACCACAGGTCCTCGAAGGGCACGAGCAGGTCACCATGCTGCAGAGCGTCAGCAGACCCCACACGACACCGTTCCCTCAAATGGTGTGCAGGGTGGTCAAACAGCAACAGCCAGGTAACAGCAGTTGCACAGGCCTCGGCCCGCAGACCTCACTCCTGCCAGCAATTGTCAGCGGCGAAGAGGGAGCAGCTTTAAGGTGTCCGCTCCACTGAGGAGCATCTCTGGTAAGAGGCCGCTGTTCCACCAGTCCTGCCAAGCATCACGCATCAGACGTGACACTAACGCATTTCAGTGTGGTGCTCCGCATCACCGCACTGAAATGCATTGTCACGCATAATGCATAGTGGCAGTCTCAGGTGTTCATTTACTGATAGCTGCAAGCGTGAGTGTGGCAGCTGGCTGCAGGCACTGCCTGTGGTCTGCCTGCGCCGGCGCGCCGCTTCCGTGGTCTTCTTGAGGCAGTGATCCCAGCTAAGCGCCTGCCAGTCCCAGGCTCTCTGTTACAATGTATCACCGCGGCAGCGGTGCCGCGCGGCTCTGTGTCAGCCTGCCTGACGTCACGTCCGTTGCTCAAGCTAGGGCTCTGTGGGGGTATGTCACTCCTGCTGGCTCCGAGAGCGGAGAGTTTATTCTTAAGGATTGGCGCCAAGGCAGCCGCAATAATTATGGGGCAGCGCCGTTGCTTGCACGTGATGGCCCGGCCACACTCTGCTGTAGGCCATTATAATCAAGGCCGCCGCAGCATTCAGTTACAACTTCGGAGCCGGCAGAGAGAATTAGTGCAGTGGACGGGTTAAGGTTTACAGCGCCGGCTGCCAGGTCAGGGGTCTTTAGGCGCGCAACGGGACGTGTCCTCCTGCAGCTGGTGTTGCCGCCGACTGCTGCAGTGTTGTTTGAGAGACTGGGAAGCTGCCTATGTGATTGGAGCACATCACGGCAGCGCTACTTGCACCTGATGGTTGCTGTAAATTTTAAATGATGACCATCACCCCACCATGACTTGCCGAGGGAGTGACGCTGCCGCAGCCAGGACTGGACTGAGGAGGCGGCCGGGAGGCGGCTGGCCCACCACCGCGGTAAACCATTGCCGTGGCTCTGGCCTCGCAAGTTAGACAGTGAGTGCTGCAGCCAGCCGTGTGTGTTAATTTGGTAATGTGACGATGGCCGCCGCCGCCACATTGGTTTCTGATTGCACTCTCTTCAGTGCACTTGACTTTGAGCATAATCTGCTACTAATTTGTAAATTTACTGCCAATTGCGTTTTTAAAAGATGGGTGGCGGTGAACAGTAGTTCTAAAGCTTGCCTTTGTTTTTCTGAATGAATTTCATGACTGCGGAGCCACGTATGTCCCAGGAAAATACCTACTGCGTAGCATTCTGGCCTGTACGGAAGCCCGCAGATAGAGTGACAGACAGACCTGGTTGTGAAATAAGAGGCCTTTTATTCACGCCCTGCCAGGGGACTCCTCCGCCCACCCTGGCACAGGCTGCCCCAGTCCCTTTCGGGCTGCCGTGCTTCGGAAGAACTTAGTGTCCGGGGTGCACTGCCACATGGCCCCGTGACTATCTGTCCGTCAGGAGAACTGCCCATGAAAGGCTCGGTTGTAGCTGATGGATGAGCGGTGACCCTGGCTCGGCCTGCTGCCCCTCTCTAACCCCCTCTTCTGTCACTGCTCCTACCCCAGCCCTCAGTACAGTGACCAAGCCATTAGCCTCTCCTCTCTCCTGACCTCGACCCGCCCGATACACTCAGCCCCTCAGTATCCCAGAATTTATATGCAATGCAGTGGAGAATAATCATTTCTTCATTTGCATATTGTGCTAGAGAGGGAACCACGTGCCTACAATGATCTTACGAAAACTATAAATATGTAAACACGTTTCTAGGCCAGTATGTGAGCTACAGTTCATCTTGGATTCTTGAGGTGTACTTTCATCCTCTTCTCTGTTGCTGCTAGCTTTCCAGTTTCATGTTTCTCCCCAGTTGTGGAGAAGTAACTGCCGCAAACATACTTGTAAATGTAGTGGTGCAGGAGAAAGCGCTTGGAGGCCTCGTTTTTTGATGCTTTGAAGCAGTTTTAAGATCGTATTAGAGTTTTTTCGTTCCTCAAATGAGTGTAATTTCTGTAGTTCCTGTTTCACTTGTCTTCACTGCTTGATTTTTGATTGCGAGAGAGTGTCACTCATAGTTCTTGAATGTCACTCATAATTACAGTGAAATTATGAAAATGTCACACATAAGCAATCTGAAACCTTGGCAGCTATGTTCCACTCCCCCGCAAATCGGTCTCCGGTGCGCTGTGTCGGGTCCACACACGGCTGCACCAACAGCGAAATCGCGGAGCTGGTCAGTGTCACTACCCATGCTGCCTGCTGCCACCGAAGGCCGCTCACCACTCTCAGTCGATGGTGACACACAGCACGGCCGCAACCCTGGAACTCCGGATCAAGGCTTCTGTAAAACTGCAGTGCCTCGGCCGGCCACCTTAGTTAATAGTCACCCTCCAGTGAGTCCCGGGCTGCCGCAAACTCTGTTCTGGCGGCCGCTACAACACGGCTCACTCACTCCTCTCCGACTTCCTCGGGCCCGGCAGTATTGAAATTGGGGTCGGCCCGGGGAAGGTAAAGAAAACGGCTAATAGCAGTGCACGCGGCAGCCACGGCAAGGCCTGTACGAGCTGCCTGCAGCACCCAGCGCGACGGTGCAAGCGCCAACGTAATTGAATTTGGGAAGGCGGGTGAAACACAGTGGCTACTAGCTGCCGCTTTTCCCCACAAACTTCCCAGACTAGCTCTGGCAGCAGGATGTGACGTCCCCCTGCGGCGCCGGCCAGAAGCACACAACCTGATTGGGCCGGACGCTCCGCGGGGATTCACACCTATACATTGTAGCAGTGTGAGTGTGAACCTTCACCCTGCTAGCAGCCTCAGTCAACTGCAAGCATGCGAGAGCAGCGCCGGGGCACGGCGCGCTACCACACACTTTTAACAGCCAGGCAGCACTTCAGTACAGCTGAGGGACACTATGCATTATGCGTGACAATGCATTTCAGTGCGGTAATGCGGAGTACCACACTGAAATGCGTTAGTCTAACGCCTGATGCGTGATACTTGGCAGGACTGCTATTTCCTCAATCAAATTATCTATGGTTCAGTTTTCCGCCGTGTGTCTCTGTGTGGGATTTAGCTTCTTACCAGTACTCGTTATATGGTAAGCTGCCTTCTGTTTACCTATGTTTATACTCCACCTGAGGGCACTCACTGCTTCAAACATTTTCGACTTTCCTCCAGGGGGTAGAGACTTTTCCTGGGTGCAGAGCTAAGGGGGGTGACCCTGCCCCCTGCCCTGCCTCTTTCTGCCGTTACAGGCCGGACCTTGGCGCAGGCTTTCCCCTGGCGCATCCCCGCTCAGCAGCGCGCTTTGAAGCGTTTGACAACGGCAGAGCCCACCCTCCTGGCAGCCCCGTCTCCAGAGGGATTAAGGACAAGGCAGTCCCTTCTCCTAACGTCGTGCACAGCGGGGGTGTGCAGCGTGCTTTATAGTGCTTGACAACAACAGAGCCCCCCTCTTCCCCTCCTTGCAACACCCTCTCCAGAGGGATTATGGGCATGGTAGTCCCTTCTTCTGGCGTCCCATGCCACGGGAGTGAGCAGCACGCTTTATAGTGCGTGCAACAGCAGAGCCCGCCATCTCGGCAACACCCTCTCCAGAGGGATTATGGGCAAGGCAGTCCGTTATCCTGGTGTCCCGCTAGGTGGGAGTGAGCAGGGCGGTTTATAGCGCTTGACAATAGCAGAGCCTGCCATAATGGCAACACCCTCTCCAGAGGGATTATGGGTAAGGCAGTTCCTTCTTCTGGCATCCCGCGCAGTGGGGATGAGCAGCACACTTAATAGCTCTTGACAATAGCAGAGCCCGCCCTCCAGGCAACACCCTCTCGAGAAGAATTACAGGCAAGGTAGTCCCTTCTCCAGGCTTCCCCTTCTTTTGAAATTGTTTCTCATAGAGTATCACACCTCTTTCCACATTTACGACTGAATTCAGGCCCCATGGTTTTGTGTGTCTGGCAAGTACGTTTTGTGCTATGTCATGCAGCCACAAGTATTTGTTATTACTGTTTATGTGCTCAAGGCTTCTTTGTAAAGATAAATATGAATGATGTTATTTTCTATCCCGTTCTGTCAGGTGCTCTTCTGCATGCTGATGAATAATAATGTCACATCCCAATGTCCCCTTCAGCATTTCATCAAGGTAGCCACTCCCGGAATTGAGGCAGTAGCAAAGGTCTAAGCTCATTACCTCCTCGTCCAGTCTTCCCGTCCCATTCCTTACAAGTGAGCAGCTAGTCTGCTCCACAGAAACCTATTACCTAGCGAGCTTTTCGCACTTCCCCCAACATGGCGCCACCATCAGGTGACAATAAAGGGGGAAGTGCGTCAGAGAAACATCCTGTTCTTTTTTTTTTCTGCATTCGCAGTTCCTTCGTGTGCCTAGCGGAGCTGTGGGGTAAGTTTTCCCTTATTTTTTTTTTCTGTTTGGTCGGCCTGCTTTAGCGGCCGCCTTCTTGTTTTTCTATTTGTGCCCTGGACCCTCCGCTTGTGCTGCTTGCTGTTGCCTTGGTACGAGGTCCGCTCTAGCGGCCGTTTGTGCCTGGGGTACTCACCTGATGGGGGATATCTCCGCGGCCTGCCTTAGCGGCCGTGTTCCTTCCTGCCGGTCCCGCTACGCCCTGCGTTAGCGGGCGGCGTTGCGGCGGTGTTTTAATGCGGCGGGAGTGGTCCGCGTTGTTGTTACGATGACTGGGGCGAATTTTGGAGGGCCGGCTGCTTTTTTAAAGCGCCTGCCCCTTTTCCTGGTCCCGCGTGAGCTCTGGACCTCGGGACTTTGTTTGTTTAAATAGGGTCCTTTTCCTCATGCACCCGTCCTCTGAGGGTGCCTGTTCTGGTGGCGTTTTTGCTGTGTTTCACGTTGCCGATCCCAGAGTTGCTGTCATGGACTCGGGTGCCTCTTCATCCACTCCTCCTCTTGATGCTCTGCGCCTGTTGATTGATGAGGCGGTGGCTGCTGCCTTCCGGGCTCGAGAGGCTGCTGGCCCTCCTGCCAAGGTGCCTCGTGGGTCTGTAGATCCACTGGACGCTCCTGATGGCGAGATGGGTCCTGATGATGAAGAATGTGTCCGGGGTCGATTTGTTCAGGGTGCGGAGCTCTCTGACTTGTTCGCCCATGTGCGGGATAATTTGGGGTTCACTCCTCCTGTGTCCGATGTCCTGGAGGATGACTTCTTTACGCAATATCACCAGCCGACCCCTGAGTCCTTCCCCTTGCATGGTGCCGTGCGCAAGGTGCTGGATCATGAGTGGAAGGAGGTGGATAAATCTGCCTTCCCTCGCTTTCTGTCTAAGCGTTATCCTTTGGAGGGTTTTGCTGCTGAATTTCCACAGGCTGTCAAGGTTGACAATTTGATGGCTGGTCTTTCCTCTCAGGGTTTGGTTCTGTCGGATGACGCCCTTCCTGTGGACGCAGTGGATAAGCGTGTTGAGGGGGCGGTGAAGCGTTCCTATGCTGCTTCCAATTTTTCTGTCAGGGCAACTGCCTATTCTAATTACATGGTCCAGTCCCTCCTCAAGGATTTTCAGGCACTGTCTCTCCTTTTGCAGGATGGGGAGGATGCCTCCTCTCTCTTGTCCCTCATGGAGTTGCAGGTGCGTTATTTGTCAGATATTTCCTTTGACAATTTGAGTGCCGCTGCTGCTGCTTCTGGTGCTTCAATTGCTGCGAGGCATCATATCTGGATGCGTTCCTGGAAGGCTGAGTCTTCTCAGAAGTCGGTCCTGCTTAAGTTGCCATTTGTGGGTTCCAGGGTGTTCGGGCCTCAACTTGAAGAGATGGTAAAACAGTCGGCGGAGAACCGCAAGCTTGTGGCTCCGGTCCGCCCTCCTTCTCGGGGCGCGGTTTTGGATACCGGCGTGCCTTTGGGCCTTCTGCCCGGGGTGCTTCGCAGCCCTTTCGTGGCAGGAGTCGTGGCCGGGGGCCCCTGGAGGTGCCAAGCCCCGGACCCCTGCCAGTGTTGCTGCCGCCGCTTCTTCCTCTTCGCAATGACTGTCTGCCTTTGCCGGTTGGGGGTCGCCTTCAATATTTCCTGCAACAGTGGTTGACGGTTCCGGATGCCTGGGCGGTTCAGACAGTGTCGGAGGGTTATCGGATCGAGTTCTCCTCTCCTCCCCTCCAGTCTTCCTTGTGACTCCCCTACCCCGTCTTCCTCTGCGACGGGAGGCCTTGCTGGAAGGTGTGCGCCTTCTGTTGGAGAAGGCGGCTATCGTGGAGGTTCCTCCTTTGGAAAGGGGCGAGGGTTGTTATTCCATCCTCTTTCTGGTCTCCAAGAAGGATACTTCAGATTTGCGCCCTGTTTTGAATCTGAAAAGAGTCAATCGCTTCATCCCTCGTCGTACATTCAAGATGGTGACTTTGTTGTCCATCCTGCATCTATTGCTTCCTGGGAGCTTCCTGGCATCCCTGGATCTGATGGATGCTTATCTGCACGTCCCGATCCATCCTGCGGATCAGAGGTTTCTCCGGTTTGCTGTGGGTTCCCGGCACTTCCAATTCCGGGTGCTTCCCTTCGGCCTTTCGTCGGCGCCAAGGGTTTTCACGAAGCTCTTGGCCCCTCTGGTGGGTATTCTTCATTCCAGGGGTCTGCTGGTTTTTCCCTATCTGGACGATTGGTTGATTGTTTCTCCTTCTTTTTCTCAGGCTCTATCGGATGTGGATCAGGTGTGTCATCTGCTGGGGTCCTTTGGGTTCCTCATCAATCACCGGAAGTCTTCCCTGGTGCCCTCCCAGACCCTGAAGTTCCTGGGGGCTCTCTTCCGCATGGATCTCGGGATGGTGTTCCTCTCCCAGGAGCGCCAGTTGACTTTGTTTCGTCACCTTTCTTGGGTTCTGTCCCAATCCCAGGTGTCTGCCCGTCTCTGGCTGAGAAGTCAGGGAGAGATGGCGTCCACTTTGCATCTCCTCCCTTGGGCCCGGCTGCATTTGTATCCCCTCTTGCATCATGTCCTGTCGCACTGGGATCCTGCCTCCCTGGACTACGAGGCCCTGATTCCCGTCTCTCCTGGGATTCGGGTGGATCTCCAGTGGTGGTTGTCCCCTCTGTCTCTTTCCCAGGGGTTTGATCTTCTTCCTCCTCGGGATGTGGTTGTGTTGTCCACGGATGCCAGTGCCGTGGGTTGGGGTGCTGTGATGGGTGCCTCCAAGGCTCAGGGTCGGTGGTCCCATTTCGAGTCTCTCCAATCCTCGAACTGGAAGGAGTTGCGAGCGGTTTGGTTGGCTCTTCGGTGGTTTGCTCCTCTCCTTCTGGGCCATGCTGTCTCGGTGCAGACCGACAACCAGGTTGTTCGGGCTTATGTCAATCGTCAGGGGGCATGTGTCGGTCTCTGTTTCTCCTCTCCAGGATGATCGGGCTTTGGGCCGAGCAGAATCTCTTGTCTCTGACGGCGGTCTATCTTCCGGGGAAGGAGAATGGGCCTGCGGACTCTTTGAGCAGGGTGTTCCCCTCCTCGGTGACTATGTGTCTGTCCCCGGATCTGTTCGATCTGATTGTCCTCCGGTTCCGCCTTCCTTGGCTGGATCTTTTTGCCTCGGAGGATTCTGCCCTCCTTCCTCGGTTTTGCAGCCTCGTTCCCTCCCGGTTGGCGTGGGCGATAGACGCTGTCTCCATTCCGTGGTCACTGGGGCTCCTGTTTGCCTTCCCTCCGTTTGCTTTGATTCCTCGGGTCCTCAGGAAGATACGGTTGGACCGGGCGGAAGTTCTTCTGGTTGTGCCGGAGTGGTCTCGTCAGTCTTGGTTTCCCCTGCTTCTGACCTTGTCTGTGTGCCCCCATTGGAGGTTTCCCCTGTGTCCCTCCCTCTACGGGCTCCTCTTCTCAGGGTTGCCTCCCTGCGCCGCCTCCGGCTGGGGGTTTGGCACTTGAGAGGTTGAGTTTGTTGGGTCAGGGTTGCTCGGTTGAGGTTGCCCAGTGCCTCCAGTTGTCTCGGCGCCCTTCCACCTTGAAGTCCTATGACCGTCATTGGAAGAACTTCTCCTCCTGGTGCCTTGGGAAGGGTCTCTCTTCTTCCTCCTGTGAGGCTGTGAGGGTGTTGGACTTCTTGCGGGATGGGTTCGTCTTGGGGCTCGCTGTCTCTTCCCTACGTGCGCAGTGGGCTGCCATTCTTGCCTTCCGGGGTTCCTCTGTGTCCTCTGTCTCCCCGTTGGTGGCTCGCCTTTTGCGGAGCTTTTGCTTCAGCGTCCTGTCTCTCGCTCTCCTGTACCGGCCTGGGATCTTCCCCTGGTTCTCCAGGCCTTGACGGGTCCACCTTTCGAGCCTTTGGTCTCGGTGGACCTTAAGTTCCTTTCAGCTAAGGTTCTGTTCCTGGTGGCCATTACTTCTGGGCGGAGGGTTGGTGAGATTGGGGCTTTGATGGCTTCGCCCCCTTTTTGCGTTTTTGCGCTGACAAGGTCATTCTCCGTCCCAGTCAGTTTTTTCTGCCCAAAGTGTTGTCATCTTTCCACTGTCAGGAGGATATTGTTCTCCCTGTTTTTTTCCGGATCCTGCCTCTCCGGAGGAGTTGGTCCTCCATTCTTTGGATGTGCTGAGGGCTCTCCGCATCTACTTGGATCGGTCCTCTGGTTTCCGTAAGGTTGATTCCTTATTTGTCACCTACGGCCTCTCTGGGCGGGGTCTTCGTCCTTCCTTGTCCACTTTGACTCGTTGGGTGAAGGGTGCTGTGGTTTCGGCCTACGATTCCGCCCGCTGTCCTCTCCCCTCTTCTGTTCAGGGTAGATCGACCAGGGGCGTCTCCTCCTCCTGGGCCATGTTCAAGGGGGCCTCCTTGAGAGACATTTGTAATGCTGCCACATGGGCTTCTCCCCATACGTTTGTTTCCCATTATCGTCTTCAGTTGGGGATGGCGGCCTCGGCTGCCTTTGGCTCACATGTTTTGTCTGCTGTACATGGTTTATGATTTGTACTGCTTTCTGTTGATTAAATGGACCTGTTTTCTTGCATTTTCTGGTCTGTTTTATTACAATCACCGTGTGCTTGGGTATAGGCTCACTTGTAAGGAATGGGACGGGAAGACTGGACGAGGAGGTAATGCCCGGTTACTCACCGGTAATATTCATTACTCCGAGTCCTGGTCTTCCCGTCCCATTCCTGAGCCCTTCCCTCCCTCCCTGTTTTTGGTTTTTGTTTGGGTGATTGTTTTCCTTTCTGGGTTTTTTTCTTTGGTATTCTCAGGATGTTTCTCTGACGCACTTCCCCCTTTATTGTCACCTGATGGTGGCGCCATGTTGGGGGAAGTGCGAAAAGCTCGCTAGGTAATAGGTTTCTGTGGAGCAGACTAGCTGCTCACTTGTAAGGAATGGGACGGGAAGACCAGGACTCGGAGTAATGAATATTACCGGTGAGTAACCGGGCATGATTCTACATGTTGTCACTGAGAAATTGACATTTCTCAGCATAACTGCCTCCGAGAAAAGCCAGAATCATGGCCCAGTATAAAACCCCTGTCACCTCAAATTATAACTATTTGAGAAAAGAGGTGTGTAGTTTGATGCATGTCGATGTGGGAGCAATAGGGTACCCCAAAATTGAGACACCCAAAATTTACCTTAATCAGACTTCCCACAGTTTTATGCATTGGAAACTGTGTTAAACTGCAATTTCACGAGGCAATGTGTCCTCACGTCCTATACATCAAAAATCATAAATTTAATTAATTAAATGAAATTGATTAAATAAACGCACTGAATAACTGAGTTCTAGATGAATGGAAAGTTAAAGGGTTTTCTTACAGAATTCAAAAATAAGCGGTACAGAGTCAATGCCATTAAGGCTCTAATTTGCAGAGTTATACAGAGTATGTAAAGATCAGAAAAATATTCTAAGTCTTAATGAGCAGCAACATCAGGAAAGAATGAGACAGCCTCTCTTGTAGAATTGGAAAGTGTTCTGGCTCATCCCCAAAATCAAGGGTTTTTATAAGAATTTCAGCAGATTCACCATAGTATGAACAAATGTATAATTTCTTCAGCAAATCAGGGCACATGGAAAATAAATGTCACATTACATTAATACCCAAGTACTAAACCAACATATGGATAATTATTAAGCACTCTCTATGCTAATATCGTCTGGAGATGGTCAAACAGAACAAGATCCATTAATAATGTGTTATGTGAATGAATACGTCTCAGTGAACAAGTGGAAGACCTTTCAACATGTTGCAAGTTACAGTTGAACTAGGGAAGTTTAATCGTGAACCGAACAACAATAACAGTGGAAATAATACATTATATTTCAGCTTTATATGCTGCAGGGCTTGTGGAGAGAGGATATTAGAAAAACTCACTTCTACACATCATAGGAAATTTGTTTAAAAACAATCATACTACAATAGTAAATACATGTGAAATAAAGCATGAAATTAAAATGTCGCTCATTGTTAATAATACACAAAAATATAAATCCATAACATTCTTATCAATCATTCCTCAGATTATTATATAATGACGAAAAACACAATAAAAATTAATCAGGAAATTATATCCAGGTCTGCATCACTTTTTGTTTCTTTCTAGTTGTTTCCTCCATCATCTTTAGCTGGTTGTAAACTTGATTTTTAACGTGTTCCATTTCAATCTCTTCTCTCTTTTGTTGTAATGGTTTTCTTTCATCCTTACGTCCACAATTTTTTAACAAAACCCAAGATAATTTGAACAAAAAGAACAGAACAATTGCACAAACCATTATAATTATTAGAGGTGTTATGATTAGTCTCAACGTTCCTCCTCCCAAGCTATGAATCCATTCACCAGCCTTGCTAAAAGCCTTTGCTTCCTTACTAACCCAGGAACAATAGTCTCCCACACTCCATGCTCTTCTTAAGCTTGAATTCCACAAGAGACATTAGTGACATTTTAAATACATGCAGTAAAAACCCTGCTGTTATCAGGTATGAAGGTGCAACCATTTTTTTTTTATCTTCAATACCTTGCAAAAACCACCTTCTTTTGCAAGGAGGAGATCTAGCGCCAAGCGGTTTTGCATAATCATTGCCCGCTTTGCAATTAATTTAGAATTAATATGAATTAGGGCTCCAGCTGTGTTAGAAGCAAGTCTATAAGCAAGTGTAGACAACCTTCTAATTTTCACAACATTTATAACCACACCTATAGGACAAATAGTAGTACCTAAACTATCTATTACTACCTGTCCAAATCCACGTATCGCTCTCTTCAAACCAACTACATCATCCTTTCCACTCACAGGCGAGACCCTAGGAAACCCAAAAGCAAGATAACATGATCCAACCCAATTATGCAGCAAACTGAAATTAGCCATCTTACCACACACTTTATAAATTCTTCTCAGAATCAGCTCTTCAGCAATCAGGAAATCAACATTTATAACACAACTTCTCTCACACTAACTTTCCCCCACATATTAAATTTTCCTGATTTACAAAGGTTCATGACACACCAAACAAATCTCACCCTTTCTCTCGTTCCATTCTCAATCTAGGATGAAGATTTGACAATCTAAATTCTTCCTCTTCTTTAATCTATTATCTTATCTTTCTCTCACCCCCCCAATTTCTCACAGTCTTCACTCTCCGCTCATTATATTCTTTTTCAAATTCATGCTCCTCTTTACTTACACTACACACATAACCCTGGGTAGTAATTTTAATTCCATGCTCAATTTGTGCAGTTGTCTTCAGAAATGTATCATATTTAAAACCCTTGTAAAGCATCATCTTCAGAGATAGGCAGATTTTTGAAGGAGACATTGAAATCTGACAGTTGAGAAGACAAAAACTCATTGTCGGAACCCCCTTTCAGAGGGCCATGGGACACCAGGGGCTTTTTGGGCCCAACCCTGGGGGTTGAGGCCTTTTACTCCTGTTGGGCCAGGGCCCAGCGTACTATAGATCCTGATCAACTGGGCAAAGTACCCCTTCTGCACTTGACTTTGAGTGTTTGCGTGGTCGAGCAGTCCAGTCTTCTTGGGGGAGATGTAGGTACAGGTCAGTGAATAAGATGTATATCTCAAAATGCAAACAGTACGAACAATAAATCCGTGTCAAGCCAAATGCTTACTTTTATAAGTAAAAGTAGTGTTTTATTTTTAATTCTACACATGCAAAAAGATGTGACATTGAAATGCAATAAGACAATCCCCCCTTGAGGTTAGGGCTTTAGTAGTTGTCAGGTGACTCCCTGTCCCCCACTCCATGGTGTAACGTGTTCAGAGTTATTCCCCAATCACTGGTGGCCGCATCAGGGAATGCAAACTGTTAGGCTACCGTTAGTAGCAAGAGCCAAGGGGCCCCAAAGGCCTGGTTTCAGTCTTCCTGCTCTGGCGGTATGGCAGTGTTCAGTGGTGCGGCGAGTGCTGTCTTCTCAGGTGCTTCCTAGTCCAGATCCTGTACAGTGAAGTCAGGCCGCTTGCATTGGACAAGGCAACACCTTGCTGCGCAGTCTCTTCCTGTCAGGCAGCGTTGCCAGTCGGTTTCCAGGGATCGGAGCTGCTCCTGCTCGGCAGACACAAAAGGTAAGTTGGTCTTCTCTTCGAGCAAAATGGGTGGGGGGCACTGGTGTGATCCTCCGGCTCCCGACCAGAGCTCCAACAAGCGTGGACATCCTCTGCAGCATCTCAGTGAGCCTCGGGGTCTTCATCAGGTGCATACCTCGGCATGTGGGCTCAACCCGCTGGTCGCATGATGGCCCAAACTCTAGACCAAAGTGGTACCGGCAGCCAGGGCCGGCGCTAGGCATGGGCAGTGTGGGCAGCTGCCCAGGGCCCCGCGCTCAGTTCAAAACATGGGGCCCGCTTCTGTCTGAAAGGCTGCTCTTTCATAGTCAGCCCACCTGCTCCTTCAGGGCCCCTCCACAACGCGATCACATTGCCAATGTTTAAGCGAGGTGTCTTGACCTCGCTGGTCAGGGCGTGGTAGCATTCCTGGGGCTGCAGTGGTGGGGGGAGGGGAAAGACTAGGTAGGGGACGTGACGGCAGCAAAGTGGGCTCTCAGGGACGAGGGCGGGGCAGCACCGCAATTAAAAGCCTGTGGAGAAGTCTTGTCTGCCCTTTGTGTATTCCGTTTCCAGGCGACAGAAGCCTCTTTTGTTTCCAAAAGGAGCCGGACATTAACAGGTAAGGACAGGTTGATGAGGGGAGGGAGCGAGCATCCAGCTCAGACTGGCAGTGTTTAGCAACGTGTCCCACTACTGCTTCGAGGCACAGGGAGGTGGCCATAATCCCCTGGGCCTGGAAGCATCGGATCAGGCTGCAAGGTTAGGTGTGGGGCCCCATTCACTGGTAATTGGGCCATTATGCTGCGAAGTCCATGGCAGCTGGGCCTCGCAGACCTCTATCAGGCTGCAAGGTCTAGAGTGGGCCCCTTTCGAAGGGCTTTGTAGCCGTTATATAGTGCTAGGAGGCCCAGGGCAGGGGGGCCCTGTCCTTGGCCTCGCAGCGCTATACTGTTGCATAACTAGATTTTCTTACACAGAGGGACTAGCATGTTTGCTTCCCAGCCCAGGTCACCAGTGCTAAACTTAAAGGGCTGTCTAGTAAATGCAGCTAGGTGCGGAAAACCTGTTAGTTAAATTTCTTTTATTTTGCCAAGTCTTCGATTACTTTGCACTCAAGTTTTCTTTTGTTTTTGCTTGTAGGCGATGTTCTCAAAAGATGAGCATTGTTTTATTGCAAAGCTACATTGTTTCTTTCTTATGTGTATTTTCTGAAATTATGTTTTAACACATAATCATGCAGTACACCCCAATGCACACCACTCCAATCCGCACTACTCCAATCCATGCTAATCCACGCCAATCCACCTCACCTCACAACACACGAATCCGCCCCACTTAATCCAATCCACCCCAGACCAATCCATACACCTCCACTCTTCCACACTCCAATCCTCCCACTCTAGCCCAAAACAATCTGCCCCACTCCAATCTGCCCCACTCCATCCAAAAAAATCTGCTCCGCTCCATTCAGCCCCACTCCAATCTGCCTCACCCCAGTCCCCCACTCCATCCTAATTCATCCCCTCCAATCCACCACAATCCACCTGACTCCAACCCACCCCAATTCAATCCACCACAATCCAATCCAATCCAATCCACCTCACCTTAACCCAATCCAATCCACCCCTCCCCAATCCGTCCAATTGCAATCCAATCCACCCCACTCAATCCCAAAAATCTGCCCCACAACAACTTGCCCCACTTCAATCCAAAACAATTTGCCCCATCCAATCCAAAACAATCTGCCCCATCCAATCCAAAACAATCCGCCACACTCCAATCCGCCACACCCCAATCCACCCATTCCATCCAAATTCACTTCACTCCAATGTACCACAATCCACCCCACAGCAATCCAACCCACCCTAATCCAATCTACCCCCACTTCAATCAAACCCACCTCACCTCAACCCAATCCAATCCACCCCCTCCCCAATCCATCCCACTGCAATCCAATCCACCCCACTCCAATCCCAAAAAATCTTCCCCACAACAATCTGCCCCACTCAATCCAAAACAATTTGCCCCACTCCAATCCAAAACAATCTGCCCTACTCCAGTCCAAAACAATGTGCCCCACTCCAATCTGCCCCACTCCAAAACAATCTGCCCCACTCCAATCTGCACAACTCTAGTCTGCCCCATCCAATCCAAAACAATCTGCCCCACTCCAATCTGCACAACTCTAGTCTGCCCCATCCAATCCAAAACAATCTGCCCCACTCCAATCTGCACAACTCTAGTCTGCCCCATCCAATCCAAAACAATCTGCCCCACTCCAATCTGCCCCACTCCAAAACAACCTGCCCCACTCCAATCTGCACAACTCTAGTCTGCCCCATCCAATCCAAAACAATCTGCCCCACTCCAATCTGCCCCACTCCAATCTGCCCCACTCCAATCCGCCCCACTCCAATCCGCCCCACTCCAATCCGCCCCACTCCAATCTGCCCCACTCCAATCCACCCCACTCCACTCTGTTTTACCCCAGTCCACCCATTCAATCCTAATTCACTTCACTCCAATGCACCACAATCCACCCTACTCCAATCCACCCCACACCAATCCAACCCCCCCAATCCAATCTACCCCAATCCAATCCACCTCAACTCAACCCAATCCAATCCAATCCACCCCTCCCCAATACATCCCACTGCAATCCAATCCACCCCACTCCAATCCAAAACAATCTGCCCTACTCCAGTCCAAAACAATGTGCCCCACTCCAATCAGCTACACTCTAATCTGCCCCACTCCAATCTGCCACACTCCAATCTGCACAACTCTAGTCTGCCCCATCCAATCCAAAACAATCTGCCCCACTCCAATCTGCACAACTCTAGTCTGCCCCATCCAATCCAAAACAATCTGTGCCACTCCAATCCGCCCCACTCCAATCTGCCTCACCCCACTCCACCCATTCAATCATAATTCACTTCACTCCAATGCACCACAATCCACCCTACTTCAATCCAATCCACCCCACACCAATCCAACCCACCCCAATACAATCTACCCCTCTCCAATCCAATCCACCTCCTCTCCAATCCATCCCACTGCAATCCAATACACCCCACTCTAATCCCCAAAAATCTTCCCCACAACAATCTGCCTTACTCAATCCAAAACAATGTGCCCTACTCCAACCCAAAATAATCTGCCCCACTTCAACTCAAAGCTATCTGCCACCCTCCAGTCCAAAACAATGTGCCCCACTCCAATCAGCTCCACTCCAATCTGCCCCACTCCAATCAGCTCCAATTCAAAACAATCTGCCCCACTCCAATCTGCACCAATCTAGTCTGCCCCACTCCAATCCAAAATAATTCGCCCCACTCCAAAACGCCCCAATCCAATCCACCCCAATACAATCCACCCCAAACTAATCTAATACACCCTTCTTTAATTCACCCTACTCCAATCTGCCCCACTCCAATCTGCCCCACTCCAATCTGCCCCACTCCAATCTGCACAACTCTAGTCTGCCCCACTCCAATCTGCACAACTCTAGTCTGCCCCATCCAATCCAAAACAATCTGCCCCACCCCGTAACAATCTGCCCCACTCCAATCTGCACAACTCTAGTCTGCCCCATCCAATCCAAAACAATCTGTGCCTGTCCAATCTGCCCCACTCCATCCAAAACAATCCGCCCCATTCCAATCTGCCCCACTCCAATCCATCCCACTCCAATCCGTCCCACTCCAATCCGTCCCACTCCAATCTGTCCCACTCCAATCTGCCTCACCCCAGTCCACCCATTCAATCCTAATTCACTTCACTCCAATGCACCACAATCCACCCTACCCCAATCCAATCCACCCTACAAGAATCCAACCCACCCCAATCCAATCCACCCCACTGCAATCCACCTCAACCTAATCCAATCCACCTCCTCCCCAATCCATCCCACTGCAATCCAATCCACCCCACTCCAATCCCACAAAATCTTCCCCAGAACAATCTGCCTCACTCAATCCAAAACAATTTGCCCCACTCCAACCCAAAACAATCTGTCCCACTTCAACTCAAATCTATCTGCCACACTCCAGTCCAAAACAATGTGCCCCACTCCAATCCGCTCCACTCCAATCTGCCCCACTCCAATCAGCTCCAATTCAAAACAATCTTCCCCACTCCAATCTGCACCAATCTAGTCTGCCCCACTCCAATCCAAAACATTTCGCCCCACTCCAAAACACTCCAATCCAATCCACCCCAATCCAATCCACCCCAAACGAATCTAATACACCCTTCTTTAATTCACCCTACTCCAATCCACCTCAATCCAATCCACCTCACCCCATTTCAATCCACCCCACTCCAATCAAATTAATCCACCTCACTCCACCCCAATCTACTCCAATCCAATTCACTCACTATCTCAATCCACTCCACCCGATTCCACCCCATTCCACTCTACGGCACTCCACTCCACGACTCTGCACTCTACAACACTCTCTGCCACTGAACCACTGAACTCTACTCCCCTCTACTCAACTGTATGACACTCTACTCCACCTACTCCAATCAACAACACTCTACTCCAACAAATCCAGTCTATGACACGCTACTCCGACCACTCCCCTCAAGGACACTCCATGCCACTAACTTTTAACCATGCTGAAGAGCAGCCACACTGGTGTACAACACAGCACATACACATTGCCAAAGCCAATAGTTCTTATAGGCGAGACCTATTGACTTTGCCAATGCTTGGTAACAGTGATGTTATTCTGATCCTTTGCCTAGAATATTTAGCATGTTAAGATGCACACAACTCATTGGGTATTAACGCAGTGGTGAAACGCACAATACCTATGTGGTGGTGTGTCTAAGGTATTTTTAGCTGTCATTTGAATTATCACTCACATATAATAGTGTTTCATTCCACTTTTTCTAAGTAGTTACCATTATACTATTTAATGATGCTCATATAATGGATCTTGGAAGGACGATTGTGCCATGCATAGATTCAAACTCCTGATCTGCAGTTATACAGCCAGGGTGAAACTCACAAAACTATTCTGCTATCAACCGCTTGCCTCCTCCCCAGGCTTTGTTTATTTTCAAGATTTCCTACGCCCCTTGTGCAGCACACATAGAAACAGCAAATTGCCTATGATAGTTTATGTGCAGGAAGGTACCCTTCCTGCACATAAATAATCATTTAAAAATGCTGTTTTGCACTTTAACGTGTGCTGCATTATGCAGCACACATAGAAGTTACAAAACAGCATTTCAAGATTCCCTTCAACAAAGGCACCCTTGCATAACAGGCACCCTTGCATTATGGTGCAAGGGTGCCTGTGTTGGCGCTAGGCAGCTAAATTTAGCGCTAGCGCAGGGGAACGCAGGGCTGCATCATATTCTTGAAAATATGGTGCAGCCCTGCGCTTTCAGAATGCCGAAGCGTGGCGTTATCAATGTTTGCTTGATGCTATACTTCTCCATTCTGTTGTACATATGCCCCTAGGTCTCTTCAGCAATGACAAAGATGATCAATAGTCCTGCGATGTTGGGTTTCTATGATGTAAATTCTTGCAATGTCACATTCAAATTAGAGGGGCCTCACATCTTCCCTTTCGCCCAGGGCCCCACAAGTCCTAGGACCGGCCCTGCCGGCAGCCCTTCCTGGCATACGGGTTACCGCGGTACTCACGATCAGGGCACAGACTCTCCTTAGGCGATCACCCTCACTACGGTGGCCCCTTCTGGCATACGGAGTCACCAAACTCGGCAGTCACAGGTCCTACACGATTGGCCCAAACTCAGCTGACCTGTGATTTCCTCCCCCGCCCCCCTCTGGCAATGAGGTCACTGCAGTATGGTAGTGTGGCTTGGTCCTTCCCATCCAGCACTTCTCATGTGGCTCCGAACAGCGCAGCAATCTCCTGGTATACAAGTGTTGCGGAGCCGATACTGCACATGGGCAACGGCCTGATCAGGGCACAGTCTCACAGCTCGCTCAGGGAATCCTCATGCAGGGATCCCCGCTGGACCTCACTCCCTCCATCGCTTTTCTCTGTGAGGCACACTGGTGATGCCAAGCAGGCAGGCAATGGTGCTCCAGGTCAGGTGATCCTGGTGTCCTGGGTGATGACCTCTAACCCAGCAGTGAGACTGGCAGTCCTTTTCCCCCAGTCCTGGTCAAAGGGCAGAGGTCTTGCAGAGCTTCCCCTTCTGCCACAGCCCGTCTGGCTGCTTGGCAGATGACAGATTTTTGGGGACTCAACCTCCCCTTCTTATAGTCAAAATATAAGTTAGGGTCTGGGTTTTTGAAGTTTTATGTTGGGGTCTGCTTCTTTTTAAGTGTACACTTCTTTTCATCTTCTTTCATGAAAGAGGTCTGTCACAGCAGGAACGCCTCCGAAACTGATTGTCCACAACATAATTCATGGAAATTATCAGTGTCTACACCTGGATGTTAGCCACAGTGATATGTGCATCAAAGGGTTAATCCCAGACCTTCAGCCCTGCTCTTTATGATTCTCTTATGAGCCCTATCTCTCTTCCTGAGATATGTCCAGGCCCCTTTCCTTGGGATCAATCAATCAATCAGGGGGTTTATAAAGAGCGCTACTCACCCGCGAGGGTCTCAAGGCGCTGGGGGGGGAAGGGGGTGCGGCTCCGGTTCAGTCGAAGAGCCAGGTCTTGATGTTCTTCCTGAAGGAGTGGAGGGTGGGGGGGCGACTGATGTCGACGGGGAGCTCGTTCCAGGCTTTGGCTGCTACGTAGGAGAAAGTTCTTCCGCCTGCTCTAGTTCGGCGGATGCGTGGGGTCTAGGCGAGGGCAAGGTCGGCGGAGCGTAGGTTCCTTTTGGGTACGTGGAAGGAGACTCTCTCGTTGAGGTATTTGGGTCCGATGTTGTGGAGTGATTTGTAGGTGTGGGTGAGCAGTTTGAAGGTTATCCTCTTGCCGACGGGGAGCCAGTGGAGGTTTCGCAGGTGTTGGGTCATGTGATCGTGCCGTGGGGTGCAGAGGACGAGTCTGGCTGCTGCGTTCTGGATGGTCTGGAGCTTGTGCAGGAGAGTTTTGTTGATTCCAGCGTAGAGGGCGTTGCCGTAGTCCAGTCTGCTGGTTATGAGAGCGTGGCTGATGGTTTTTCTGCTTTCGGTGGGGATCTATTTGAAGGTCTTGCGGAGGACCCAGAGGCAGTTGAAGCTCGTGGAGGCGACGGAGTTGATCTGGCGGGTCATGGTGAGGGAGGAGTCGAGGATGATGCCGAGGTTTCATGCGTGGTCTGTCGGGGTGGGTGGGCTCCCGAGGGCGGAGGGCCACCAGGTGTTGTCCCAGGCGGAGGTAGAAGGTCCGAGGATGAGGACCTCGGTCTTCTCTGAGTTGAGCTTCAGGCAGCTGCTTTTCATCCAGGCCGCGACGTCTCTCATTCCTTGTTGGAAGCAGAGTCTGGTGTCGTCGGGGTTCTTGGTGAGCGAGAGGATGAGCTGGGTATCGTCGGCGTAGGATACTATGTTGAGCCCGTGCTGTCTGACGATGGCGGCGAGTGGGGCCATGTAGATGTTGAAAAACGTGGGGCTGAGTGATGATCCTTGGGGTACTCCGCAGTTGATCTCTGTAGGCTCAGAGAGGAACGGGGGGAGTCTGACCCTCTGGGTTCTGCCGGAGAAAAAGGAGCGGATCCAGGAGAGGGCGGTTCCTCGTATCCCAGCGTCGTGCAGTCTGGCAGCGAGGGTGTGATGAGAGACGGTGTCGAAGGCTGCGGAGAGGTCTAGTAGGATGAGTGCCGCGCTGTGTCCCTGGTCGAGTAGCATGCGGATGTCATTGGTGGCAGCGAGGAGGGCGGTCTCGGTGCTGTGGTTGCTGCGGAAGCCGGACTGGGATGAGTCTAGGATGGAGTTCTCTTCGATGAAGGCCGTTAGTTGGGTGTTTACGAGTCTTTCGGTGACTTTGGCGGCGAAGGGGAGGAGAGAGATGGGCCGGTAGTTTTTCAGGTTCGTCGGCCGTTGGCTTCTTGAGGAGGGGTTTGACCTCTGCCCGTTTCCATGCGTCTGGGAAGGTGCCAGATTCGAAGGAGGCGTTGATGGTCCATCCTAGCTCGGGTGCGATGGCAGCGGCGGCTCTGTGGTAGGGGTCCGTGGGGGCTCCTGAGTGGGTGCTCCTCATGGTCCTGGCGGTGTGTTCGGTGGTGGCAGGGTTCCAAGCTGCGATGGTCGGCTACTCTTCGGTGCTGGTGGCGTAGGAGGTGGTGCCTGGCGTCTGTTCGCTGAAGTTGTCGTAGAGAGCCTGGATTTTCGAGTGGAAATAGGAGCTGAGCTTGTTGCAGAGTTCCTGGGATGGTGTGACGTCTGTGGTTTCGCTTGGGGGTTTGGTGAGTGTTGTAGGTCGTTGAAGAGTTCTTTGGCGTTGGTTGCGTTGGTGGTGATCTTGTTCTTGAGGAAGGTCCTCTTGGTGTCTCTGATGCGCTGGTGGTATTCCTTCAGGGCGCTCCGGTAGCTGTTTAGGTCTTCTGTGGTTTTCCGGTTCCACCAGATTTTCTCAAGGCATCTGCAGGAGCGTCTGTCTTCTTGTAGTTCGGTGGTGAACCAGACGGCTTTCCGGAGGCGGGGTTTGTCGGGGCAGCGGAGGGGTGCGAGCTTGTCGGCGCAGCTGGAGATCCAGCGGTGGAATTCCTTGGCTGCCGAGCTGGCGTCGGTCGTGGCGTGGGGTGGGTCTCGGAGGAGGGTGGTGTTAAGGTGCTCCTCTGTGATTTTGCTCCAATTCCTTCGAGGCGGGCGAGGGGGGGTTTGGGTCTGGTGGGTGCGCTGAAGGTGAAGTGTACGCAGTGGTGGTCCGTCCAGAGTGGCTGCGAGGTGTGGCTGAAGTGGATGTTCGTCCCTCCTGCGAAGACGGGGTCGAGGGTGTGTCCTGCTCTGTGCGTGGGGGTGGTGACGAGTTGCTTCAGTCCGAGGTTGGAGAGGCTGTCTAGGAGGGTGATGGAGTCGGGTTCGCTGCAGTTGTCGAGGTGGAAGTTCAGGTCTACTAGTAGGATGTAGTCAGTTGAAGCGATGGCGTGGGGCGCGACGAGGTCGACGATGGCGGGTGCGGCCTGGGAGCACGGTCCAGGAGGTCTGTAGGCGAGGGTGCCGCGTAGCGTGGTTCTGGGGTTGGTCTGGATCTGGAAATGGAGGTGTTCCGTGTTGGAGTCGGTGGTGCTCGTGCTGGAGGTGGAGAGTCGGAGGGAGGTCTTGAGTGCGATGGCGAGTCCCCCTCCTGGGCGGTCAGTGCGGTCCTTTCTCTGGATTTTGTACCCGTCGGGGATGGCGGTGGCGATGTCCGGGCCGGAGGAGGCGTAAGTCCAGGTCTTAGTGAGGAAGGCGACGTCGGGCGATCTATCACTGAATCAAAGAGCAGTCTTTGAAACGTAAATGGAGTCTCTTCCTTCCTTTGTATCCCCACCTGGCTCATAGACGCAATCTGTCTGGGGGGATTCCTCTCCTCCTCATGTTTTTACCAGACAGGCCTGGGCTTCCCAAAATGGAACTTAAGGTCCTCCATACAATGTGCCATTGTAGGCATACTCATTCAGTATACATTCATAGCACACTTTCTGTTCAGCTCTAATATCTCTGTGCATTGTACCCTCGCATGTACACATGCATTCAGCAGACACACTCACTATGTGCGTAGTGCACAACACTTCACCCATCATATTGTACTCCATGCAAGTACACATACACTCAGCACATCCTTTATCCACACATGCACATCTCATGTACTGTATTCCTCTCGGCATACATAAACCCAGTACATGTGCTAACCACATATGCTCTGCACAGTACTGTTCCATCTTTGTACTGTAACCTTTCCAGGCACATATAAAACTACCGCAGTCACTATTCTTCCTTGGCTGCACAGCACTCCACATCTACCTGATGCAGGCCAAAGGTGAGTTAAGCACACAGCAGTGGAACTTTTAAAAAGATGAGTGAGCCTGTAGGCCTTACTCTAGCGACACAGGGTAAAAAGGTCCTGTTCACTAATGCTGATCACTACACAGTATGCTGCCACCACTGCGCTTGTGCTGCTTAGCCATCTACCAATAGGAGGGTAGCGCTTTGGGTGCCCCTCCTGGTCCAACAAGACCGCAATCTGTGAGACAGTCCTGTGTCATGGCACACATGCTTGATGCGTGTCTGCCTATGACAAAATTCAGCATTAAGGATCCAGACAACAGTACAGTTGGGCACTCTAAGCAGGGGTTCGGGCCTCTTTCCGTGCAGAGGGCTTTTCCGTCCCAACACTCATTCTTGTTAAATACACTAACAAACACATTACAAGACAAGATATATGAGATTGGAAGTTGTAAATAGATAGCACCTTCACCTGTAGAAGAGAATAGAAAAGTACACACATAGAAATTTATAACATTCATTATCTCGATACATTCATTCGACATTTTATAATAAATTTTATCATGAAATCCACTAACTAAGCTTTCTTTACATGTCGGTGTGTTAAGTTTCACTTCATTATGTCGTGTAGTTAAATCAACCTTCGTGGAAATGTATCCCACCAGAGAAAATAGGCATAATAATAGGTCAACTAGGACTATTAGCATCATTGATAAGTCACTCAAACAAGTAATTTTACAGCGTTTGCTGTATGTCATTGTCTCCAGAAACTAAAACAAAAATAATTGTGAAACTCCAAAAATTAACACTCTTTTTCTTTAAAACAATAATAAGCTCTTCTTCTTTTCTTCATATTACTTTGAAAACATTAATTAAAACTGCAGAACCTCCCAAAAATAATTTTTTAGTTTATGCTTTCAAAAGATTCTTTTCTTTGTTCAGATTTTGGCTGAAAATTCTCACAATTTAATTTGGTCTTTAACAGTCTTTTCTAAACCTTCAAGGTGGCTCTTCTGATTTACTTTCAGGTCCACTTTCAAAGGTGTATTGGCAATGACTTTCTGGATTGGAGATCTCTCGTTCGGTCTCTTCTTCCTCAGACACTGTTTGCTAGGTATTCTCATTTGGGTGATGCATACTTTCTAATTGGGGTTCTTTTTCTTGCTGGTCTTTTAGCAACTAATGATTCACGTTCCTGTTTGTGAATCATATCCAATTACTTCAGATTCTTCATTGATTGATTTCAGTCGATCTTGCCAGTGCTTTCTTTTACAAGTTCTTTTCTCTGACTTATTTGCCTCAGCCCTTTCTTCTTCCTTGGTAAATACTGCTGAATCTCTCCAGCTCCTGATTGACTTGAATTCTGATCAGCTTCAGCAGCACAATTCAATGTGAACTGCTTTTTTCCTCTGGGGGTTCTTCTGACTAAAATGTTCAACTGTTGTTTTTTTCATTGTTTGAATCAGTGACTACTTCTTTCCTGCTGCCCCTCATTGCTTTGAATTTGGCATAGCAGCGGTGACAGCTTTTCGCTCTGATCCTCATCTTAAAACTGGACTGCACTACTTCTACCTTTACCAGAATTTTCACTTTCATCAATCTGAACTTCTATAACTTTGTTGTCTCACTTTCAAATCTTTCACTTGCAGGTATGTATTTCAGGCCATTATAAACTGGCATTGTAATAAAATCTGCCTGGAGTCTTCCAAATGGGCCCTCTAATTTGCCAATGTTGTTCAACAAAGTTTTGTTTCTCTTTTGCTGATTATTTGTTTTGTCCACTATACAAGGTGTACATAAATCTTCCACAACATTTCTAAAATTAGCATTTTCCCGATATGTTCTAAAAGTCCTGATCATTGTATCCCTCCCTAAGTGCGACTGGGTGTGTAAATAGCATTTCATGGGATATAACATATAGTCAGGTAGAATTTTATGTTCAGGGGTAACATGTAAATCCTCTTGATTTCTGTTGTAACCCAGCCTTTCCCATCTTCTTTTCTCATCTTCTGTGGCTTCCTCCTTATGGTCTCATAATTCACTCAGATGCTTTTGAATTGAACGTATCAAGAAATAATTCATATTTTCCGGATTTTGCATGGAATTTATTCTTGACTCATCTTGTTCTGTTTCTTAAACCACTGTTTCATTCTCAAGTGCGCAGTATCTGGCCACCTGTTTAGCATATCTGTTTTCCAAGAGTGATCATATCTTTTCCAGCACACTTGACTACAGCAATTTGGTTGCTGTATTGCTTTCAATAGATCATGTATATACAGACTGTTCCTGATGGAAGCTCCAGAAGATATAATCAAATCTATTTGCGGCCACAGTTGTACAAAATCATGGGCCACTCCAAAACCATACTGGCTGTCTGAATCACATCAAGCAACAACCTATTGTCAATGTAACTAACACTGCCACTTGTGCTGAAGTTACTTTCGGCAGATATAATGCTTCAAGGATTTCAGATATGGAGCTGTATAGGCAGCCTTCAGTGCTCCATATTGGTCTCTTAACAGGAACCATCAATACACAAACTCAGATCAGCCATTTTAAGAGGAATTTCTTTAATATCTGGTCTTGGTATGGTACATAATTCTGTAAGACTGAGCACCACTGTAACACCGATGCAGTGGTGCTCAGGTTCGTCATCATCATCTCTGTCCCTGTCTTCACAACATTCGTTTGAAATAGGAAGCAATGTTGCTGGATTTAATGAACTACATCTTATAAGATATTTTCTGCTGCCATTATGACTTTTTCATATCTGGTCAGACAACTGGTCATTATATGCTGACTTCATGTACATTTCAGCAAAATCTCAACAGAATGTTGAAAAATACAATTAAGGTATGTCCTATCACAATCCTTCACTTTTTTCAATTGCAACATAAACAGCTTCAACTGATTTCAAACAACCAGGAAGACTTCCAGCTACTGGATGCAGCACAGCTGACAAGCAGGAAATAGGCCTCCTGATTCCTCTTTTTTTGTGTCAATATTGAAAGAGCACACACACCTTTTTCATGACAATAAAGGTAGAAATTCAAAGTTTAATATGGCATTCCAAGGGTGATTGCATTATACAGACTTTCTCTCAATACCGGGAAAGTCTCTGAACATTCATCAATTGGTACCGGATCTCTTATGTCATGATGAGTTAACTTTACTAAAGGTTTTGCAAACAAGGGAAAGTTTGGAATCCACTGCTGACAGTAGCCAACAATTCCCAGGAACATCCTTACTTTCCTCTGGGTGGTAGGGGCGGGTTCATTTTCAGAATTGCAGTCACTCATTCTTTTGAGCCTTTCCTTGTTCCTTTGTCATTGTGATGGCCAAGATAAATCTCTTTCTTTTTACAGTACTGTATTTTTGTTGAGGGCACCTTATGATCACTGTGAGCAAAATTATTCAACAAGGCACGTTTACAGTCTTCTTTTGTCTTAGACTTGACCAATTGGTCATCAATGTACTGCATCAAGACTGAGTTACAGGGCAGTCTCAATCTTTCTAGATCTTTCTTCAGAATTAGATTACAAATTGAAGGACTTTTGGGATACTCTTGTGGAATCCTACATCAAACGAGAACTTTATTTTGAAATCAGAATGCGAAAAAGAACTGACTCTCCATGTGGAGAGGAATATAGAAGAACGCTCGGCATTAGGCAATGACTGTATACCATTCTGCATCTGATGGATTTTGGAACAGGCTTACTACTGGATTTGGTACCACTGGACAACATGGAATCACAATTTTATTTATTTTTCTTAAATCATGCACTATTCTCCATTTACCACTCGTTTTCTTAATTTCCACCACGTGAGAGTTGCAAGGGCTACCAAGAACTTTCGGACAAATTCCCAGCTTGATAATTTTTTCAATAACAGGTTGCATTCCTTTTGCTTCTCTACAATGTCTGTATTGTTTAGCTCTGGGGAAACAGCATTTGTTTTTTATTGCTCTGTACTGACTTGGCAATTTTTATTAGTCCTATCACTTTACTAGAGAAATTCCACACCTCTTCTTTTACAGCATGTCTTAAATCCACAGGTAAATCATAAGGACTGAGAACAGTTGAAGATTTGAATCTTGTGATTTAATTTTAAACACTGGAGCATCATCTTGAGCTTCAATTGCAACACCATCCGTTGTGCAATAAATCACACAGTTCATGTTGCACAGCAAGTCTCTTCCCAACAAATTTACAGAACTTAAATCACACAGAATTATCTGATGATTAGGTTTCATTGGCCCTGTTTTAACTGGGGCATCTGCTGTGATCTGATTAACTGTTTGTTTATTACTGATTCCTATAACTTGTACTTCCCTTCCAGAGAGGGGTAGGTTTGGAACTTCCACAAAACGAACTGTAGAATGGGTAACTCCCTTATCTATTAAGAAAGAAATGGGGTTGCCTTTGATTTCACCATCAATGTATGGACCACTTTGGTCTACCTCCAGGACTGCTTCAAGTAGTCATTTCTCCTTCCCTCTCAAGTACCGTCATTGTGAATTATTTCCTAGAGAACACTGAGGAAAATAATTAGTCAGAATTAATGGATTCAGTTAGTACCCTAGATTTTATGGAATCTTGTTTTTAATATTTTGCTGTAACACTGGGACTAAAGGCATATCCATGTAGAATAATTTCTGATCATGCATATTCAGCACAGACACTTCTGCTTCCAGCGCCCGATTTTACCACTAAATGACAAGCAGCGTTCTTCAACACATCTGCATTTGCATTCATTCCATAATTGCTAACCACCCCTCTCCCAAGACCCTGCATTTGCATTGTTCCATCTCCCATTCTCACACCTTGCATTGGGGCATCCCATTTATTCCAGCATTGCTAGGTTGCAACTAATCCAAATCTGAACCCATCAACTGATCCCTGGCACTCCTCTCAAATTGCTCCATCTGCACAATCATCAGATTCTCTTTGATTTTCTTCTGCTTTGCATCAAATCAATCACTGCTGTATTTGGCAGGATTCAAGATGTAATCTATACTCTTTGCTAGCACATTTCACTTTGCTGTATATCATTACTAAGCTCCAGACGTAAACCAATGACGAAAGCAGAGATGAAACCACTAGCACAATTTTTCTCTGGATCTTCAACTCCACTGTGCTTCTTGAAAATCTGCATAATTCTCTCATAATAAGTATGCAGTCCTCAAAATCTTTTTGCCCAATTAATATCTCTCTCAGGCACCAAGGATGAGAGGATGGAATAGGTTTGGATCTATTATGTTAGATTTGTGGTGGTCACTGTTAAAAATTTGTTGCATGAAGGCAGTGTTCTTATCTTGGTTGGTGATTTGTAGGTTGGGAGGAAGGTGAGACTCACCAAATGTTGTTTCAAGAGGACAGTGTTTTTAAGCATGAGGATGTTGATGCTGTAGAACGTGGGTCAATCTGCAGTTGCAGATTACAGAGGATAGATGTGAGAAGAACTAGAACTTTGGTCAGAACGGACTGCTGTTTTTCTTTTCCTTGACTGCGCCTTGATGTTACACAGTTACTGATATTTGCATCTGAATTGTCTGTGGTTTTAAAGTATAGACATTGCACCCTAGGACTGATTCTGTAATGAGAGGCTCATTGTCTGACTTCTAGATGACTACTCTTTTCAGTGTTAAGAGAGATGGCTCTTTGTGTTACAGAGATGGCTGTTGATACATTCTCTCTGTCTAGCAGGAGCCTTTCAGTGAGGAAATGTAGCGCCTCAAGTGGGAGTGGCTCTCCACCGCGATTACAGTATATAGGGTCCACCTTTAAGAAGATCTAGGGTACAGTAAGACACAAGAACTGCTTGAAGGAGACACTGATGACTGGTAAGAGAGAGGAAGAGGTAGAGGAGTGCTTCAAGGAGGTGAGAGTGAGTGGATGATTGACAGCTTAGAAGCCATTATAGCTGCTGCTACATGAGTAACAACAACAGTAAACTGTAGGATGGTGAGCAAATGTCACTGCAATACGCATGCCACTGTAGTTGAAAGAGGTTGTCTTCTGCTGAACATGCTTATTGTTCAGTATTCCCTAACTTTCAACACAATAGTGGAGAGGGAAATTAGATGGTTCAAGACATGACAGGACAACACAAGAATAGACAAGTCATTTCGTTTCAGAACTAGGGAACTTTAGTTGTCTTATTTTTTTAGGTCAAATTGAAGTGTGTAGACATTCCAGAGCTACATGGGAAGATGAGGAAGCTGGGAGACAACTCTTGGGTGTAGAACTCTTCATTGGAAAGAGAGAGAGAGATTAAACATTTCTTTTACAAAGACAGATGCTGCAAATTAGGAAGCACGTTCTGAGATCATTTTTCAGTCGGGTGTTAGCCAAAATCTTTAGATTTTACTAAAATTATATGTACATAACATATTTTCTTATAGAAGCTATCAGCCAACCCTCTTCATCCATTGGTTAAGGAGCAGCTGGTCAGCCCCTTTGGCTAACTTCACTGTGAGTGATGGCATTGTGCTCTTCACAAGAAGCACATCCGCAAACAAAGAAGATCCCTAATGCCAGAGGCCTCTATGGTGCTATGCGATTGTGTGCTTAATGAGGCTAAAATATTTTTTCTCGCTATTAGGCAATATGTTTTTAATATTGGTGAGGGCACAGTAGCTCCCCTAAACACGAAGTTGTACAAAAGCCATTACAAAACAAAATACGTTTTGGCAAAGTCAAAAGAAGGCCAACGCCAGCCCTATAGGCCATGCCAGTGCTTTTTAGTAAAGGCGGCCCAATTCCCAGATCACCCTAAAACCCCATAGAACCTACACTAAATCATTTTCATTGGTCTGAAGGCCCTAGTACCAGATTGAAGGGAGAGTATATAGGCCTTGCCAGTGGCGAGCACTTAACTGGGCATGCTCTCAGGCCCTGCTTGCACCTGACAACAAGAGGGGACACCCTCTTTCCCACTTCATTTCAGTCAGAACGAGGGGAAACCCGACATTGTGAACCAGGCAGCTTGGTGGGCCTGTTCTTTTGCTACTTTATTGATTGGTTTCTGCTCCGTTGGATCCCAAAAAATATACAAAATTCTGGGAATGTCTTTCGTGACACTGAAGATATTAGGGTTTTCATTTCTCATAGGTGTTCACCTTTAATATACATGGTCTGATTATCTATTCAATAACTGTCCTAGAACGTTTACTTTGGTACATAAAACAGCAGAGCCTTCCTGTGTGCAATAGACAGTTAATTTGGTTCTCTTTACAGTTTGATATGAAATGGATACAGAAGAAAAGTCACCAAAGAGCTAACGTGTTTACAGTGCCACACAGACAGGGCTGGAGGAGGAAGGGTACAAAGGCTAGAATGAGTCCTGCACTCTGCATGACATTGTGTCCTGTGCTATCCATGACCCTCGTCAGAGGAGAGAGGTAAAGAGAGGTCCCTTTGTGGTCTCTACAGAATGCGACGCTACAGGGACAGTCTCAAGAGGCTTCAAGATGTCACTTCATAGCCTCTTCATAGAGCACCATTCGTGGCCAGGAGGAGGAAGACATTAATAGTACACCTGCTAGCCCCTTTACGATAAGAAAGAAAGGGCAGAGCAGGTGGTGCAGAGAGGCCATTTTGTAGCCATGAGCAACAATTACCTAGAAGAACATGCCACCGATCAGGGCCGGTCAGGGGCAAAGAATAGGCCTGGGAACCAAAATAAAAGTGGCAAGACCTCTGACTTTCTGGTCAGAGTCACTGCTCTGCCCCGCGCAGCTCCACCATTGTGGGACTGCCCTTAGTGCCGCTCGAGCTCCTTGCCAGGTAGGTATTCGAGGCCCTTCTCCACCTGCAGGCTCCTGCCTGCGCCTCATCCCTGGTGGTCTAGTGGAATAGCTTTCGCTACTGCTAGTCCGTTCTGTGTGTGTCATCTTTTTCTGTTTGGCTTTTTTTTCTGTTTGCTTTTTTTCTGTTTGCCTTTTTTTTGTTTGCCTTTTTTCTGCTTGCCTATTTCTGTTTGCCTTTCTTTCCTCTTCTTTTCATTGCCTCTTTCCCTCCTTTTCCCTTGCGCTCCCCGCCCCTGCGGCCCCTCCCGCCCAGCGTGTCGCTCCTGCCTCCCAGCTGTTCACCCTCCCCCCGACTCCTACTTAATGGTGGCCACTGCGCAGCCGCGCCGAAGGCATACCAGCGGCAAGCCCATCTGCGACCCGATAGCGACCAGCACCAGGGACCCTGGTCCTCCGACCCCCCTGCCGGAATAACCCCAGCACTCTTAACGCACTCAACACCGGACTCAACAAAAACTGCCAGCTCTCGACGCCGAGCAACACCCAAGTCCCATCTCCTGCCGACACTGCCGCCGCACCGTCACCCGCCTCCGAACCGAAGCAGCTACCCCCAACACGCCGGGTGCCACCGCACACAAGCCACTGAGCTGCATCCTCCTCAACATACGCTCCTTACACAGACATGCTGTAGAAATCTGGGACTTCCTCAACACTCACATGCCTGACGTCGCCTTCCTCGGATACACCTGGACCAACGCCAGCTCTGCACCCGACATCGCAACCGCCATCCCTGACGGATACAAGATCCTGAGGAAAGACCGCCCCAACTGCACAGGAAGAGGCCTCGCCATCGTCCACAAGAGCTCCCTCTGACTCATTACCACCAACTCGGACGACACCTCGCCCACTTTAGGCCCAACCCCAGAATGACGCTCTGCGGAACACTCGCCTACAGACCTCCTGGACCCTGCACCCCCTTCACCAACGTCATCGCAGACCACATCGCACCCCACGCCCTCACCTCTATGGACTACATACTTCTCGGGGACCTGAACTTCCACCTGGACAACCACAGCGATCCCAACACAACCGCCCTCCTGGAGAACCTCACCAACATAGGACTGAAGCAACTTGTCTCCACCCCCACTCACACAGCAGGACACACACTCGACCCCATCTTCACCGGAGGAAACAACATTTGCTTCAGCCACACCATGGAACTGCTCTGGACAGACCACCACTGCATCCATTTCTCCTTCACGAATCCCACCGCACACAAGCACACACTCCCCCCCGCACACAGAAGCTGGAACAAAATCTCCGAAGAACACCTCACCTTCGCCCTCACCTGTACTCCCCTCCTACTATGACAGACTCCGACACAGCAGCAAGCAACCTCCACCAACAGATCGCCAACTGCGCCAACGCCCTCGCCCCCCTCCAGAACACCACGAGACGACACAACAAGAAAGCCAGCTGGTTTACCACGGATCTCCGCAAATCCAAGCGCTCCTGCCGACGACTGGAGAAGAGGCGCGCATTATGTAAATAAAGGCATGCAGACGCCATTGCCTGCTACTCCGACAAGATAAAGGCATGTGGCCGCTATCGTTAAAGCGTGCCGCGCTGTCAAAATAACCCAAATGTTGATGAAATGGTGCAAATTGCAAGGCACCCGGCTGCTATTGTTAAAGCATGCACATTGCCCAAAAATAATAATGTCGATGAAAAGGTGCAAATTATATGGTGCGTGGCCGCTAATGTAAAAAGTGTGCTGCGTGCATTTGGAGAAAACCATTTAAGAAAATAGTGCTCACAGACTGTAAATAAAACATACCGAGTAACAACACACGTAAGAGGGCCAGTCCTCATGGGAGATTGCAAAAGGAGAAAAG
The DNA here is from genome assembly GCA_963921515.1 of Calotriton arnoldi. NCBI lineage: Eukaryota > Metazoa > Chordata > Amphibia > Caudata > Salamandridae > Calotriton > Calotriton arnoldi. Next base: position 2,886,346 of record CAWUFW010000748.1, read on the forward strand.
GCGGTACTAAGAAGGGACTAGTAAGCCTAATCATGAATCATAAGCAACCATTTAGAAATGACAGTTACAGGAGCCAATTGAAAAGCTGGGCAGAAAATGGGCAGAGCTTAAAGTCCATACCTGAATATAGCATGTCTCGAAGAGACAGCACAAGCGCTGCCTAGGCGGGACCTAAAAACGGTCCGCTCACTGATCTCTAAGCCAACCAGTCCTTCAGCACTGCCTAATTGCCCTATAGGCCAGTCCGACACTACCACCCATCATGGTTTAGAGCCCCAGTCAATTCTTTAAAAGCAATTTATCACACAATACATTCTGAACATTATCCGATAAATGTTCATAAACTGAAGCAATTTGATGACTAAGTATATAGGTAATAAGTCCTCTTTATACAAGAACAAAATGTTTTGTTTGGTAAGAAACGGACAAGCCCACATTTGATGAAGACATCTGATCAGTACTTTCTCAGACCCAATCACACAACCTTCTTTCTACTTCCTTTCATCAGTAATACTTACTTTGATAAAGTTCATCTGTGTAACGTGTCTCGGAAGAACTTGCTACTGAAGTACCCAGAAGCCCCCTTGTTGACAAGGAATGTCTACTCAGGTATGAGTTGCAGTTCGCCTATTAGTAGAAACAAGATGGTGATTTGTGGCCCTTTCTCCAGGAAGCGCTTTTAATAAAGTACATTGAGATTGTAATTATTACATTAAAAAAACATTTAAAAGATTCATCCAGTACAATTTACTCAGTGCTTTAAGTGGGATGAAAAAACTGGGGGTGGTCTCTCGAAGGGACGTGGTCTATGTAATTAAGGGCATGGCTTAAAAACACCTAAGCTTAAAACCTGCGCTTAGTATAGTGTGCCGCCCGACTGGTATTTTGCTGTTTCTGTCATTGCACCTGATCCAGCGCGACACCTAATCAGGGATCAATACTCATCAATAATTCATACAATTCATACACATTCACCCAAGTCCCTGATGCGCTGGGGGTCAAGTTTTAATGACATCACATGAAAATATTGTTTACCTCACAGGTTCATGTTTAACAAGTCTAAATTCATAACTAGACCTGTATATCAACTCTCTTTCCTCTCGGTCGATAGCCAATTAGTTGAGTAGTTGATGGTAATGATAGCACTTATCTAACTACTATCTAGTCAGCTAAATAATCACAGACTCTTGGTAAGATCAATTTAGTTTTATCTCAAATTGAAGAAAATCATCAATGCTCAATTGCATACAGTTACAAGTGCTAACAAATGAAAATTCACAAAAGGGAGGAAAAATTAATCAGCAAATGCAAACAGTGTCATTCTCATCATCAATATTGATTATGCACATGAAGGAGTGGATAGATTGAGACATCAGTTTCAGCAAAATAATGCGGAACAATATACATATATCGGAGTGGATAGATTAAGAGACATCAGGTTTCAGAGACAAGAATACATTTGCAAATAATTATGCAAAGTACGAGTCAGAATAATACAAACCCAAAGGATCTGTGAAATACCACCCCCTTGGCCGAGTGGACAGTGGGGGTTCCTCGAACTAGAGCCAGGGAACAAAGATTTCAGAGACAGGAATGGAACAGGGACAGGAACAACTAGGCCTCTCTGCAAACCGACAGACAGCGACGCATCACCCTTCTCTCCTCAGCATCCCCTAAAGACCTAAAACCACACCCCCAAAGGCACCCCAGTTATACCCTAAAACCTACATGTACGTCCCACATCAGTTGAAACATTTCCCGAAACTCGACAGTTCATTGGTGGACTTATGAGGTGGTCTGTCACACCACAGTGATTTCATTAATTAATTTTACATGAACATAGTCCTACATCCTTTCCCATTACTCAATAACTGACTCGTTCACACGATTTATTATATGATACATTTCAACAATTTTGCACATATTTTTCAACAATGTCCGCAGAAGCAGTCTTTAGCCCCACGGTCAGTCACATCCTTTGGCAGACGAACAATGCATTCAGTGCTGGGTATCCTTGAACTTTTTGTCCCTTTTTTACAGCACTCAGCACTTCTGGCTGCTCTGTCATGACATTTTCCCTCTCACTCCAGCCCCTTCTTTCTCCGGCTAACTTAATAATAATGGAGGCCCATTTCAGCTCACTACGGCAAATAGAACATAAATATTCATTAATTACATAGAAATGCACTTTTCACTGTTTACCACCCACCTTCGCACTATCCCCTGTTACATGTTTTCCTAGCAGAAGCTTAAGGTAAAAACAGCGTGGTTCATTATTTTAAAGCAAGATGCACGATTGCGAAATATAAAATGCAGCTTAAACATGCATTAATTCAGTTTCTTTCGAAACGCATTGTAGTATGCAGCCTAGTTCTTTCATGCATTAGTTCTTATTAGTGCACACATGCGCAAAGCTGTTTCCCTCGTGTTCATGTAATGTGTATGTTAAACTATCACTGCACACTGTTAGTACGTATTATGGGGGTGTTAATTCGAGCAGGTTTCATTTTTGCGAAACCCTGCTCCATCAAACCCTCCTCTAAAGGCTTACTGGAGCCATCATAAAATACCCACCATACCAAGTGCCATCTTCATCTATTCTAAAATTCCATAATTCTTTCTCTTTTCATTAAGTTTTCATCTAAATCTTTCATCTTGTCATAGAATCTCCTTTCATCTACTCTAGTTCTATCTCATCTCTTTTTCTTTTTCTTGCTTTTCGTTTGTCTTTAGTTTGTCATTTCTTTTCTTCCATACCTACACTTACAACATTTATATATTGTTATTATTACTAAGGCTACTCCAGCTACTGAAACGATTGGCATTATTATTTTTCCTAATAAACTACTTCCAAAGGTAGAAAACCATTTACCTACAGAAGAGAAACTCTTACCAAATCTCTCCCAGACACCGTCAACCTCCATTTGGGTCAAGTCTTCATGTAATTTCGTAATATTCTTTATATATCCCTCAATACCTTTACTTTTGTCAGGGATATAAGTACAGCAGTGTTTAATTTTCAACATGCCACAGACTCCACCCTCTTTTGCCAATAAAATATCAAGGGCAAGTCGATTTTGCAAAACCATTGATCTGATTGCAACCATTTCAGTGTCAATCATCAAGAACCCACCAGCAGTGTCAGTCAACAAACGATCAACCACTGTGGACAATTTTCGAATTTTATGTGAATTCAGAACGACTCCAACTGAGGGTATCATGCACCAAAAATATCACCTACTATTTCTAAGAAACTCGCTCTTTTATTACGTGTTAGTCCTTGTTTTAATTCACGGATACTATTGCTTTTTCTGTCTACATGGTAGACCTTTGGAAAGACGATTGCAAAATAACAACTACCATACCAATGTGCAGGCAACCTGTAATAGTCTTTCTTACCACACACATAATAGACTCCTGGGAAAACAGGATCAGTTCCACCCTTCAATCCCCAACCTCCAGTAATTTGGAAGGTATGCTCACATTCACTAGTACCAATGAAATAATTGTTATAGTTAGTTTTCATTCTAAGCAAACATATTTTTCCCTTTTGATGCCAGTCCAGGGACCTTGCAGCATATGTCTCACCTTTTTCATAATTTCCCTCTCTGAAAGCCCACGGTGGTACCTGTGACTTCTGTTCAGCAGCTTTTCTTTGGAAACTTTCCCTTCTATATTCTACCATATCTATGAATACTTTTTCTTCAACCCGCAAACTACAAGTTAGGTTGTTTTTGTAAGCATATTCTATATCTAGTGTCTTAGTAATATGAAAAAATTCTCCCATATAATGTGCATTTTTACTACTTACAGCCTTATTCAGTTCTTTTATAATTGGTATCTCTGAAAATACTAAATCTATATTAGAATAATGGTATTCGAGCTTCCCCGTCACGTAAAAGAGACTGGATAAGACACTACAAGACACACCATATGTTAAAGGTAGGTGATGATATGTCACCCCCTCTGAGACAGACGAAGGTAGTTGCATGCACACGTAACAATCACTCACATTCATTGTATCAATGTATTCATACAACAATTTAGTAAAGACATTTAATGAGAAATCACTAATTGATTTATCATGATGGAGAATGCTTCCATCCATTTGTTCTATGTTAGTATTAGGGGTTCTTTTAGTAACATCACTCATTCTTTCACTTATTACATCATTAGTATTGTTTTTATCATTAGTTACCATTATAATAGGTACAATGACAGTTAATAATATCCACATGAATGTTAGTAGAAAGACACTACATAAGCAAGCTTTAATACATCTATGTTTTAGACTAGATTTTGGATGTTCAGTCACTTCTGCTTCAGCCATTTCTGTATTCCACTAGAAAAAATTTAAAAAATCTAAATCTATAGAAATTCTAAACTTAAAATAATTATCTAAAAAATAGTGTAATCCTACACTTCAGGGCTTTCTTCTTTACCCCTTTCTTTTCTTTAAATCTTCAGAGTCCTTTTAATTCATTTCATCTGGCAAGGTTGCACCTTAATTCTTCACAGTTCTTTTAAGGTGGTTTCAATTTGTTTTCATCCACTTGCTCAGTGTCAGCACTGTCTTTTTCTTCACTCGGATCTGAGCTTTCAATTTCCTCCAAGATAACGGAAGTCCATTTTGGTGCTGTGTATTTCCTGCTTGGAATTCTTACTCTCCTTGTTTTTCGTACTGGATCTTCTTCTGACTCTTCTTGTTCTGCTTGACTTGAGACCTCATTAATTTGCTCTAGTCTTCTCTTTGACTTTCTCCTCCTTACAAGAGTGTATTTCAGTCTTTTCACTTCACCTGGCCAATTGTCACCCTTTCTTGGCCTTTTAACTTGTACTACTTTTTCACCTTCTTCATCTGGTTCACAGGTTCTTTTATTTGGCCTTTCTTCTACCTGCTCTTCTTCTTGATTCTCAGTAATTTCTCTTTCTTCTGGTTCAACAGCAGTCTCATGAGACCCAGTAACTGGTGCCCACTCTACTTGACTTGTGCTTGGCTGTTCATCAACTATTTGTTCTTCAGAATCTGTTATTCTAGATTCTTCAGCTTCACACACTTCAGCTTCTGGTCTTTGGCTTTTGTTTACCAGTTGCTGCTCTTCTTGTCTTTCAAGTGGACTTGGGACTCGTATGGTATGGCTGGCATGGATCCAATTTGGAAAACCACCACACTTCACCGCTGTTGTTGTTACCAAAATCACCTGGTAAGGTCCATTCCACCTTTGTTCTAAACACGATTTCCTCACGTGCTTTTTGACGAGAACCCACTCACCAGGACTCAGATCATGAGCTTGATTCGGCTGTGTTGTAGTGGCATCTTCTCCAACCTGGCGAGACACACAACGCACCAGATCAGCCAATCCTCTGCAATAATCTAGCACTAGATCATCAGATATATTCATCAGCTTGTTTGCTGGAATAAATGCTTGTCTCATTGCTCTTCCCATTTGGACTTCATGTGGACTCAAACCCGTCTTTTTGTCAGGAATGCTTCTAAGACTCATCAATACAAGGGGTAAAGCATCAGGCCATTTCAGTGTTGTGGATGCACACACCTTTCCTTAATCTAGATTTTATAGTGCCATTAATCTGTTCAACCACTCCAGATACTTCGGGTCGATAGGCACAATGCAGCTTCTGTTCAATTTGTAACGCTGCACAGATCATCCGAATTATCTCATTATTAAAATGGGTTCCTCTATCTGTTTCTAAAGTGACTGGAAATCCAAATCTAGGTATTAGCTCTCTTAAAAGCAGCTTTGCGACAGTTAGACTGTCATTCCTTCTCGTTGGATAGGCTTCCACCCAGCGAGAAAACAAGCAGACAACAGCCAACACATATTTCAGCCCGTCGCAAGGGGGGAGCTCAATAAAATCTAACTGAAGTCGGGTGAATGGACCTGCTGCTTTTCCAATTCGTCCCCAACTAACAACTATCTTCCTGCCTGGATTCTGCTGCTGGCAGGTGATGCACCTCTGGCAAAGACTCTCTGCAATGACCCTGAACTTTGGGTTATACCATGACTGCTTGAAGAGCCTGATCATTGCATCTCTTCCAACATGTGCAATCCCATGGTATACCCTTGCCATATGGGATAGTAAACTGTCTGGCATGACTGGTCTTTCGTCTATGTACACCCACACTTCGTCCTCAGCTCTTTTTCTGCAGCCTGAATTTTTCCAGATTTCTTTTTCCTCATCACTTGCCTCTTTCTGTAGCTGCCTAATCTCATCCCAAGTTTCAAAAGAAGAAGAGAACATAAGATGGCAATTGGTATTTTCTTTTTCAATCCCTCTGTTTAGGGCAATTAAATTTCGTGCACAGAAATGCGCTACTTGATCTGCGTATCTGTTGCCTCTCGTCACATAGTCATCTCCTGACTTATGTGCGGAACATTTGACCACTGCAATTCTTTTGGGCAATTGTAAAGCATCCAATAAATCTTTTACAGTTTTGCTGTTCCTAATAGGGGAACCTGAAGAAGTCAGAAATCCCCTTTGCATCCATAGCTGCCCACAATCATGGACAACCCCGAACCCATATTGACTATCAGTAAATATGGTTACCCTCAGGCTTTTGGCAATTTTGCACTATTAATTCAGCAATTTGAGCAGAGTTTACCCCTTTTAGACAGGATGCTTCTAGAACTCCCGCTATGGTGCAAACAGCATAGGCAAAACATAATTCTCCCTTTTCATTTCTTAAACAAGACCCATCCACGAACATCTCACAATCTGATTCTTCCAATGAAACGTCTTCTATGTCTGGCCTAGGTTTGGTGCACAGTTCTGTCACATCCAGACAATCATGATCCGCCTCCTCTCTCACTTCCTCACAATATGAATTCGGCAAGAGAGTTGCCGGATATACTGTAGTGCACCTTACCACGGTCACATTTTCAGCACCCAAGATCACTCTTTCATACTTAGTCAGCCAACTAGAGGTCATATACTGTGTCCGGGTGCGGGTTAAAAGGATCTCAACTGAATGTGGCACGTACACCTTGACTGGATATCCCATCACAATTGCTTCACTCTGTTCCAGACTCACACAAGTAGCAGCTACTGCTTTTAAACATCCTGGCAACGCTGCAGCCACTGAATCCAAAGTAGCAGAAAAATATGCTACTGGACGTCGTGCCATTTCATGTTTCTGAGTTAAGACTGAAAGTGCACACCCATTTCTTTCACAACAGTACAATGCAAAATCCTTTGCATAATCTGGCATTCCCAATGCAGGTACTCGACAAAGACTGTTTCGCAGTTCAGTAAAAGCTTCCATACTTTCACAATCGGATCTTTCACATCTTTTCGTGTCAACCTTTGTAAAGGTTTTGCAATCAGTGAGAAACCACTGATCCACTGCCTACAGTATCTAACCATTCCCAAAAACATTCGGACTTCTTTCTGAGTGGTAGGTGGGCTCATCTGTTTAGTCACACTAATTCTCTCTGGTGTCACCTTTCTGACTCCTTTTTCTATTTTGTGTCCTAGGTACTGGACTTCCTGTTTACAAAATTGTAATTTTGCTGGTGACACTTTGTGTCCCCCTTCTGCCAAATGGTTCAGCAAGGCAATGGTGTCTGTCACACATGCCTCTCAGGTCTTTGATGCCACAAGTAGGTCATCAATGTACTGAACTAAAACTGAATTTCCTGGCATGACTAAAGTCTCCAGACATTTTTTCAAGATCTGGTTAAAGATTGAGGGACTCTCTGTGTACCCTTGAGGAACTCGGCACCATGCCAAAACACGGTCTCCGAACTGGAACGCAAAAAGATATTGGCTTTCCGGATGCAAAGGAATCGAGAAAAATGCTTGGCACAAATCAATTACTGTGTACCATCCAGCATCACAGGGAATTTGATAAAGGATTACCGCTGGATTTGGCACTACTGGACAACAAGACACTACAATCTTATTTATTTTCCTTAAATCCTGCACTATTCTGTATTTCCCACTGGGGTTTTTGATACCTATAATAGGCGAATTACAAGGACTGCTCAGTATTTCTTTCAGTATTCCTTGTTCAATCATTTGGTCAATCACAGATGTGACTCCTGCAATCACTTCTGGACTCATTTTGTACTGAGGTGTGTTTGGATATACAGCACCCTCTTTCACCGTAACCTGAATCAGGTCTACATCTGTCATTAGACCAATCTCTTTTCCTGTAAAATCCCATACATCCGACCTTACTGCACTCTTTAATTCTTCAGGCAGATTTTCTTCTGTGAGAAGTGAAAACAACTCATCCACTTCTGTCCCTTGCTTTGCTAGCATCATCTTAAATTCGACATCCTCATCAGGTGTCTGAAATGCAATACCATCTGGCGTACAATAGATGGTGCAATTCATTTTACACAATAAATCTCTACCTAAGAGATTTACTGGACTTGAGTCACATACCACAAAACGATGCATGTCTCTGAAATTTCCAATATGAACTTCTATTGGATTTGTTTCTTGCGTTCTAATATGCTTATTCGAGATTCCTACAACTTGGATAGTTTCTCTCGAGAGGGGTAGGTTTGGGATTTCTGCTGCTCTCACAGTAGAACGGGTAGCACCAGTGTCCACTAGGAATGTAATATCATTACCTTCCACTTTTCCTTCAACAAATGGACCTGACTGATCTACCGCTAAAGATGCGCCAAGTACGCAAGACTCTTCCACCCCCCTCAGGCACCGTCATTGAGATGAGTCTGAATCACTCTCATTGCACTGCAACCAGTATTGTGGAACCATTTGCACAATTTGATTCTTACCAATTTGGTCACCTCCGTGAAATCCAGTGTTCGCACTGTACCTCTGCATCTAAGCATTCACATTATTTGGCATGGGAGCTTGTGGCACCTGTAACTGTGGAGTAACTACCTGCTGCTGCTGTTGGTTCACAACCACCTCATTCTGCATCTGTGGAATTAAATTTTGATTTACCCCATTATTCTTTTGAGCAGATCTACACTCGTTCTTCCAATGTCCAATCTTTCCGCACGCATGACAAGGAAATTTCTTCCTAGCCTCTTCTTTACTCAATTTACCTCTACCTCTACCTCCACTGGGTACCTGACCATTTTGATTCTGACCATTCATCTGGTATCCTGTTTGAGGATTATTATTTGTCTCTTGCTGTTCTGCCACCTTCACTTGCGCCCACATCATTTTCTCTTTCAACTTTTTATGTCTCGATTCAATATCGTCACTACAATACTTTCCATACCTTCAAATTTCGTCAATTGTTTTGCTCTGCCAACAAATCAAGTGCTGCTGAATCATATTACTAATATCCGGTTTCAATCCAAACACAAAACGATACACAAAATGTCCCATATCTTTGTCTCCAATGTTCTCAAACCCACTGTATTGTTTAAATACCTGCAACAACCTTTCATAATAAGCATGCACTGACTCTTTTGGTTCTTGGGCCGTTCTGTCTATCTTAACTCAATCTGTTTCTTTAGGGGAAATTTTCCCTTTCAAGAAAGTGATCACCTGATTGTACTTTTTCATCACCTCATCGGATGGTGCACCTGTTTTAGGATCTCTAGGGTATTCTTCTTTTGGTCAATCAACAGTAATTTTACATTTTGTCCACACATCAGCTGGAACAACAATCTCAAACAAACCATCGAGATCCTTTAATAAAACCTTTGAAACTTTCACAAACCTCTCCACCTGTTTGTACCACTCAACTGGTTTCTCCCTTAACCTAGGGAAATCATTAGTAAAAGATAATATATCCTGTCTTGACCATGGAACATGAACATATCTACCACCTGGAACCTCTCTCATCGGACACACCATTTCAACTTGTTCTGTTTCTTTTAACGGAAACATAGACACTCCTTTACCAGCTGCTTCGTCTTTCTTTCTCGTCCATCTACCTTTCCATCGTTCCACATCTTCCCATTTCTTCAAAATATTCATCAACTCTTTTATCTGCAACCTTTTTCCAGAAGCATTCAAACTCTCTAAATCCTTATCAGTGAAAGCCAATCTGTATTATTTCTGCAACACCTTCGACTTTTCTATGTCTATTCCATACTCACTAGCGGCTTCTGATGTTTTCTCATGTAGATTCCTCGCTCTCCAGGTAATGCTTTTACACAAAAACAACAGTTCATCATCTCGGTAAGTCCCTAATCTGTCTGGACTTATTGTACCAATAATCATCTCTTCCAAATCTACTTTCAATTGGCTCACATTTATACTCTGTGGTTGCGGTTTATGCTTTACCATTCCTTTTATCCAATCATTCAATTCCCCTGGCGAAGGACCTGCTGAACTCCCTGCCACTGGAGTGACACCCTGCCCTATTCTCCTTGGATCTATTTGTACACTTCTTCTAGGGGTTTCTGTCATCATCTCACAAACAGGAAGAGCTAACAAAGTATTATTCGTGTCAGCCTGTTCATCCTCATCTGCTACCATTACCATTCCACTCCTGATGCTACTCCTTGGAACTGATAATGTATGTGATTTTGATACATTCTGTTTTTCTCCGTACAATGGGACAACGGGACCAATTGTTACCGGTACCGTTAATGCTTCTGCATTCAGACTTAACTGATTTAATTTCTGGACCTGCTCTAGCCTTGCCTTATTCAACAAGCTTATTTCATTTTCTCGTACTACTCTAGCTATTTCCGTGACTTGTGGAGTTAATGGAGTTCCCATTTGTGGTGCCCTCGGAGTCATTTCATCTGAATTTTCTTTGAATGGCGAAGGTCTTTTGGTCATAATATCCTCCAACAACTCATCATCAGAATTGTTCAGATCATCTCTTAAACTTGAAGTTTCTATATATTTTTTTCTCCTTAAATTTGCCTCCTGTATGATCTTCAGCAACCAAAACTGGGTACAAACCTTCGGTTACCACAGCTCTCCTCCATCTTTTCATTGTATCCTCTCTTCTCTCAAAAGGATATCTAGGTCCAAAACCTCTGTATCTCCTACCACCTCGATATCTCTCTCTTTCATATGCTTCTACTTCCCATTCCTCTAACGCTTCATACTGTGTAGGTCTGGGATTTGGCTCTAATGAACTCATTCGATTCCTCAAATTCTGCAAAATCCTCATATTAAACGAACCATGCTGTGGGAAAGCTATAACACCATCATCCTTTGTATATTCTACACAATTCTCTAACCAAGTACACGTATGGTATCCTCGCTCCAACATCATATAAGCAGCTGGCGTTCCTGGAGGTAGAACAAGTACACCCTCTCTAGTCACTAACTAGTCACTATTGGTTTATCTTTCTTAAAGAAATTATTTATTTTCTTTAACAACTTCATTTTTCTGACTCTTTACGCAAATGTATCACAACAGAACACACAGAGGAAATCTTTCCGTAATTCTTCTTATTCTATTTGCTAGTTTTCGTCCAATACCAGCGCGACTCACACCAACCGTCCAATCACGGCTTTCTACGTATCTGCTTTTCTCAACCAATGTCTGCACGGCTCACACCAACTAACCAATCACAGCTTACTTCACCCTCACTGTCTGACCAATGCCAGCGCAGCTTTTTCTGACGTAAATATTACTCCTTCTACTGACCCTCCCTTTACAAAAGAATACGGCAATATTTTCTACGTTTTCTTAATCAAAATTTTTTTTGTTAGTAACAACACAAAACAATGCTACCTTGTCTGTTCCGCTAAATAAAGAGATAGTTTTCACTTTCCAAAGAGAAATTCTTTTTCTTCAGGCAAAACGACGACCAGCGTTATTTTACCTTTCAAACAAGCTACAGGTGGGCTTATTACTCCTCTAGGGATAAGGCCAAAGTTTCGCAATAGGACTTTTTGGCGTAAAAGAGGTCTTGGTACTCCTCTGGGGATAAGGCCAGAGTTTCGAAAGTGGACCTTTCGCTATTTAAGACACTCTACTCACGTACGAAATTATCCCTAAATATAACACCTACAGCCCTCCGTAGCCTCGGTATTATAACAACAAAGTACTTCTGCAGTGTGATTTCTTTATCCACACTCTTCTTCTGCCTACTCCAGGCAAATTCTTTTCCTCAGGTAACTCCGTACCTGTACTTCTAGACAACATAGAACAGGACACTAACTTTTCATGTTAAGAGTATATAATCAATAATCATTACCAACCTAATCAATAATTACACCATCCTCTGCTACCAGAAAACTGATCCAGCGCGACACCTAATCAGGGATCAATACTCATCAATAATTCATACCATGGCCCATACACATTCACCCAAGTCTCTGATGCGCTGGGGGTCAAGTTTTAATGACATGAAAATATTGTTTACCTCACAGATTCATGTTTAACAAGTCTAAATATATAACTAGACCTGTATATTAACTCTCTTTCCTCTCGGTCGATAGACCAATTATTTGAGTAGTTGATGGTAATGATAGCACTTATCTAACTACTATCCAGTCAGCTAAATAATCACAGACTCTTGGTAAGATCAATAAAGTTTTATCTCAAATTGAAGAACATCATCAATGCTCAATTGCATACAGTTACAAGTGCTAACAAATGAAAATTCACAAAAGGGAGGAAAAATTAATCAGCAGATGCAAACAGTGTCATTCTCATCATCAATATTGATTATGCACATGAAGGAGTGGATAGATTAAGAGACATTAGTTTCAGCAAAATAATGCGGAACAATATACATATATCGGAGTGGATAGATTAAGAGACATCAGATTTCAGAGACAAGAATACATTTGCCAATAATTATGCAAAGTGCGAGTCAGAATAATACAAACCCAAAGGATCTGTGAAATACCACCCCCTTGGCCGAGTGGACAGTGGGGGTTCCCCGAACTAGAGCCAGGGAACAAAGATTTCAGAGACAGGAATTGAACAGGGACAGGAACAGCTAGTCCTCTCTGCAAACCGACGGACAGCGACGCATCACCCTTCTCTCCTCAGCATACCCTAAAGACCTAAAACCACACCCCCAAAGGCACCCCAGTTATACCCTAAAACCTACATGTCCGTCCCACATCAGTTGAAAGACTTAGGAGGTGGTTTCATTCATTAATTTTACAGGAACATAGTCCTACATCCTTTCCCATTACTCAATAACTGACTCGTTCACACGATTTATTATATGATACATTTCAACAATTTTGCACATCTTTTTCAACAATGTCCGCAGAAGCAGTCTTTAGTCCCACGGTCAGTCACATCCTTTGGCAGACGAACAATGCATTCAGTGCTGGGTATCCTTGAACATTTTGTCCCTTCTTTACAGCACTCAGCACTTCTGGCTGCTCTGTCATGACATTTTCGCTCTCACTCCAGACCCTCCTTTCTCCGGCTAACTTAATAATAATGGAGGCCCATTTCAGCTCACTACGGCAAATAGAACATAAATATTCATTAATTACAAAGAAATGCACTTTTCACCACCCACCTTTGCACTATCCCCTGTTACATGTTTTCCTAGCAGAAGCTTAAGGTAAAAACAGCATTACTCATTATTTTTAAAACAAGATGCACGATTGCGAAATATAAAATGCAGCTTAAACATGCATTAATTCTGTTTCTTTCGAAACGCATTGTAGTATGCGGCCTAGTTCTTTCATGCATTAGTTCTTATTAGTGCACACATGCGCAAAGCTGTTTTCCTCGTGTTCATGTAATATGTATGTTAAACTATCACTGCACACTGTTAGTACGTATTATGGGGGTGTTAATTCGATCAGGTTTTATTTTTGCGAAACCCTGCTCCATCACATCCAGATATATAATACAGCAAGTAACATTATACCTACTGCAAGCCAGGAGTATGGCTTTGTCAATGGTTGTTAGTTGCATAAAATAAATTAGCAACAACTATAGCTTTGTTGTATATAAATTTGAAAATGCTTTAATTATGAAATGATGAGACTATGAAAGACCTACAACAAGTCTCTTCGAAGTTACTTTAAAGGCAGTGAAGCGTGGTACTACTGTAGAGGTAATATGTTTTTTTCCACCCTTAGAGTGAGGGCAAAAATGGAGAGCCCGAAAGGGATCTGTCTCAGCACCTGCTTTTTAGGTCGAGCCTCGAGTAGCGCGCAAGCGCTGCTCTGGCGAGACTTTATGTAAGGGGGTTTCAGAAGCTGACCACACGCTCGTGCGTCGTGGCCTTTTTCGGGCAGTTACGCGCGAGCAAAAGGCCATGGTGCACGAGCGTGTGGTCAGCTCTGCACGCTGCCGCGCTCGCCCCCGCTCCTCTCTCACGCTGCTGACGGCTTTCCGTCACTCATGGCTCATTAAGCGCTCGCGGCACCCTAACAGCACGCAATCACTTTCGCGCGCACCACTCGTTTTCTAACGCGGCAGCATGAAGACTCCACACTTACATGACTTGGTTGCTCTTGTGCCGTCCTTGTTTCACGAGTTGACAACAAATGTGTGACCTTCTCGCGGTTGCCATTTTGCAGCCCCACCCCCTTTTCATCACTCCGCTAAACAATGAAACCGATTAATCGATTGTGCATCATTCAACTTTGGTATCGGTGGCGATACTAACTGTGCAATCGATTAAAACCCAATCTGGTGGGCTGCCGGCTGATATCGGCTCTCACTCACCTGCTGTTCGCGGTATCGACTGGTGGCTTGGGCGGGCCCCAGCCCTCTGTTCCCCGGTGGTTTTATTTCCTATTTTATAATTTAACCGCCGCCTTAAGCCACCCTGACTTCGATTTCCCCGACTGAAAGCAGAATCTGATACCACAGGCCTATGCTCCTCCCCCGGCACCGATTGGACATATCGATTGGTAATTAGTAGTTGACGGGCAGTAGCTATGGCCAATGGCTAGGGGCTGGACTCTCTTTTTAAGACCACGCCCACCACGAGATGTTAAACTAGGGATAGCGGGGGGCAGCCTGCTCGGACCGCAATCGGTCTTGCCCCTTTAGCCTCGAACATGAGCGATAGTAAGAACAACCAATAAGAAGGGCACTTTCCAATGGCCACACCTACCGCGATTAACACGGTGAGCGCTCAGATGCGTTTTTAGATGCGAGTAGCAATCGGTTCCGCCCATTATAATTGAGGCATGAGGACAAAAAAGGAGCCAATAGGATAAGAGTATTTATCATACAGTAGCCTACGGCATATTTAAGAGTGTAATTTCAGACATGCCTTTATTTCATCACCAATGTGATGAATGGCGTCAGGGGAATATGCTACTCTTGTGGAATGAAGTGGGCAGAAAAGTAAGCGGCACTGAGTATTATAACACAAGTTGAGAGATGGAGGTTAGAGGGGAGTAGAGGTGATCACGTTTACTGCAAAGAGTGGAGTAACAGGCACAGGGTAAAGAGAGAGAAAGGGGCTAGTGTGAAAGGTTCTAAAAAAACAAGCACTGGCGTAGCCAATAGGTCTCACCTTTGGGACCTTATAAGTGTTTAGTCATGCAACAGTTGATGTTGTTGCACCAAGGATATTGTGCTGCATAACTAAATACTTATAAGGTCCCAAAAGCGAGACCTATTGGCTATGCCAATGCTTGTTAGAACTGCCAGTGCTGAGCACCAGCAGGACCCAGCCCACTTAAAGCCCTGGATTACTACCTTGTGATATTGCGAGTAACAGCTGATAATTTATTTGAAATTATCCTTGTAGAGAAGGCTATTTCAGCTGCCTGTGGTAAATAATGTTGCATTCACGATAACTTTGTTTGCTTCTGATTGTAATTGCCACATAAGGAAACCTTCCACACCAAAAGGTAGAAGCGTTGATTCACAACTCCACTGCATAATGATGATAAGGAGTCATTTCCACCAGTGGGTAAAATGTTCTAGTCGCATTATAACCCTTACAGCGTGTAAAGGTCCTTGACCTCATTATAGGCCCTCGCCTGCAGCTTGTTTCTTTAACAACCTTACACCCCTTGGCAGCGGACTATAGTTGGTCACATCACCAATTGCACATTTACAAAGAAGAGCAAAATGACTAATGAATATTAATTAGGCAGGTTGAAAATGATGACCCTTGCAAAAGGTTATGATATGAATGCAGGGATGCAAGCGAAAGTAGACCATCCCTGTGTTTGCACTTCAAACAAAGAAACTAATAAAAAAAATAAAAAAATACAGTCGATGTCAACTAAAAGGACAAGTGCCACTGTTAAAAAAATGTTTCCTGTTTGGGAACACTGTATGGAGCGCATGCCTTTCTTGGTCCCCCTAAAGGCTGCTTGACCTGACATGATTCCCTAAGGGGGAGCTATACCTTTGGGAACAGCTTCCCCTTAGAAATCAGTTTCCACCCCTTTGAGATTTCAGTAATTTTTGAGTGATTTGTGACTGTAATTTCATTTACAAACCACTGATAAAGGTTATTGCGAATCGCAGTCAGAAGGGGACACCCCTTTTATTCTCACACCTAATTGCAATTCCTAATGATTCTCAAAACTCTTTTTGAGGAAAAGATTTTCTCACTTTCGATAGGAGTTTGGTGCATTGCCTAACACCATTTTGTGATCGCACACCCTGTAATTTTACAAATCACAGGGTTTGCAACTGCTAAATTTTTCAGTACATCAGAGCCAAAGTTCGCTAAACGAGTATGTTGAGATATGAACAGAAAAATGTCCATCCCAGTTTCCCAGTGTTAAGTCTCTACTTTTCTGATAGGACACTGCAATTTCCTCTACCTAGTAAAAAAAGCTCTTATGCCCTGATTACGAGTTTCCCAGTTGACGATAAGTATTGCACCAAATGAAATCCGATACCTCCAGGTTTGATATTTGATATTTTTCAGGTGCGATAATTATTGCCTATTATGAGTTTGGGCCTTCAGAATGGGGCATTATATGCACATTTTTGGAATTTGTGCACTAAAAACCTCATGGCACATTATTTACTAAGTATTTTTCCTCAGTATATGTCAGCTGTTATGTACCTGCTGATGTGTACTTTAAATTCACTCTTACCTCCCTTTATCTCTACTCACTGGAATCCAAATTTCACCCTTACCACCTTTCACCACTACCCACCGAACACTAAAATCACTCTTACCTCTATGCACCCCATACCCTAAAAGCAACCTCATCTCCCTTTACCTCTACCCATCCCTGAACCCTAAGTTCACCCTTACCTCCCTTTACTTCCATCCACCCAGAACATTAAAATCACACTTTCCTCCCTTTATCTCTCCCCACCCGGAACCTTGAACTCACCCTTGCCTCCCTTTACTTATACCCACCCCTAGCCCGCCCACCCATTCCTTACCATTGGTTGTCTTAATTCTTACTCTTATTTCAGTGCTTCTCTGTGGTCAGCGAGCGCCTCTTCACTTCCTCTTGTGTGTTTGTCCCTACACTGGAGAATGGCCCAAGTACTGCTTCTCTTGCCCAGTATCCTTCTGCTGATTGCCACTTTCAGAGGTACTTTTTAGGTCTCACCTGCAGACAGCAGGCATGTGCTGTCACTTGCGATGATCTATTGTATTTTCTTTTTTAAAGCTCTTAAAAGGGGCTTTCAGCCCGCCAATTAGTTGGTTTGATCGTCACTCTCCTTTCTTTGCTTCTCATTGGTAAGCACCTGACTTGTTCACTTCCTGTTTACTTCCTCTTCATGTATTTCTTACTTCGATAGAGCATAGACAGAGTACTGATTAATTACTTTATTGATGTCCTTCTGTTGTACTTCTTTTCTTGCCCTGTTGTTACAGCTTGTCCGGCTTTTTGTTGTTCTAACTTGCAGCCTCCCACGTCTGACGTTGTTGCAGCTTGCCCTATTTTTCTTTGTTGTAACTTGCCCTCTCCCTTGTCTGTCATTGTTGCAGATTGCCCATTGTCATTGTTCTAGTTTGCCCCCTTTCGATGTTGTAGCTTGCCCCGTTTTCATTGTTGTAACTTGCTCACCCCTATTCCCACATCTGTTGTTGTTGTAACTTGACAGTTTTCTTTGATGTACATTGCCCCCATCCATCATTGTTGTAGCTTGCACTGCTTTTGTTGTTGTACATTGCACCCTTCTCCTGTTCGTTGTTGTTGTACCTTGCTCCGTCTTGTTGTTGTAGATTGCCCCCCCTGCTCTGTTCGTCCTTGTTGGAGCTTGGAACGCAACGTTGTTGTAGAATGCCCCTCTCATGCATCAATCTTTGTTGAAACTTGCGTTGTTATAGATTGTCCTCCTCCCCCTTCCGTGCCTGTCCTCGTGTTTTTCTGTTGACCTCTAACCTTTACCGAATTGTTCTACGTTCATCCATAGACACTACTCCTCTTCGAGAATTTGTGAATGGCGAAGTACATTAAGTATGGCTTTATGGTGTTTGATTTCTGCCTGGCTTGATTGTTTTATTTGTTACATATCCATTGTTCTGTCACTATGTACCCTTCTTTTCTAAATAAAGTTTTCAGGCACGGGGGTGCCAGTCAGAATATGGAAGGTAGTGGGCTCTAGAACAGAAGGAGCAGAGTATAGGGGTTAAGAACCTTGCACACCGGACCTATCCTCCTTTTTGCAGGTGGCGAGGCAACTTCAGGCAGCAGACTTTGGAGAGCATAGTGCAACTCATCAACCGTGAGGTGAAGTGAGCATGGCACAGAGCGGTTAGCCGGACTGCATGGTGCGACCCGGCATTGGCTGACACAAGAAGGTCCGGTCAGGCCTTGCCAGGGTTACCAGAGGACAAGCACAGAGCATCTTCAGGAGGAAGGGCATACTGATCACGACAGCCTGCGCCAACTGAGCATCTGGGAGGGTTTGTTACGCCCCTTCAGGAGAAGGTAGTCATTTTCCTCGAGGTGGTGCCCATTGTACCATATCAGGTGGTGGTTCTACCATGCACTGAGTGGGCGGCAGTAGATGACTTAGCAGACTGCATGGAGTTGGACTATGAGGAGGATAATGTTGAGGGGGGCGAGGTTGTGGACAGCGATGTGCCTGTTGAAGTGGAACAGATGTGGTGGCAGAAAGGGGCAGGACAGTCCGGGGGGCAATTGTTAATCAGTGTCCAACTAGTGTCTTACAGGCTGCAGACATGGTACCGGCAAGATCCACTGACACCAGGTTAACAGGCAGGTGGCTTCCACTGGCAAGGCTGCAGTGCGGGCACCATCATTAATGCCAGGTAAGAACATAGAAACCACGGGGATGGCCCTGGTTATGGTGTCAGTTGGGGTGGATGCTTGGAACGAATGGGAGGAGGACACTAAACGGCTACAGAAGAGTCGGTATGTGAAGGACACTGGGGTAGGCACGGAGGAGCGGAGGCTCGGCAAAAAGGAAGTAGATGGAACACATAAGAAGGACACTTCACAGTGGGAAGGTGGGATTTCCAGACCAGCGAAGGATGTCAGTGGGAAAACAACAGGGTGAGAAGGACAAGGACACAGGAACAAATGCTGGGGAAAAGACAGGAGGTGACGGAGAGAAAGGAACGGTAGAGGTAGCATAGGGGGAGGAACCAAGGAGCTGAAACTAAAGAAATTGCTTTACATGGGGGTTACTAAACCATTGGAAGCACAAATTATGTTGTCCGCAAAAGAAAAGATTTAGAAGGGGGAATATGTCAAAATGTTTAAGCTGTCACATAGGAAACTGAGGGCCAAGGAGGGGGCCAAGGAGGAAGAATATAAAGTGTCCAAATGACCTAAGGTGCCCAAGACCATAGAAAACTGAATGGCAGCATTTTTCATGTTCGCCAGCGTCTACTGGGAAAAATATCTTGAGCGGAGTGTGGCCCTGCTTAAATACATGGATGTCATATAGAAGGTGCAGATCAGGTATGGGCGATATGCGTGACCACAGTACGATGATGAATTGAGGCTGCGTAGGGCCCTAGACTCGGAGGCAAAATGGGGGGTGATCGATTCCGATCCTTGCCAACACACGATGGGCCCGGCAAAATTTGGAAAGACAATATTCGCAGCCAGTGGTTTGTCCATAGTAAATCGGCCCTTTCAGGCCTGCCCCACCCAGGGAGGGGTGGGTTCCACAGCAAAAGGTTAGGAAGGAATACTGGGCGCCTGCTGGGATTTCAATAAGGGGCTGTGCACAAGGGAATATTGCAAGTTTCGGCACGAATGTTCCAAATGCATGGGGATGCACACCCTTGTATTCTGTTTTGGCACCACAGGGAGCCAGCAGTGGGGCATTTTGAGGAATACACTGGACAGCTGCACCATAGTCCAGGGAGTTGAAGCGCGCCTCAACCCACGTCAGGGAGGTATATGGGAGGAAGGGGGGCATAGGGAGCTGGTGGGAAAGACTCACACGCTGGTTAAGCTGGACAGACTGGATTTTTGGCTATGGCATTATGTTAATATGGTAGACCAATAGTCTTGAGGGAGGGGTTTCATTGGGGTTTCCAACTGGGGTATGAGGGCCCGAGAGTACAACGGTGGGCTGAAAATCTCAAATCGGTCAGAGAGCATCAGCAAGTGGTGAGGTTTTATGGCGCAGGATGGTGGGTCCTTTTGATGACTGGCCATTGGCTAACCTGATCGTATCCCCAATTTGTCTTGGCCAGATGGGCACTCTGTAAATTACTTTATAGCTGAAGATTTGGCCTCAGTGTCTTCAGTGGATGTGGCAATGTCAATGGTGGAGCGAGTGGGGATAGGAGCAGAGATGGCAAAAGGTGACATAAAATCAGCCTTTCAGCTGTTGCCAGTGCCCCCGGAGGACTTTCAATTGCTGGGTATTCAGTTCAAAGGGCAGTGGAATGTTGACAAAGCCCTGCTGATGGGATGTTCTATTTCGCGTTCTGTTCGAGCGTTTTAGTTCATTCCTACAATGACTGTTTACTTGATGCACAGGGCACGATTGGGTTACCTATTATCTGGATACTCTTTTCTTTGTTAGCCGCTGAGGCTCTGCGTCTGCCAATGGTTGCTGTTTTCAAAACCTCATGGAGGATCCTGGGTTCCTTTGGCGCATGAAAAGACTGTGGGCCCACAGCCACTTTTATTTATTTTATTTTTATTTATAGAGTTTTATATAGTGCAGACTTGACCAGAGGGCATCAGAGCGCTTCACAGACATTCACACATGCAGCAAATGCCTGAGATACGTTTGGAGTAGATACATATACATAGTGACAGAAAGTGACTCTTTGTATGCGACAATGTATATAAATTTTGAGGTAGATTACAGGTACACATAACTATATATAGCGCTTTACAGTGCATCGCGTCAACAGTAGAGCAAGAATGATCAGTCTTGGGGATGGACGATGTAGTTGAGAGGTAGCTGGGGTAAGGACACGTGCAGGCAAGGGAGATTAGAGGCACAGTTTTCCCTGGGATGGTGTTGCACCGATTTACTTAGAGGGTGTAAAGCCTGCGGCCGCAGACTAGTCAGGTGATCAAGACGGTGGATTTAGTTATTTGTTGGAGAGTAAATGCTTCAGGGGCACATGCATCAACATAAGGAATTGTGATTCCTTAATAGCAATTTTTAAGGAATCGCTAATTAGGAATCGCAATTCCTTTTTTACATTTTTTTTTTTTTATTGAGGAAGGGACAAAGAAAACAACTTTCTTTCCCCCCCCCTTTTATCCCCAGCAACCCCCCCCCTCTCCCCATACCCACATTAACTTCAATACATACTTCAAATCCAGTAGTGGTGCATAAGCCTTAAAAAAAAAAACCACTCTCTTTGTACATTTAGGATGCTTAAAGTGCCAGGTGCAATAATGTGCAAATCTGTTCATTTATACTTTACGAGTCCTCAAATTTAGTACATAGCAGCATAGATATTTAAGATGGCGACAGGGAGAAAACCAAAGTGGAGAGTGCAAAATGCAGATAATGTATTTACATACTGTGGCAATCTCTTTGCCCCCTTAGCAGTCCAATTGTTCGATCCAGTCAGATACGGGCTTCCATATTTCCATTCCCCTTCTCTTTGCCCTGTATCCCTTTCGCCTGTATATAGCTTTCTCCAGATTATATACAGCCAGTAGTTGAGCCACCCATTACTGTCTTGAATGGGGTGCTGAGTCAAGCCAGGCTGATGCTATACATAGCCTAAATACCGCCATTGCAATAACTAAAAAGGCACCTCCTTCTTTTTCACTTAACCTAGACATTCCAAGCAATATTAATGGGGGGTCCAGCTCAACCTGAAGCTGTAATTTATCACTGAGAAATTCCTTGATCTCACTAATCAGGGGGCCAAGCTCTCTACAGGTCGCAAATATATGGACCATATCTGCCTTATAGAGTGCACATCGTGGGCAGTGTACTCCCTTCCCATTACTCCATTTTGCGATCCTATTGGGGTATAATAAAGCCCGAAGCAGGTCTTGTAGAATTGAGCTTGGAGATTAGCAGATATTAAGGTTGACTGTGTACTAAAAAAGATCTTTTGAAAAGTGGGCCCCGTGATCCCTAGCCTTTCTTGCCACTTATTGAAAAAGCTTTCCATATCATCTTTGGAGTGCACATTCAGCAACTTATAAACAGTTCCAATCCTAGAGGGTGTGGGCAAAATTGCTTTATCCACCAATTCATTCCTCCCGAAATTAGCTTCCCCGTCCCCATTATTCTGTAAAAAATCTCTGATTTGTAAATACTTAAAAAACTCCCTGTAGGTGAGGCCAAATTTTGCAGACAGTTCTGCAAACAATTTAATACCACTGTGGGAGTAAAAACAGCCTAGTTGTTTGATTCCAGCATCGAACCAGATCTTAAAATGTAAGTCGTTAAAAATATCTGGCAGGTTTCTGTTCCGCCGCAGCAGTGTATAATAGTTCAGCCTCCCTAACCCGTTGAGACGCCGTATGGCTCCCCATATTCTATAGGCTGTGGTTAATGTCTTAAACCGGACCCTTTTATAATATCCGTAACTTAGCTGATGCCACAGGCAACCCCAGGCATCAGAGCCAATCACTAGTTCCCATGGGGTAGGATATCTGGATTGCGTCCTGCTATTATCGGTTCTCAGGAGTGTGGTAAATTGTGTAAGTGAGGCCGCCCACCAGAATAACTTTAGGTTGGGGAGGGCGAGACCTCCCCGCTCCCTAGGCAGTGATAAGAATTATATACTCTCCTTGGCCTTGAATAGGCCCAAATAAATTGTGCGAAGATGTTCTCGAATTGCTTACACCAAAAATTTGAAAAAGCTAGGGGTATTGCCCTAAAAAAAATAACAATTTTGGAAAGAAAATCATTTTAATTATGTTGCTTCTGCCAATAAGGGTTAAATGTAAGTGATCCATCTTTTTTAGCGCTTTCCTGGTTTCCTCCGCGCAAGTCCCCAGATTATCCTTTACTACCTTGTCCAGATCTGAGCTAATCTTGACACCTAAATATTTTGCTCTTTTAACAACCCGATTATCATTAAAGGAGATAGATTCATTAACAACTATCTGGGTCTTTTCCCGGTTCAGGGCATATCCTGAGAGTGCACCAAACTTTCGTGCTTCTTCTTCTATCACCCCAATAGCCTGTTCTGGATGTGGCGTCACAACGGCTACGTAGTCGGCGTAAGCCAGAACTTTACTCTTATGCTCATACCTTACGATAGGGGGAATACTATGGGCCGCTTCTAGTTGATTTAAAAAGGGGTCTATATACAGTGCGAATAGGAGCGGTGAGCAAGGACACCCCTGTCGCGAACCCCTCGTGATTTTCAAAGGCTCTGTCATTTCCCCATTTATAAGCACTCTGGCTTCCGGGTTGTTATATAAAGCTTTCACTGCTCTAATAAATCTTGTCCCTATTCCTTTCTTTTGCATCGTAGCCCAGAGGAATGGCCAGGAGACCCTATCAAAAGCTTTTTCAGCGTCTAGAAAGATTGCCGCAATAGGATCTCCTGCCACCTGGCTTACATCAAACAGAGTGATAACCCTTTGGATGTGCTCAATTGTCCCCTTGCCGGGGATAAAACCATGCTGCCCCTCGAACACCATCCTATGAATTATCCGTGAGAGCCGTGCAATTCCTTATGCATGTAGGAATCGCTAAATAAATTGCGATTCGTACACATTCCATATTAGCAAATCGCAAATTGCGATTCGCTAATAGGGAATGCCTTCCCATTCATTCCTATGAGCCTAGAGGCCCTTCGCAATTTGCGATTACCAAATAGGTAATCGCAAATTGTGAATGCAATTTCAAGGGTGCTAGGGGGCCAAAAGGCGACGCTGATGCACCCCCAAAATTGGCATGTGTGCACATGTGGCGCACACACATGCCCTAAGGGCATGTGTGTGCGCCACATGGCACTTAGAAAAATGCAAATTTGTGCATTTTTCTAAGGAATTGCAAATTACCATCAACTTGAAGTTGATGGTAATTTGCGATTCCTTAGTGCAAAGTCGCATTCTGAGAATGCTTCTTGCATTGCATTTAGGGAATCGCAAATTGCGATTCCCTAACTGCATTCGCAAAACAGGTAATCGCAAATTTTTGTGATTACCTATTTTGCAAATGGCTTTGGGCTTGATGCATCCCAAAAGGCTAATTACCGGTCGCAAAGGGGCCGATTTGCAGAATCGGCCCCTTTGCGACCGTTAATTAGCTTGAGGCATGTGCCCCTCAGTTTCTTCTTGAAATGCGGGAAGGATTGGTTTTCCCGCAGGTCCTGGGGCAGGGAGTTCCAGATTCGCGGAGCGTTCCCAGAGAAAGAGTGGGTGTGAGATTTCTCTCTCTTAAATTTGGTGGGATCAGGAGTAGACTGTTTGAGCTTCGTAGGTGTCTCTTTTGACAGGCTTTTGATAATTTATTAGTGAGGTAGATTGGTTTTTCAGTGTAGAGTGCTTTGTGAGTTATGCAGACAGTTTTTAAAATGGCCCTTGCCTCTATTGGCAGTCAGTTGAGTTGCTTGAGGGTGGGAGTGATGTGGTCAAAGAGCTTTTCCCCCAATATAAGTCTGGTCACAGCGTGGAGAGTAGCTTTCAATGGGGTGAGGTAAGATTTTGGGGCGTCCGCAACCATTGCGTTTCCATAGTCCAGTTTGGGTAGGACTGGTGATTGCACCGCTGTATTTAAGTCTTCAATGGGAATGAAGGGTTTAACTTTTACTAAGTTTTTCAGCATGTAGAAAGCACTTTTTGCAGAGGCATTTATATGGTCTTTCATGCTTTGGTGGTAATCAAGAGTGATCCCCAGGGATTTGACGGAGCTGGAGATGGGCAGTTTGCAGTTTAATGCAGTGAGGTTGTCAAGCCAGTTATCTATGGGAAAGGTTTTGCCTTTGGGATGGATGAGAAGGAGTTCAGTTTTGCTGGGGTTGAGTGTGAGGCTCTATCCCCTTCTTGGGGATAGAGCTGTACTCTAGGGTCATGAAGGCATGCTTGCCACCGGACAAAAAGCTGAAGATGCAGTTATTGTTGAACACGATGCTGGAGAAAGCCAACGTTAAGGTCAGGGATGTGCAAGTGCTTCTAGGCAATATGGATTTTGAATGTAGAGTGGTGCGAATGCTCAGGACTTTTTGTCGAAGGCTGGGAATGGTGTTGTAGGGCCTATCTCTGCCTCATCATCATGTTCGGTTGTCAGTGGGCGTGAGGGAGGAATTGAGCATGTGGCGCTTCATTTAGGACTTGTTCAACGGTATTTTTGTGTACACTGCAAGAGTTTGAGTGGGATGTCCAGAGTTATTCCAGTGCAACAGGGGGTATGGGGTTTAGTCTGTACTGGCAAGGGCATTAGTGCGTTGAGGAATGGCCTGAGGCCTGGAAGCATGGGAGCCACAGTATTGCATTTCTTTAGTCTTTTCCACTTGTCATAGCTGTTTCCATGTGCGGAGAACACTTGGCACACAAAAAGGCATTGTTTCTAATTGACAAGAAAGTGTTGGTGGTTCAGGTGGTGAACAGGCAGTCGGCCAGGCACGCACAGGTACTGAAGTTGCTATGGGTTTTTGTGCTTGTATACTTGAGACATGACATTTTGTTCAGGGCAAAGAATGTGCCAGGGGTGGATAATGACATTGCGCATGCTTTGTTTCATTCACAGTGGGAGAGATTCCATGGGCTGGTGTAGGAAAGTAGAATCTGCTTTTATGTTTACCCCCACTTTTTGCCTGGTGCTAAGCTGTTACTGACTAGTCTGACTGGGATCCTGCTAATCAGCACCCCACTCTATCTGCTTTCTCCCTTAAATTGTTATGAGGAGTACTTAGGTACATCCCAGATTGGATACTGGGGTACCCTTATAAGTCCCTAGTATATGGTACTAAGGTACCCAGGGCATAGGTACCCCAGAGGTTCCCCATGGGCTGAAGCATGCATTATGCCACCCATGGGAGACCATTCAAAATGGAACTATAGGCCTGCCATTGCAGCCTGTGTAAGCTGGTGCTAGCACCACTTACTAAAGATATAGGTTTCCTATATCTAGGGTCACTGCACTTAAAAACTATAAGCCACCCCTATAGCAGGCCTTTGCAATCCTGAAGGCAGGGTGCTTGGTTCTAAGTGAGAGGGTGCCCCTGCATGAGCAGGACTCCCCTACAGCCTACGGAGTCCATTCTCCCAGATTGTCAGTGGAGCAGCCATATACCATATAGAAGGGCACTGCGTAATTACGCGATGACCATCTCCAAAACGGCTGCAACGAATCCTATCATGTTTGGTATCAAACATGCTGGAATCATACCCCCATACCGTAAACGGTGTGGGAGGTATGATTCCAAGCAGTGGAAGACCCCTCCGTTAGGCTCACAGTGTTCCCGGTGCCAACCTTCCAGACCCCGACAGCACAAAATGGTTGCTGCCGACCAGAGACACATTTCTGCCCTCCTGCTGCTGAGCCACGCTCAAGCAGGGGAAGGCAGAACAATAGGCATCCTGTCACAGGGAGGTGTGACCACCTCCCAGACAGGATTTAGTGTATTGGGACCAGGTGGGTGTGCTTGCCAGCGCCACTAAGTCTGCATGAGGGGCGCATTTGGTGTCCCTGTGCATAGTCTAGTTCAAACCGGTCCTGGGAGCCGTTGGCTCCTGCTCTGGCGCGAAACTGGACAAAGGACATGGGAGTAACCTCACCCCTGTCCAGACCGTCCCCTGAGAGGGTTCCCTGAATCGTCCCAACCCTTTCCTAAGGTTACTTAAGGGCTTACCTGTGGGTGGGTCCCTAGATTCGTCGTGGGATAGGATTCAGATCAGACACCACTTCTTCTTCTACCGTCTGGGCACTCTGGACTTCGCTGGACTTCATTTAGGCTCGACTTCATCTCCCTTCCAATCTGCTGCATCGTCTGTGCCTGTGCACCATACAGGAACCTTCCAAGGCCTGTGGGCATCAAAGACACCTGGAGGAATCTCCCTTGGAGTGAAGGAGTCACTCCCCTGCATTCGCAGGCACCGCAACTAATGAGGGACAGGAGGACGAGAGTGACCCTCTCCCTGATCTCCTCTCTCAGAACCCTGATGATGGATCAGTTGATGGAGTGCCCTTGGCAGGCAGCCTCACTGATCAAAGGATTCTGATTGTCCTAGAGCCAATGAAACTTCTACTACCACTGCCCCTAAGACAACTGCACCCCCTAGCTCCAGGACACGTGGTAGTACAGCCCCCAAGGGATTAGTAGGGTTAACCTTGGGTTCTGAGGTGGGTTCTGAGTTAGTCAGGACTCCAGCTCAGGCTGTTTTGGTCTGTGATGGTGGCCTAGATCTTGCCACCTTACTGGTAAGTCCCACTAACTTGGGCTAGTACAGGCAGCAGCCTTTGATAATTGGAAAAGAGGCCATGGCCTCCAGGGACACAGGTGCCAGTGTCACTATGGTGACAGAGAATCCTGTGTCTCCTGACCAGATCATACTTGGACAAGTGTACCAAGTGACCAATGCTAGCAATGTCAGGACGGACCATTCCTTAGCAGTTGTGACTCTCAGCTGGGGAGGGGTAACTGGACCTAAAAAGGTTGTGGTATCTTCAGCCCTACCTGTAGATTGTTTGTTGGGCAATGATTTGTAAACTTCAGCCTGGGCTGAAGTAGAGCTCAGGACTCATGCAGAAATGTTGGGCATCTCTGCAAGTGTGTTTGCTGTGACCAGGTCACAAGCCAAGCAACTTTCCACTTAACAGGCCATGGATCCTGGAACAATGGACCAGGTGCATTATGAGAAAAGCAGCAGGAGGGGTAAGGCTGTGTCTTCCCCCCAGACTCAGAGTGAGGATCAGTCTCTTGAGGGAGATGATCTTAGTCTCTGTGAAGGTATTGCCTCAGATGAACTTGAGCCTGATCAGGTTGAGTTCTTGGGGGCACGGGGCCCTTACAGAGCAGATTTGAGTTTGGAGCAGCAAACCTGCCCTTCTCTTGAACCTTCAAGCTGCTGCTGAGGCCTCAGGGAATATCAGTGGATCCCATAGGATCTATTGGGATGTAGGACTTCGTTACTCAGAGGGTAGAGATCCCAAGCCTGGTGCCACCGAAGAAGGTTAGAGGTTTCCTGCTCACCCTTGCACATGATATTCCTCTGGCAGGACACTTAGGGCAAAGCAAGACTTGGGACAGGCTTGTCCCTCACTTTCACTGGCCCCATATGTCTGAGGACACTAAGGAGTTTTGTCGCTCCTGTGCCACTTGCCAAGCCAGTGGTAAATCAGGTGGCATCACAAAGGCCCCTTAATTCGACTTCTAGTGGTTGGGGTTCCCTTTGAGAGGGTCGGAATTGATATTATTGGTCCCATGAACCCTCCAACAGCATCTGGGCACAGTTATATTCTAGTGGTGGTGGACCATGCCACTAGATACCCAGAAGCTATTCCCCTTAGGACCAGTACAGCTCCTGTGGTGGCAAGGGCCCTCAGGAATTTTTACAGAGTGGGCTTCCCTAAGGAGGTTTTAACTGACAGAGGTACAAACTTCATGTCAAGTTATATAACTGCAATGTGGAAAGAGTGTGGAGTGAATTACAAATTCACCACACCCTACCATTCTCAATGCAATGGGCTAGTTGAAAGATTCAACAAGACCCTAAAGGGTATGATCATGGGCCACCCAGAAAAGCTTAGGCGAAAATGGGATGTCCTACTACCCTGCCTTCTCTTTGCCTACAGAGAGGTCCCTCAGAAGGGGGCTGGCTACAGCCCTTTTGAACTTCTGTTTGTGCATCTAGTTAGGGGTGCTTTGTGTCTGGTGAAGGAGGGATGGGAGTTACCTCTCAAACCTCCCAAACAGGACATAGTGGACTATGTACTTGGCCTGCGCTCCCGCATGGGTGAGTACATGAAGAAGGTCAGCAAAAACCTGGAGGCAAGCCAAGAACTCCAAAAAGCTTGGCATGACCAAAAGGCTGTCCTGACTGTTTACCTGCCAGGTCAGAAGGTGTGGGTGTTAGAGCCTGTGGCCCCAGCAGCTCTCCAGGACAAATAGAGTGGACCCCACACCATATGAACAAAAGGGTGAGCTCACCTATTAGGTAGACCTTGGTACTCCAAGAAGTCCCCATAGGGTACTTCATGTGAACAGGCTAAAACCTTTTGTTGACAGGGCTGACATGGGCTTGCTCATGGCAACTGATGAGGGACAGGAGGACGAGAGTGACCCTCTCCCTGATCTCCTCTCTCAGAACCCTGATGATGGATCAGTTGATGGAGTGCCCTTGGCAGGCAGCCTCACTGATCAACAGTAGATTGATTGCAGGAAGGTCCTCAATCAATATAGGTATATGTTTTCCCTGACACCCAGTCAAACCACCTGGTGTACCCATGAAGTGGACACAGGTGAGAGTCTACCTGTGAAGAATAAAATCTACAGGCAGCCTGACCATGTCAGAGATTGCATCAGGACAGAGGTCCAGAAGATGCTGGAGTTGGGAGTTATTGAGCCCTCAGATAGCCCTAGGCTAGTCCAGTAGTCCTTGTACCTAAACCTCAAGGGTGAAAAAAGAGAGATGAGGTTTTGTGTAGACTTCAGAGGTCATAATGCAGTCACTAGGACTGATGCTCATCCAATTCCTAGGGCAGATGAACTTATTGACACTTTGGCCTCAGCCAAGTTCTTGAGTACATTTGACCTTACTGCTGGTTACTGGCAAATCACGTGACTTCGTCTAATTCATTGCATCTGTCGACTTCTTCTCAGAAATGCTGAGGACTGAGACGCCTCGGGCTCAGCGATTTCATCGGAAGCCTTTCCTCTCTACTTCTAGAAGCACCAGATCTTGAGGCCCGCGGCGCTACTGGAGGGGGGGGGGCCTGCCCCGGATTTATTCTAGGGGGCATGGTGCTGCATCTCGACAGGCCCCGCTTCTTGTTCCTGGACCCCTGGACGTCTGCTGATCCTGAGCTCCTCTGGACTTCGTAAGTTTCTGCAACACAGGTGGTGGTTTTCCACAGCTCCCGAGGCCTGCCCTGCCCTCTCACCAAGTTTGAGGCCAGTATCCCTTGTGGGGGTGGCAATATCTGAAGCCCTGTGCATCGCATCAACTTGCAGATGCAAAGGCTTGTTGGCTTCCTACAAAGAAGATCTTCGGGCTCCAAGTAGCCCCAACCTCGAGCACCTCCAGTGACCAGAATCTTCAGCCACACCACATTGTGTGCAGCGTGGCCTGTATCTTTTGGTGAGCTGCTTGAGGTCCTCTCGTGACTCCAGTGCCTCTGGCCTGTGGGTCCAATTGAGGGTCACCTTTGCTTCTTTTGGGCTCCCCTGATTGCTTGGGGCCTGCCCTGACTCTCCTGCTTATGGTGAGTCCCCTGGAACTTGCTGGTCCCGACGTTGCTCCTTCTTTAATTCCTGTATTGGTTGCATTGGCCAAGGCTTGTTGGTGCTCCCACCGGACACCGACCCCTCAGTACTCGACATCCTTCATGGGACAGCTTCTGCACGGCTCCTGGTCTTCCTTAGCATCGCCGGATTCTCACAGCTGCAGAGTCACGGTCATCATCATCCATCCTGCAACACCCGACATCGAAGGGCATTCGCATTCCAAGTCCCCTGGTCACTCTTGAGTGACATAGACTCTGTCCCCTCTGCTTGCAGGTACCTCTCAACTAGAATCCACCTTCGGATTCCACCGGACACTTTCTCCTTCGTCAGCAGCGGCACTTTCCTGAAATCCTCCATTGGGTTCAACGGCGGTTTCTGACACCACTTCACACCTATGCACCCGGCTTCCCTGGTGTAGCAACATGGGTACTAGGGTATCGACGGGTGGGGTGGCTCTTCAACCTTCTGTCTTCCATGTGGTTTCTTCAGGGTCCACTGGGAAGGGTCCTTAATCTTTAAAGATATCTAAACGTGTTAGAGAGTATTCTATAATAAATACATATTTTTATAAATGTGTGGTTCTTTTCACTTAATCTATACTATAAGATTGCATTCTGGTAGTACAAGCTGCTTTACACTCCTTCTGGACTAAGCCTGAATGCTGCTCTCCACAGCTACCACTTAGGGAGCTTCTAAAGTTGTCTAAGACCTCTTAAATCACCATAAGGGTTGTCTGGATTGGTGCAAGGGGCCCACTTACATTAGTGGACATCATATACCAGGCCAGCTTCTCACATTGGTGTGTAGCGGTTGTGATTCAAGTCTGCATTATTTTACCAGATAAATCTTTGTGTTGATTAATTAAAAACCATCACTAATACTACACACATATAATACAAGCTTAGAATAGTAAGTTCTACTGAACTTAGGGTTGGGTAAGTCAAGGGTCTAGCACACCCTTTCTCCAACCTCAGAGAGTGTAGTTCCCACTAGGTTAGGTAGGTGCAACACCCCCGCACACTTAGTATGTCTACAAAAGGAGATGCCAGTGGCTCTCTGACTGCTAGATACAGTGAACTTTCGTTCCAAGAACTGAACGCACTGTGCGCCTCTAGAAAGTTGAAGACAGGGAAAGGTGCCAACACCTCCTAGAGGCATTACTGTTAGATGACCTCCAGAAAACAAGTGGATCAGATGAACAGGAGAAAATGGGTGGGCATGGGAAGGAAGATAGGCCAGGAGGGGAGCCCCTCTTTGACCTTGAATCAAACCCTGACCAGGAGGAGCCAAATGACTCCCACCTGGACAACTCAGATCTCCCAGAGGATACTACAGGTGGCCCAAATGGTGCCCCTTTGTTCCTCCTGGGAGAGTGCAGAGTAGACCTAGGAGGTCTAGATCCTCCTCAAGGGAATTCAATGCCTCAGGACATTCAGTAGGGACCTCCATATCTAGTATGAGGGTCAACTCTTTTGATAGGGAATACCAACTTCTTGAACTAGAGAAAGCTAGGCTTAGGCTCAGGCAAGAGCAGTTGGCCCTTGACAAAGAGTCCCTAGAAGTCCAGAGAGCTAGGAAGAAATTGGGACTAGAGTACCTTGGCGGCAGCAACAGGGTCCCTAGAGTTAGAGAAACTTCTCATGACCATAGGAACCTGAGCAAGATAGTCCCTGCCTACCACGTTGGGGGTGACATCTATAAAGGGATAACTGCTTTAGAAAGGGCCTGTAAAGTTCAGAAGGTCCCCCAAGAGCAGTGACTGGCTATCTAGTGGCTCTCCTGTGCTGAGAAACGTAGAGATAAGCTCCTCACTGTTAGAGAAGAGGATGCTGATAATTTGGAGGAAGGAATACTGTAGTAGGGCCAAAGAAAATTACAAAAAGGAACTAAAACAATATCATTCATTAATTAAGAAATTCAGATGTAAATTCTATACAGAAAGAATTGAAAGAGCGAGTAACTCCCCCAAAGAAATGTTCGCCATACTGAAGTCTCTCAAAACACACGAAGATAGAAGTGATATAACTGCCTCTGTAGAGAGTTGTAATAAGGTGGCAGAATTTTTCGCTGATAAAGTGACAAAAATCTATGACACCTTCCCGGTAGAAGCGCGACAGGGGACTAGCCTAGCCTGTGGAAGTCAGACAAATTTTGCAGAGGTGATTCTGGATGAATTTAAGATCCAGGAATTGGAAGAACTCAGAGCCACAGCAAAAGGAATAAAATCTGGCTCCCCTTTAGACCCAGCACGACCAGAGATAGTAATGGAGGGAGCGGACGTGATTATGCCATATATCTCGGAGCTCATTTCATGTTCTTTTCAGAATGGTGTGGTCCCCACTAAATGGAAACAAGCTATTGTTAGGCCACTCAAAAAGAAACCATCATTAGAAAATCTACGCCCTATCTCACTATTACCGTTTGTGGCCAAGATTGCAGGGAAAATAACCAATAAACAACTGGTAGACCACATAAATATGAATGACCTATTTCACCCCTCTCAGTCAGGTTTTAGATTCCACGGAGTCAGCACTACTCCTGGCCACAGAAACACTGAGAAAATATGCAGATAAAGGGCAAACGGCCGCACTGATCCTGCTGGATCTCAGTGCGGCGTTTGACACAGTATCACACAAGCTGCTTCTCCAAAGACTAGAGACTTGTGGCATTAGGCGAAGCACTCTGAGTTGGATGACATCGTTTCTTTCCGAACGGAGCTTCCAAGTCGCACAACAGACATACTTATCTGAGAATATTCCCCTGCCCCAGGGGGTTCCATAGGGTTCAATTTTGAGCCCCACTCTATTCAACCTTTATGTGGGACCACTGGCTGAACAAGTGGAGAAACATAAGGTGTAGATCGTTTTCTACGCGGATGACACACAGCTAATTGTGTTGTTATCTCAAGATAAGGATCAGGCAGCAATCTGCTTCTCCAAATGTTTAGAAGAGGTGGCAGACTGGATGTCGAACCATTGCCTCAAGTTAAATGGGAGTAAAACGGAGGTAATGGTTGTAGGCAAGGCGCCAACCATATGGTCGTCCGCATGGTGACCTGAAACATTAGGCCAATTACCTACCCCAAAAGCAGAAGTGAAAAACCTCAGAATCTGGTTTGACTCCGAGTTGACATTTGACAGTCAGATTCGGAAGGTAGCGGGTAAATGCTACGGGGCCATGAAAATCCTGAGGAAAGTCCTTGATCTTTTACCATCTAATGCCAGGAAAACCATAGTACATGTGGTAATAACATCCCAATTGGATTACGGGAATGTACTATACCTTGGCACTACAAAAAAAGGACTATCCAAACTACAGAGGGTGCAGAATGCGGCGGCTCGATTGGTACTGAGCCTCCCGAGAAGAGCTAACACGAAGAAAGCCCTGACAGTACTGCACTGGCTGCCAGTGGAAAAAAGAGTCGTGTTTAAGGCAATGTGCCATTGTCACCGCATTCTAGTAAAGAACGGCCCAAGGTACCTTCAACCACTACTAACCCAATACATCCCAGGACAGAGTTTAAGACCTATGGGAAAGGCACTGGTGACGGTACCGAGAATATTTAGAGCAAGAATGGGGGCACGCTCCTTTAGGTACCTTGCAGCAAAAACATGGAACACCCTACCGATTGCCCTAAGAACAGAGCCATGCGAAAGCAGATTTCGCAAACAGCTAAAGACCTGGCTGTTCGCTAAAATTGAATAAGGGTAACATCTCGGATAGCCTGTACTACTCGGTAGGACATGCAGATAGCAGTCACATCCTCTCAGAGTCTATGTCTTAGCGCGGGGACACACCGGTGGTGTAACCAGGCGCTCTACAAATGGATAAAATAAAATAAATACTCGGTTTTGAAAAGTGCTCTAATTGATGGGTTTGTCTTATCCCCTTCGGTGCGCGGCCGATTTTCGCCCTGTGCGGGGCGTTTCATTGAGTGGGCGGGTTCATGACGAGCTCAGCTCGTCATGCGCACACGAGCACTGCGCAGCATGACGAGCTGAGCTCGTCATGAGCATAGAAAGGGTTAACCACTGAGCAATACAGGATTAGGTTCAGAGACACCCAGAAAGCACAGACCCAGGACTGGGTAGATTTTGTGGATTGTGCCTTTAAGGCTCTGGAAGGTTGGTTGCATAGCAGCAAAGTGCATGATTACTTAGGATTGTACAATTTGATTATGAGGGAGCAGATCCTTAATAATTGTCAGAACCAGCTTTTGCACCAGTACCTGGTGGACTCTGATCTGACCTCTCCCCACGAATTGGGAAAGAAGGCAGACAAATGGGTCAGAACCAGGGTGAAGCAGAAAAACCAGGGTAATGGTGGTGACCAGAAGAAGCAGGATTCTTCAAAATACCAGGATAAGGGTGGGGACAAGGGCAAAGATAAGAAAGAGTCTTCCCAAGAGCCCCAAAAACCTGCATCTGGGGCGGAGTCACAAACATCCAAGAAAGGCAAGAAGAAACCTTGGTGCTATGTCTGTAAGGTAAAGACCCATTGGACAAAGGATTCTGATTGTCCTAGAGCCAATGAAACTTCTACTACCACTGCCCCTAAGACAACTGCACCCCCTAGCTCCAGGACACGTGGTAGTACAGCCCCCAAGGGATTAGTAGGGTTAACCTTGGGTTCTGAGGTGGGTTCTGAGTTAGTCAGGACTCCAGCTCAGGCTGTTTTGGTCTGTGATGGTGGCCTAGATCTTGCCACCTTACTGGTAAGTCCCACTAACTTGGGCTAGTACAGGCAGCAGCCTTTGATAATTGGAAAAGAGGCCATGGCCTCCAGGGACACAGGTGCCAGTGTCACTATGGTGACAGAGAATCCTGTGTCTCCTGACCAGATCATACTTGGACAAGTGTACCAAGTGACCAATGCTAGCAATGTCAGGACGGACCATTCCTTAGCAGTTGTGACTCTCAGCTGGGGAGGGGTAACTGGACCTAAAAGGTTGTGGTATCTTCAGCCCTACCTGTAGATTGTTTGTTGGGCAATGATTTGTAAACTTCAGCCTGGGCTGAAGTAGAGCTCAGGACTCATGCAGAAATGTTGGGCATCTCTGCAAGTGTGTTTGCTGTGACCAGGTCACAAGCCAAGCAACTTTCCACTTAACAGGCCATGGATCCTGGAACAATGGACCAGGTGCATTATGAGAAAAGCAGCAGGAGGGGTAAGGCTGTGTCTTCCCCCAGACTCAGAGTGAGGATCAGTCTCTTGAGGGAGATGATCTTAGTCTCTGTGAAGGTATTGCCTCAGATGAACTTGAGCCTGATCAGGTTGAGTTCTTGGGGGCACGGGGCCCTTACAGAGCAGATTTGAGTTTGGAGCAGCAAACCTGCCCTTCTCTTGAACCTTCAAGCTGCTGCTGAGGCCTCAGGGAATATCAGTGGATCCCATAGGATCTATTGGGATGTAGGACTTCGTTACTCAGAGGGTAGAGATCCCAAGCCTGGTGCCACCGAAGAAGGTTAGAGGTTTCCTGCTCACCCTTGCACATGATATTCCTCTGGCAGGACACTTAGGGCAAAGCAAGACTTGGGACAGGCTTGTCCCTCACTTTCACTGGCCCCATATGTCTGAGGACACTAAGGAGTTTTGTCGCTCCTGTGCCACTTGCCAAGCCAGTGGTAAATCAGGTGGCATCACAAAGGCCCCCTTAATTCGACTTCTAGTGGTTGGGGTTCCCTTTGAGAGGGTCGGAATTGATATTATTGGTCCCATGAACCCTCCAACAGCATCTGGGCACAGTTATATTCTAGTGGTGGTGGACCATGCCACTAGATACCCAGAAGCTATTCCCCTTAGGACCAGTACAGCTCCTGTGGTGGCAAGGGCCCTCAGGAATTTTTTACAGAGTGGGCTTCCCTAAGGAGGTTTTAACTGACAGAGGTACAAACTTCATGTCAAGTTATATAACTGCAATGTGGAAAGAGTGTGGAGTGAATTACAAATTCACCACACCCTACCATTCTCAATGCAATGGGCTAGTTGAAAGATTCAACAAGACCCTAAAGGGTATGATCATGGGCCACCCAGAAAAGCTTAGGCGAAAATGGGATGTCCTACTACCCTGCCTTCTCTTTGCCTACAGAGAGGTCCCT
This sequence comes from Calotriton arnoldi, assembly GCA_963921515.1. Taxonomy (NCBI): domain Eukaryota; kingdom Metazoa; phylum Chordata; class Amphibia; order Caudata; family Salamandridae; genus Calotriton; species Calotriton arnoldi. The sequence goes on from CAWUFW010000748.1 coordinate 2,923,049, forward strand.
CAGAAGGGGCTGGCTACAGCCCTTTTGAACTTCTGTTTGTGCATCTAGTTAGGGGTGCTTTGTGTCTGGTGAAGGAGGGATGGGAGTTACCTCTCAAACCTCCCAAACAGGACATAGTGGACTATGTACTTGGCCTGCGCTCCCGCATGGGTGAGTACATGAAGAAGGTCAGCAAAAACCTGGAGGCAAGCCAAGAACTCCAAAAAGCTTGGCATGACCAAAAGGCTGTCCTGACTGTTTACCTGCCAGGTCAGAAGGTGTGGGTGTTAGAGCCTGTGGCCCCAGCAGCTCTCCAGGACAAATAGAGTGGACCCCACACCATATGAACAAAAGGGTGAGCTCACCTATTAGGTAGACCTTGGTACTCCAAGAAGTCCCCATAGGGTACTTCATGTGAACAGGCTAAAACCTTTTGTTGACAGGGCTGACATGGGCTTGCTCATGGCAACTGATGAGGGACAGGAGGACGAGAGTGACCCTCTCCCTGATCTCCTCTCTCAGAACCCTGATGATGGATCAGTTGATGGAGTGCCCTTGGCAGGCAGCCTCACTGATCAACAGTAGATTGATTGCAGGAAGGTCCTCAATCAATATAGGTATATGTTTTCCCTGACACCCAGTCAAACCACCTGGTGTACCCATGAAGTGGACACAGGTGAGAGTCTACCTGTGAAGAATAAAATCTACAGGCAGCCTGACCATGTCAGAGATTGCATCAGGACAGAGGTCCAGAAGATGCTGGAGTTGGGAGTTATTGAGCCCTCAGATAGCCCTAGGCTAGTCCAGTAGTCCTTGTACCTAAACCTCAAGGGTGAAAAAAGAGAGATGAGGTTTTGTGTAGACTTCAGAGGTCATAATGCAGTCACTAGGACTGATGCTCATCCAATTCCTAGGGCAGATGAACTTATTGACACTTTGGCCTCAGCCAAGTTCTTGAGTACATTTGACCTTACTGCTGGTTACTGGCAAATCACGTGACTTCGTCTAATTCATTGCATCTGTCGACTTCTTCTCAGAAATGCTGAGGACTGAGACGCCTCGGGCTCAGCGATTTCATCGGAAGCCTTTCCTCTCTACTTCTAGAAGCACCAGATCTTGAGGCCCGCGGCGCTACTGGAGGGGGGGGGGCCTGCCCCGGATTTATTCTAGGGGGCATGGTGCTGCATCTCGACAGGCCCCGCTTCTTGTTCCTGGACCCCTGTCATCCCGATCTATCGGATTGAACCTCCTCTTCGTCTTGAGCCTTACATCCTCTGGCTCAAACACAGAGTTACCTTTCTCCTCTTGACGCACGGCGACTGTATCCCTTACTCGAGCCTATTTCTGGATTTCATATCAACACCTGATACTGACCACTGCAGTTAGTACGGACTGATCATTTTTCACCTAGAACCATCGTTTAATGGAGCCCTGGACCCACTTCCTCATTAGAGGCTTAAATTAATGTTCTGTTCCCCTGACTATCACGGCCTATTCCCTGGATTGCATTCTAGTTGTGCCCTGAAGAAGGTGACGGCTAGACCCTAGCCCAACACCGAAACGCGCGTCGGCACCGTGCTTGAACAGGAACCACATTGTGGTACATGCTAAAGAACTACATTAGAACTAAGGGTTCCAATGCAAAACCTATGTTTCTATATCAATTATAAAGTGTATATGATTTTTACTAAGCCATAGGAGTTGAACTATTCTACTCCAACTATTTGTTGGCATCTCCATTGTCTCATTGAGGCGCACCTTTTTGACTTAGCCTCAAAAAACTGTGCACAATACCACCGTATTCCCTACTCTAGGTTCCTGTTCTTTTCCTTATGCAATTCTTTTAATGTGCGACTGTGCTAGTGCGATAGCAGTGTGATTGTGTTTATGGTATGCCTGATTGTTTAGATTTTGTTAGGATGCAACTGGTATGAGGATGTTTTTATCATTTTGCCGCAATTTATCCTGTTGGGGGACTCATAACTCTATTTGTTTGTGTATGGATTCAATTGGACAGAATGCATTTATGCTATTTTGTTAATTGTTTTGCTGTAATATTCGTGTATAATTTAAAGAAAAGTTAAAAATTCACTTAATGTCCTGAAATTGTTGCATTTTGAATATAATAAAATATTTTATGTATTTTCAACCCTTGAATGTGTTTGTTAGGCACATCCATTGATGTTCATTGTGTTTCTGATTCTGTTCCCCTTACTAGAGACTGATCTATAGTCATTTAGAGACGCGTTGCGCTCTGTTATAATCATAGGCAGGTGACACCTTTTCCCTTCTTTCGGAGGGTTACGATTTTAGTACTAGCAAATCAGACTAGCTGTGGATGCCAAACCAAAAACAGCATTTTTAACCCCTAGTGGGCATTATCAATTTATTGTGATGCCTTTTGATTTGAAGAATGCACCTGCCACATTCCAGAGGTTGGTGAATAAAGTTCTAACAGGTCTGGAAGCCTATACTGCAGCATATCTAGATGATATTGCTGTCTTTAGCTCCACCTGGTAGGATCACCTGGTCCACCTCAAGAATGTTTTGGAGGCTCTGCAGAAAGCAGGCCTCGCTATCAAAGCTACTAAGTGCCAGATAGGGCAGAGTAAGGTTGTGTACTTGGGCCACCTGGTAGGTGGAGGCCAGGTTCAACCACTACAGAGCAAAATCCAGACCATAATGGAATGGGTTGCTCCAACTACCCAGACTCAGGTCAGAGCTTTCTTGGGCCTGACTTGGTATTACAGGAGATTTGTAAAGGGATATGGGTCCATAGTGACTATTCTGAATGATCTCACATCAAAGAAAATGCCCAAGAAAGTTCAGTGGACAGTCAGCTGTCAAAAGGCATTTGATGACCTTAAGCAGGCCATGTGCACTGCTCCCATTCTGCAAAGTCGTGATTACTCAAAAACTTTCATTGTGCAGACAGGGTAGGGGCTGTGTTGTCACAACTTAATGCAGAGGGCCAGGATCAACCAGTAGCTTTTATCAGCAGAAGGTTGACTCCCAGAGAGAAACGTTGGTCAGCTATAGAGAGGGAGGCCTTTGCTGTGGTCTGGGCCCTGAAACAGTTGAGGCCATACTTGTTTGGCACTCACTTCATTGTTCAGACAGACCATAACCCCTCTTATGGCTTAAACAGATGAAGGGTGAAAGCCCCGGAGGTCTGTCAGGGCCTTTTCTGTGATGATTACACAGGAGCAGAACAACGCCTATTCCCAACTCTCCTCCAGAAACCCACTGCCCACAAGGAACTGAAAACCTGGGTGCAGTTAAGTCTCTAGGGGGGAAAGGGGATGGGGAAGAGAAGAGACTGCCTGGTTGAGGTTCTTCAGGAAGGGATTCTTCTTTTCTTCGTTTGCTAGTGATAACCCTCCTTCTCACTGAGAACTGAAAGAAAACATTAAACATAAATTGAAACTCTCTCTCTCTCTCTCTGTCTACTCTTCTTCTTCATATACATATATATGATTGCGTCTTTAACTCATTCTTTTCATACCCTATTCTAACTAGGCTTTTGCTTCTCTTCTTTAATTGTGTTTCTTTTTCCTTGTAGAGATGTAGTTATAGACTTTTCTACAGCAGTTAACTATACAACTTATTTCTTATCTTTCTTTATAAATATAGGTTGGTACTTGCGTGTCTGAAGAACTGCACAGGGAAGCATGGAACGCTTCAACAGGTAAGTGAAGAGTTAATTGATGCGTAGTTTATCTCTTTTTTATGATAACAATAACCGTTGCTCAGAGGGCGTAGTTAAGAAGTAATAGTAATTCAGAAAACAAGAAAATATACTTCTAAACTTAGTCTCTACCCCTGATAGAAATAATGGGTGCTCTAGAAAGCATGAGGGAAAAAGGAATGATACACCAGAGGACTTTTAATAAGCGGAAGACGATGTTGTGAAAGTCTCCCTTCTCTATGGAACTCAAGAAGTCAATAAATAGCTTACTTGACAGCAATGCTTCTCTTGCTCGAATGACAGAGACACTGCTCTAGCGAGGGTGCACACTAAACTCGAGACACTACCTTAACTATGACGAGACTTTCCGCCTCAGAATCGCTGGGACTCAACACACTGACTCATTACTGAGACGCTACAATTGGAAAATAGACATGCGCGTTAAGGATACGACCGTGAACACGCAACCGAAGGAACTAAACGACGGACCAGACGGTTCCTACCCTTAACTGTCTAACTCGACGGAGGGAACCATTACGCTGCTTCTTCGAGTTTTCTGTCAGGTGAAGTGCGCGATCGTTAGGCTGCGCGAGCCTTACATTCTCTTTGTGTTCTCAGGGAAAAATAGACTAGAGCGTAGCAAGAGGAGTTGGGCTGGCAGACATCTTGGATTTCCAACGCTGCCAGGTCAATCTCCATCCATTAGCTGATAGAGAGTCTTGTCTTCTCCGGGGTATTTTGCCAATGGAAACACTGGCCAGAATGGAATGATTAGCAGGGAGCCTTCTTAGGACCCTGACAGTACCCCCTTCAAGGAGGGTTCCTGCGGGTGTGGTTTGGTTGGAAATCTTTTATGGAAGACTTTAACCAAACGTGGGGCATGGACATCAGTATGTTTCTACCAAGATCTTTCATCTGGTCCAAAACCTTTCCAATTGATTAAATAAAAAAGTTCTCCCTTTTTGTATTTGGAATCAAGAATTTGTTTGGCTTCATATTCCATGCCACTATTAACTGACAATGGTTCTGGAGGAGTAGAAATTCTTAAACCAGGTTTAACTTCTTTGAGTAGTGCAACGTGAAAGACAGGATGAATATTTGACTTTTTAGGTAGGGTTAAACGATAAGTTACAGGATTGATGATCTCTTCGATGGGATAGGGACCAACAAAACGTGGTTGAAACTTTTGAACACCCTTCAATTTTAAGTTATTAGTGCTAAGCCAAACCATATTTCCCACTTGAAAAGTGGGGTCCTTTCATCTTTTCCGGTCAGCAAGTGTTTGTAGCGTTCTTTTGCATGGGATAGATTTTGCACAGCAGATTGGTGAACATAAGCTAGATGCTGAACCAAATCTTTCACAGCAGGTACTTCAATACTACCACACTGGAATATCGACTTCCAATGTGGAGCCCACTGGTGTATGCTTTCCAAAACTTAGACACAAACTGACTCCCCATATCTGTGATTATGATCTTGGGAATGCCATGAATTCGGATTATGTGTTTATTAAAATGTTGAGTGAGTTGTTTAGCTGAAGGAATGTTTTTTAAGGGAATAAAGTGTGACATCTTAGAGAATGTATCTACACAAACCAGGACAGTATTATAACCTTGTCGAGAAGGTAGGTCAACAATAAGGTCTAGAGATACTGTGTGCCAAGGGTAGGGTGGGGTGGGTAAAGGTTGTAGTAGACCTTTTGGTGCCTGTCTTTCAGATTTTCCCCGAGCACAGGTCTCGCAGCTATGTATGTACTGTTGAATGTCTTGCTTAATTTGAGGCCACCAAAATCTTTGTTTAAGTAAATCTTCAGATTTATGAATTCCTTTATGGCCTGCTAAGGGGCTGACATGACATTCGAACAATGCTTTAGTCTGTAGTTGCTTAGCTGGTAGATATAAGGCTCCATCATGGTACGGTAATAGGTCTCTGATCTCTCTTTTCTGATCTAGGTCTGCCCATTTCTTAATTTCTTTTGGACTTAAAGATCGAATAATTTGGTCTTCAAATGTCTCTTCGGAAACAGCTCCAATTATTTTCTCCAAAGGAATTACCGTTTGGCCATCTCTTGTAGTCTTGTGTATCTCCGTATCCAGTCTTGATAAGGCATCAGCTTTTCCGTTCTTTGTTCCAGGTCGATAGGTGATTACGAAATCATAATCTGTGAAATATAGTGACCATCGAAGTTGGCGTGGAATCAAGGTTCTTGCAGATCTTAAGAATTTCAAGTTTCTGTGATCCGTGAATACTGTTACGGTGTGTCGGGCGCTCATTAGGTAATGTCGCCATTCCTTAAAAGCATCTTTAATGGCCAATAATTCTTTTTCAGTGATAGTGTAGTTTATATCCGCTGGAGAGTAAATTTTCGAGAATGATAAGCTACAGGGTGCAGCTGTCCAGTGGTCTTATGTCATTGAGACAATACTGCGCCGATTGCTAGATCCAACGCATCTGTCTCGAGATAAAATGGTTCAGAGGGATCCGCGTGAAGTAGTATGGGTGCTGATGTGAAATTTTTCTTCAAGGAGTTAAATGCTTCTTCTGCTTCCTCAGACCAATTGAATGATGCTCCCTTTTTCAGTAGATGGGTAAGAATGATGATTTTCTGAGAGAACTCATGGATAAACCTTCTATAGAAGTTGGCAAAGCCGATAAAACTCTGAACTTCTTTCACCGTTGTAGGGGATTTCCACTCCGTGACTGCTTTTACTTTTTGTTCATCCATAGTTATGCCAGAGGGTGAGAGAATGAATCCTAAAAATTCCACTGTAGTGGTGTTGAAGGAACATTTCTCTAATTTTACATATAAGGTGTTTTCTGGCAGTCGTTGTAAAACTGCCCGTACCTGTTCCTGATGTTCTTCTTCAGTGTCTGAGTAAATCAATATATCATCTATATAGACGATGGCGCATTTGTCGATAAAATCACTTAGGACATCATTTATGAAATGCTGGAAAGCAGCCAGGGCATTACACAACCCATAAGGCATTACTTGATACTCAAACAAGTCATATTTAGTTCGGAAAGCCGTTTTCCATTTATCTCCCTCACGAAGTCTAATCAAGTGGTAGGCACCTCTGAGATCCAATTTGGTGTAAATTTTTGCCTCTTTTACTTGATCAATTAGCACGGAAATGAGAGGTAAAGGATAACGATTTTTGATTGTGATTTGATTAATTGCTCTGTAATCAATACAGGTTCTTAATCCCCCCCCCCTTTTAGGGTACAAAAAAAGTGGGGAAGATACAGGGGATTGAGAGGGCCTGATGAATCCATTGTCTAAATATTTTTGAGGTAATCTTTCAAATGTTGGTTTTCCTTCTCCGTCAAAGCATATATTTGACTGCATGGTAAATTAGAACCTGGTTCAAACTCTATCTTACAGTCCTAAGATCTGTGGGGAGAAAGCTTCTCTGCTTCGACTTTGTTAAATACATCAGCATATTCCATATATTCGTCAGGAATTTCATGAGTTTGAATAACACAAACTGAGATTTCATTGTTACAGAGTTGAGTGGCTGCAGTAGATTCTCGACAAATTTTTTCTTCTTCAAAACAGTGTTCTTTACAATAGTCTGAAGTCATTTCAATGGTTCTTGCACTCCAATTTATCACAGGGTTATGCTCCGTTAACCAGGGGAGACCTAGGATAATCTGAAATTGTGGAGCATCAATCAAATTAAACTGCAGAATCTCCTGATGTCCTTCCAAGCATAATAGTTGAATTGGCTCAGTGTGACTCACTATCGGTCCTGATGAAAGATTGGTGCCATCAACTGCTCTTACGGCTTCACTTTTTTCCTTTTTGATGGCTCTTATTTCGATACTATCTGCAAATTTCAGATCGCAAAAATTACCCGTGGCCCCAGAGTTGATCATTACCGAAGCATCTCTTAAAACCACGTGTCTAAATTTCAGGATTACTAAAAGGATTAAATGAGTTGAAGAAACTTGCAAGGTATCTGCCACAGAATGGTTGATTGGAGTTGTTTCTTGATTCGCACCCATCAGTCCAACTCCTCTTACTGGGGGTGCAACGAGTTTTCCTTCATTTGTAACTTCGGTTTTTTAGGGCAGATTTTCATGAAGTGTCCGCTAGCTCCACAGTAGAGACATAACTTATTAATTCGTCTTTTTTCTTTTTCTTCTTTTGATAGCGGACCCCTAATCGTGCCTATTTACATTGGCTCCACTTCTGAGGGCGTTTCTGCAGGTCTAGTGGTCTCTGGTTTCATTCTGTTGAATCTCGGCACGCTGGCTCTGAACTCTTTTCTTCTCTCTCCACGTCTTTCATTCTGTCTGAAATCGATTTCTAGTACTAAATCTATTAACTCTGAAATTTCAGTTGGTCGATTAGGAATTTGAGCCAACGAGTCTTTTAGTTCATCTTTTAATCCTCTGTAAAAGACTGCTCCTCGTTTATTCTCTGGCCAGTTGGTTTCAACCACTAATTTATTGAATTGTGCTAGGTAGGTGATTAAGTCTCTGTTCCCTTGTTTGAGCTCCAATAATTTGTTATCCGTGGCTTTTGAGGCTTTTCTTCTGTCAAATATCCGTGAAACTTTTTTCTTGAATTCCTCGAAATTGTACAAAATCGGGTCATCTTTTGTCACCAAGGGCATGGACCAAAGACGCCGCATCTCCACTGAGATAAGATAATATAAAAGCTACACAAGACTGTGCGTATGGGAAAATTGTTGGGCGGCACATAAAATGAAGGGAACATTGTGTTAAAAAAAATTGGGTTTTTTGAGGGTCCCCACTAAGACGTTCTGGGGGTGCCAAAGGAATCACTGGGGATAGGGAGTGGATGACCTGTGTGGGTGTAAAAGATGTAGTATCTACTGCATGATCAATGTTTCCGGAAACATGAGTCTTAAATCTCATCCCTGCTGTTATCTCACCCATTCTATTGGCTAGGTCTAAAGTTTCTCGTCTAGAACTGACTATCTCTTGTCGTAGAGTCTTATTTTCCTCCCTCACAGCCACTAACTCTTTTTGAATGTTTCCCAAGATTTCTCCTAAATCTTTTAAATCTATTCCTTCTGCCTTTCTGCTCGGGTGCAACTAATTACGTGGGCACTTCACTCTGTCAGGGCCTTTTCTGTGGTGATTACACAGGAGCAGAACGACGCCTATTCCCAACTCTCCTCCAGAAACCCACTGCCCACAAGGAACTGAAAACCTGGGCGCAGTTAAGTCTCTAGGGGGGAAAGGGGATGGGGAAGAGAAGAGACTGCCTGGTTGATGTTCTTCAGGAAGGGATTCTTCTTTTCTTCGTTTGCTAGTGATAACCCTCCTTCTCACTGAGAACTGAAAGAAAACATTAAACATAAATTGAAACACTCTCTCTCTCTCTGTCTACTCTTCTTCTTCATATACATATATACGATTGCGTCTTTAACTCATTCTTTTCATACCCTTTTCTAACTAGGCTTTTGCTTCTCTTCTTTAATTGTGTTTCTTTTTCCTTGTAGAGATGTAGTTATAGACTTTTCTACAGCAGTTAACTATACAACTTATTTCTTATCTTTCTTTATAAATATAGGTTGGTACTTGCGTGTCTGAAGAACTGCACAGGGAAGCATGGAACGCTTCAACAGGTAAGTGAAGAGTTAATTGATGCGTAGTTTATCTCTTTTTTATGATAACAATAACCGTTGCTCAGAGGGAGTAGTTAAGAAGTAATAGTAATTCAGAAAACAAGAAAATATACTTCTAAACTTAGTCTCTACCCCTGATAGAAATAATGGGTGCTCTAGAAAGCATGAGGGAAAAAGGAATGATACGCCAGAGGACTTTTAAGAAGCGGAAGATGATGTTCTGAAAGTCTCCCTTCTCTATGAAACTCAAGAAGTCAATAAATAGCTTACTTGACAGGAATGCTTCTCTTGCTCGAACGACAGAGACACTGCTCTAGCGAGGGTGCGCACTAAACTTGAGACACTACCTTAACTATGATGAGGCTTTCCGCCTCAGAATCGCTGGGACTCAACACACTGACTCATTACTGAGACGCTACAATTGGAAAATAGACATGCGCGTTAAGGATACTACCGTGAACACTCAACCGAAGGAACTAAACGACGGACCAGACGGTTCCTACCCTTAACTGTCTAACTAGATGGAGGGAACCATTACGCTGCTTTTCTGTCAGGTGAAGTGCGCGATCGTTAGGCTGCGCGAGCCTTACATTCTCTTTGTGTTCTCAGGGAAAGATAGACTAGAGCGTAGCAGGAGGAGTTGGGCTGGCAGACATCTTGGATTTCCAACGCTGCCAGCTCAATCTCCTTCCATTAGCTGATAGACAGTCTTGTCTTCTCTGGGGTATTTTGCCAATGGAAACACTGGCCAGAATGGAATGATTAGCAGGGAGCCTTCTTAGGACCCTGACAGTGTCAGAGGAGACTGGAGGGATGGGAGAGAGTCAAGGATGTAGTTCAGCTTTGTTGGACTTGGCACTTTTTGCAAGGTCATCCCAGGACTTTTTGCCTTCCTCCTGTATTTTTTCTGACCTGTTGTTGGTGGTTTTATGACTCTGGGCACTTTACCACTGCTGATCAGTGCTAAAGTGCATATGCTCTCACTGTAAATTATTGTTATGGATTGGTGTTTCCATGATTGGCCATTTGATTTACTAGTCAGACCATAGTACAGTGCACTGTGTGTGCCCAGGGCCTGTAAATCAAATGCTGCTAGTGGGCTTACAGCACTGATTGTGCCACCCACAGAAGCAGCCTGTAAAATGTAACTCTGGAATGCCATTGCAGAGCCTGTGTGCAGTCTGGGACTGCCATGTCGACTTGGCAAGTGCACACACTTGCCAGGCCCTAACCTTTCCTTTTCTACTTATTAGTCACCCCTAAGGTAGGCCCAAGGTACCCCTGTGGGCAGGGTGCATTGTATGTGAAAGGTAGGACATACCCTGATGTGTGTGGCATGTCCTGATAGTGAAATACTGCCAATTTCGTTTTTCACTATTGCATGGCTACCTGCTCCCATAGGACCGAATGGGGAGTTTGTTTATAACATCTTATATACATAACTGTCCCTGGGAGCAAGGTAGGAAAATAAAGTTTGATATGGGTGAACTCAGAATGTTAAAATGCATCTTTTAGTGAGGGTGATTTTTACCTTCTGTGTTTGAAAATACCACTTTTAGAAAGTAGGTATTTTCTTGCTTAACCATCCAGTATGCCTCTGCCTGGTTTGTGTATTGCATGTCTGGCTTTTGGATGACAGGGGCTGGAGAGGGGCAGTGACTCCAAAGAGCCTGATGATTCAGGGCTGTGCTGAATAGACCTGGGCTGCATTTAGAGTAGGGGAGGAGATTTCCTTTCACCTGAATGGCCCTGGTCTGCCTTCAACAATGCTGTCTCCACCTCCTGCCAGGAAGTTGCACCAGTGAGGACAGAACTGGTTTTGGCTGGGTACAGACACTCTCTGCCTTCAGAGAACAAAGGATTTTTGTGTATAAAAAGAGGGGCCCAGACCCCAGATTTTTAGATCACTTCTGGGAAATCAAGAGGAACATTTGCCAAGGAGAAGAGCCGGAAAAGCTGAGGAGGAATACTGCCCCTGCACTGTTTGCTGTCTGGGGTTGGCCTGCAGTGGCTACTTGCTGCCAAGGAAAGGAGAAAAGGACTTTGCTGCTTGCTTTGTCCCCCTGCTTGAAGAAAAGATCTCCAAGGGCTTGAACTGAGCTTGCCCCCTGTTCTAGAGGTCTCAGGAACAGCAAAGACCTCACCGTGTCTGTAGGCACCGTCTCTGATCGTCTCCGCAGAAGAAAAAGGGTAACCGACTCTGTCATCGACTCTGTCGCAGCATTCCGTGTCCTGAAAGCACCGCCGAGAGCAACGCCTCGCTTCGCAACGCAACCCTGGTCTCACCAACTCCGTCAATGAGCCGCTGCTGGCACCGCGTCCTGTGGGCACCGCACTCCGCAACGCTTCGCTACACACTGCAAGGATGTCACCGACTCCGTCGCTGCCCGATCCAAACATTGACTGGCTCCGTCGCCGCACCGTGACCTGCCAGTACCGCAGCGAGCACGGTCTCACCCTTCAATGCAAGCCCGGTCTCAATGACTCTGTCAATGAGCCGCTGTCTGCACCGAATCGTGAGGACATCGTCCGCTGCAACGCTCTGTTTCACAACGCGACCGCGACGTTTATCCCGACCGACTCGCACCGACGTGTTGGTCGCAACAAGAAAGGTACTGTGTCCAAGTCTGTTGACGCTTTGGCTGGCCCGTATCGACGCGGTCGGCTGGAATTGTTTGACTCTGTCGTATTCAGTATCACGGTAGCCCCAGGAGGAGCTACCGAGTCGGAGGAACTGTGTTTTATTGATTTTCCTGCAATTTAAAGGTTATTTTGCACCAGTACTATTTTTCAAGAGTATTGTATGTTGGATTTTTATCGTATTTGGTCTTGTTGGTATAGATAAGATTTACTATTTTTCTAAACTGTTGTGGTGTCAATTTGTAGTGTTTTCACTGTATTACTGTATGTGTTCACAAATGCTTTACACACTGCCTCTGAGATAAGCCTGTCTGCTCATGGCAAGCTACCAAGGGGGTGAGCAGGGGTTATTTTAGAAGTGTATCCCCCTTACCCTGACTAGAAGCAAGGGTCCCTATTTGGACAAAGGTACCTACCTCTGTCAACTAGAGACCCCCATTTCTAACAAGCTTATATTGACTCTGACGAAAATAGGGCTTTTGCGAGTCACAACTGCAGGAAATTTAGTAGGCATTGCGTTCATGGGAAAGTTGCTCTGGGGTTATGCATCGTCAGCGGGGGAACTGGGGAAGTGGATGTTGGAAGTTTGAACGAGGGAGCAGGGCCATACAGGACACAAGCGGAGGCTACTTACTTGACTTGTTTTTACGCTAGTGATCCGAATTCTGCCGGCTATGTGCAGTGCAGAAGGGTAACAACATTGTATGCTACCTTGATGACCTGGGTGTCAGAATTGTTGGGGGGAAGGGGTAGTAGGAGTCTTCTATGGGAAGAAGTGGTGTTCCAGGAGTCTGGGGAAGGGATAAGGCTGCAATGTTTTAAAATGGACCAGAGGTCGACGGGAATGACTAGTTTTGTTGGCTTACCCGGTGAAGGGGTTCTGTCTGGTAGAATGGAGTGTGGGACCCTACAGGCACGCGGAGCATCACATGATGGGGAGGTGTTGAGGCACGGAGACAGTGAGTGCGTGACTGCTTTCCAGCTCCTAAAAGTACTTCAGAAAGCGCTTGCTAGGCTTGTGTTGGTAGCACCAGAGTATTTCATGCATTCCTTTCACATCGGGGTGGCGACAGAAGTGGGCAAGAGGGGTTGGTCTGGAGAGCAAATTATGGGGCTGGGTAGATGGTATTCAGGCTGTTTTAAGACATATGTCAGATCAGGTGGGGGGATTGTTGACGAAGAAGTTAGTTGTGTTTTTTCCCTTACTGCTGTTATGTATTTCATGTTCGGTTGCAGGCCCGGAGGCTGCCGGCTTGTCTGTGTGGATCATGGGGCATTCTTTTGTGAAATGGGCAAACTCAGAAGCTGGAAAGAGTCACCAGGGTTGAAATCTGGGTTTCCATGCAAGTTCACTTCCGGTGTCGTGGTATGGAAAGGGTAGTAGGCACTGGAAAGAGCTGTTCTCAGCCTGAACAGGTTTCTGCAAGGAAAGAATTCTCCTGATGTTCTGTTAGTGCATTTAGGGAAAAATTACTTAGTAGTGGAGGTCTTGGCAGTGCTGCGGGCGGTGAAGAGGGATTTGAGAGAGATTGCAGATGCAGTGGTCAGGGTGTTTCATGGCATGGACGGAATTTATACTCAGGAGAATTTGGTGAGGTGCTAGCAAGCCAGAAGCAATAGACAAGGCTAGGAGGAAGATAAATTGGGAAATGCAAGGATTCTGCAGGGAAGAAGGATTGGGCCGAGTGGAGCATGCTGACTTGGGATATGATACAGTTGAATTTATTCGGGGGGATGGAGTCCACCTTTCCCGCTACAGGATGGAGGTGTATTTGCTGGAAGTAAAGGATTTTTTAGCCCGGACCTAGGGGGTGCAGCGGTGAGCAAGAAAGGTTTTAGGGATGAGGGGGTAGAAAAAGTCAGGCTAATGCCTTTTTCTGAGTGGCGGTTGGCCGACAAGTTTACATGGGTTTAGCTAATGTTATTGTTGCCATCAGTGAACCAGGCTGAAAGGAAGGGTGTGAACAAGCTCACACCGGAATGAGGCAGGAAGTTAAAAGTTAATTTATAGGAAGTTAAGTTTAATAGATGTTAATAGATTCCCTGTTCAGCTGTAGGGGAAGTTAGTTAAAAATGTCACAATTGCAGGATTGCAGTATGTTAGGAGGTAGATACTTGCTGAGTGACATTATGTGGGGGGGCGGGACTTTTGGTGGTAGGGGTAGGAAATTAGGTGACAAACTTTGTATTGTGAGGTTTTAGTTTTGTAAGGCAGAATGCATAGGAATCTTTGTGATGTGCACCTGTTTCAATAAAGCGGCCCTTTTCACACATAGGTCTGTGCTGCACCTCTCTCACCCAGTATGGGTTTAGGGGACAGTCGACCAGGGGGAGGTTTGTCCCCCAGGAGTAATGGGGGAATGGAGCAGTCCAGAGAACTCTGCAGCTTTTAAGCTACATCTGTTAAAGGTTGTAGCCCAATGCATATATATTCGGCCATTTTGGGCTGCCACCCTCCAACTTGTGGTTAGGTGACACGGTGGCAGCCCTGTCAGAGCAGTGGGTCCATTTTGCTTTTCCCCACTCGCCCATTCCTCAGCTCAGGGTTTTTTTTGGTACAATAAGAAGCAATTTTTCACGCTAAGGGTTGGCTGGTTTTTTTCCTGGACAGGTGAACAGGGGTTTCAGAGTTATTGTATGGTTGTTGCTTTGAGTCAGGTGCAATGTAGGCTAGCGGTTGGCTGACAAGTTTGCAAGGGTTTAGCTAATGTCATTATTGTTGCCATCGGCAAACCAGGCTGAAAGGCAGGGTGTGAAAAAGCTCACACTGGAACGAGGCAGGAAGTTAAAGGTTACATTTTAGTAAGTTAAGTTTAGCAGATGTTAATAGATTCACTGTTAAGCTGTAGGAGAAGTTAAAAATGTCACAATTGCAGGAGTGCAGTATGTTTGGAGGTGGATACTTGCTGGGTTACATTATATGGGGGCAGGACTTTTAGGGGTGGGGGCAGGAAATTAGGTGACAAACTTTGTATAGTGAGGCTATAGTTTTGTAAGACGGAATGCCCAGGAATCTTTGTGATGCGAACCGGTTTCAATAACACAACTTTTTTCACACATCAAAATGTGTCAGTGGTCCGTGCTGAGCCTCTCTCACCCAAATATCAGTTCCAGGTCTGTAAAACCGGCGTTTACATGCATCATGCGGCTATTGTTTGTAACTCGTCTTGATACTCTTGTTTGCTCCTCTGTGTTGCTTCTACTACAACTGTATCCTCTTTAGGATATGAAAACTGTGTTTTAATGAGCAAACTTTTCCTAGTGAGCTGACACTCATTTTTTGGGTATGATTCATGTTATATCGAGAACTAATTGAAATGAGAAATACAAAAATAGCACTGTCCGTTCCAACTCAACCCATGGGAGAGGAGCAAATTCACGGCCCTTTTAGCCGCGGCTGCTGGGAGTCTATGTATGCAGTTCCCTTATCGGACAAGCCTTGATTCACTCCTTCTATTTATGAAGTACAAGTCTTACCTGATTTCTAGCTGTCGCAGAAATCAAACCACTCATCTGGACATGTGACCTTGTCTAACTGTCGCCTTTGCAGGTCATTTTTAAGAGAGAAGCTTCCACCTCTCCAATGCAGACTTTACCTTTAAAACAAGAGAACAAATGTTTTTCAAACTTTTGCCTCACAAAAATGGACTTGTTCTAAAGCCAAAATGTCTCTTTTGTCACCCAAATCATGTGGTATTTTCCTTTGTCAGTATTGCACCGTACTTGTGGTATGTCTGATGGCTCAAATGTTTATGCTCACTGCGGAAATCTGCTTGTAGCATGCTGGCTGGGAGTTGGCATCCTGTCAGTGGGCACACTTTACCAATGGCTTGTTCGCTTGCTTGGCAGTCAAACTGACCCATGAAAAAAAGATAAAAGCATTCAAATATATGTGCGTAATTCACTCACGTGTACGTTTCATACACAGATAGACTTTGTTAGCCTACTGTACGTTTATGGGTGTTCCAAGGGGCGGGTCACTGGCGTTGCAAAGAAACTCCTTGTGCAAATGTTGTGCACGCCAGAGGAGGTAGTATTCACCAGACATAAGCCCCAATATATGCTCCACACTTTACAGCACGTGTACATGGCATCAGAATGATTCAGCTCCTAGTGCTACTGAAAGTGTAGCAAAATACACCATTAACTTCAGATTTCACAGGTGGGGTAAACAGACATCTGCTCGAGAAAATATTTCTGAATAGAAAATCAATGGAGCATAAAAAGTAAAAATTAAAATCTTTAACATTTCTTAACTCTAAACTTGCATATTTTATGTAATTTCTAAAGTACCCACATGTGACGTCAGGAATGCAGGCTTCATTTTATCCATGAATCCCATGCAAAATAAGCAAGTTTCCGTCAAATAGCATGAGTCAGTGGGTCTCAAATATGAAAGAGCTATTGGCTTTGTCAATGTGTTATAGCTATGGTATACAGCAGTGCAGATGCTATGGCACGGTCAGCGTTGGCTGTGTCATAGTGGGTTTTTTCATTACTTTCAGCCATACTGCACAGCAACTGTGCTGCTGTACAACATAGCTAAACAAAACATTGGCAAATACAATACCTCTTGCACAGGTGAGACCTATGGGCTTTGCCATTGCTTGTTTTTTCCCTTTTACTTGCATCTCCTTCCTCCCTCCCTCCTGCATTGTTGCTTGCGTCACCACCTAACCTCTCCTGCATTGTTTGTCTGGTCCGCCCTCGCCCCACCCCAATGTTCCTTGCCCTATTTGCCGACCCACCTCCTCTCCCTTTGTTGTTTGCATCCCCCCCCCCCGAAAAAAGCACCCAGAAGTTACTCTTACGAGTTTCAAGATGATACAAAATTGCAGGCGGCACTGTGCTCCCTGCTCTTCATGGCTTTTTTTTTTTTAGCACTGCCTACATGCAGAGCCAATATGGCGAACTCAGTGCTTAATTTGTAAAAAAAAAAAAAAAAAAAAAGTGCCAGGGCTTTAGCCAGGAGGCCACTACAGCTTTCACCCCACATTACCCATGCCATGCTGGCAATGATAGTAACAACATAACTGCCAACCGTCACACTCCTACAAGTGTGACAATTCGGATTACTTCAGGCCCCCAAATAGGGCCTTTTTCATCCCCCCTATAAGAATTACTTGGGCAGCAGGTAATAGTCATTTTTAATGTATATTGAATTAATAATTGACTGTTGCTGTGGTCATCTCAGACAGTGCCACCTTGTGGCAGACTGTCACAAGCGCAGGTGTTGACAATTAAGTGCCCTGTGCCAAGCACCGGAAACAACAGGCTCAAATTAAGCACTGGGCGAACTTCAGCTCAGAGGTAAGATAATTAAACAAGTGAGTTATTTTAATTGAATGCCTTTTAGACCTTGCAGTCACTTTTGACAGCTTAAGACCACTTTAAGTAGATTGCAGCCTTCGCAACCGTTAATGGATGGCGGTTATCATTTATTTTTTTACTGTTGCTTAATTTATATTTTGCCCCTCACCGGCTCACATTTCCTGCCCCCAATAAGACAAATTATTGATGCATAAATGTGTATTTTACTTTCTTCTTGGTTTAGGTTTGCTGTCTAGTGGTTATTGTCATTTGTTCCTGGGATCTTTTTGGGGGGAGTGGCAGAGAATAGTCCCATACTAAGAAAACGGATCACTGCCCAACGTGGTTAGCGCTGACAGCGTCATCACGCTTTTTTTCTAACTTTCAGCCATGTTACACACAGCCGCACAGCTGTACGACATGGCTAAAAGACGCGGCTCAAAAAAGGATCGCCAGCTGAGCGGGGGAGGTAGATATACCTGCCCCCCCCGCCCACTGGCACGCCGGAAATGACAGAGTAGTGCTTGGACATCCGGGAGGTCCAAACACTAGCCCTGATGTATTTGCGGCTGTCCGAGGCCCCCGCAGGGGGCCACTAAAGAGGGCAGCCCTCTAGTGCCAGCTGGGCACCCCACACCCCCGTAGGGGCAGGGACTCAGGGAGGAGTCCCCCAAGCCTGGTCGCAGCGCGATAGGCTAGAATCACGTCCGGGGCGCGAGGACAGGGGGAGGGGTATATAGGCCTCCCCCCACCATCTTGTCGTCCTCTTTCGCGCGCCCGGACACGCCGTCTTGGGAGGTCTTCTCCTGTTCCCCCCGCTGGACACATGTCAGCTGGTTGGCTCGTTGTCGCGTTCGTGCAGCTGATCGTCATTGTTTGCGGTGAGTTTTGTGTGCCTAGGGGCCGGAGGTTGCTTGCTGGCCGCGGTCCTCCTATTGGGGTCCGGCTGCTTGGCATCAATTTGTGTCCGTGGGGGAACAATTGAAAGCGCGAGTCGTGGCCCGCAGTCTGTTGGGGGCGCAGGCTTCCATCGTGGTTTAGGGCACGGAGCGGTCAAAGGTTAGACATCACTTTTGGGCGATTGAACTTCACTCTCACCTCTTAGCGGTTTGTGCATCCTCAAATTAAGAGGAGTGGTATTTTACAGTCTAGTCTTGACAAAATGTCTCCTGACGTGTGGCAGATTGTCCGAAATACATTGGAATTGAACTATGAATTAATTATGGCTGTTGGGTGGCTAATTATGTGAACGGTGGCTCCGGGATCTCTCAGTAAGTGCCTCCGCCGGAATAAAATAAACTCAAATAAGTTAATTTGAATGCCCAGCAGGTGGCAGGCAAATGCTACGTAAATGCGGTTTGTTTGAATTGAGCCACAGGCGTGTGACCACTGGCGGTGTGCTCGCTGAAAGCACTCATTATAGATTCACGGGACGGATACACTGCAGCTGCACCCGTGCCTGCAGCCCCGTGTTGGATCCGAGCGTGGAGGCATGTTTGGTTTTGGGGCCCGGCAGGTCTTCCCATTGCTGGGACGGCCGCGGGGCACTGGGGGGGGGGGCAGTCGCGCGGCGCGGCGCTGGAAACCTCTCTGTTCATGGAGCTGGATGAAGGCTGCACGGGTGAGGTTCGAGGCTTTAGCCCGCTTGTGAAATTTTCTCCTGTGTTTTTCCAATTCTCCCCCTCCCCTTGTTTCTGCTGACACGCAGGGAAACAATTTAATACGGCAGTGTCGTGATGGTGAAAGAATTCGAATAATGTTGTTCGCAAGGGCTAACGGCTAATTGCTTCACTTTCACAATGTTCTAGGTGCAGGGTGGTCATACTGGTTACCCACGCGGATGTCTAATTACACCGTAATTTTGCATTTAGACGGTCGGAATGGTGGAGGCAGATTGCGGATTGTAAAGTGGCGGCGCAGGGTGTGCGGTATCGAGGAGGCGCGCATGGCTTGCGGGTCAGAGCATTGGTATATTGGGGCGCGCATGGCTGCTCGCAGTTCACCGGAGGCAGCAAGCTCCAGACCGCTTGTTGCGACGGCCTCAGGTGCGGGGTCCCGGCACTGGGAGGCCACGCCATCCGCTTCGGCGCTTGACCGGCAATTGTGACATAACACAGCACGGTGCATGTTACAGTAACACAGTTGAGAAGGTTTGTTCCCAGGTGCTAACGGCTATTGGAAAGGTAGTGTAATGTTTGTTTCTGGGTTCTCACATGCTGATGTCTATGTGGACTGAGTTGTCTGTTTCGTCTCACGTACGAGGTGGCTCGGGCGGTTGCAGTGTGGCACTTGGAGTGCCAGGGTTGCCGGTTCGATCCCCATGCAGGTCATGTAGTGCTACGAGATTTGGTTTTGTTCGGGTGTTTTAAAAGGTCTAGGGTTGCTTGGTTGAGAGCAAGGCGAAGTTATTGACGTGTCTCGCTTGCCAACTAATATTTAGGCCGATTTATTCATTGTGCCTACTGGGTGATGGCACCTGTTTCGCCCACGCCGATGGTGGGCGCATAGCACGGAGGCGTTTCAGGGTACTAGTTTGGATCGTTGGTTTGGTGGACGCGGTTCACGATGATGGTCTCGCATACCGATGATTGGTTTGAGCCAGGGTGTCTGCGTGTTTCAGGTGCGAGGTGGCACAGATGGTTGCAGGGAGCCGCTGCCAATGACGAAGGTACAGGTTGCAAATTTGGGCAAATGTACATTTTGCGAAGGTGGCGGCCACCTCGCAGGCGGTGCGCATTTGGGTTTGTCGAGGGCGGCAGCCTGAGTGGAATGGGCGGCCGCAGTGCAAGGGCATGATTTCGTGGATGGTGTCATTCCACATTGGCGCTGCGATGGAATGATGGCGGGGCAGGGTGGTCTTTGAAGGCGGCGAGGCTATTCCTTTTGAAGCCATGGTGCAGGGGGAAATAGTTCAGGATCGGTGACATGCCGATACACAACATGCCACTTCGGCCACCAGATGGCACTGCCCCACCGTGACTCGGGTGAATTGAGTTCACGACGATCGCTGTTCGCCGATAATGCAGCAAGAATAATGGCTCGGTATGGTGTGGTGTTCAGGCAATGAAGTGATGCGTTTTGTGGCGTGGCTGGCAATGCTCCACTTTAACTCCAGTTACAGTGCCACTGTTTCTCGATGTCGAGGTACCAGTTAGTGACCGTGGCCTAGTGGTTAAAACCCCTGATGCTGACCCGAAGGTTGTGTTCAATACCGGGTGTTTCTATGTGGTTACAATGAACGTCTGAATTTGTTCCCGAGATGGGGGACTCGTACGAGATTGGGTTCGCTGCAGTCATTTCACCACTGCCTGCGGGGGTGTACAGGCCATTAGAGGGCACGACTACAAGGTTTACAATGGGCATTGCACGTGTTTTCACAGGGAGGTGGAACACGAAGGGTTGCTCTAACTTTGCATTTATGCCTGTTCTGAGCCTCTGTGCTGCTAGCTGGGGACAATCAGTTTCGCCTCCAACAGCGTAAAACCGGCACACTGCAGACAGATCTCCAACAGGTACTAGGACTCAGGTTCACACCAAGCAGTACTAGTGGAAGCATAAACAGGGATTGACGGTGTGCCCAGAGGGGCCGCTTTAAATGTGGCGGGCTGGGTTCCATGCGACCCTGCCTTGCCGGCGGTGGCCTGTAGTGTTTGCTCGGCCACGAGTTGGCTGGAGGTGCCGGGCAGATACACCATCATGCGGCGTGCGAGATCGTGCCCGGGTGCTCACCACCAGCAGGGTGACTGCAGAATAGCCCTCATTCGAATGAATTTGGGCTGCCGCGGGGTCATTGAAAGGTTTAAAGATGCAAAAGCATTAGTTCCCTGCATAGTAGGCAGACACGAGAGAGGAAGGTGGGGTGTAGATAGACCCTAGCACATTTAATGTGATTATGTCTTTGGGTTCCTCCACTGGTCTGAGAGGTCAATAATTATAAGCCTATGCTTATACAAATCAATCAGTATTTTCCTCTGGTGGGGGTTCAGGACAGTCTGGCGGACACACCTCCAACTTCAAATATATCAGACTGGTTATCCCAGCAGCGGTGCGTCGCTTTGCAGTTTAGTTCCAAACACTGTTCGTGCTAGGAGCATGGAGATGTTGGCGTCAGTCGGTGTAGGACAAATAGGGAAGGAGGTGCGTAGTTTCAATGCAAGTGTTGTAGGCGGTCTAGGGGGTGGTGTTGACTTTTGCAATCAACAAGCATTTCATCCTTCTGAGGTCGATAAAACGAGTACCATGGAGTTGAGTAACAATAAACATGTTATGCAGCGCCAAGATACCATGGGGTGAACGTGTTACCAAGTACAGTCAGAAGCGGAAATTGTTAATGAATCTGGTGAATACAGTGGGCTCACTCAGCAGTGTAGTAAGCGAGAGCCCAGCACAATTTCCATGGGGCTGAAGGGTGGCACAGGCGGCAAAGTTGACAGCCGAATCGTCAACGTTTCATTAGTGCCGCAAGTGCAGTGGCATTGGGGCCCCAGGAGAGTACTTAGCCCACTGCATCCTTAGTATGTACGGTGCAACCCAAATTGATGGGAAAGGGGTATTTTACTTGTGCATTAGCGAACATGTAGCCAGGTATACATCGCGGGGCTCTGCTCACAATATAGTGGGCCAAGATCACACAGAGCATAGGATGAGAGAGTGCGGTGCCAGTCATGGCTATTTATGAAAATATGCCAGATGTAGCGATTGCCATCACAGACTTTGATCGGTGATATCATGGTCATCCTGGTCCCAATATAGACAATAGTCACGGACAGGCCCTGCTTTGGCAAAGAATAGTTATTTTGTCTCATTCAAGTGAAGCTCCCTTGCCCCTTTCACAGTATAACGAGGTCTGACTCTTTAAAAGGATGAGCCCTTCACCCCCACCTGGGTGCATGCGTCACAAGTGGAGTCTCCAGTGGGTGCATGCGTCACAAGAGGAGTCTCCAGGGGACATGGGGAATTCTGCTCAGTGCTTATAGAATGGCACGCACCATTAAGGGCAAGTTACTACTAAAATTGTCCCTAAGTTTTGGGCTCAAACTGGGTTGGAGCAGCGAGTCAAAGTTAAAACACAAAATAGGCTACAATGTATTAAAGACCATTCAGCATCCCCAGTATTCAAGAAAGGGCACGCATTTATACATATTGTTCCCGCTGTCCTGTCCGCTCCCTGGTATCCTAGCAGGAGGGAGGGCAAGACTTCACCTTGGAGATGACTGGCTCAATTCGATGGACAAATCCAAAATGTTTCACATTTACTAACGTGAGAATTTTCAGCTGCCGGTGCATAGTTTTACTCATATGCACAGTATTATCAATTAAATACTCACTGTATTGACCAGTGCGAGCAGCGGACGTTCATGCACCAAGGCATTTTGCAGTGGTGAGTGTGGGAGCCTGGTGAAGAGCTAAGGCCAGGCTAGGATGTCTCGTGCTTTCACCGCACTGTTGAGTCCCCAGTCACGAGCGGATTCTTTCAGGGTCAGCTGGCTGTGGGTCAAGAAGCGCCAGTGCATCAGTAGCACGGAGCGGCTCACAGCCAGAGGCGGTATCCGATGCAAGGGGCATCTGTTAGATTAGAGCCCTACTCAGAGGTACCACCTTACGTGCTTGGAGGTCTGTGGGCACTGCCTTGCTATGGAAGCCATTGTCTAGCAGGCTGCTCTGAGCAGTGCAGTTGCAGGCGTAAGCAACAGTATCAGCTGCCAGTTCAAACATGCATCTTTCACTAATTTGCTCAGATAACTGGGACAGGAAGTAAGGCGGGCTGGATAACTCTTGCTTCTACCTGCATTGGCCATCTTGTCAGGAGTGATTGTCAAAGGGATTGCACTTAAGCCAGGTAAGGTGAGCACCCATCCACACCAAGCCGATTGTTTAGGCCACCCTGGGACACATTTACACAGCCCAGCAGCAGGCCCTTGTTGTTGTCAGTGCTATGAATTACTAAATTGAACTGAACAGGAGGCGTGTCTGGGGTTACACCAGCAGAAGTTTGGGGAGAGTTAGACTCCACACATGGTGAAGGTGTAGGTTTAAGTAGTTGGAGTGGCACTCTTAGTTAACCAGGGGTTCGATGCTACACGAGGGCATCGCCGTGTTGTGGCCAGAGCATGGGCATTGGTGTTTCCCAGGGGGCAGCAAGTGGAGGCAAGGCTCTTTCAAAATCTGGCACAAGAACACAAGGTAGTCAGGGCCAACTTATCTGTTGGGTGACTTGTGTAGGCACCTGTGTAGTTGTCACTCCACGAAGGGGTGAGTTGTCTCCAATAGTGGGAATAACACATATGTGTCTCTGGCCTTACAGCTGGGTGGAGCCTGTCTCATTTAGAGGTACGCCCAGGTGAAAATTGCGTATTTAAGGTTTGCATGAAAATGCGGTTTGTGGTATCTCCTAGCGGACCCACTGAAGGTGTACTGCAGCTAAACAGGGAACTGGGAATATTGGTTTCCGTCACTTTGGCAGGTTTAAAGCATCCATAGGCACAAACATTACCCTTCCAAACCAGATGTGACACCATTAGGAGGTTCACTAGGGTTTAGCAATGAAGAAGGTTGGTGCAAACTGGCCAACTGGGCGCAGTAAGTGCATCCTAGAACCAAGGGTAGGCTCCATGTTGCTCCGTTAAGCTCAAGGCCCCGCCTGGAGAGCGGGACCAGCCAGGCCGGTTGGGGACGCTGGAGCCAACATCGGGTGCTGCTGTCCCAACAATTGGGGAAACAAGGTATGGGGGGGGTGCCTAGTTGCTCCCAGCACAGCACATTAAGGTGGGCACAACCCGGGATGTTACCCATGTAATGTCGCGGCTGCACACGGGGTTAGCAGTTAAGCAAAAGGGAAGTCCCCTCAGCAGGAGCTGAACATGTGTAATTCTGTAAGTTAAGCAAGCCAAAGGGTCCAGTGCAAATACCTGGGCAACTGCATCAGAGTAGGGGCACCTTGCTCGACGGGCAGGTTTCAAGTTGCTTCAAGTTAGCACAATATTCTCCGCCGCCAGGGTAGCAAGCAAAGGGGTTTGTGCATACGTTTGGGCGACGGGGCGAAATAAGTGCACCCCAGAACCAAGGGCAGTTGACTATGATCCTGCAGTTAGGCGCAAACGCCCGCCCGGTCAGTAAGAGATGCCACGCTGGGTGGGGACGCTGTCAGCCAGCAGTGGGCTGCCGTCCCAAGTAATGGGGACACAAGGTGTCAAGCACAAAAGGCTACTATGTAAAAGAACATTTGGCATGTCCAGTGATCAACAAAAGTAAAATTTAACTGAGCAGGTAATTTTCCACTGCTGGGGCTGCCCTGGGGTGGGCAGTGCGAACGCCCCTGCCCCCTATTCGGGGGCTCTCGCAGGGAGGGTTCTAGCCTGGCGACTTTTCCTGCAGTTAAGGTCAAATGCCCTGGCAGGTTAGCGATATTAGACCACTGGGCGGGGGTGCTGTCAGCTAACACATTGTGCTGCGTCCCCAAGAAAGGGGGGAACAAGGTGCCAAGCACAAAAGGCAAGGCGAGCAGTGTGAACCCCCCCTATTCGGGAATATTCTGGGATGAAGGGCAAAGTAGGACTTAGTCAATCCTTAAGGTTAGGCACTATATGGCAGCCAGTGCGCACTGCATTAATCAGACGGATTCTCTAGCTGGTATCCCTGGGGGTTCACCACGAAGGGAGCTGAGCTGGCGAAATTCCCATAAGAAATAAGGGATGCATGACAAGGGCTCATTGTCACACACGTCTAGTTATGGACAGCCCTGTGCGTCATGAGTAGAAAGCAAATGGACGGTGCAAAGGTTAAAGTATAATCCTTCTCGCCCGAATAGCCAAAAGTAGGCAGGTGGGTGTAGGAGCGGTCTCCCAACAAGCGGGCAGCTGTCCCTTAAGTGGGGACACAGGTGTGCTAGACACACCGTCCTAGATGGACGGCAGCTAGGTGAGCTCAGCAAATTCATGGGGCAATGTGAACCAGGGAATCGGATCTGCCCCGCCGAGAGTTGACACAGGGCTGAGTTATGTGAAGTAGTGGAACTTTCCCACAGGAGGGTGGATAGTTCTTGACACAATTTCACAGGGCAGAAGGGCTTTTGTGTTGCATTAGACACTAGCTGATCCAGGCTAGCAGTAGGGCTATTGGGATATAGATGGGGTTCATCTATCACCAGTGGGAGGGATCTCCTCCCTAGCTTTGCAGGAGGCCTGGAAATGAGAGGTTGCAGGTGAGAAAGGAGCTGTTTTGGTGGGGGGCTCTGGCGGCGACGGTGGCCACCTCCAGAGCTGTGGCGGAGTTACAGGGCGATCTGGAAGCAGAGGGGTACAGAAGGGTACCTCTGCGCGGCACCATGGTGGGTGCCAGAGCCAAATCCTAGGAGCCTCATGGGAGGTTCCTAGAAAACCGTGTCGGCGCCCCGTTAGTCCTTCGGGCGGTTGTGGGCCTGAACAACCGGGGGTTTGCTATGCTACGCTCCGCCCTGAAAGGGGCGTGAGTAATAAGGAACCATGTGTCACGTGATCCGGGAAGAGGATCACCAGAAGTGGCAGCACAGATGGGGTTCGCCCCAGTGCTGCTTGGCTCATCAGGCGGGCAGGCGGCCTAGATGGTTGCCTGCCCTTGGATCGCCCGTAAGATAACCCACCATATTACATAACGGTGTATGTAATAAACCTGCAGCAATTTTTACCCAAACAAGAAATGTGTTGTGTGATTATTTATGAGCATGCATGTTACGTTGGAGGGTGGGGTAGGTTGCCAATGCTGGTACTATGCGGCTGTCCGAGGCCCCCGCAGGGGGCCACTAAAGAGGGCAGCCCTCTAGTGCCAGCTGGGCACCCCACACCCCCGTAGGGGCAGGGACTCAGGGAGGAGTCCCCCAAGCCTGGTCGCAGCGCGATAGGCTAGAATCACGTCCGGGGCGCGAGGACAGGGGAGGGGTATATAGGCCTCCCCCACCATCTTGTCGTCCTCTTTCGCGCGCCCGGACACGCCGTCTCCCACCCTACCGCTTACCCGGCGTGGTTCGTGGCAGGCAGGAGGCAGAGAATGTTGTAATGTTGTCTTTTTCGTTGCAGGCGGAGTTACAGGGCGATCTGGAAGCAGAGGGGTACAGAAGGGTACCTCTGCGCGGCACCATGGTGGGTGCCAGAGCCAAATCCTAGGAGCCTCATGGGAGGTTCCTAGAAAACCGTGTCGGCGCCCCGTTAGTCCTTCGGGCGGTTGTGGGCCTGAACAACGGGGGGGTTTGCTATGCTACGCTCCGCCCTGAAAGGGGCGTGAGTAATAAGGAACCATGTGTCACGTGATCCGGGAAGAGGATCACCAGAAGTGGCAGCACAGATGGGGTTCGCCCCAGTGCTGCTTGGCTCATCAGGCGGGCAGGCGGCCTAGATGGTTGCCTGCCCTTGGATCGCCCGTAAGATAACCCACCATATTACATAACGGTGTATGTAATAAACCTGCAGCAATTTTTACCCAAACAAGAAATGTGTTGTGTGATTATTTATGAGCATGCATGTTACGTTGGAGGGGTGGGGTAGGTTGCCAATGCTGGTACTATGTGCCATCATGTGGCACTAAGGTGGCCGCCCTCCTATGGGGGCCCCCTGCGTGGGCCGCGGGCAGCCTCAAAGCCAATAGCTTTTGCCTAGGCGATACCTATTGGCTTTGCCAATGCTTGTTCAGCACTGGTTATGCTCTTTATAAAGCGTAGTGGGCCAGAAAAAAATCCCAGTGGTTCACCCCTATGTGCAAGGCTCTATGACAGGAGCTGAAAAGAGATATGGAGAACCGTGTTCTTTCAACAGACACTTGGGACTTCATCCGGCACAGGTTTACAATCTAAGCTCACACACACATCTCTACTCTGAGTCTGCTTCCCTAAGCAATCACATCTGCTGTTAACTGTTAGGTCTCCTTATCAGTGGGTGTCAGGACGCTTGTTAACAAGCAGGGTGTGAGGTTTCAATACGCTTTCAAGGGCCGAGTGGCCATTAACTGTATTTAGAATAACTGTAGTAGGTCACCGTGCTGCGTCATAAGCCTTCTAGTCCTCCCCCCGCTCCTCAAGGCAGTTTCACTGGATCAGAGAACGTACCATGTCAGAAGGTGCTGTGTGCCCCGGGTCCCAATGCCCCTCCTTTCACCATGTCAACAAACGCTGCCCTCAGATGCACTTATCACGTGTCACGCTCACACCGAGCGGCAGCTGGAGGCATCAACATTAGCTCCATGGCCATAGAAACCAGATTTATTTCAAAACCGGTTCAAAGTTACTAATGTGCTGCAGCTCACGGATTCCCAGCTTCTCTGTGTGCGGTGTTGTGAGGCTGTGTGACCGCCGGCAGAGCACCTTAGAGGGAAAACAGTATCCAGTAGAGTTTTATTGTATTTTCCCAAATGTACTGCACTGCATTGTATTTGCATTTCCATATACTGCCCCTGACGAGGCATTGAAGCGCTCTGTCGAAAATTAACATTTGACAAGGGCTAGGAAGGAAGAGAGGCTAAAAACCTTCATTTCTTCTTCTGTTTAAGGCTGTGGCTGTTGTTGCTTTTCAGCACGTCCTGTGTGTTGTACAAACATTGCAGGGCTCTCTTATGGGTGCAGCATATTTTGTGTAAACGAGCATGGCTCTTTATTATTTTTTCGATGTTATTGGAGGCGTTTGACGGCTTGCCCAGGTGGGTGGTTTTTCCGGATTTTTTACAGTGGGCAGGGATTTTAATCCCAAATGCGAGTCGTAAACACATCAGAAAAAAGGCTGCATTCACCGTGAGCCTCCCTCCTCGGGATCTGATGTTTGAAAGGTCTGACGTCACCAATGTTTTATGAGCGAGAAGTGTATAGCTGCTGGAATGAAACTCGTGCTTTCCCAAAGACTGCCGTCTTGAAAATAAACTTACAGGACATCGTGATCATTATGAGCGCCCTCCTGATTCCGTGGTGTGTCCTAAGGTCACATATTTTACTGAAACTAGATTCGTAAATTGCACCTTTTATTTTCTTGGGAATGTGCACAAAGGCAGTGCACAATGGAGTCCCTCTCCACACAGATGTGTACTGGGGGAAGGAGAGCTGTGGTTAGTTAGGCTCACAGAGGTTGCAGACTTACAGGTGACCCTTTCCTCCAGTCTCCTTTAACTGATTTTCATTACTTCTAGACATGCGCATCTCTTTTTTTAAATTACTAAATCCCAAAATTTCAAGTGAGTAGAATACACGATGCAAGGGAAAGCATCATGGAGAGCCTAGGAGTAAGTGCAGAAGTACACGAGGGAGAGAGCAGGAAAACACATGCCCTCCCTTCATGTAGGCAATGAAGGGATACACGTCATCTAGTCAAAAGAATGGTAAAGAGGCTATGCTCCATGGGAGGAACAAACACAGGAAGGAACGTCATCACATAAGAAGTAAGCAAATGAGATTGACAAGAAAGTCAACCAATGCTCATTGTAAGAGTTGATATAGTACATAATGGGTCTCTGGCAACAGACAGCTAAAAACTGTTTGTTTTGTTTGCACTTGTTATAACACGTGAGTTATGACGTCACTGCACCTCTCATTTTACCCACTGCTACCATTGGTTGCAAAGCTTACTTGCATCTGCCACTGAAGCACAAACAGCACACTGCACAAGCCAAGTTCACAGCTACACTGTCTTTCTCACTGTCCTTCACACTTGACGCGGCGAGCAGTTTGACTATCGGAGATTTTTAAATAGGACACATCTTCCTGAGATCCACGCCCATAGCCAGTGGTGGATGTTTTGGGGTCAAGGCCCCAGGGAACAACAACATCATAAAATGGGTCTTGTGGTTGGACATGGTGTGGATCCCCTCACAATATCTTTTAAAGGATGTAAATATCATGAGATTTTAAAGAACGCAGAATATTTTGTAGTAATTTTTTTAAGTATTAGTATTACTCAACCATTACTATCATTTGTAATAGTGAGTAGGAAATGGTACCTTTTAAAGTATGTGGGGCAGGAACGCCGGTAATTTTTCAGGGAATGTGTGTCAAGTGGTGATTTCAAAGCACTTCTGCCCAATAAAGATGATGAAAACAAGACAACACAAATGGAATTTATGCATGGGGTTTGTTGTGTTGTACTCACCAGTGCTTGTTGTGATTCCATCTAGAACTCCTATGTGTTCTACTATTGCATGGTTCTTGGTGGAGTTCTAGCACTGACAGTTGGAGCGGAAGGATTTCCTGAAGCACTAGTCTCAGACAATGGGGTGCAATTTGTGAATGCGGAGATGGATGAATTTCTGAAGGAATCTGGAATTAAACATCTGAGAAGTTCTGTTGGACATCCTCAAACAAACGGTTTAGTTGAGAGGATGAACAGAGTTGTGGTGGAATGCATCAAATGGGCAAGACTGAGTGGATGTGATGTGGAGAGTGCGGTCAGATCCATGTTGTGGTTTTACCGCACAACGCCTCATTCCCTCACTAAAGTGGCACCGTTTGTGTCACTTAGAGGCAGAGTACCAACTTCCTCTTTGTATCCGGCTTGGCTCCTAAGAACTGTTCGCAACAAAGTCTCTTGTTGGGTGGATAATGCAGCTTTGGAATCCAGGGTTGTTGCAGCGCAAAAGAAGATGTCTGATAGGTATAACCTTAAGAAATCTGCAGCAGCTATTGATCTGCACCCTGGAGATATGGTTCGCATCAAAAACCCAAATTTTGTTAAAAAAGGAGGTGCGTGCTATGGGGATCCTGTATGCCTTGAGAAAGTGTGTGGTGGTGCCGTTAGGGTTAGTGGAGGTCATTGGTGGAATGCTGCTAAAGTTGCGAAAATTCATCCTGTTCCTGGTAGGGTTTCTGACCCTTCAAGTCGTCTAAAGAGTAATGTAGATGCTTTCTCTGTTCCTAAAGATCACGTTGTTTTACCCAATGTTGTGCCAAGGAGGTCTAGCCGTGTTAGGCATCTTCCTTGGAAGTTTAGGCAGTAATTTTGTGTATTTTCCACACAACGTGTACATTCTATGTTTTCATCGTATTTTTTTTTTTTCTTCCATGTTTTTGTGTTTGTTTGTTTATAAAAAAAGAGGTAATGTTGTGTTGTACTCACCAGTGCTTGTTGTGATTCCATCTAGAACTCCTATGTGTTCTACTATTGCATGGTTCTTGGTGGAGTTCTAGCACTGACAGTTGGAGCCTGTATCTGGTGGTGTGAGGAGCGTTGGCTCTTTTCTACCCACAAATAAAGTAAGAAGCTTACCTGCAGCGTCCATCGCTTATTCTTACATTAAGAGTATAACAGGGTTGTTTGTTTTCCCTCAAGGCACCTTTGTGGAATTGTGTGGCAAATGCCCCATTTCAAGGCAAATTTTACCAGCAACAATTGATAATAATTGGATGGAGTTTTAAAGGCAGTTGTGAACACTCACATTTCTGAGAGAAAATCCCAGAACTTCAACTTTGTGTGGTAGGAAGTGAAGCAAGTAAGAATGAACAAGACTGGCTTATATGGGCTATTGTAATTGTATTTATAGGGGGAAAGAAGAACCATTTCTCTCACCTTCTTCCTTGCCAAGTATAACTGCATTTTCAATATGGCTCACTCTACTTCTCTGTTGCAAAATTGCTGTCAGGAAAGTGTCAATCATTCAGCTTTGCCACATCCTCTACAAAAGATGAAGCAGAGGCTGTTGCCTCTAAAGCAGTGAGACTGATGATATCGTCCTGCTCAACATTAAGGAAGGACATGTGACGTCCAGTAGCAGCCTTACAATAGATAACATATGCATTGTACATTGCCACATGGATCAGGTGGACTGCCACGTTCCTGTTCCAAGTGTGGGTTTTATCTGCCTCCTTGTTGGGTTAAAACAACTTGTCATAATTGAGTGTTATAACAAACCATCATATGTGAGCATTTGTGCTTCCTATGCATCACAAAATTGTATTTAATTGTCAGCAGTTTATTGCAGTGCGAAGCGATGCTCTCACCTTTTTGGAGCTTTTTACAAGCAAGTTCCCCATGAAATCCTTTGCAGTTGCTT
This sequence comes from Calotriton arnoldi, assembly GCA_963921515.1. Classification (NCBI taxonomy): domain Eukaryota; kingdom Metazoa; phylum Chordata; class Amphibia; order Caudata; family Salamandridae; genus Calotriton; species Calotriton arnoldi. The sequence continues at coordinate 2,954,261 of CAWUFW010000748.1, forward strand.
CAGATTGTTCCACACGCTATGGCAGCAGCATTATACACTTCCCTTAAGAATAGTAATTTCACATAGAATTTTCTACATAAAGATTATAACCTTTATGCAACAGAGCGCGAGCAAGATCCCACAAATCTTCCTGTTTGTTTCTAATGATGAAGGACAAACAGGTATTTATACCGGAATCCTTTTCAGTATGCACTCTAAGACTGTATTCATAACCAGTGGAACTCTCACACACATAAACCTTGATGCCATACCAAGCTTTCTTACTAGGTGTATAATGCCCACACCGCAGACACCCTATGCACAAGAATAAAGACTCATCCACCAATGTTCTAGCCTGGAGTTTGAACCAAAGGAAACTTTGCTGAGAAATGGACCATGACAAACCACATTTTGAATAGTCCATCATGGTCTAGATGGTTTAGTGGCTGCAGAGTTATCATTGTACTGCAGTATATGTTGCAGAATCAAAAAGGATCACTTCTCATGACAGATGGAAAGATATGTGTTGACCAAATTGAGGTAGACAACCCGTAATACTGTATGATGGCTTGCACCATATTGCCATGTGCAATTAAAGCCCTCCCCCACATTTCTGAACTCCCCAATTGGGATGGGAGGTCACCAGTGTGCCCAGAAAGAGGCATCAAAGTGCCTTCCTGCTCCCTCAAAAACTGTTTGACACACAAATGAGTTTACTGCACAATTTCCTCAAAGAACACATCATCCACAACACGTTGGAATTCGTAACTAGGCAAACAATTTGCAGTATTGAGTTTACATCCAACAAATCCAGTAAAAGGAAGAATTACAGGGTACAAACCATTCGAGTGATGTCAAGTGAATACCTTTGTGGTGCTTTGATTGGCACTGCTGTGCCCTATGAATTATGATTCAACATCACTGTCTTTCAACGAGTTGTGCTTGTGAAGGGACATCATGATTGCCTTGCTGTGCTGCATTGCCTTGTACTTCAGATTCACTTGAATACGGGTCATAGGGGGATATTCACAAGAACGTGCGCTAAACACCTCCAAAAAATGTTAACGCAACTTTACACATCGCAGTCTATCACGGGAAAATAACCCTGTGTTAACGTGGAATTCACAACACAGCGGTACCATGCGATAGTCTCCCGAAAACCAATGGCGACGGTGATAAAAACACAAACCCCAACGCAAAAAAACATGCGATGTGCCAACCCGCGATGAGGAAATCAGCGATAAGCAGCGCCAGGCCTGCCATACACACACGGCAGGCGGGAAAATCACTACAAAAGTAGAAAAAACACACAAACACAAAATGACCAACACCGAAGCACCATGGAGGCAGCCGGAGCAGGCACAGAGGACGAGAGGAACCCCACAAGCACCCCGGACGACCAGCCTGGGACCTCGGGGATAGGGAAGGGCAAGGACAAGAAGAAGAGGAAGACGAAGTTCAGTCCGCAGGAGAATAGGATCCTGGTCGCGGAGGTGATAGAACACCATCAACAACTGTTCGTCACCTCCAATGTGTCATTGGGCACCAAAAATGGAATATGGCTGTCCATCGTGGACAAGGTGAATGCCGTCGGAGAGCACAAGAGGTCAATGGACGAGGTCAAGAGGCGATGGATTGACATCAAGCGCAAAACCAAGGAGAAACTCGCAGGCAACCAGAAGGCAGCAATGCAGACTGGAGGTGGGACCTCATCGCCACAGCTGGAGCTGGATGACATGGAGGAGCTGGTGTCGACAGTCATCAGTGTGGAGACCGTGGCAGGAGTCGGGGCACCGGACACTGCTCGACATGACACAACACAATAGCAACAGGGTGAGTAACCACCAGGTACTGAGGGGACGGGGGGAGATGGCCACAATGGCACAAATGCACAATCAAGCAGAGCACAGTGCACACCCACAATTACTCTGGATCATGGCCCTGATCTACAGACTGTCACAATGTACATTGCCATGCTGTCTGAATGTGAACATGTACCATGTGGCTACATACATGTGGACACATTGTAACACAGCATCTCCCCTTCACATTGCAGGGGCACCGTCAACACCTCCTGCAGAGCAGTCCCAGCCACTCTTCACTGATGTCGAGGAGGACACCACCAGCATCGACACCCAAGCCCTCCAAGACATCATTGAACTCATCTGCCAATCACCTCCAGGACCAGGGCAGCCCAGCTGCATCGAGGAGACCCCACCCACTCCACAAACCACCCAGCAGGAGGCACCCACAACCCCGGCTGTCTCCCAAGACCCCCCCGAACAACACATGGCCTTCCAACACCGTGTGTTGGAGGGCCAGAGGGAGATGGCTGAGCAGGTGCGCGTGGGGTTCGACCTCATGGCTACCAAACTTGACGCCATCCATGGGTGTCTGAGTCCCATCAGGGACCACCTCCAGTCCCTAACGGACACCCACATGCCGCTCCATGATCTCCAACGAGCCCTGGCTGACATCGCTGGAGTCATGACTCGGAGACAAGAACACCTGTCCGCTCAGAGTGGCTCCAGCGATCTCAGCCGTGAGCTGGCGCACATGCGGAGGCTCATGGAGGACATGGTGCGGATGGAGGCGGAAAGGATGGCAGCCACCGCTGCACATCAGCGAAATGTAGCTGGGATCTACCATACCCTGCATATCCTCATCATGGCATTGCTGCCACAAAGCGTGGCGCAGATGAATGCTGCTGCCCCTACACCATCCACATCTCCTCCCCCTGGTGTGTCAGTGCCTCACAGTGCGGCAGGCATTTCAACTCCGGCACCTGATGTGTCACTGCCACACAGTGCAGCCGACAATCCACCTCTGGCCCCTGATGTGTCAGTGGCACACAGTGCCGCAGCCGGAACTGCACCACCCACAGGTGGGGCAGAGCACACATCCGAGGACGAGGACGTGGATGGGCCTGAGATCAGAAGGAGGCACTAGCATTCATGTCCACCACCTGGCCTGTTGCTGCTTGGTGCCGCACATGGCCCCATGACCTTCCACTGACCCCCGATACACTCTGCTGCACTCACCTTGGACCGCGACATGGACTGCCATATCCTGTTTGGTGACCAATGACACGGCGACCAGACTGCAGACTGTACCCTTCCTCTTCCGCTGTACTTGTCATTCCCCGATTGACTCTGGCTGGCCCTCCACGGGCCCATATTGTGAAGTGGGGTTGGCATGGCCCTGTACTGCTCCAGCTGCAAAACTCCACTGGATGTGCATTAAACATTCAGAAATGCACTGCTGTGTCATGTCTTTCATCATTCATGTATGAATGTGTGGTTGAATGTACGGTCAGTGATTCCCCCTAACGTCAATGATGCTCATCTAGTGGGATTCCAGTCACAGTGTGCTACATTGCCGATTGCGTTCCAGGTGCTGTAGACACTACAACAGGGACACACGCATTAGTCACTTCCTTGTCCGGACATGGACTGAACCACGCCCAGAGCCCCCGAGTCATTGTTGCAAGCCCTGCACTGGTCCGGCGTACGCCAGGCCACTCCGCTTACGCTCCGCGGGGGGGGCCACATAGCTACAAGTCGCAGGTTTACACGCTAGTGGTCTGCAGGTCGCTGGTCTAGTTGTCGGCATGTCACGGCCACTCCCTGAGGGCAGGTTTGCACACACACCACACCCATCCGGCATAGGCGTCACAGGCCATGTGACCCCGCCAATATAATGGGCTGACAACGTCACATTCCCCACTGCCGGTGGTGACTGGATGACGGACGTTCCACGATTCTCAATCATAAAGGGCCCATGAGTTGTTGCGCACAGGGTTAGTGGCACCCGAAGCCTTGCAGCCGTCACGGGCCTACCACCACATGGCGTTGACTGGGGTTGCACAGGGTTAGTGGCACCCGAAGCCATGCGGCCGTCACAGGCCTACCACCACGTGACGCTGACTGGGGTTGCACAGGGTTAGTGGCACCCGAAGCCATGTGGCCGTCACGGGCCTACCACCACGTGGCGCTGACTGGGGTTGCACAGGGTCAGTGGCACCGAAATTGCTGAGCGGGTGTGCGGCCTGCGATGATGACGTGTGCACTGATGTGGTCTCTGCCATTGATGCCTCAGGACTCAGCGTCATGTGTGTGACCTGCTGGGCCGCGGTGCGGGTCCGCATGATGTGGAGTATGCCATGGTGGCGGGACCTGGGCCTGGAGCTTGCACGGGCACGTGGTGTGCCCACTGGTGGACACACCGTTGGCGGCAGGTGAGCAGTGGTGCCTGGGTGCGCGGGGGAGGCAGTGTCCCTCCTTCTCCCTCTCTCTCTCCCTTCCTTTCCTTCTCTCTCTCTCTCTCCCTTCCTTTCCTTCTCTCTCTCTCTCCCTTCCTTCCCCTCTCTCTCTCTCTCTCTCTCTCTCTCTCTCCCTTCCTTCCCTTCTCTCTCTCTCTCTCTCTCCCTTCCTTTCCTTCTCTCTCTCTCTCTCTCTCTCCCTTCCTTTCCTTCTCTCTCTCTGCCTTTCTTTCCTTCTCTGTTTCTCTGTGTCTCGCTCCTTTGATGTGGGCATGACACACGTTCTGATTTTGTGCTTTATTTTCCAGGCTGTGACATCAAGATTGTCCCGGACGGACCCGACAGGAGTCTTCCGCATTGGTGTTTTATGTTGTATTTCAATAAAGTTTTTAGTTGTTACTTCAATGATGAGTGACTGTTTCTCGTTCTTCTGACCACACATGTGTTTCTTGTTGTCATTGTGCCACATCATGCGCTTTTTGTGGCTCTTGTGTCGTGCACGGTATGTGTTTGTTCCGGGTGGGAGTGGTGGCGGTGGGTGTTGTGGCCCTCATGGGTCTCCGAGCTGCATGATCATTGTCTCCATGGCATCTGTGGGTCTTCAGATGTGGCTCTGGGCTGGGCTCCCTTTCATACTGCAGGTAGTCATCCTGCTTAACACCAGCAGAAGGCAGGTGTTAAATCCCTGCTGCTACCGCGGCTTATCGCCTGTTTTTGGTTCGCATCGCAGATCTGGCAGTTTGTTGTGAATGTGGTGGAGTGGTGTTTTCGTGTGTTTTTGCACGGGACCGCCTACTCTGCATCTCATTAGGGTTAGTTGGTGGTGTCACCCGTGGAGGTAAATTTTGCGGCAGTTATCGCGGGAATACTGGCGTTGTCTGCAGTTTACACCCGCTTGTGAATGGGGCGTTAAATCTATTTCCACTTTTGATGCGTTAAGGTGGCGATAACTCGGCGATAAGTCCTTTTGAATATGCCCCATAGTCTGATGGAACTGGGCCAGTGGAAGAATCACCTCCAGATTCTGAGCCATGAGCTTCACCCTCAGATGCTGTCTCAGCAGCTGATTCAGATACAAAGCACTGCTCCTTTATTAGACTGAAGGCCTGGGTAGCAGACCCACTGCGAGAGGCCATGTCTGATTTCTACCTAAATTGCTTTCTCAAAATACTCTGTGCTAGGTAGGGTACTCGTAGAAATGTGTATGAAGTGTGAATGTTAATAACTGTGTGAGTGATGGGAGCTGAAAGTGAGAGTGCAATGGAGTGCAGTACACCTGAGGATGGGATAAAAATGTGACAAAAATCAATTGATGCTAAAAAGAAAACAAGCTCAGAGTCTCTTGTAACGCACAAGTAATTCAACAACAAATCCACAGTTCACCTGGAAGAAACACAGTAAAGGTCTATCAGTAAATAACCTGCGGGTTGGAAAAGAAGCAACAAAGCGAAACTGTATTGATCTAGTAAAGGTCTTAAGATGCCCCTTGTCAAATGTCCACTAGTGACTAGTCCTGTTTTACACTGTCTGTTCTTATACTTATCCCTCTTTTACAAGTATGCAAGCATGAACACCAGAATACAAATACAAAACCAAGAAGTGAAGTGGCCGCCCTGTCTGATCAGGGCTAGCTTCACATCAAAATGTGTGCATGAGATGCCGCGGTCTTAAGTAAATGAGACACAGTAAGACTAAATACGTGCAAGCAAACCCAAGAGAATCCATTTGCAATCTCACCCTGTGGCAATCTACGCAGATGCCCAAAATCCGTTTTCAAACAAATTTTCCATTCTTGGAGAGAATAAAGCACAATGGGCAAGCATGTCATCTGCCCTCTCCTTGTAGCCTGTGGCCAAGGAGACTTAGCATCAGGAAACGAATGCCACTATTTGGCCTCTACTACACAGGGGAAGGTGGCACTCCTCAGGCATAAATAAGAATAGTAGAAGATGCTTTGAAAAGAGAGGCCTTTGTGCCCCTCTGTAAAGGGCTGGGATTCCAAAGCACTTAACGTTTCGGAGGTCCCCAAACTTCCAACCAAAAGGATGGGTGCTCAGGAATATGAACTGCCGCAATCCCAGGCAGGGATTCTTTTCATGAGCACACTGTGCAAACATCTGTATACCCTAGGCCAGGATGTGAACTCCGCGTCCTTGCCATTGTAGAGGTAGTGCAGTGGAGATGTTGGTAAAATCATCCGAACTGAAGGGGTGAAAGTTTTTTTTTTTTAGATCCTGATTATCATTGGGCTGGCAAACCCATTTTGGGTAAAAACTCCTGTTTGCACTCAAACTGAGATTAAGATTCGGGGGAAATTTCACTTAACATTGACGTTTACACTGACAATTTGCAGCAGAAATCCTGAAGCAAATTGTTGGAGCAAAGTGTGCAGACTGGAGTTTTGCACATCCAGTAATGATTAAAATTGTGTAAAAATTGTGTGCTATCCCCCATTCTTGGGGTGCAAATCGAAATCTGCTGCAAATGGTGCACCCGTGAATTTTCACAGCCTGTGCTTTGCTACATTTGTGGGTGTGCAACAATCATCAGGCCCTTAGAAGGAGCATGCGTTTGTGCTTCATTGTCATTGAAGGTATTTGTGTTTCACTCTCAGTGTTCGCTCATTTTTTTTTGCTTCTTGGGATTAGTGCTTCCTTTATCATATGTACGTAAAAAAACCTGGGAGGGAGGCTACCACAGTCTCTAAGCAGGAAACCATTCTGGAGGGGCATTACGCGAAAGGAGATGCTCTGCCTTTTCAAACAGTGCCTCTCAGGTCATCTCCCATGCCTAGTTGGTGGCAGTATGCCCGCTTGTGGGCACTGCAAACAAACAAAATGGCAGCCACCATTTCGCACTGGAGTCTACTGCCACTTTTTGCTTCCCTGCGAGGCTGATTGGTGGCTCAGAACCTTATCCATCCAAGGAAAGAGAAAAGGCTTTCCCCGGAGTCCTGTCCACCTCACAAACACAAGTTACTGTGGCCCAATGGTAGATTTCCTCTCAGGTAGCATGGCCTGTTGCGATCCTTATTTCAGAGAGACTCAGTTGGAAAGAAGAGACTCTTACATTTCCAGTGATCCCTGTCTTGTGAACAAATTCATCTAGTGGGTGGAGTTATGCCCCAGGCACACGCCTCATTGACAAAACGGTGCCATCATTGTTCCCTTGCCTTAAATGGGGTGGATTGGGAGGAGGGGGCCCAGCTCCCCCCCAGCGAAAGAAAAAGGTTAAAAAATAATGTGTCCTCTGGGGGGAGTCAGCCCACAAAAAAAACATTTTCTAGTGGCCCAATGGAGGATTCCCTGAGCAGAAATCCTTTGAGGAGGGGCACATTTGGAAAGTATTAGACCCTCCTCTTTCCAGTAGTGCCTGTAATATATCAATGTTTGCCCTGGGGCAGCGTTAGGCTCCTGGGGGAAAATGTCAGCAGTCATGTAACACTCATGGCTAGTGGACCATTTTGCTTTACCTGAGAAGGAGGGTAAGGGGAGATAGGGTCCTACAAACTCCTACTAGGAAGGGGAAATGTTAACCAAACTTTTCACCACCGGGGTGTTAGCCCTTAATCCTGGGGGCAACCCTCCAATAAAATATGTCTCTGGTGGCGCGACCCAGCTGCGATCCCTGAGCAGGACTCCTAGGAGAGTGATTGGAAAGAGGACGCTCTCAAAGGGGATAGTCTTCCATCTTCTCTTTTAAAAGGCTCCTCTCCCATGCTGGGAGATGTCTTGGGAGGCTGTGAGATATCCACCCCGATGCAGACTCACCTGTCCCGAGCGCCTAGATCTTACTTCCAGAGGATGATGTTGGGGGCTAATGCAGAAGCGCTTCCACACCAGCCCTCGGTCAGGGCATAAAACGAGGAAGCCTTTGTGGCAAGCACCGGAGGATTCCAGTACCTCAACATGATGTTCAAGTTGTCTAAAGCGGAACAGTGGAGAATGAGACCGTCACATTGTGCGCACTAAAGGGGTTAAGTAAAGGCATAACAATCACCATTTTAAGATGATCAGTACCATACTTGTGGTGAGCCAGCATTTGGAGTGATCGTGCACAACATTCTGATGGTGATCAAGAGCATATAGGGGCCGATTCTGATGCAGGTTGGAAAAGCTTCCCGACCGAATCGGTTGGGAAATGGTGTCCGACCCACTCGGATCGGGAACGTCCGACCGGCGGAGTAGGATGCATCCGGATGCTTCCAGATACGATTTGGTTGAACTCCCATTGACTTCAATGGGAACATTTGTTCCTAACCGCATCAGAATTCGGCCCTCGGTCGGGAAGACACGTTCCCGATCCGATTTGGAAGGAGCAAATGCCGTTAGGAGGCCTTCCTAACCGCATCAGAATCAGGCCCTCGGTCGGGAAGCTTTTCCAACCCGCATCAGAATCGGGCCCTTAGTGTCCATGGCAAGACAGCAATACTGGTTGAGTGTTAAAGTTTGGAAACAATGCAACGAAAGAGCTGTGTTTTGTATTTGTCCCGTAGAGTGGACAGGTCACATAGGAGTTCGATGTATCTCAAACAGATGTGTGAATGAACAGTTTGTATCTTGTTAGGATAACATTCAGATCATTACAAGATGTGAAGGTGTTGTGGATGTAGCAAGACTAGAAGTGGTTCTACATATCTCAAAATCCTACCTTTTTTAATACACGTGTTTCTAACATAATCCAAACCCTCCTAACTTAACCTCACCCAAACCAAACCAATACAGCACAGCATAGCACAACACACAGTACAAGAGGACATAGCACAACACAACACAACATAACTGCATGCCATTACATAGAATAACAGCAAAATAGCCAAAAGTTGGCACCCAACACCAGACCTATTGACTTTGCAATGCTTGTTTGCTTTTTTGTGACTAGTTACCTTCATGTACTTTGCGTCGCTACTGTACGGTGCTAAGATGCCTTAACTGGCCTGGTTCAAAAAAGCAGAAGCAATGTGCTATAAAATGGCATCTGGGCACTGGGGTCAGGAATGATAAGCAACACTGAGAGGCCAGAGCATGGGACATGGTACATACAGACCGATAACCATGGTATGAAGCCTCAAATAAGATCAGACAGGGTCAGACCTGGAAACTGTGGAAGATAGAGGCATGGAAACTAGCATGAGAGATAGCGCGGATCCGCTTCCAGGTCAGGGGTGGTACTTCTGGAGCAGTTAGTGCAGCATCAGTTTATAGGACTCTCACAGGCACTGGGTAGGTGCCTGACAATGTTGTTAGTTGTTTCACCTTTTCGTTCTGAAACAGTTTGTCACTCAGTCTTGAATCACCATGCTGTATTGTTTTCCTCCCTTTCTGGTTCCCCCTCTGTTCTGACCCGTGTTAACAATCAGACCCTTGGTTCCTTCCTGTTCCTGCACATTTAGACTTCTGGAGACTTCCAACCCCCTCTGCCCCCCTTACCTGCTCACTTGATCCTCAGGCAAGGTTCCTCTTACAGCGTTCTGCCTCCACACCGTCTTGGCCGCACTGCTCTCTTCTCCTTGGCATCTTTGACTCTGGGCCTCTATCCTGCTAGCACCAGGGTTTGTTACAGCCTTCCCTACCTGAGCAAGAGGTAAGCTGTTAACTTAGTTAATCATGTGTTGTTATTTGTTTGATCACCAGATTTCTAATAGTCTTTGTCTTGTATTTGTTTTCTGTCGAGATTTCCAAGCAGTGTTTCTGTGACCATCCAAGACTGATATTGCACCAAACCGAACCTGTATCTCTGGTGTTTTATCCCTTACCCCTTTTTCCCCATGTTCCTAATTGAGGTATAATTATCCAGTACGTTGGTTGGACCAGGTGGATAATCGGAACTGTCGGCTATATCACTTAGGGATTAATGTCTTTAAACAAATCCTGTCAGTTTACCAGGCCATGATCCACTCTATAAAGGATGTTGCCAACAATCCCTTAGAGGTGTGTTTGTGTGACATAGTCTCAGTGGTGTCAGGCGGGCCATATGCAGGAAATTCATTTGAATGAGCCTGAACCTCGAGGAGATGACCAACACTCTGGGTGACAGGCATGCATCCCTCCAATTGGAGTCTTCTAAGGGGCCCAGCCATTCTTCCCAATGGGACCTCAATGTTAAAAACAGATCTGGGGAGTTAAGCATGAGGGCTTTATAGATCCACAAAATGCCTTTCCCTTCAATAGGACACATGAGGATTTTAGATTCTAGGGGGCTGAACTCCGGAACAGCACCAAGGGAACGCGGTGTTGTTCAAGGGTATGGCGTATTGGTAGGTATCTGAAGAACTGGAACTTACGAAGGGTGTAATCTGTTTGTTGAGTTTGGAATGATTTAATGTGGGATCCCTACCACACGTTTCCTACCGTAGGGATCCTGATTTTGTCCCATTCTCCGAACCCAGCTAGGGAGGACAAATGCCATAGCCATTCACAGCGGGGTCTTACACATGATCATTTTACCTCAGCCAATCAAATTCAGCGCTAAGCACCATGTTAGAAGGACTACCTAGGTAGGCTCATGGAGGCCTAATTGGCAGATTTAACTTACCTACAAGTCCCTAGTATATGGTACAATGTGTATGCAGGGCCTAGACGTTAAATGCAACTAGTGGATTGCAGCACCTCTTGTACCATTGTGGAAACCATCTTTTATTAGTGTTACCAAATGCTTAAGGCTTCAGGCCCTGTTAAGTTGACATAAGAATCATTATATAGATGCTTGTTATTTTCTATGGTTTCCAAGTAAAGCTGCTTTTGTAACGCAAGGCTTGCCCAAGAAAGATACGAGAACAGAGCAGGATGCTAGCTTAGCCGCAAGTATTTCAGCATATCACATTTAGTCATATTTCTGGTACGTGCTATGATATTGCAATTAATACAGGGAAAAGTACCAAGGCTAATACATTTCATTACAGTGGAAAGTCCCAAGACTGCCACATACTCAAGACACTTGGCGACCAGAAATGGTAAAATGCAGCCTAGGACTCTCCTGATTGGACAAATATTCAATGCTAATCTGTGTTACATGCATTATGATGCTGCTTCCTTTGTGGTTTGTGTCAATAAAAGCTGTCAGAAATGTCACATCTTCGGACACTCAGCGGCTATGCTGACTGTCTCCGTGCTGCACGTATTTGCATTATCTTGTTGGTCTCCAATAAATTCTGTTCATCTTAGGTGCTGACAGAGAGTTGGATTTGTGGTATTATTTCTACATTCTTTATTTCAGCTTCTACATTTGGTGTGATAATGCAGCTCCATGATCACTGACTTCTACCGCCACCGGGCTGCAGCCCTTCAGCTTCGTTCGGAGTTCGGAGGCCTGAGGATTGATGACCCTTTATCTCTGTCTCTCTCTCCCTCTCTTCCGCCGCTCCGTGGCTGAGGGTCTCTGCCTGCCGTGAGTTGGTTTTTGTCATATCTCTGGCTCATGCCTTTCTCCCTCTCAGCACATTTGCACGGACATTTTCATTTGCATGGACATTTTCTAGTGCGTTCTTTTATCACTGTTCTCTTCTTTTGCTCCGTGCCGGTGATGCCGGTGTGCCTTTGTGCCGGAGAAATATTTCTCTCTTGTGATTCAACTAACTACATGGCTATCATAGCAGCTATTCTGATCACATTCTTCTGCCTTCTCTTTGTGGCTTTAATAATATATGTCTCAGTCTATCATCATTTGGCTGCAGACTGTGCCTCTGTTTGAGGTTAGCACTCGCTTTGTGGTGCTGACAGCGGTTTGCTTCCTGCACCGTCCGTGGTATTTGACCTCTGATACTGCTGCCGACCTCTATGCATCTCTCTAATGTGCATTTTCGCTCTCCATCTTAGTTTCTGCGCCGAATCCTCACCCCGCCAGGCCGGCGACGGCGTCCCTCCGCACTTTTCCTGCATGCAGTGACTCCCTGGTGCTAAGCAGCATTTGGCTCACGGTGTACCAAGGAGGGCAAAATTCTGCACTCCCCTGACTTGCCTGCGGAGAGTCCCTGGCCTATCGTGGTGGAGGACCTTTACGGCTACTTCCCATTGACTGCAGCTGAGGTCGGTAGGCATTGCCAGAATCAACAGCTGCCGGTGAGTTTTTGCTTGAGGATCTCCATCCTCTGTGTTGTGTTGTAGCAGGTAGCCCCTCCTTTTAGAGTTGCGGCAGTTTTTGCTCCCCAGGTACAGGTGGTAGCAGTATAGGCTCCCCTGGTTTTGCACATAGTTGATGTGCGGAAAAGATATCGTGGGAGTGGTAGCCAGGTGGGCTCCTCTTTTAGTTGCAACAGGTTTTCAGGGCGCCGATTAACAAGTTTCCATGAACTCAGGTTTGAGTGCAGCTAACTCACCTCAGCGCCTCTGGCCTCCGGTACCCAGTGGGGTGCTGTCTCCTGCTGGACGCCAGAGGTGGTCTCCAGCTATGCCTAGGGGTCCACCTAGGCAGAACGGGGAGGGAGTGTCAGTTGTTTTATTCTCTATCATTTTGGGTTTCATTGCGTTTTTTTATTGTGTTACTGTTATGTGCCTCTCATATATTGTGGTCAAATACTGTTAGGGTTGCACCTACTGTTCCTATTGTTGCAGGGTGTTCTCAGTAATTGTCAGGCTATCATTTTACTTGGGTATTGTAGACGCTACGTGACTGACATTACTTACGCTGCTACCTCTCTGACAACGAACTGAACACCCCTTTAATAATTATTGCCGCCCTAATAAAATGCCACTTAATGTTCCCGTCCACTTACAATGGACGGGCTGACAGACCTATTAATATTTGCCCTATACTGTACGTTACCTCCCATTTGGGTGTTACTTCTTCGGGGAGAGGAGTTGGCCTAACGGCTAGGGCGGTCGTCCTCGAATCTGGGGAACCGGGTTCGAGTCTCGGCAATGACGCTGAACATCCTGTGATTCTGGGCAAATCACTTAATCTCCCCGTGCCTAACAAAAAATTAATGTGTCCTCATGTAACGCAACTGGTGCTATGTAAAGCGCTCTGATACCCGATACCGGGTCAAGTACGCGCTATGTAAAACTCCGTAACAAAAAACTTCTTATGTCCAATGAAGTACCAATAATACTGTTCCTATTTCCCCTGTTATTATTCTGGGATTAGCATAGTCACACCGCACCAATTCATAGCACATCCCATAATACAGCTCTGCAGCGCAGAGTTGCCAAATACTGTTTCTATGTTTTATGTGTGTGTCTCAACTGCATGAGGAGTTCACCACTTCTGCTCTGTTTATTTGAATGCCTGGATCCTCACAGCATAGTCCAAAGGGTCTTCAATTCCATCTAGCTGCACCTTCTGCCCTTTTTGGGACCCCAGGAGATCGCAAGGGGGCGGAAATACTACTCTTTCTTCCTACTTTCCTGTCACCTTTTTTTTCTATCTATGGGAGCGGGTATCGCCGTGTCACTAGCGCCCAAGATGTTTCTCTTTCCTCTCCCACTTGTGAATGCTTTGATGAACTAGTACCGATCGAACTGTACTTTGACTGACGAACGGCTTCCTCTGCTGTCACAAACGCTGGAGGCTGGCTGAAAGCATATGATAACGTTTGTTCACCCACTGTGTTGTCTGTCTGCATTATAGCGCAACCCCCCCCCAGCCTCCCTGTGTCTGGTATATCTGAATTATCATTGCAAGGCAACAAGGGTTAGTGCTTGCATACCACAGCAGCATCGCATCACACCATCATTTCCACCATGGGCAACCCTCAGAGTAAAAATAATTTAAATAGCAGCAAGCCAGCTCCACCTAAAGACTCCCCCTCATACCACGTAGCCCTACACCAAGGACTGGGTTCCATACTCTTTATACATAAATGGCATGACCTGACAGCGAAGAGCCCCGACTTGCAATTCCCGTGTAACGGAACTTCCGACTTGAATAAATTGTCATATTTGAGACAAATGTTAAAGTTGAAAGGAAAGAAGATAAGGCCAACAGAGTAGGAGCCGTTTTATGATTGGGATTTGGTTTTGCGCGATATGCGCGCAACCAGTGATGTTAAAAGTAAGGTGCATAAGGAATTTTTACAAGTTCAGAACTACATGTTGAATGCGATGGCAAAGAAAAAGATCAGTCAGAATTGGAGAAAGACGCAATTAGATGTGGTAGGAGTATTTCCATGCATTCCATTTGACAGTGAAAAAGAGAACAAAAAGGAGGGGGAGGGAGAAGAGGATACAGTCCTTAAAGACCTACTAATGGGGAGGATGACAGGTACACGACAGCCTCCCATTCCAAAAAAAGACGATACCGTCACACCCTCTGATCCTACAACACAACACACTGAGCTGTCCGAGGGGCAACAAACAGCTTGTATAGCTCTAACACGCAAACTTCTGAAAAAAGAAGTTTCGAAAATGAACTTGGCAGCCGTCCCAGACGTCCCCTCATTAGAACTAATGAGGCAGGAAGCTGTACACTCAGCTTCAAAACACTGTGACAAGAAACAGCAGTTGCTAACAAAATGCGCAGAAAAACACATAACAATCCCACGTTTAATATATAATAAGTGGAAACAACTTTTTGAGGACACATCAATGGATCACACGTTTTCAATTGAAAAATGGAGGGAGTTAATATGGGACATATGTACATACGTACACCAGGCAGCCCACGATATCACCACTTTAGAACAGGCTATAGAAGGAACACAGACAGCCCTGCTACAAGTTTGAAAAGGCAGTGTAAGCAATCCAAACTCCACCACATCGTCCCCACGTGCATCACCCGTGAGTAAGAGGAAAATAATGCTGAAAGCAGACACCACTAAATGCCAGGAGCTACTGTGCCACATGGTGGAGGGGACGCTACAGGTAGATTCCTTCACAGCAGCACAGTGCCGACCCTACCAGGATACGGTGTTGTCATTGTCACACGCAGATATGATGAATACAGGCCCGCAAGTACACAGTGCATTTATACAACAGGCCAAGAAACAAGGCAATGACAACACAGCAGACCCTCCCTCACTGCCAACACAGTTCGACTGGGATGTAGCTAAATTTAGCTTTACAGATTCAAACCTGCAACAATGGGACAGTGATAAGATATCAGAGACATTAAAATACGCAGTAGACAAATTACAACAGTGGAAGCAATTAATAAGCACAATGGCAGTCCTAGAGGTAGTCCTCACACTTACCCCGCATAGCAACACCCCCTCAACACCAGCATTGATTATGCCCCTGCAAGAGGTGCCTCCTGCACCAGGAAGCAAAGATGACGAATTAGCATACGTCCATGTCCCATGGTCCAGACAAGACATTCTGGGGCATATTATCAAGGGCATTATCGCCGCTTTAGCAGCACTTTTTGCCGCTAAAGCAGCGATATTCTAATCGCCCTATTAGGAAGGCGGTGCTAACATGCATTAGCGCATGTAAGCAGCCGAATTCCTAACGCCACGCATCTTAGCGATATACATCGCTAATGGGATGCAAGGTAGGCGTTCCCTCCTAGGACATGTGTAATGCTCGCTAAACCAACATCGCGCTATTACCAACACTGCCCCTGAACAGCGAAGCGAAGAGAAAAGGCACGCTAAGCACCCATTATCGCAGGATCCTAACGCCTGAATAAAACCTGACTTGTCATTATTGTCAATGGGAGGTGGATTGTATGGTTAAGTCCACACTTCCCTATCACCAAGCTTTTCATTAGCGCTGTGAAATCATCGCTGGATTTCACACTCTAATGATCATTATCGCTGTCTATCGCTGGATTGTACATTGCCTGTTAGCAAAGCGTTGCTAATACGCCGCTAACACGGCGATATAATCCAGCAATAGCCGGCGATAATCAAAAAGGCGCTAAGCGCGCTTTGCGATACTTATCGCAATCTATAGATAATATGCACCTATGTGCTTTACAAAAGATTTCCCAAAATTAAGAGAAGAACCAAGGAGGTGGTACACAGAGTTAGAAAGGATGGCAGTGATGGAGGGAATGTTATGGAGGGATTTTGATGTCCTATTCAATATAATTGTGCCAAAGGACTTATGGGAAGACTGCAAAAGGAAAACAGATTGGCCAAAGAGGGAGCCGAACAGGGGAAAGGGAGGAATTCCACGGGCAGAGGTAGATGAAAAATACAAAGAAGTAGTGAAATATTTGAAGGAAAAAGTTCCAGAAGATAAGGTAGATTGGAACAAAATAACACACACAAAACAAGAAAAAGATGAGAGTGTAAATTCATACTTCGACTGCCTTCTGCAAGTCTACCAGCAGAACAGCGGACTAAAAAATCCAATGCCTGCATTTTTCACCACTTTTCTTCAAGGGTTGAGGCCACCTATTAAAGCACACCTGCAAACATCATTTGTTTGCTGGCAACAGGAACCAATTGAAAAGGTATTGGCAGCAGCCAGATACTGTGCTGATTACCAGTCAAATGCACAGACAATGGAGGCAGAGAAAATAAAGAAAGAAAAAGTGAGATTGATGGTAGCTCAAGAGAGGTTTTACACAAGCCAGCAAGGTAGGGGAAGGGGAAGAGGAAAGGGTACAGGCAGACAGCAAAATGGCAGGTCAGCCTCCCTACCACCAGCAGGAACAGCATGTTTCTACTGTAAAGACCCCAACCACTGGAAGGCAGATTGCCCAATACTAAAAAATAAAAATAAGGAAAATAGGCCAACACAGAATAGAGTACAGGGCCAACAACAATTCCAATATAACACCCAGCGTACAGACTACAGAAATAATGCTCAGCAAGGGTACGCATCAAATGAAGTGGGTGCAAGAGGATGGTGCTTTCCCGCCACCGCCTCAAGGCACATTCTAGGGAAGCCTGGGAGTGGAAGATTGCATAATAGCTCCAGCAATAGCAGTGGACCAATCTGGCCCATATGTGGAGGGAACGGTTTTGGGCAAAACTGTTACATTCCTAGTAGACACAGGAGCTCAAAGATCAATGCTGAAGGCATCTCAGATGCCTGAGGCGCCACTTTCGGGAATACAAGTAACGGCAGTCGGAATGACAGCACAACCAATAGATGAATATCTCACAAAGCCACTAAAACTAGTAGTAGGCACCATTACTGTCAGCCACCAGTTGATCCTCAGCAGGTTCTGCCCCGTGAATTTACTGGGTAGGGATTTGCTTTGCAAACTGCAATGCACCATACACTGTTCACCAACAGGGGTTTTCCTAGAAAGCAGGGCAAATGGTTTGATGTTGCAGGCTTTCATGACCTGCACTGACCCCGTCATACCACCAGAATTGCGTGATTGCATGCCACCTCAGGTCTGGGCCCGAAGTAACAATGATGTAGGACAGGTGTTAAACTATCCACCAGTGCAGATCAAATTAAAGCCCCCTTCCCAAGAGTGCCACAGTACAAGATTTCAAAAGAAGGGGAGTAGGGCATAGCACCAGCCATAAAAGACCTTCTCCAGCAGGGATTATAAAAGAGATACGTTCCAGCCCATGCAACACACCGATACTTCCTGTAAAGAAGGCTTCCAAGGGCCTGGATGGGATCCCTGTATATCGCTTTACCCAAGACCTAAGAGAATTGAACAAAATAGTGGTACCTTCTTTTCCAGTGGTCCCGAACCCAGCCACAATACTGTCCAACATTCCAGTAACAGCCACACACTTTACAGTGCTGGATCTTAGCTCCGCCTTCTTCACCATTCCCCTGCACCCTGACAGCCAGTATCTTTTTGCGTTCTCCTTCCGCTCTAAGCGATTTTCATGGTGTCGTCTTCCCCAGGGGTACACAGAGTCCCCCTCCATCTTCACAAATGCATTAAAGACAGATCTGGACTCCCTAGTACTAAAAGAGGGTTCCACCTTTATCCAGTACATAGATGACTTGCTGTTAGCCTCACCGTCCAGAGACGCTTGTGCAAAGGACACTGTTACCCTCCTGCACCATCTAGCGCTCAAGGGTTACAAGGTCTCCCCAAAGAAATTACAGTTTTGCCTCACCGATGTGAAGTATTTGGGCCATGAATTGTCCGAAGGAACAAGAAAATTACTGCCTGACAGAATATCCACCATCATCCACTTTCCCTGACCACGCACACAAAAAGAGGTTCGGGCTTTCCTGGGGTGGCGGGATACTGTCGGCCCTGGATCCCAAATTTCTCCCTGATTGCCAAGCCCTTGCAAGCCCTAACACACAAAGACGTCCCGGACATTGTGCCCTGGTCATAGGACTAAGATTGAAAAATGAACTCAGTGGGGCACCAGCGTTAGGCCTCCCAGATTACAGCAAGGATTTCCACCTGTTCTGCCATGAGAAGGGGGGATGCTCACTGGGGGTCCTGACACAAAAGCATGGATCTTTCTACCGCCCAGTGGCATACTACTCTGCCACCTTAGACCCAGTAGCTTCAGCGCTTCTGCCTTGCCTCCGAGCAGTCGCGGCAGCAGCGCTAGCAGTAGAATAGTCAGAAAATATAGTACTGGCACACACCATGGTCTTACACATTCCCCACGCAGTGGACACGCTTCTCACGGCCACCAAGACCTAGCACCTGACAAATGCACACCTCACCAGATATGAGCTGACCCTATTAGCACCACACATTGTCATCAAAAGGTGCACCACTATGAATCAAGCATGCCTTTTGCCCACGGAGCATGACCTAGATGATTTGACATCAGATGATGCATTCCATGATTGTGCACTGGTTATAGACAGGCATATCAAGGTGCGCCCAGACTTGAACGATACACCACTGACAGATGCCCAAGGGGATTTGTTTGTAGACGGATCATGCCTCAGGGGCGACAATGGAACAATGCAGGCATCCTATGCAGTGGGCACTGCTAACAAGTTGTTAGAAGGGGGAAGGCTGACAGCAGCCAAAAGTGCGCAAGTCGCTGAATTAGTGGCGCTAACAAGGACATGCGAATTGGCTAAGGGAAAAAGAGTAAATATATATACAGATAGCCAGTATGCCTTTGGGATGGTCCACGACTTTGGCCAACTGTTGTCAATGAGGGGATTTCTCACGTCAGCAGGCCAGCAAATACAGCACACACGATTGATAAGCGACCTTCTCCAGGCATTATTACTACCGCTAAGGGTAGCCATAATAACATGTGCAGCACACACCTCATTAAAAGATTATGTACCAAAAGGCAACGCTTTTATCGATAGTGAAGCCAGGAGAATTGCGCTAACAGGCTGCCAGTTAACAATGGTACAAATGATTAACCAGGACAAAGAGATTCATGTGAAGAATGACTCACTACATTTTGACCCCATGCACATTCAGGAAAAGGTTGAGGAACATGAAAAGGAGGAGTGGGCCAAGGGAGGGTGTGTGCAAACAAAGGAGGTGTTATGGACAGGGCCAAATGGAAAGATATGTTTACCATCATCAATGCTTTTTTCTATGGCACGTCTCTTTCATGGTCCCTCACACGTTGGCCGAGACGGCATGATCAGACTGTTTTCACAATGTTGGTACAACTGCAAGTTCCGTCAAATAGCAGAGAGACTTTTGTAAGCAATGTACCGTTTGTGCACAATACAGTACTAGGAAGGGTACACCAACTGCACCTGGCCACTTACCACCGCCCCACGGACCCTCTGAAAGCCTCCAACTAGACTTCATTGACATGCCCCACACCCACAAGTACAAACATGTGTTGGTGATAGTGTGCATGTTCAGCAAATGGACTGAGGCTTATCCAACAAAGAACTGTGATGCACAC
Source organism: Calotriton arnoldi (assembly GCA_963921515.1). Taxonomy (NCBI): domain Eukaryota; kingdom Metazoa; phylum Chordata; class Amphibia; order Caudata; family Salamandridae; genus Calotriton; species Calotriton arnoldi. Next base: position 2,974,159 of record CAWUFW010000748.1, read on the forward strand.
ACTGTTGCTAAATGCCTGTTGAAAGAACTGATACCAAGATTTGGAATTCCAGCACTTCTGAGCTCAGACAATGGACCTGCGTTCATTTCCCATGTGATAGGGGGAATATGCAAGGGGCTCGGGGTCACACAAAAACTGCACTGTGCCTATCACCCACCGGCAGCAGGTGCTGTGGAGAGGAAGAATGGGGTGTTGAAAAACAAAATTGGCAAAATATGTGCATCAACTGAACTATCATGGGTAGACGCGCTGCAACTAGCTCTGTTGGCAATGAGAAGCACACCAGATAGGGTGACCAAGCTAAGCCCTCTCGAAATTCTGTTTGGCTGCCCCATGAACATTGCAGGCCACATGTCTACCGCTCCACTGTCAGTAGCAGATGATTTGCTTTTGTGTTATTCTAAGAAATTAACAGAGACATTGCGTTATCTCCATCGCCAAGTCCTGCAGGCCCTTCCAGAAGCAGCAACCCCACTGTCACATGCAGTAGCGGCTCCTCGAGGGAGTGCTGCGGAGGCGGTGGGGCGGGGCGGGGGAAGGGCAGGGTGGGGGGTAGTAAATTCCAGAATATGGCCGAACGGAGTTGAGTAACTAAATAAATAAATAAAACGAATTACATTGCGCGCGCTGCAACGCCAAATCGGCGATGCAGCGCGCAATGTAATTCGTTTTATTTATTTATTTTGTTACTCAACTCCGTTCGGCCGTATTCCGGAGTTTACTACCTCCCACCCTGCCCCTCCCCCGCCTCACCGCCCCGCAGCACTCCCTCGAGGAGCCGCTACTGGTCACATGACCTGCAGCCAGGCGACTGGGTCTGGATAAAGGCTCACACCAGACGGCATTGCCTCCAGCCAAGGTGGAAAGGCCCATACCAAGTTCTCCTGATGACTGCAACAGCCATCAAGTGCGAGGGGCCAACATCCTGGATCCACAGCTCCCACACCAAGAGAGCAGCAGGGCCGGACCGCAGAGGGCAAGCTCCACCTGCACCTCCACCTGCACCACCACCTGCACCTGAGGCACCCCGCAGGTACAATCTTCGCTCCAGTAGACCAGCACCAGCAAAGACAGATTAAAGGAGAGGCAGATCCCTGCGCTCTGCAGGCCAGGCCTTCAACAGAAAGCACAACTTCACAGAGGCAGTTCCCTGCTGCGTACAGCAGGCCAGGCCTCCGGATTTCATCTTTCCAAGAACGCCTACGTTTTCTTCAAGTGCTAAGGTGACGTCATGTGCTGGCTAACCTCTGACGGTACACAATAAGAGCACCATCGGTTTTGCATCAAGGTATCCCGAGGCGTTCCTGGCGCATGAGTGCGAGAGCCATACTCGGCTCCCACTGAGAGCGTGCCCCGGCCAATCCGTGGAGGCGGCCCAGCTAGGACCGGGTGCGGCCTGTGGACTGCCCGGCATGCCCCACTTGTGGCGCTCAAGGACAGTAGACAGATAGAGGAGCCTCACCTAACAAATGCCAGGATCAGTAAGGACCGGAAGGCTGTGAGCTATACAAGTGACTTGTGAAGATTCAGAACTGGTAATTAAGAATCGCACTGTTGGTTCCTGGAGTAGAAATAAATGGAGTAGTGACATTGACTGTGCCAAACCCTCCGCTATTGAGTGGCTTGCGAAGCCTAATTCTGCAAGATCTCTCAATCCCAACATTCGGATACCAGCCACCAGCTCCACAAATTGCAGAACTTCGCCTTGAAATACTACAGTGTGTCATTCACGCAATTGGCTCTCATCTCATAAAGGATGTCAACTGAACTGTGAGTTCCTTATACACATTTCAAGGAGGGAAACATTGGAGTAAGTGGAAGAAGAAAAAAATTGGGAAAAGGTTAGGGAGATACTGTTGGACATAAAGAACATTTGCATAAAAAAGCCTAGGAAAATGCCAAGAACAAAGAAAGTGGCCAGCGGTGCTGATGGCAATATTATCCTCAGTTCAATGAATAATAGTGACTGCATTGATAATAATATATGCAAAAGATCTTGAAATGCCGTTCCTTAATGGTCAGGTGGGGGATGGGAGCAATTCAAATGTAACATACGGAGAGAGGAAAAGGAACATGACTGAACAAGGCATTTTGGGGGAGGTTGACATTAAAGGAGAAGGGGAACGGGAATTATGGGACGAATACCAAGGAAATAAATACGTTGAAATGCTAAAAATGTATGTACGCATTATGAACATATCTGGTTGTTATGTTTGCACACACTTGCCAACAGACACTGAACAGAGCATGAGTTACAATGTGATACCCTTTTCTAAATATGTGGGATGTGTCTTAATGCGAGACATGCTCTTCAGGCAGCATAACATGTCCATAGCTGTTGCACCACCAGGGAAGGGCCAGATAGTTACAGGACAGGCAACAGCAAGGCCTAAGACACAGAGAGTGCCATGCATGAACATGCAACCAACAAAGAGGGATCAGGCAATGCTAGGCACATTTGACAGAACTTCCTGGAATGAGAAATGGAAATACAGGGCTGGTTGGGAAAATAAAGAAAAGACAAAGGGAAGTGAGCTAAAAATACCAAGATTTAGGATAAGGCAACATCTTACTGCCCAATCCTGCATTCAGAATGACAGACAGATGGCCCCTAAGCAGCCAGCCGTGCAGATGCGCCCACCTAAACAACCATGCACAATATCACAGCTAGTTAAAGGAAAGGAAGAATGGAAAAAAATGCAGCTTCGGGTGTACCATTGCAGAATTAGCAAAGGGTGAGCAAGGATTAAGGGAATGTGAGAAAAGGACAGATGAAGCCCTAGGACTTTCAGACGATGGAGAAAATTCAGAAACTACACCAATTTTCGTTGGTGAAAGTAACTGCACACACATAACAAGACTGTCACGGATTAGGAAAAGTGACCAGCGGTCCTCACCTGAACTAGTGGGTTACAAGGGACTGTTCTTTGTCTGTGGCCAATGGGCATACTTCTATTTGCCCCCGGGATGGTATGGCAGTTGCTACCTTGCCTCCATCCTGCCCCGAATGACCCATTTCACTGACCTAGTACAAATTGAGCACCAAGGGCATCGGCCAGGAAGAGTTAGGAGGACATCAGAATGGGAAGATGACCTAATAACAGGATTCGGGGTAATGGTGCCTGGTGCAGGTATAATATACACCACAATAAGAATACACCAGCTAGCAAGGATGATTGAGGATCTAGCAGATTCAACAGCAGGAGCCCTGGGAAACATCACTGAGGAACTAACAGCCATGAGGGCTGTAGTGATACAGAACAGGGTTGCGTTAGACATCATCCTGGCCAAGGAGGGTGGAGTATGCCACGTCATCCACTAGGTGTGCTCTTCGTACATACCTGACAACTGCCGCAATATAGACAATGCGATACATAAAGTAATTAAATTAAAGACGAAGCACACGACATACACACAGGAAGAATGTGGGAAAAATTGATACTATGGCTAGGAAGCTGGGGATCATGGATATTGGAGGTGGATCATTATAGTAATAACAACACTGATCACACTGTGCATAATGATCCTAGTTTGTCCTGCATGCTGCGCAGCTTTCGCCTCCAGCTGTGCACGTTGTGTGCCAAATTATAGAAGGCATGAACATCACAATCACGGGGCTGATCCAAGTTACGAAGGACAGGAGATGATACTGAGACAGCATGCGAATTAGTGATTTGGTATCAGATGGGGTAATGTGGAAACCATCTTTTATTGGTGATACCAAATGCTTAAGGCTTCAGGCCCTGTTAAGTTGACATAAGAATCATTATATAGATGCTTGTTATTTTCTATGGTTTACAAGTAAAGCTGCTTTTGTAACGCAAGGCTTGCCCAAGATAGATACAAGAACAGAGCAGGATGCTAGCTTAGCCGCAAGTATTTCAGCATATCACATTTAGTAATATTTCTAGTACGTGCTATGATATTGCAATTAATACAGGGAAAAGTACCAAGGCTAATACATTTCATTACAGTGGAAAGTCCCAAGACTGCCACATACTCAAGAAACGTGGTCAGCAACAGTATAGTTGGGACCATAAATGGTATAACTGAGCCTAGGCCTCTCCTGATTGGACAAATATTCAATGCTAATCTGTGTTACATGCATTACGATGCTACTTTCTTTGTGGTTTGTGTCAATAAAAGCTGTCAGAAACGTCACATCTTTGGACACTCAGCGGCTATGCTGACTGTCTCCGTGCTGCACGTATTTGCATTATCTTGTTGGTCTCCAATAAATTCTGTTCATCTTATGTGCTGACAGAGAGTTGGATTTGTGGTATTATTTCTACATTCTTTATTTCAGCTTCCACACCATCCAATACAGCGGCAGTGCAAACATGATTTCAGGCCTACCATTGTAGCCTCACTGTAGCAGTTTAAAACTGCAATTCAACCTGCCAAGATATATCCTTTTGACAGGTAAACACCTCCCTTTTAAACATTAATAAGTCATCCCTATCTAGGTCTAATAGCCCACAAAGCAGGGTGAATGGTATTTAAAAGAAGGGCATGTAGAAATGTAATGTTAACATGTGCTTACGGTGACTAGCATCCAAAAGCTATTTTCACTGTGGCAGGCCTAGCTATCCTATATAGAAATCCAGAGTATATAATAAAATATTAATATTATATCTCAGGAATGCGACCAGCTAGACAAATAATAAACAACTATTTTAATAGTTATTGAAAAGTTAATTCAATAGTGAAGTCAGATTTTTGATAAATATGAAATAAAGTACTCTTTGAAATAGACCTTTTCCCTGTCAGAAGTTCCTGAAGGCTAATTTGCATTTGTCTCATCCAGTAATTAGCCTAGAATATATGTGAATAGGTGTGAGTTGCCTTCCAGGGGCAAACAATAGGCTAACCTGAATGGGCAGGTATTATTTCAATGAACTCCAAATAATATGCTGGGTTGGGGCTGTGGGAATACATTATGACACTAAAGTGTAGTAGAATCCTGCTTGCCATGTTTGCTGTGTTCACAGGTAACCCTTGGGGCACAGTTGAAAGGGGAGAGAACAGACCATTCTCGTGGATCCATTGTCTGGATGCTGAAGCTCTCTGCTTTTGTCCTACCAAACATATGTCTCTGGGTTTATTGCGGGTATTGTGGTTGCCTCAAACTGGATTTTAGTGTTAAATGTGGGAGGACACTAGGACTACCATAGCACACTACCCACACACACCCCCAGCAGTCAGAGCCAAATTTTAGTGTGGATAAAGATTTTTGACATCTTGAAAATGCCAAAGTGGGTAGGCTTGGCCCCAGAAACGTTTACTCCATTGGTTAGGGCGTGTCCAGGAATCATTCCCACCTACTTGCCAATGCCAAGCATAAACATGGCACCTCCAGACATTCCGTTCAGAACACTTCCTGGACCTTCAAAAGATCAGAAGAGACCTGGACCTACTTTCTGTGACCCCATCTAGAAGATCAGAAGAGGGCTGGACCTGGTCCCTCTTGTACCTGTGACAAAGAAGTGGACTCCAAGGGTCAGGTGGCTGTGTAAGCTACAGAGCCATAACAAGCTGCAAGAGGTCTTTTCGAGGAAGTACCCTGCTGATCAGCGGCACCTGGACTGGATCCTGCTATTGGCCTCTGCCTGACACCCTGTGAGTATCTAAGTCCCTCCGCTTAGTGTCTGTGGGGGCTTTAGAAGTGTACTCCTGTGGTGGATTGGGACTGAGGGGGCTAACGGGCTGATTTAGAGTTTGGCAGGTGGAGGTAAGTCCATTGGCATGATAGAGTATTTTACTCCTGCCATACCGAGGGTCCTCCACCTGCCAAATTTAGAGTTGTGGACAACTCTAAACATTGGCAGAGACCACCGTCACAGCAGTTCCTATCAATTTTATAAAATGTAGACAGACAAACATAACAGACACCCTTCTTTTTATTTTTCCCAAAAACAAACTACCAAAACTGGAGTTGGTTTTTGGAAAAAGTAAAACTAATGTCCTCCATGCCATGGGAGGTGCCTCCCCTGGTGTGGGTGTCCTTTATTTTTTTCTTCGCCACCAAGAAAAGGTTAACCCTGTAAATCAGGCGGGCGGACCTTCAGCTTGGCAGAGTGGTTGCTCCCTCACTGTGTGTGACTGGGTCACCTCTCTGCCAAATTCAAAGTCAGCCCCTAAGTATGAAAGTAAAATCTTTGACAAGGTCAAACCTATTTGGAGTATGCGAACCGTGTTCCATCACGGTCAGCCTCAAATTTTGCCTAGGTCCAGTTCTACCACGAATTGTGACTGTCATTGGCGCTTTGTGCTTTTTAGCACTGTTCCTACTTAAAACTTGTAAAATTCACATGTCCTGTTCCCTTAATTCGATTTGTGTTTTTGGGGTCATTTTATTTATTATGTTTTACATTATTTTTCTAATTTGGTTTGGGATTTGTATTGTTTTACATTTTAACTTCATTACTGTTTTGGTGCTGCATAAATACGTTACAAATTGTCTTAAGTTAAGCCTGTCTGCTCGGTGCCACAGCTACCAGGGCGTTGAGCTGAGGTTAATTTAGTGACTTTGAGGGATCATCCACACAAGTGTTGTGCTTTCTCCGTGTCGTGAGTAGTCGCCCATCCCAAATAATAATCCAATTTCTTACTTCCCTCTTATCTAGGTTCCAGTATAAAGTCACATCAAACCAGGAAATCGTCATGGTAAAGCAAAAAATGGATTCAAAAGGAAATGATGGAAAGTACCTTACTGTACTAAAAGGGAGCCCTGTATCTTCTACACCAAGGCTTACAACAGCAGGCGATTAGTTGGTGTCATACCTTGCCAGTATTGGGATACCCAAGGCAAATAAAAATGCAGGTACTTTCAAAGAGACGTTTTTGGAGGCATAAGATCGCAGTATTTGTAAAAAATATATATATTATACAGTGCGCTATCTGTGCACAAGCTGCAACTGTTACCTCTTGATATGTAAATGTGTTAAAACCACTTTCAGTGCAAACCTAACCTTGCCAATGACCTTTATGGGTTTTGTGGTAGAGTTGTCTCCATCACAAGGATTTGACTCACTGTTAGCAAGTATGCATTATTTCATGGAGTTGGGACATTGTGTTCCTTTAGAAGGATTGCCTGCAGCAGTTCAACTCGTACACATTTTCCCTAATAATGTGTTTAGACGTCATGGTTTCTCCGATGTTATCATCAAATATTGAGGTTCAATATTTACTGCCACCTTTTGGAAGGAACTAATGAAAAGAACTGGTACCAACCATTTTCCTACCACTGGTTCCCATCCCTGGTCCATGGCCAGAGGAAGTGATGCAAACGGTTCCTGTGACGCTGTTCTGCCTCTACCCCATTTCAGCGCCCCTGCTATCCTCTCCTTGGCCTCTTCAGCTCTTGACCTTTATCCTGGTAAGGCGGGGACTAGTTACAGTCTTCACCAGCTGAGCGAGAGGTAAGCTCTTAACCCAATTATTTATGAACTGTTTTTCGTTATTTGTTTGATCACAGGAGTTCTAATACTTTTTGTCCTGTATTTTCTTTCTGTCAACATCGCCGAGTGGTGGTTCTGTGAGAATCCGAGAGAGTTGCTGGTGCTGCTCCCGACCAGTGTCTCAGGCGTCTCTTCCCTGACTCCATCTCTCCCTGGGTTCCTAACCGAGGTGTTAATATCCAGTAGCTTGACTAGAACAGAGCAACACGTGGGAATGTCACCCGAGGATTTAATCCTTAACACAAAACCTGGCAACCAAAATTACATGATGTTTGTTGTTACTCAACTTAATGCTATTTTATTCATAGCCAAGGGGACCTGCAGGGATTCAAAACAGTGACATATAGTTTGGTCCAATGGATGCCTTAGTAAACAGAACTAACTTCCCAGCTCATTATGTAATGCTCATCAGTCGAAGAATAGTGAAGAATATGGAGAAGCAAATGGGAACCTATCGATTTATTCAAAGCATGGTTGGAGAGCGGTAATGTGCATTTAAGGTTTAGTATAGTGTATGACCATGAGTCGAAACCTCCACTGCTACTCATGAAAGAGGCGCATGCACTGCAGACTGGTCTTTACACAAAACCTACGTGTCACTGTACTTTTTGCGTTACAAGTACTTATCCAAATAACCAAAACATAATTTTCAATTCAGTTCCTGGAATCAATATGGGATTGCAAAAACAATTCAGAGTCTGATATAACTCTCAAATTACGCTCCATTGGCTTGCAAGAGGTTATTCAAAATGTATTGTGACTCAAGCCCATACGTATGAATGGTACTACAATAGGGAGGCCCATTTAACTACATAAGAGAAGATGCCTACAGCACAGACATCATGTGTACTAACAGACATTGTCCTGTGGTCAACAAAATAAACAATAGGAACAAGAAAAAGTGTCATTTGATCCAAACAGCATAGGTACATATTCCAAAGCTTTTGTCTGAGCTAGTCAAAAGCTATCTGGATCTTAACAATTCACAACCAACATTAGAGGCAGGTTGGAATCCAGTACCCTTCGGATGGCATCATACATGGGGTAACCATGCAGCATGTCTCTTTACATTCATTTTCAGAGAGTTCCATCACAAAACATGTCTTTGGGCGGGTGCAAGGCTTTACTAATTATAATATAACAATATTTCACACAGATAGTATTAGGTACTCAGCATATAAAACATACACATGAGGAGAACATTAGGATCAGAGGACACCAATTTAGAATAAGCAGTAGTTTAACTGAGTCCCTTGGGGATCTGGAGTGGTTTAAGTTGGACAAAATAAGGAGGAATCCAAATAAGGGGCCGGGGTTCTACAAGGAACAGAAATGGAAGTTTGAATGTCAAAAAACAAACATCAGACGGCAGGCCAGAGATGCTGTGGTACAGTTGGCACATTGGCTGTTAGCCGTGAGATTCATTAGGTTGAGCGTCATTCTCTAGCACAGGTGTTATAAGTCATCGTTGGGTACTCATATGCCATGTAACTCTTTGCATTATGTTATGTATGGGGCTCTGGACTGTCTCTTTCTCCCCTCTCTTCTGGGTTTCTATCTCTTTCTCTTTTCTATCTTTTCCTTTTTCTCCTTTTCCTATTTTCGATGTATAGGAGGTTAGTTCTTTCTAGCCCATTGTTGAGACACATATGTATTGCCTGCAATTGTAAGGAGGCTCCTTTGTTGTTCATTGATATGTGGTCCATTCATATGTTCATTGATATGTACTTATTGCTCTAATCTCGCCAAGTCACCAGTTTCTATTTGGTGATCTTCTCCTTCCTTTCATATAAATGAATAAAGATCATTTGAAATAAAGAAAGGTGTCTTTCATTTTTGGGTATCAACGTATGGAAAAATGAATATGAATGTATTTAGACCATGATTTCTAGGCAGGTAACAGAGGTGAGACTGATAAATAGCCACTACAATATATTCCAAACGAGTAATGGGACTGAGGGCGTGAGTTACAACTGGAACCAATGTATGGGGAGACTGGGGGTTTTACACATGAAGATTACTGACCCTATGGTTGTAGTTTTGAAGCCCAAAGTCATACAGTGGGTCATTCACTTTGCAACCAAGAGCATACACGATTTCAAGAGGCAGAGACAGAACGTACCATAAAATATATTCCACACGCAACAGGTGCATGCACGGGTGCAAGAGGAGGCAACAGCGCCAACCAGTGTCTGACAAAGGAATAGTGGGATAACAGCAGAGAGAAGATATTTACACATCTGCAAGGTTGTAAAACTGACTTTTGAAAATGACTGTCAGATGTGGGATGCCGTGTCATGTCACCTTCATGGTTAATTTCTTAAGTTGGAAGAACCCGTAGAACTATTTTAATTCTGACATCTACGTGGACACAAGCGAAATGGGAAAAAAGGATTAATACCTTTAAACTCAATCAATCAGTCAATAAAATATTCTTTATTCGATTTGCAATAGCAATCATAAAAGCACAGTACAAACAATTAAAACAGTTACAAATCTTTAGTAAATACATGAGCTGTCCAGAGACTACAAATTCATATATAAGCATAAAACACCCCTTGTAAAAATCTAGATGTATAGCAACATACATTACAATTATCTAAAAATGACAACATGAGAGACATCTCATAATGAGAGAGAAATGGGTGTGTGTGAACAGTGTGGAGGCTCATCCTAATAAAACCTAACAAACAAAAACCTCAATTTTAGAGTCCGCTATGTTGGTAGGAAATGATGGGGGCCACCTAGAACCATTATCCTCATTATTTTACTTTATGTTTCGCTGCAGGGTGAACACTGTCAAATTGAAATTATCCGCACAAGATTAAAACAGTAGCTGAGCACGAGACGAAGCAATGCTAATAAATAGAATAAATAACATATGGTGATATGATTGTAAGGTTTAGTATAGCTACAATTGCTAATCGTGATTATGCTCTTAACAGAAGCGCCCAAGAAGACTAAAAACCATAGTTCTGGATACATACATGAGAGCATGATATTCAGTACACGTGTACACGTAGTACACGTAGGCACTGGCATGTTTCATCATGCAAAGCTCACGTTTAAAGAAGAGTGATCATGAACTAGTGTTTTGCACAAGGTTATACTCTGTTGCATTGTCCTTCAGACCCATCTAAGACTTACGAAGGGACAAACTGGAATAATAAAAGTGTAGCAGGAATCGCAGGAAGCCATGTTCCAATAGGAACTAATATAATTAGTTGGAAATAGCACTGATGAGTAATGCAGATAAGGCCCAAGACAGCATTACACATGTATGTCCCCTTTAGATTCGCATTCAGCTAAATGCCAATGGAGAAGAGAATTGTTGGCAATTCATGCTTCAACCAAATGTTTGTAATGACACAAAATATGCCCTGAAGAAGGTCAGGTCCCTGTGCAACATGTCGTCATCTCTTGTATCCCATGCGACAGTCTCTAATATGTGGTGTATCACAGCTCTTAGGGTATGTTAGCAGGGCGGATGGTTGTATGTTGAATATGTTCACTTAACATTAGCCTAAAATAAAGCCTTTAAAATTAGATTCTTACTTAATTTATGCAAAAATAGCAGAATCATGTTTTATTTTGTGAATGTGTACAATTGACACATTCCTTCTGGTCAGTGCTGCTGAAGCGGAAATTTCCATCTCTTTGATTACTCTCTGTCCTTTGTTGGCTTTCTGCAGCCTAACCGTGCTAAGACATTAGCCAAGGCTAATGTTTTTTTTAAAAGTATTACATGCTAAAATGCATGAATGCCTAAAATAGAATCTTTGTGCTGTCTATACAGAGACGTTTTAAGGCATGGCAAAGTGGGCATTTGCCCTGGGAAAAAAATCTTCCAAGGAGCCACCTGGGAAAATGAATTTTCTCTCTTGAACAGGGCTGTGAATTTTTGTATCTTAACCTTTATCGTGCCATTCAATATTATTAGACAACATAGGGCTTGAATTAGCACAAAATGGGTAATGAAATTGAAAGTTGTTTCAAACAGGCTGATCTAAAATAGTTCTTGCCCAGGGACCCACAATCCTCAAAATGACACTGAGTTCAGACTAGACAGAGGGCTCCGCCAGCTCCGTAGGAATACTGTGAGGAGAGAGGTAAATAAACTCTCCCTAATAGCATGAAGAGGAACTGGAAGCAAGGAGGGGGGGGGCAGGGGCCTGTTGTCCTTCACGGAAAAGTTTGGTTTGCAGCAGGTATGTATGAGGTACAACATGACTCCGCAATAGATATGTACCATGATGCCTCAAGTCCAATAGGGAGTTCTAAGCTGATTGATGAGATGTGAGATAAACAACATTTGGGTCTGCATTTTCTTCAGTTTGATAACATTCCTGATTGCTGAGTTAGCTATTGTTATAGTGCCATTTCTAATTCATATGATTCATATTAGATTAGGACATTATAATCATTATTATGAAATACCGTTTGATGTGTATACTGATTTTAGGGGTTCACGGAGGGCTTCCTTATCAATACCTTTCAAGAGTAAGAGTTTCTCTGGTAGCTCCGTATTAATGGAGAACCTCCGTACGTCTGTACGCATAACTTAGGAGTAGGTGTGGGAAATACCAATCTGTTTTCCTTTTCTCCATGAAGGATAGAACCGCTTATTGGAGCTAAGAAAATCTACCCTGATGTTGCCCTATATGCAGCGACGGCTCCACGCTAAGGCAGAGGAGCGTCGCCCCACTGCTCTGTGAGCTGTTTAAATAGGAAAAATAAAATGATAATAACGCAATGTTATTATCATTTTATTTTTCCGTACTGGCTTAGGTGCGGGGCAGGGCTTAGCTGGCCAGAGCAGGGGTCAGGGGGAGGAGTGGTGAACACTCTCTAAGTGCGCATGCCGGTTTGGCCGGCTGGCTTGGGCCGGCCAAACAGTCATGAGCACTTTGCATGTTCCCCACCGGCTGTATTGCACAGCCTGGGTGGAAACATGGACAGGTTCCCAGTTCCCGCCTGAGCGCCGAACTAGGGTGCTCAGACCAATCATGACGCTGCTGACAGCAGCATCGTGATTGGCAGGGGAGCCTGTGTGCTTCCTGTGTATCGATGACCGAAGAAGACCGAGAGGGGGCGGCCGGCCTGCAGGTAAGTGGATTTTTTTTTCTCCACCCACCCCAGCCTCGCCACCCCCGTTAAGCAGCAGCTGCCACTGTCTCCATGAAGGCGGAGAGGGGATTAAGAGTGAATCTTGCCAAGCACAATCCTTTAATTTGAGGTTTTGTGCTTAAAGAACACAAGCTGCTTTAATAAAATGTTCACTTGGAAGGAACTGGAATGCATCATGGAGGACTGCTCTCTTAAACAAGCCTCCATCCCAGACTTCACATGCATTCGCAGGGGGTATCAAAATATTTAGCATGTCCTACTTTTATACATTAAGCTCCGAACCCTGTGGCTTACAAGCCACACTTAGACGTAACTTTCATGTTTCACCGCAGTGGTTTTAAACAAAAGCCCAGCAAAGCACAATGGTGTTCATCCGAGCCATATGCTTTAGTCATACATCTAGGTAGTAAAAATACCCACTGCTACCAAAGTAGGACATATAACTTCCACACCACTGGCACATTTCCCATGCCAACTTACCATGGCATTGGAGGGAAGATAAGAAGTCAAATGTTTGTAACTAGTTTCACAGTTCATGTTTAGAGACAGAGCACACATGCTGTCACACTGAAGGGCAGTGTCACATCACCCAGAACTTTATAACGAGCAAAAAGGACGTCGATAACATATGAAAATTCTGTTAAGCATCCACAGAAAAAGGTGTTTTGTTACACCGGCAGAAATACTTGAAGGAAATTGTGCACGGAAATTAGGTACCAAATGGGGGGAAATGTGTAGAATACCCAGAATGCTGGGGAAAAGCCTCAAAATATAATAATGGATTTACCCGAGGGTAGCTTTAATACCTGCTAATTCTGATGAATGATGGCCTAAATGCACTCTTCCAGATGTTCCACTAAATATATAATAAGTCATTTGCAGCAAAAGTGGGATGGTTAAATACACCTTACGCCACCATTGACTGTTTCTTTAGGCAGATTAGCCAAACTGTAGGTTTAGCCATGAAAGCAGTGCAAGACGTGTAGGTGAAATAAAAAGTAGGTAGAGAAAGGAATGATGAGTTTCACAAAAAACAAGTTTCTCGTTAATTAGAGTAAATATAAGGTAAGATTTAGGAGGTGTTCGGATGTTTTTAAACGTCCCCTTGTAAATATGACCCATAAAGACATTTCACAGTCCTGGGGCAAGCACAAGTATGAACCGACTTGCCAAAACTAGCAGGAAAAACAGACATGCTTTGACCCAGGCACCCCCACAACTTACCTAGAGACAATGTGTATTAGATAAGGATCTTTCCTGGCACAGACTCCTGGATTGCATGTATTAGCTGGCTCTGGACCCACGTTTTCACCAAAGATGGACACATAAACTTAAAATTGCTTTATTAAATATTAAAGTCCAGTACTAGTTCAGATTATAAGAAAGAGTGTTATTGCGGAAATAAAAAAGTGGCAACATATTAGAGTTGATAATTGAGTCAAATCATTGATGATCTCTATCTAAGTGTTGGCCCAGATTATCAAGTAGTGAATATCATGATCCCTTAATATTCAGTGAAAATATTGAGGACACAAATAACAGCAGGTAAATATGTATGTATTTTCTACGCCTAAAGTCAACTATCTGCACCTAGTAATAGTAAATGTAATAATACATCTATACTTCCCTATATGCACTTACCTATCAATATTATTGGCCTCAATATTTTGGCTATGAAAGTAAGGTATCAGAATATTCCATACTATAACCCCCAATATATATCGGAATCCCTCTCTTCCTAGCCTATACTTATATTACACAAAAAGTGTCATATAAATGAGTTTCCTAGATGGCATTATTACACACACATACTTTTCTCTCACAGTATTTTGACTGTTTCTCAGTCTGCAGCATCTGAGGTCAATTTGTGACTTTGTTTATGTGTGCCTTACTTGAAAAAGCAATAAATAGTACCAGCTAGTGTGTAAGGGAAATTGATCCAGTAATTTGTGATGGAAGGTGTGAAAAATAAGCTTTTCAGTTTCTTCTGCACAGTTACCTAAATGTCCTCTACTTTATAAAACATGCTATTGAATACATAACATATGAGATACTGATGCACTATCAATTTATATCAAAGCACTACACAACACTAGAAATGTAAACATCAAAATAATAAGCAAACTATGCATGTGTAATGAATACATGAATGCTGTGGGGGCTTAAAAGCAGAAATAACACACTGCACATGACAGTGTGTTTTTCCAATTAATCTGAGCATCCATACTATGATACGTCCCTTCGCCCTGGCCCCAGTAGCAAAAAGCCTTTGCGAGCAAACAGCTCAGGGTGTATGTGCACATGGCAGGCATTAGTGGCTCATTTGTTTCTACACTGATAGCCGAGATCTGGGGATTAGGAGGCCAGGATTCCGTATACGCAGGACATTACCAAGATGCTACATTGATGGCTGACTCCACCCAGTTTATCAAGAGGAGTATCAGTGAAATCCTCATATTCTCTATTAATCACAACAGAGGCCAATACCTTGGGTTGGGTTTGTGAAACTGTAGTTCCATGAGATACCCAATTGGAAGGAACTGGCAGTGGCATTCATGGCCCTGAAACACACATTTCCTTGGTTGCTCACTGCAATGTTCTGCTAAAGAAAACTCAATGACACAAGCGTACTTAAGCTCTTGAGTGGGGAGCATGAGCACAGGTGTTACACAACCAGCTTTCTGGATAGGCATCTGGAGGGTAAAACATCTGTAGGCATTGCCTACCTCCAGTCACTATCACTTCTTCCCATCATTTTCCACCAGATATGCCCATGGATCCCTGAAGCATGCACATATCTGTTTACCTGAATGGAGGTGGTCTGTCTCTTAGTATTCCATCCCATTGCGCTGGATCCTAGATACGTGGTTGTTGTAGGACATTGGACCATGCAAATCCTTGGTGCAAACTCAAGTTCAAGCTGCACTCAAGTGGATAGACCTTTAGTTCCGAACTCAGGGTTGACACAACCAATCTATATATTTACTTAACATGAGACACATTTAGCGCAACAAAAGCAACAGAGTATTAGATTTGCAAACCATGAAGGTTTATTAAAAGATTAGCAAAGTTACAAGCTCAAATCATCAAATTAGTCATAAATCAGTAATCAGTACATGAATGCATTAGTCACTATAATTCACAGCTGTCCAAAATCATAAATGGAAAGACAGACTATTTTAAAGTTTTCATAAAGTAAATCAGAGCAGGCTAAATTTCCCATGAAGGGAACTTCCCTACTTTGTAGAACTAGGAGAGCCGGTAAAGTGGAGAGAAGTCAAGCAGAAGTAGTCAGGATGTAAAGCCTCTAAAGGCAGAATTAAATGAATAAAATAAAGATTCCTTCAAGCAAGTGGGAAAGAGATTTTACCCAGGAGTCTAAGTCTTTCGGGCAAGAAGAAAAGACATCAGCTCTTAAGAGAATGAAGAAAGCACCTCCTAACTAACTCTACAAGTTCATTAGTTTAAATCTTCTCTACAGTTCATTAGTTTAAATCTTCTTCTTCTAGTTACACTACTTGTGTGTAGTCCCATAGCAAATGGACTGTGCTCGTTTAGCACCAGTGCCTATCTTTTAAGATAAGACTGCTGCTGCGACGCAGCTGGAGTACGAGGCACTTGGCTGGTTACACATGAACGTGTGTAAGACCACTGTCATGCACAGCTCAGTCACTGCGCACAGGTACCCTGGTGCAAAAGGGGACTCTGTGGTAGGCCTTATAATATTAGTAAGCATTCATAGGTATGTTCAGTAGGTTTTACTGGTTTATCTACAGTGTCACTGTATTATACACATGGGGGAAAGGCTGCCTTAAAGTGCAGTTTCACTTTCCCAAGGCCTACAAAGTCCAAAGAGGTATCTAACTGGAGTGAAACATGTACACCAAGTTTGAATTAGCAAGCCCCAAGAGTCTACACCTTATAAGTTGCCCAGCATTTTCATGTTTCTCTGGCTCAGCTCAGGATCAGATTCCAGGCCGTTTGTCACCCTGATGGGCCGAGTTAAGTACATTGTTCCCCAGCAGAGGGAACAGAGGCCTCTCCACACAAAAGGAGTAATTAACAATGTTTCAACTCAGCTCCTGAGAAGGAAGGGTGGGGAAGAAAATCAGCATCTTTAAATTAGCTGTCACACTGTACCAGGGTAAGGACAGTCCAGGCCCTCTGAACAAAGGAGGAAGCCCAAATCTCTGGAGCCCACACAGGAGAAGGCTTCCATTTCAGATTTTGGTGGAAAAGTCCCTGGCAGTTATGTCAGCTAGGGGCAGAGCTGAGGCCCCCAGAGGAGATGTGAACAGAAACCACTTGCCGGCGCTATCTTGGATTGTTCCAGCATGCTGTGCAGTAGGGTTGGGACAGGGGTGGAGGGCTTATGTGGCACCCTAGAATTGGCACCTAGAACTTTCCATCACCAATTAAAAAGCTCTTGTACAAGGGAGAGATAGAGAGTTGAACACTGGAATTGGACAGCAGCAATACCATGGAGAGCTCAAAGGACACGCCCCCTGATATCTTAATGGACTAAGGATTCTGAATACAGCAAACCTCAGGACCAGTGTATCTCTCCACTGGCCCACTTACTCCCCCTGAGGACCAGATGGTGCAAAATCTGGACTCCACTGCCCCCCCAGATGCCCTGCAAGACTGCCAGGAGGTCACAGGATCTATGGAGGTGAAAGCAGAGGAAAAGGCTGGCGCAGAGAACCAGTGAAATCAGTTCCCTGCAGAGTGTGCCCCTTTAGAGGCCAAAAGGCATGTTGACAATTCTCCTGGTAGCTAGAGCTTGCCACAGGGAGAAAAATTAGCCAAAGATCTTTGAAATTGGCCCATCTAGACCCAAGATTTCCACTTTTGAAGGATACGACGTTTGACCTGCCCAGCTGGCAACAGGGCACGTCGGGCTCCAACGCATTTTCAGAGAGAACCCCCAGGGTGGGCCAGGACCCCACAAGTTGGCATGCATAGGGCTCCCTCCCCAGACTTCCTTCAGCCCAGAGGCCCCATCCCCCGGGCCAGGTGCATCTAAGATGGTCCCAGGGAACCTCATCCCCCAGGACGACAAATCCAATGTGGAGGTACTCCCTGTGCCTATGACTAGGGAGAGCACAGAGGCCAGAAGCAGCCCGCACACAAGGACGCAGGCTGGGAAAGGGACATGCTGGCAGGAGAACCAGTTCGGCCGTGTGGGTAGCCTGCTGGTCAGTGTCAGAGTGGGCTCCCGTGTTGCTCCAGTGAAGGCAAACGTCTGGGGGTGCCTTGGGTGGGAACAGGGCACCCTATTAAATGAAAGGGAAAGAAAAGACGTGTGGCGCGAAGCTGTGTGCAACAAAGGAACAACAGTGGATGCTGCTAATAAAATATGCATAACTCCACTGAGGGAGTGCCCTACAATGCACTGCAGGATCATTTTGCATATTTTCCTTGCTTGCGATGGCCCCAAAATGGGCTGGGGCACCACCAACATGCATCAAAAATAGCTTTGGGGTTGCAGGAGGGCAGCAGCCCTCCCCTTGCTAAACTTTTAAAAACTGACACATTTTCTGGGGTCAAGAAATTCATGACCTCAAGGCTTTCTAGTCTTGACTTAAAGCATTACCAAAGCTGGCACTTTTCTTCTACAGAGCGTGCAGTGACCCTTAGGGGTGAGTTCTGTGGCTGCATGTTATGTGGCGTAAAGAGTGTTAAGAAAGATTCAGACACATGATATTTTGATTTTAAATGCTTTATTGATAGGTAATTTTTAATACCCATTGCAATGCTTTTTGCTGAAAATAATTACATTTAGGCATGACTACTGATTTCTGTGATGTAATTGTGGCCTTTAATTTGTGGTTATTGGTCTTTTTAATATGGTGACTTCTGACAAAGCCAATAGGCTTGCCTTATATGTTGTTGTGATTACCCCTTTGACAAAGCCAAGAGGCCTATTTTGTTTAAAGTGACACCCCCTTATATTATGATGTTATATCAGGTACACGTGAGGGTGGGGGGGGGTGTTTCTGTGATTTTGGGTATAATGACCCTTTAGGGGTCAAATGTGATCTCTGAATGTCACCAAAGGTATTTCAATCTAGCTGATGTATATATTTGTAAATAATGTGTAGTATTTAGTAGTGTGTAAAAAATGTACTTTTCCTTTTTCAAAGAAAAAACACTGACTGGATAATCATTTGTTGAATGTTATTATTGGGTGCCAGCAAATGGTGATTACTAGCCCACACCCCCTCCCTTGAGTAGGCCTTGGATTACTCTGCTTTGCTAGCCTGAGAGTGTCAAGTGCTACAATGGGGTGCTTGGTTCCCAGTAAGGGGAAATTGTGGACCTATTAATTGCACAGGCCTCACATCCTGCACAAGTATTAACCCATTTTCTTACAGTCTCATCTCCACACCGTTCCTATGAGGGGAACCAATCAGGATTGAGTCTATTACAATAAAGTAACTCCAGTTCTTTTCCATGATTAACACACAATGGAGTCTCTGCTGCACTACCTTCAGCTTGATATCTAGAGTGAGGTGATACAACAGGGGTTTCTCATTCCTTGGTGCTTGCTCAATATTTCATTCTCCGAGGAACATACAAAGATAAACATGCTCATTAAAACTAAAACAAAAGATACATTCAAATAACACTGACTGGTACAGCTTGGCTCCTGTAAAGAGAAAGAGGAAAAACACATGACAAGCAGAAAACATGACAACTATGGTTAACTTAGCCGGAATATCACACAGTAAATACATTGGCATGTTGAAGATTAATGTAAATGTATGTGCAAAGCATTTAATTAAAAAAATCCCATTAGGGTCAATGTCATAACAGTGGTGATCTCAAGCACTTCTTGCATATATCATGCCCATCAGGGAGTTGCTGAAAGTGGTGATTCCGGGTGTACCTCATTGGCTAGACAGGGGCTGGATTCTGCTTCTCCAAAGGATGACAGTGGTACCAGAATAGAAGATCCAAACTTTTCCATTTCTTCCCTTAAGCAGTAACTACCAGTGAGTTCATTGTGATTTTTAAGTTGAATGCTGGGAGTTCAATGCTGGGGCCTTTCTAGGAATCTCACAGAGACATCCTTCTTCCTTGAAATAGTCTGGACAGCACTGGGGGCCCTCTCATAAGTTGTGTGAAACTAGGGGCTTCTTACTTCTGTCCTGTGATTTCCAAGAGGTTATTCAGGGGGAGGGGGAGTTGCCCAGTGTTATCCCTATAATTCTACTTCTTCAGGGGACAAATTGTAAGGCTCCTTACTATTTGTGGCCCCTCCCCCCCTGTGTATTCCCGCTCCCACCTCCCAGCTGCTCTCCCTCCCACTGACCCCTACTTAATGGCGGCCGCTGCGCGACAGGGCGAGCAAGACCTCTGACCTCCTGGTCATGGCAACTGCACTCCCCTCGCGTAGCTCCATCGTAGCGCCTCTGCTCCCTGCGCCTTCCAGTCTCCAGGTAAGGTGTTCGAGGCCCTCCTCCACCCACAGGCTCCTGCTGCTCCTCATCCCTGGTGGTCCAGTGGGATCTACCCCCTCCGCATTGGGACAACACCTGGTGGCCCACCGCCCTCGGCAACCCTACCACACCCACGGACCAGGCCTGCAACCTCGGCATCATACTCGACTCCTCCCTCACCATGAACCGACAGGTCAACGCCATATCTTCCACGTGTTTCAATACCCTCTGCATCCTCCGCAAGACCTTCAAATAGATCCCCCCAAATCCAGAAAGACAGTCACCCACACACTCATAACCAGCAGTCTGGACTACGGGAACGCCCTCTACGCCGGAATCAACAAATCTCTACTCCACAAACTCCAGACCATCCAGAACGCCGCAGCCAGACTTGTCCTCGGCATCCCACGACAAGACCACATCACCCAGCACCTACGAGACCTCCACTGGCTCCCGGTCGAAAAGAGAGTGACCTTCAAGCTGCTCACTCACGCCTACAAATCCCTCCACAACACCGGACCCCAATACCTCAACAAAAGAATTTCCTTCTACGCACCCAAGAGAAACCTCCACTCCGCCGACCTTGCCCTGGCTGAAATCCCATGAATCTGCAGAGCCAGAACGGGAGGAAGAGCCTTTTCCTACATCGCGGCCAGGACCTGGAATGAACTCCCCCTCAGCATCAGACAAACCCCCACACTGCAAGCATTCAGGAAGAGCCTCAAGACCTGGCTCTTCGGATGAGACGGAGCTGCTCGAATCCCCCTCCCCCACAGCGTCTGAAGACCCTTATGGGTGATTAGTGCGCTTCACAAATCCCTGATTGATTGAAGGCTTCAAAGTGCCATGCGGGCTTGAAGTAGGAAAAGCTCTGGAATCTGGATAACTTCAGAGTTTTTTATTAGATTGGCAAGTAGTGAAGCAATTGGTTTCTCCCCTTGCCCCTTGGATTTGCCCAGAGGCCATAGGAGTCTCCAGGGTTACCATGTTGAACCTCTGAGGTCAGTGAATTAAGTTTCTCTTGTCCACTTTCCACAGCTTATTGGAGTTAGGTCATCAAGCTTTTTTTTTTCCCCCCTGATCCTCCTCCTGTTTTAGAAGGAAATTTTTGGATGCCAGGCAATAGTCCTGATTTACTTGGAAAGAACGGGTCCTCTCAGGCTTTCAGAGTTTGTTTATCTCTTTTGTAGCAGCAGCCCAAGGGCACAACACTCCAGAAGTTTCACTCAGCCAATGGGGCGCTTCCACAACTGCTACGGCTTATGCAGCTGCACAGGTAACTCTTCAGTCAGGGATACAGCCACTGGTTCACTTTTACAATTGCCTTTGCTTAGGCCGTTGCACACGTGTATCTATCTCCAGACAGGGACGGACGCAGTATGCTCTAGAGACAGGGCAGCCTCTTGGGCTGAACAATTAAAGGCGCCCTTCCAGAACATTCCTAGGGTAGCAGACTGGGCTTCTGCCGATACATTCGCCCAGTATGCCTCCTGTAATTGACTACTGCTTGTGGAATATGTATTCTTCTACCAGCAACGAAGTAATCTATGCCTGCTGGCAGGTGCAATGCAATTCACAAAGGTTGTATGGCTTGTGAATTGTGGGATCTCATGCAGGGACGAAGGGTAACACTGCCTGGGTTGTCCTCACGTGTAAGGAATGGTAGGAGGAAGTGGAACTTGGAGGTACAGCCTTGATTCCCCACAGATAATCCTAACTACTCCTGGCCCGGTTCTACCTTATGGCCCGCCTTGTGGGTCTCCAGAAGTTCCATCTCGCAGTGTCCTTGGTAGTCCCAGATTTATGCCATGGCGTCCATTCTTGTCGCACCCAGATGGCGCGGGCGGGTTATGGCTCTAAGAACTTTGGGGCAGATTTACAAGCCCCTTGCGTCATCTTTACAACACCGTTGCATCACTTCTGTGACGCAGTGGCGTCGTAAACCATGCACAACTATGCGACAGATTTACAACGTGACGCATCTAGTATGCGTCACGTTGTAAAGCCCTGCACTACATTATACCTGCGTCAGGTATAATGTATGCAGGGTGGGCGTTTCGTCGCAAGGAAGCCCCGTAAAAGTGACGCAGTGAAATCTACAAGATGTCACTGAGTCACTTTTACGTCCATGCTGCGTCAAAACCTTACGCCTGCTTGTAGCAGGCGTAAGGAGTGACGCAGCATTGCAAGTATAGGGTGCCCCTGAGCAGTGCTGGAGTTGCGTCGCGCTTGCGACACGACTCCAGCACTGCGTCACCTATACGCTGACAGATGCGTCACGCATCTGTCTCTCCTTGCGCCACGGTGCGCCGCATTGTAAATGCGGCGCATCCATGGTGGCGCAAGGGGTTCCTAATGTCACGCAAAATAACTGCCGCATCCCTGCTGATCTGCAGGGATGCACCAGTTATTGTAAATCTGCCCCTAAGCAGCTGGGAGATCCTGGGCAGATTTACAAGCCCCTTGCGCCACTTTTGCATCACTTTTAACATGGGAAAAGTGACGCAAAAGTGGCGCAAGGGGCTTGTAAATCTGCCCCCCTGTCTCTTGGATGGGGGCCACCTCACATCTGAGGGTGGGGACAGGAA
This sequence comes from Calotriton arnoldi, assembly GCA_963921515.1. Taxonomy (NCBI): domain Eukaryota; kingdom Metazoa; phylum Chordata; class Amphibia; order Caudata; family Salamandridae; genus Calotriton; species Calotriton arnoldi. The sequence continues at coordinate 2,996,779 of CAWUFW010000748.1, forward strand.
GTGTAGGACTAGGAGTAATGGTGAGTAAACTAAGCCTTTCCTTCTTTCTACTCAGTCGGTATTATGAATCTGTGAGGAAAGGTTTCAAAAAGGCAATCTTGCAACAACACAGCCTTGGAGTCAGCAGTGATCCCAAGGTTTATGCACCAGTGAAATTGCCGTAAACACCCAATGCATTGGAAAATTACATTTGAGGAAAGGTACTGGACTGTTAGTGTAGAGATTATAACAGATATGCAGGCCCACGACTGGCTAGGATTGAGGGTCTTTCTCGGCCCTTGGTCCCACAAAACTGGTGAAGCAAAATAAAGTAGGCCAAGCATGCCCACCACTGACCTTTTCCTTCCTTAATGCAGTACGTAAAAAACAAAGCAAAGAAAAAAAAACAGTACTCATTGTGGAAGGGGCAGGAGGAGGTGCTTGGCTGAGGGGTCTGTTTCAAATTTCCTTTTTAGTAAATCTTACTCAGTTAAGTGATATATTATAATCTATTAAATTGAAACGTTGGAGAAACAACATTTTTTTCATTCTAAATTGTTTGAATCATATGTTTTTTCATGACAATGCATGATTTACATGCCACATCTTTCGATGGCTAGGCTCGTGCTGTGGCTCCTCGAGCCAAGCCAAACTCTTGGCTCGGCTAGCTCTATGAAGTGCCTAGATTGCCCACCTCTAGAGCACATGCGCCACAATATGCAAGACATTCTGCGCTTTTATCATTGGTGCAGATACCTAACTTTTACATGCGTGTGTTTCACGGATTTTTAAGATAGTTTGTGAAATGGAGAATCCAAACAATAAAATTAAACTCGTTTAAACATCGAGAGCACTGTGAGCCGGCTAAATATCAGATTTACGTTCATCACAAACCGGTGGATATTTGCATTTCCCAGTAGTCCAACTGCAGAATGATTAGTAAATAAAAGTATCGATTTCTGTAAATATTTAACTGTTGCCAAAATGCGATATGGCCAGTAGATGGTGCTGCAGGATTAAATGGCCTATCCTCCGGGGAATACTAAAAGAGTTCATACTCAACTATTTCATTGTTTGAAAAATTCGATGTCAAGTTATTTATTCCAAAGAGGGGCAATCTAGTTAAGCGTGTAGCCAGGGGTAGGTATTCATATATTTATTTTATTTTATGGGATTTATAGCGCGCACAACTACTCAATAGAGTGTCCCGGCGCGAAGCCAAAGCATCAGAGGGAACCAAAGCAGAGTAAGAGAGGGACAGTTTAGTTGAACAGGAAGGTTTTTAGCTTTTTCCTAAACTGAGAGGGATTCTTCAGATTGCGTAGATCCAGGGGAAGGGAATTCCAGTAAGTTGCTGCAAGATAAGACAAGGAACTGCCGCCTTTACGTTTCAGACGAAACCTAGGGACAGACGCAAGGAGCATATTCGAGGAGCGCAAACACCTGCCAGGGGTGTAAAACTGAAAACGTTTCCTAAAATAGGCAGGGCCATACTCATAAAGTGCAGCGTGAGCAAGGGTAATAGCTTTAAACTTTATCCTAGATTTTACTGGCAACCAGTGTAGATTACGTAAGTGATGCCTAAAACTGGAGTGCTTAGGAAGATGCAGTAGGAGAGGAGCGGCGGCATTCTGAACCATCTGAAGTCTGTCCAGAAGGTAACATGGCAAACCGGCATAGAGTGCATTCGCATAATCTATGCGAGAAGAGACCAAAGCACGGATGACCGTTTCTTTAGCGGCGAGAGGCAATAGCGGCAGAAATCTACGGAGAAGTTTTAAAATACCAAAGCAAATACCAGTAAGTTTGCCAATCTGGTTACCAAAACTTAATTTCTCATCAAACCAGATGCCAAGATTTTTCACAGGATGACCAGAAGGGGAGGGACAGGGGGACTCAGTCGGCCAAAAGTAATGCCAAAACAGAGGGGGAAACTCCCCAAAGAAGAGAATCTCAGTTTTGTCTGCGTTACATTTTAACTGAGCCGACGCAAGCCAGCTAAATACCGCAGAGAGGCAGGTCTTTATATACATAAAGAATGCCATTATTTGAAGTCATAATGAAAATGGACCGTCTCATCCTTGACCACTGATTAAAGAATATCACTCATTCATATGTTCATTGCTTACTTTGAAGCGATGGTTGCAGGTGAGGCCCACTCGCCAGTGCTTAATTTGTAAAAGGATAAGTGCAGGGGCCCAAAGTTCTGCTCAGAAGCCGGCGGCCGTCACTTTTGAATGTCAGGGGTGCCGAACACCAAGAATATGTAGTCTTGATTCCACCTCAGGCCTCTTCAACCCACCAGACAGACACTCCCTGTCCCTTTATCTCAGTCTTTCAGATTCTTTTTCATTCCTGCTTTCTTTGTCTCTGTTTTTCTGTCTTTCTCTTTCTTTCCCCCTCTTGTGTTTTTTCTTGTTTTAACCCTGGGTTAAAGTCTGATGAGGAAAAATAAGTTTCGCCCTCTAAAAATAAGTGCCAGTGGGCTCCAGTTGCAACCACCCACTCCGTCGCCGGCACTCATTTTTGGGGACCAGTGCAAATCTTTCTTCATCAATCAGACTTTCACTCAGAGCAAGCGAGTGAAAAACACAAATTAGGGGCAGGAGGCGGAAGAGAAAGGAAGAAAAACAATGACAAAGGTAGAAAGTAGGGATGAACAAGCATTGGCATAGCCAATAGGTCTCGCCTTTGGGACCTTATAAGTGTTTAGCCATGCAACAGTTGTTGTTGCACCAAGGATATTGTGCTGCATAACTGAATACTTATAAGGTCCCAAAAGCGAGAACTATTGGCTATGCCAATGCTTGTTAAGTTTTGTACTAGGTGCACAGTGAACACATTGTGCTCGTGAATGATTGTTTTAAACGGTGCAAGTGACACACGTAAAAAATGGAAATCAGCATTTTCTTCGGGAACAATTTGAGTACGAATATTATGCATGAACATTTACTTTATCATACAAGCAGTGAAAGAATCATAGCATAATTAGCACTCCCAATTGGGCTGATACAAGTCGAGGGCGTTTCAACCTCCATGACTTGAGGTCATCATCAGGACAAGAGAATACAAGTAAAAAGATTGCTGCCTAATGAAAAACAAAAGGAAAGTTACACCCAATAACAAATACATTTAAAACAATGTAAACAATTCTGGGATACGTGTCTTGAGGTACATGAAGAGAATCCAAGGCGTCTGGAAAAGAGGAAAAGGGGCAATGTTACGAAAACGGTCACTAGCAGGGCTCAGAAAGAACAACAACAACCTCCTATGGGGCCGGATAAATAAAGGCCAATACACTCACGTTGTAAAAACTAATTGAGTGTATTTTTCAAGAGCTGGTCCAGCGCCGCTGTTCACCAGGGAGGAGGTGAGGGTTCCACAAGTAGTCCTTCAAGGTCTGATATAGAAATAGGGAAAAGCCTTGTTCAGGGGACTGTAGGAAGCAAATGTGAATAGCCAGATCGGAAAACGACGGTAGGAGAAAACTCAATTATACCAGATAGCACGAATGGTGGCTTACCCATTGGTGCAAGCTATTTAAATAAAGGGCTCGTTTGTGTTAGGTCAAGTCTGGGAATACAACCAGCCGATCTGGAATGAATCTGGACGAGATAATGGAGAACGGAGATTACAGGCGCGTGCGCTGTAAATGGTGGCCCATAGCCCAAGGGTTCTAACTCACCCTGTAAGTGAAGGGAGTAGAGGTGGAGGGGTTAACTAGCTTCTCGCAACCCAACTATGGACCGCAAGCATGGGGGTATATATGCGTACCTTATACATTGTGGCACATGCACTAACAATACAGGTAGCAGTGTCCACTGGTCTAAACTGACCCTGTCTCCGAGGGGGTGAATTAAGGCTGTTCGCGACCAAAGTTGGAGGCATGCATGAACGAACAAAATGCAAGCTGCAACAAGCGCGCGTGCCTCGCGCTCGAAGTAAAAAAAAAAAGCCAATTAAACCTTAACAGCCACCCGTCATCTTATATGGTGAATTAAAGGCCTTGATGACTTTAAATGGCTTGTTTGCTCATTTGTTTGAATTGTAAAAGGGGCTCGCGGAAGATTCAGTGAACTCAATTAATGAAAGCACCCACCTCACTATTATGAATCAGGAATATCCCTCGGAAAAGAGAAGTAAAACAATCTAGCATTTAATAAAATGTTGCTGCAGTCCGAATATCTTGGTAAAAATTGCTAAACAGCTGTTCAGAACAAGCGCGCGCGCCTCACGCTCGAAGTAAAAAAAAAAACAAGCAAGGCGGAGAGAGGCACGCAAGGCTTAATGAGCCTTGACAGAAACCCACATGGCGGCTGCGTGCGTGCACGCTCGCGTGAACGCAAGCTTGAGGCCAGGAAAAGCCTGTGGTGGCACTTTCAAAAGCCACTCACTAAATTTCTCGCAGAGCAGCGCATGCGCTGGCTCAGCGAGATCTAAAAAGAACCTGCAAGAGTGAGATAAAGGAACAGAGAGTGTTTGGATTAAAGAGGCAGAAGTTGGAATCGAGATTAAGTGGCCTTGGTATTCGGTACCCCGACATTGCACAGGCCCCTGACCACAGCTTTGGGCCCGACACTTATTCTTGTACAATGTAAGCACTGCTTGTGTTCAAATGAACGTGCCATCACCCGGAAGAACAAAAGAGCTCCACAGACCATATTACAGGAACTGCATGGAGCAGAGAAGAGACGGTAAAAACATGCACCATTTCCACAGCTTCTGTATTAAGCAATGAAGCAGGCGGTACGTGCACCAGGGCAGACGGTGCCAGCTCGTGTCACGCTGTTTTTGCTGTCCTAACACAAGAAGTGGAAACATACACTGAGCTGCTTAAGGGAAACAGTGTCAACCATTTTGTATCACAGATGTTGGAAAAATAGGGCTGAATCAGTTTGCTCTTGTATTTTTAGGACATATCCATGGAGATGGATTTATTTGTTACAATATCTATTATTATTTATGAACAATACACGTGTTGACAAACTGTCAATGCTGGTAGGTTTGACATTTCTATGATGAATGCAGATTGACAGATGAGTGAGTGCATGGCGGAATGAGTGATTGAGCACATGGTGAATGCATGAATGGGTGAGTGAATCAGCACATGGATGGATCGGTGAGTGCAGGATGGATGAAGCGTGCAAAGGGCAGTGTGGAGGGAGCACTGTCTGAAATTGGGCTGTGAATGGGGTGGAGGAAGCTGATGGGCGAACATCAGGGTAAGCGTGAGTGCATGAATGATTGTAGTGTAACACTGTCCCGTGTTAGCACTGTCAGCAGAGAGACAAAATATTAGAAACAGAGACATTTGTATTGGCCCGGTTTCATCACGTGATGAAACTACGACAGTGCTTAAAAACACTCACAAAAAAAAACTAAACTTCCAACTATGGTAGGTCAAGACTTTTGAATGAGGTACTTAAAGTTGAACGTTCACCTCCGAATGTTCCAGCTCTTTGGGAACGCTGCTGTTAGCTGCTGGTTTTGTCTTTGAAAAGCAGCCTTAAGTGATCATCTGTATTCCTTATTACCTCCTTGTCAGACCCCGATCCACTAGTGATCTTAGGGGGCTTCTGTTGGTGTTTGGTGCAGAAAAGGAGCTGTGGATGCCCAGCTCAGGCTGCTCGACAATGGACCTCCGAGAGGTGGAGGAGGGGTTTCACGACAAATTTGCAAACCTAACCCTTAGCAGGTGTCTGGCTTCAGCACAGGCGTAGCTTAGTCAGTAACATTAAGGGGGTGGGTGGGGCGTGGATATCATATTAAAGTACATATAATTAGGGCATGGGGGAGGGCTTGGAGGCAGTGGAGTGCGGATCGTTAGGGGTATTTAAAATGCAATATTTTGGAAAGTAAGAAATATTTTTTAAGACCTTCGAAAACTGAGACGAGAGAGTTAGCGTGCATGCGTGTGTTTTTGTTCTGTTTGAATGTACAAATCCCAGGTGAAATCCGACAGACACCTCACCATACCCGACTATGAGCACCTTTACCCAACTAATTACTAGATAATACATTTATTAGGGGGATGTAACACCCACCTGAAGCTACTCCACAGGGCTTTAGTGAGGATAGTCCGGTGGCGCCACAGGGCCTATGGGATGATGGGTCAGGTCCTCTGGGTGCTCAATGCATGCATCGAGAGGAGGAGGAGGCACATTTGAGATGAAAGTTGACTGGAGGCCGCCATGAACAAGGAAGAAGTTTGTGAAACCTGAGCTGGGGCTCAAATCTGCTATAACTAATAATACTAATAATAATCAGCAGAAACTAAGAAAGGACTATCACTTAATGGAACTCGGCCTCAAAGTGCTGTAAGGGCTGCAGAAACTGACAAAGGACTATAACTCATTCGGAGTTCGGCCTGAAATTGCTGCAAGGGCTGCTAAACTTGACAAAGGACTTACATGCTGTCTCTGCAGAATTCCACTGGTGGCTATTTTGTGGCCAGGAATACTATCAACAGTGTAAAATGTCCTAGCTTTTGCGTCTGAAAGTTTTCAACTCTTTTAAGGACACAGAGGTGAGATTTATGGCTTCTTTTCTTTTATTAACATACTCAGCAATAACTTTTAACAATAATACACCTTTCGATGAAAAAAGATCACACTCCAAAAGTCTCTAGTACAGTACAATACAACATCAAATAATTAACCAATCTGCTCAGGCCTATGAGGATAAAGTCTGCCTTAAAATATGTCACTTTCTCTTTTGTCTGGGAATAGCCGTGGTAGGTGACAAACATTTCACTCTTGCTTGTTCTTCAAATCTGAAACATAATAAAGTTATTGCCATTTAATAGACATAAGAACCAAGACACCAGTTGTAAGATCACAAAACATCCTTTCTAAATCACATAAACTTCCAATTTTACAGAACATAATTCACTTAGAACCACAATATTGTTATCACTTAAAACATTAAAATGAAGTACTGGATGGGCTGATCCTCGCCTTCATGTTCTTAACAGAATTCAAAACTGTCAGATGCGAAAGCTAGAAAATTTTGAGTTCTATGTCATGGCCTGAGGCGAGGATTAGGACAGTTCAAAGCTTATCTATAACCAATCAGCCAAGGATGAGATCAGTTTGAAATAAAAACGCTTGAAGACAGACTCAGAAGACCAATCTGTCTTCTAATAGAACGCCAATCATCGTTGATTTTTTAAGGTCATGGCACACCTGGTAGAGCCATTGCTATATAAAACATTCATAAAAATGTAGTAAAGACCTTGGCATCTCTGCAGAAGAAGGGTTTTGACAATTTCCTATCTGAACAGGAATATGTTTAGACATTACTGAAATATCTTTACCGCAAGTCAGTAATGGTATGTGTAAAATTGGGTATCAAGAATACAGATAACTGTACAGACAGATGATTAGACTTTTCCTCCCAAAACGTAAAGCTGTAACCAAAGCTGGTGGTGGTAGGGGTGTCTTCGCTGTACTGTTCTACCCATAAGAGAATACCCCTGTCCCAAGAGCAAACACATTTAAAAAGGAGTAAAAAAACCAAAAAACCAATAGGCACGCAGCCTGTTTCGTTTCTTGGTTTTTTGCACTCCTTTTTAAATGTGTTTGCTCTTGGGACAATTATCATTTGCGTCTCTGATACATATACCCAATATGTCTTTCCAGGGCCAGAAGAAAGAAACTGTATCTTCATTGAAGTTGAATCATATTTTACCAGTAAAGGGGATAGGGGTTGAGTGGGTGATTGAAAGTGTACGTGTGGGAAGCCTGCTATATCATCAGAGCTGACTCACAAGAACGGACACAGATTAACCAGGTTGGAAATGGAAAATAAGCACAACTCATGTTGTATATAAGCTCAAGACAAGTTTAGCACCCAATCTCCACAGAAGTCTTAGAAGGTTCTGTGACCCAACAATTGCTGCAGCCAAAGAAAAAGCTCTATACTCAGGGCCTCATTTATGAGAGGGTTGCGTCATGTTAGCACCACTCAATGCGGTACATGCATGATGCAAGCCTCTAAGTCAAAATTTTGAAGTCACACAAGGCCACCTTGCGTGGCTCTGAGTGGCTTCAAAAATCTGGAGGAACGCAGCGCAAATAACTGAGTTGCGTTACTCTGCATTCTGCAGCACACATAAAAAGAGGACTATGCCTCCCAGGATAGCTTTTGTGCAGTAAGATGCCTCTTCTTCCTGCACAAAAATAATCCTGCATGCAATACAGGCACTCTCGCACCATGGTGCAAGGGTGCCTGCATTTGTGCTAGGCTGCCAAAGGAGTGCCAGCATAAGGGAAAGGACAGGAATGAGCCGTATTGTCTCACATACAGTGCATTCCTGCCCTTTCCCTGTCACGCAGCGCAGCAAGGTGACTTGCTGCGCTGCTTGACTTCCTCATGAATGAGTCCCTCAAATTCCAAATTGACCTGCTATCCATGTGGCTTTTAGCATCTTTGAACATGCATAATTAGTATATCTACTAAGAGCCCTCCACTGAAGGCGTATCAGTTTATATTAGTGACAGGAATAGGAGATGATAGCATGATTGAAAGGGCAAGAGGGGGACAGTGACTGAGGTTCAATAGGCGAATAACATGCTTTTTAAGATCTGCTGTTTCATCCAAGTTTGTCCATAGTAGCTTGCCCTGTGATGAAAAGTGGGATGTACAGCCAGAAAAAGGTAAACAAGCACAATTCCCTTTCGGATCAATTCTAAAAACAAGCCTAGCACTCAATTACAATAAAATACTTAGAATGAAAGTTATACATGTGTTAACTTAAAAGCATGTACGCTGATTAGCTTTACTTAGCAGACATTTCTGCATACAATGCATGTACAAGGCAGAATGTATGATGTTTGAGTGCACTTTTCAGAGGTACAATAGTCCCTCATGCATCCCAGTGGATGTGGGAGGAAACAGTCGAACAGCTTATAGAAAGATCAGCTCGCTCCTGTCATTGACAACGTTTCAAACCAATTTCCAAATTATCCTGAGCCAAAGAAGCCAGTGGCTGATGTTGGCTGAACCACAGCCCCCTTTTGTGTGTATGGAGTACTTATAGAATGAAAAATGTCCTAGCAACCGTAAAGGAACTTTTCAGTTCTTTTAAGGACAAAGAAGCTCTGATTATACTTTTTCTCTCTTCACTAAAACTCACAGCAACAAAAAATAAATTACAACTCCCATGAACATTTATACCATGTCATCGTTCACGTGACCATGATAACCAATCATAATGTCCCCCACAGCATAATAATGCATGAAATCCAATCCTTGCTCTCTTTCTCTGGACGAAGGACAGTTTCTTTACAGTTCTCTAATTCTTTACCACAAGCTTCAATTATTCTCTTCCATCACTACAAGTACAAAACAAGGGAATTTATTGTCTGCATATACTGTATCTCCTTAATGATTACACTGCCCTGAGACTTTGTCAGTAACAAATCATTGTAAGAAATTTGGTAACTGGTTGCCTGGGGTGTGAGGCCCAGTGAAGCAGCAACCACAATCCTTGTCAGGGCAAGGCACAAGCTAACCCCAAATTAACCTGTGCTCAACCCCCTGGTAGCTTGGCACAGAGCAGTCAGGCTTAAATTAGAGGCAATGTGTAAAGTATTTTTGCAACACTTCAAACAGTAAAACAGGGAAAACACCACACAAAAAGGATCCAACACCAAGTTAGAAAAATAGACCAACTTTTAGTAAATAAAACAAGACCAAAACAATAAAAATCTAATCAGTAGAACCAGAGATATGCAATTTTAAAGATTTCAGTGAAAATCTCGCATAAAAGCACCAAGCGTCAACTGTGGTTATCTGGTCGTGCCACACCAGGACAAAGTCACAAGTTCAGGCTGACTGCAATGGAGCACAGGCTGGCTTCTGGGAAACATTTGGGACTGCTGAACACAGTACCTTAAATCTTGATGCGCGACATTGCTTTACGAGTCTTTGCGTCATCCAGCGTCGGTTCCGAGAAGCTGTGCAGCAAGGCTTTGTGAGACTTGCCGTCGCTTTGCATCGGTCCCAGGGAGCTGTGCGGCGAGGCTTTGCAGGGCTTGGCATTGCTGTGCTTCAGTTCCGATGAGCTGGCAGCTGTGCAGCGAGGCCTTGCGGGGTTTCACGCCTTTCGGCATCAATTCCAGTGAGGCAGGCAGTTGTGCAGCGAGGCTTTGGGGGACTTCACAATACTTTACATTGGTTCCAATGAGGATCACAGCAGGGCTTGACAGAAGCACCTTCAGGCCCACTTCCAAATTCCCAGGACTTGTGTGGCACCACTTGGGAGGGCAGAACTCACAGATGGCAGAGTCCAGGTGCTCAGTTCAAGGTTGTTAGAAGCCTGTTATGCCCCTGAAGCTTCTGATCAGGAGACTAGCCAACTAGCCCTTGGAGTCACTCTAGGTTCAAGAGATGAAGGCCCAGTCCTTCTCACCCAGGGAAGAGGACAGCAGGCAGCAGGTCAGCACAGCAGAGCAGAATTCCTTTAGAGCAGCAGTCCAGCAGAGCAGCAGTCTTTGTAGCAGCACAGCAGTCCTTCTTCTTTCAGAGTATGCACAGGTCCAGAAGTGTAATGAAGAGTTGGTGTCTGAGGTCCTTCGTTTATACACTGGTGCCCTGGTTCTGGAAGGTGGAAGAAGCTTCTACATAGTGTCTTTGAAGTGCATCGAATTTCCTACCTCCAAGCTGGCTGAAGTGACAATGCAAGGTCGTTAAGCCCTTGTGTGGTGACAGGACACAGCCTAGTCAAGTGTAAGTGAGGCTGGGCCCAGCTTCTCCCTCCCATCCTGCCAGTGATGGCTCATCCAGTTCACACCTATGCTATCATTGTGTGTGGCTGTCTAGGAGGAATACACAAAGCCTAACTGCCAACTACACCCAGTCATGTGACCAGAGACAGGCTGCAGGCACCAAATGGCTAAGGCAAGAAAATGCCAGCTTCCTAAAAGTGGCAATTTCAGAATTATAATTTAAAATCCGACTTCACCATAAATTAGGATTTTAAATTAGTATTCCAGAGACACCACACATGAACCAGGGATCTCTTCCCATTTGGAAATTACACTAATAAAATGCAATAAGGCAACTCCAATGTTTGGTAGAGATAGACCCTGCAGTAGTGAAAAACGAATTTAGGAGTTTTTCACTACCAGGATATGTGAAAATTAAAAGTAAATGTCTTACTTTTTAAATACAGTGCACCCTGCCCTCTGGACTGTCCAGGGCCTACCCGAGGGGTGACTTATATGTTTTAAAAAGGAAGGTTTGGGCCTGGCTAAATATTTTGCCAGGTCGAAATGGCAGGTTAAAACTGCACACACAGGGTCTGCAATGGCAGGCCTCAGACATGTTTACAGGGCTACTTTAGTGGGTGGCACAATCAGTGCTACAGGCCCACTAGTAGCATTTAATTTACCGGCCCTGGTCACACTTGTGCCACTTTACTAGGGACTTTTAAGTAAACTATATATGCCAATTGGTTATAAGCCAATTCTATCATATTTTAACAAGAGAGCACAAGCACTTTAGCACTCGTTAGCAGTGTTAAAGGGCACACAGTCCTAGAGCCAACAAAAACGAATTCAGAAAAAAGTAGGAAAAGGAAGGCAAAAAGTTTGGGGATGACCCTGCAAAAAGGACTATTTCCAACAATCATCATATCATTTCAACACCAAAATCCATACAGAAATTAAGCACAACATACTAACACCCAATAAAAATCCTAAACTCATGTCTTCTCAGGCAGGGAATTCTGCAGGAAAAAAGGTAGGGATAATCGTTGCCTCTGTTTCCTTAATAGAACTGAAATTTTCCTTTATATTTGATAGGACATTTTTCATTCTATGGCAGGACCGAAGGCCCTGATTATGTTCTTTTAATGAATGAATGAAAAAGTATTTATAATGCGCAAAACAGCTGCTTCCACAGGAAGCGTCCTGGCGCTGAGCAGATATCCAATGACAGCACAGAATGCACACTAATGCCCAGAAAAGCTACAGTTCTTTAAACAAGAACATTTCCAGATTGGCCTTGAACACTGACTCTAGTTCAATCCTTCTAAGCTGATCTGGCAAGACATTCAATAACTTAGCTGCCTGGAAAGCTAATTATCTCCCCCCTGCTCTGCTCTTGTGTATCCTAGGAATACTAAGTACATTTTGGCCAGCTGAGCATAAGGCCCTCTGTGGTGTGTATCTATTGACTCTTTCCTGAATATAAACGGGGCCCTTTTTGTGAATACCTCTATGAGTAATCATTAAGGCTTTACATCTGAGTCTTTGTTTAACTGATAGCCAATGAAGTTGATTTAGACCCTTTTGTACAGACTGCCTTTTAGGAATATTTAAAGCGAGTCTTGCTGCCGCATTTTACACTCCTTGCAGCCTACTTAACAGTATCATTTATATCCCTAAATATGAAACATTTGCATAGTCTAACCTAGAGGTGATTAATGCATGAACAATATCCTTCCTAATGGTGAATGACAAAAATGTTAACATCTTTCTTAAAGCTTTTAATAAGGTGAAATAGACTGCCACAGTTGCTTGTACCTGTGGTTGGAAAGATATTTTTGTATTCAATTTCACCCTTAGATTTCTGGCCACTGATGTTGGAGTCTCCCAAATCTGATGGGCAGATTATTTGTATGTCCAAAGGAGATACATTTCCAAAGACTAAGATTTAATATTTTTACAATTAAAGCTTACTTACCACTACTAAAGCCAATTTGAGACATTGCTTTGAAATAAAAGTTCTTAATAGTGGAATCAGATGACAAATCTGCTGTCTTTAAGATGTCCTCCAGTCTGACCCCCAGGATGAAGGCTTTGAAGGATATTGTGCCCCTGGGAGAGTGGGCCCCAAATACTGAAGTACCAATACAAGCTTCCTGCATGGCCCAACGTGCCCACCTAGCCATGGTGGGCGTGGAAACTGTTTTATCAGGGTTGGTAATCAAAATTAACAGTCGATTGGTCTGTACAGGTCTATGATAACTAGACACTCTCTCATACTCCCTCAGTCAACCCACCACACACAGTTTGGGGGTTTTCAGGAAGGCTGGATAAAAATACAGACTGTGTATTAGACTTCATCCTCTAAGAAATGGTAAAAACCACACATTCCGGAGAAAAAGATCACCCAGTCAAGTCCAATGCCCAGCTATCTGAGACCCTCTCACATGAAATAAGGCGGAGTGAAATAGTCAGTTATGCAAACAATTGTTTTCTCAAAAGCTCAGCATTATTATCCCATTCAGCGAAGAGACGTAAGACCCTGTTACATCCCAAGTGTACCCATATTTAAGCGTTTGTGGGTTAGAAAACCTAATACCCTTCATCGATTTGCATACCAAGGAATGAGATCCCACCTGCTTCCCCGCCACTGAAAAGAGGCCTGCTGAAATTGCTCATCTGAAGGAATTAACCCTGGAGTAAGCTTTATCTACCTCTTCCATATGTGAAAGGAGGTTTAGGATGAGTATAATATCGCCCCCCACAGGATCCACATTCCTTTCCAAACACCAATGGTGCCTAGTTGCCCAGGTAGAGTTGTATCTCTTATAGGTACGTGCCACCCATACGTTTTCCATGTAGCTCTGGCACCTTCCAACTGTTCCTTAAATTCTCCAAGCCATGAGGTACAGAGTCTTGTCCTGAATCATCACATGAATCTCTCCCCCTAGACCTGTAGTATGGCAGGGAATTATGAGATTATCACTGGGAAGTTGCATGACATCTCCAGAAGCACTGGGAACCTAGGCTGCGACCTCCAAAGAGGAGTCACCAGGATCAATTCCATCTGTTGCCATCGGGCTTATGTCACCACTCTGGTAATCATGAAGAACGGGCAAATGCATAATTGAGAATAGTGCCCCATTTCTGGAGAAAGGCATCCACTTGTGCTGCCACCGGATCAGGTCTCCAACTGTAGAAGTGTGGTACTTGCGCATTCAACCGCAACACAAATAGGTCTGTATGGGGTATCCCTAATCTCTGGCAGAGAAGTTGAAACCAGTGAGTGTCCAATTTCCAGTCATTGGGATCCATCAGGAATCTTGAGTTCCAATTTGCAACAGTATTGGAACTTCCCAGCAGGTTAATCGCTGCCACCAAGCTTTTCCTCTCCAGGCAACAGTGGCAGGCGTCCATGGCGATCTCTACCCATGGTCTGGATCTCGTTCCGCCCAACGTATTGACGTACTGTACTGCCTAGAAATTGTCCACGTTCAGCAGTATGGAACATTCCACTCTGTCCTTCACCAGACTGCAGATCGTCGATAAACCTGCCAGTAACTCAATCAATCAATCAATCAGGGAATTGTAAGCGCGCTACTCACCTGTGAGGGTCTCAAGGCGCTATGGGGGGGTCCGCAGATCTGTTTAGCCGAAGAGCCAGGTCTTGAGGGTCTTCCTGAAGGTGTTCAGGGAGGGGGCGCGTCTGATGTCTGCCGGTAGCTCGTTCCAGGTCTTGGCTGCAATGTGAGAGAAGGATCTTCCGCCTGCTCTGGCTCTGTGGATGCGCGGGGTTTCGGCCAGTGCGAGGTTGGAAGATCGGAGGTTTCTTTTGGGTACGTGGAAGTTGATTCTGTCGTTGAGGTATTTGGGTCCGTTGTTGTGTAGGCATTTGTAGGCGTGAGTGAGGATTTTGAAAGTGACTCTTTTCTCCACGGGGAGCCAGTGAAGACTTCGTAGGTGTTGGCTGATGTGTTCGTGTCGGGGGATGCCGAGGACGAGTCTGGCGGCAGTGTTTTGTACTGTCTGGAGTTTGCGGAGTAGGGACTTGTTAATGCCGGCGTAGAGTGCGTTTCCATAGTCCAGTCTGCTGGTGATGAGTGCGTGGGTGACTGTCTTCCTTGACTCAGGGGGGATCCACTTGAAGGTCTTGCGGAGGATGCGGAGGGTGTTGAAGCAGCTGGAGGTGACGGCGTTGACCTGTCGGTTCATGGAGAGTGATGAGTCGAGTACGATGCCGAGGTTCTTGGCGTGGTCTGAGGGGGTAGGTGGGCTTCTGAGGGCGGTCGGCCACCAGGTGCTGTCCCATGCAGAAGGGGTGGTACCGAGGACGAGGACTTCTGTCTTCTCGGCGTTGAGCTTCAGGCAGCTGTTGGTCATCCAGACTGCGACGTCTTGCATTCCTTTATGGAAGTTGAGTTTGGAGGTGGTGGGGTCTTTGCTGAGGGAGAGGATGAGCTGGGTGTCGTCGGCGTAGGATACGATGTTTAGGCCGTGTTGTCGAACGATGGCTGCGAGGGGGGCCATGTAAATGTTGAAGAGGGTGGGGCTCAGTGATGAACCCTGTGGGACTCCGCAGGTGATTTTCGTGGGGTCGGAGAGGAAGGGTGGGAGTCTGATCCTTTGGCTTCTTCCTGTGAGGAATGATCGGATCCAGTCCAGGGCTGTTCCTTGTATGCCTGCGTCGTGTAGTCTGACGACTAGTGTGCGATGGGAGACGGTGTCGAAGGCCGCTGATAGGTCGAGTAGGATGAGGGCTGCGGAGTGGCCTTGGTCCAGGAGGGTGCGGATGTCGTCTGTGGCGGCGAGTAGGGCGGTCTCTGTGCTGTGGTTGCTTTGGAATCCGGATTGGGACGGGTCGAGGACGGCGTTCTCTTCAATGAATCGTGTCAGTTTCCTGTTGACTGTTTTCTCTGCAACTTTGGCTGCGAAGGGGAGGAGCGAAATGGGCTGATAGTTCTTGAGGTCGGTGGGGTCAGATGTGGGCTTCTTGAGCAGGGGTCTGACTTCTGTGCGCTTCCAGTCATCTGGGAAGGTGCCTGTTTTGAAGGTGGTGTTGATGGTGCGTTGTAGTTTGGGTGCGATGGCGGCCACAGCTCTGTGGTAGATATGAGGGGGGCAGGGGTCAGTGGGGGCCCCCGAGTGGATGCTTTTCATGGTCGAGGCGTTGTCTTCGGCCGTGATCGGTGTCCAGTTGGAGATGGTGGGCTGGCTGGTGTTTCTGGGGGGCCGTCTGTGGCGCCTGGTGGATGGTCGATGAAGTTGTTGTAGAGGTTTTTGATCTTGAGGTGGAAATAGGTTCCAAGCTTGTCGCAGAGGTCTTGGGATGGGGTGATGTCTGTGGCTTCGCTGCGTGGGTTGGTGAATTCTTGAATGACACTGAAAAGTTCCTTGGAGTTGGCCAGGATTTTGTTGTGGATGAAGTTCCTTTTGGTGGCTCTGATCTGGTTGTGGTAGTCCGTCATGGCGTCCTTGTAGGTGGTGTGGTTTTCGGTTGTCTTGGTGTTTCTCCAGTTCTTCTCCAGGCGTCTACAGGTGCGTCTGGCTTCTTGGAGAGCGGTTGTGAACCAGGTGGCTTTCCTGGGGCGTTGTCTGTCGGGGTTGCGTAGCGGGGCAAGCTCATCTGCGCAGTTGGAGATCCAGGTGTAGAGTTCTCTGGCTGCGTCGTTTGCGCTGTTTGCTTCGGGTGCCTAGGTGTGGTTGTCTCGGGTGAGGGTGGAGTTAAGTTGCTCGTCGGTAACCTTGCTCCAATTCCTTCGTGGTGGGCGTGGGGCTGGTTTGGGTGCCTTGGGTTTGTTGATGGCGAAGTGTACGCAGTGGTGGTCGGTCCATGGCGGCTGCGTGGTGTGGCTGAAATGGACGCTGTTTCCTGCCTTGCAGATGGGGTCGAGGGTGTGTCCTGCTCTGTGGGTCGGTGTGTTGACGAGTTGTTTAAGTCCGATGCTGGCGAGGTTGTCACGAAGGATAGTGGAGTTGGGGTCGCTGGGGTTGTCGAGGTGGAAGTTCAGGTCTCCAATGAGTATGTAGTTTGTTGAGGCGATCGCGTGGGGTGCGATGAAGTCGGTGATGGTGGTGGCGAAGGGTGTTCGGGGGCCGGGGGGTCTGTAGACGAGGGTTCCTCGGAGTGTGGCTTTGGGGGTGGTCTGGATCTTGAAGTGCAGGTGTTCGGCGGAGGGGAAGGTTTCGCTGGAGGTGGTGAGGCGGAGGGTGATCTTGTGGGCGATGGCGAGGCCCCCTCCTGGGTGGTTGGGGCGGTCTTTCCTCTGGATCTTGTATCCGTCTGGGATGGCGGTGCTGATGTCGGGGGCGGAGGATGCGTTGGTCCAGGTCTCTGTGAAGAAGGCGATGTCGGGCGAAAGAGAGTCGAGTAGGTTCCAGATTTCCATGGCGTGTTTGTGTACGGAGCGTACGTTGAGGAGGATGCATTTTAGGGTGTCGCCGGTGCTGGCGTCGGCGGTGTTGGAGGCCGGGGTGGCGGTGAAGGTCTGGCGGCAGTGGAGGCAGGAGAACTGGCCGTGGGTCATGTTCGGCGAGGCCTGTTGGCATTCTCTAAGTCTTCCAGGGTTGAGTGCGAGGAGGGTGGTGGTGTCGTAGCAATGGGTAGTGGGAGGTCCTGGGTTCCTGACGCTGGACTCGAGGCAATTTATGTGAAGATTCAGCTTCTCCTGTGACCATCTCCCTCTGGCGTTGGAAATCTTCCCACACCTGGCTCCCCAGCCCAAACGACTGGCATCCAACTCTATGATAATCTCCGGAGAGGAACCGAAGATTGCTTGGCCGTTCCACACCTCCATGTGGTTCAGCCACCTGGTAATTTCCATTTGAGCGTCCTCCGATATCAAAGCCTTTCTCATAGGAGAGCCCCTTCTGTAAGGGCCTGATCTTCACAAATTGTAAGGCCCTGCAATGCAGGGTAATATCGGCTGAATAGACAATGCTAAGAGATGCACTCGTTGTGCTAGCTGTCGCAGAATAACTGTTGTTGCTGATATCAACCTTCTTAACTCCTCCCTGATCATCTTCAACTTGTTGTTTGAAAGCTCCAGTGTCACCTTGACCGAGTCAATCATGAAACCTAGAAACTCCATACTGTGATTGAGAGTCAAGCCTGATTTGGTTTGGTTGATCACGAATCCTAGATCCTCTAGCAGGGAGATTGTTACCTATTCTAGTTGTAGTAATGTGTTCCTGTCTTTCACCATTAGGATGATGTCGTCCAAATAGATGATTAGGTGGCACCCCTGTATCCTCAACCATGCAATGACGGGCTTCAGATGTTTTATAAAGCACCATGGGGCGGATGATAGGCTAAAGGAGGCACTTTGAACTCCCGGATTTGATTTCACCAAAGAAACTGTAGGAAATGTTGATGTGGAGGGAGAATTGGTATTGACAGATAGGTGTCCTTCAGGTCTATCCTGATGAGCCAGCCTCCCTGCTGCAGCAGATGCCCTACATCTTGAAATCCCTGTAGATCAACTATCCATCCATTGAACCTTTTCTGCTGCAGCAGGTCTTACAAAAGATGGATGCCCTACATCTTGAAGTTCCTGTAGACCAACCATCCATTGAACTCTTTCAGGTTGATTACAGGTCGCATCCCTTTGTCCTTCTTCTTTACAATAAATATATTGCTTAAGAAACCCCGGGGGTGCACAAAGGATTGTTCGAAGGCCTCTATGCTCTCTAGGTCTAGGAGTTCTTGGTCTATAATGCTGCAGATCTCTGCTGAGAATGCGAGGGGTTGTGGTCTTACAAGCTGCACAGGGGAGCATCAAAAGTCTATTTAGAAGCCTTGCACAGTTTGAAGTACCCCTGGACTTAGAAGGGAAGAAAATTAAGTTCTCACCTGTAGAGATGTGATATACTCTGTTGCTTCTGTTGTTACGACCTTGCTGGAATCCCACGTCTGGGCATACCTGTCCAAGGGAGGACCTGGCTTGGCTGGACTGTTCCCATAAGGAACAGGGTCAAGACTGATTTGCATATGGCTGGGTCTAAACTGGGGTGGCATGGTGAGCAAAAGAACAATGGATTTAACCCAGATCTCTTGACCGGAGGTGAATGCATGATTTATTCAGCATTCTGTCCATCAATTATTTGCGTAGCACTTTTCGCCCTAAGTGGGATGGGTATCCCCAGACATGGGTCCCTTGCTCACTGTGTCACTGGATTCAAGCTAGCCTGGCTGATGAGGGGTAATACCCCGAAACCGGTCCCAGGATGCTTCTTTCCGGTACAGGGAGGGCCTGGCTTGGCAGTTCGGGCTGGACTGTTTCCATAAGGAACAGGGTCAAGACTGATTTGCATATGACTGGGTCTAAACTGGGGTGGCATAGTGAGCAAAAGAACAATGAATTTAACCCAGATCTCTTGACTGGGGGTGAATGCATGATTTTTTCGGCATTCTTCGCGTAGCACTATATATAAAATAAATCCGGTCTGCTGTAGAGGACACAGTTGGAGCACTCTGCTCAAGTCACAGTTAGGAATTTGAGGAGCATACGAGGCGAAAGCTAAGATGGCTCTCACGTCTCCTTAGACTTTGCAAATCGAGCGAAGAACGTTGTTCTTGACCGCCTGTTATTCCACACGGGTGATCCTAAAGCACATTCAGGAGCGGCTACAGTGCGAGAAAGAACACAATCGCCCCAGCTCCCCTGGCCTCCGTATCCAGTCTCCAAATTCAAAGAACGGGAGCTGTGACACGCCAGGGCAAATACTCACTAGACTCACGACTGCGCGCACCTCAGTTGTGTCAGTCGGCCCAGAGCACCGGGAGATCGGAGAATGCCCCAAGTGCGCCTATGAACAGTGCACAACCTATTTCAAACTATCACGCAACAATACTGCATGCTAAATAAAGACAACTAAATGAGCACTTATCTTAGGCTGCCATGAGCAGCAAAGAAAGAGGACAAGAAATGGATGTCACGCATTATTTTACTGTGGGGTAACATTATGATTGGTTATTATGGTCACTTGGTCAATGACATAAGTGTTCATGGGAGTTGTAGTTTATTTTTTGCAGCTGTGAGTTTCAGTAAAGAGCCTCTGGTCCTGCTATAGAATACAATATTTATTTCATTCCATATTACATAGGCAGCAAACTTATTTGTCCTGTTTTCTGCACCAAGTGAAAGTTTCTGCACCACGGTCCTGGTGTCATCTTTATTTTTTGCTTCCACTTCCCTCCTGCACACTATTTTGATATGTGTTTAATTGCTGTTTTCTTCCATTTAAGTTTAATTTCCTTGATGTGCTTTTCAAAGATTTTTTGTTGTTTGAACTTCTCCCGGTGTTATGTATGGCATTCTCTTTATTCATAATTTGACACATTTTTGGAACCGCGTCATGGGTCAATGGCGTGCCGGTATTAAACTGGTATTAAACAAGGCAGCATTGTAGGCTGTGAAATGCATTTGTCTGCACAAGAGGCACCTGCTTTCTGTGAGACTGCAACATAAACCAGGACTTAGCATAATTACTTTTCGGCCAGGGGGAACTCATGAGTGAACTGTCCCATAAAAAGGAATTCATTCCCGTAACTGAACATAGCGCATTTCCTACAATAAATCATATCACTAATATTAAAGTTTTGTCTTGTGTTAAATTATACTTAATGTGGAGTACTCAACACACCAGTATTTGGAACAGTTTCCAGATGTTCACCTTGGATGGAGGATCTCTAAGTTTTTAGCTGTGTGACATAGCTGTCTATTGAAAGGGACTTATTCTGGAAACAGAAATTCATCATCTCTCGTGATTTCATTACGGAAGGTGCTGCTTAAGGCTGCTGTGCATGTTTGGTGGGATGGAAAGACTTTTAAAAGAGACAAACAAACAGCAATGTGTTTCTGAATATTTCTTCCTGATTCCTCAAGGCTGTGACAATTTGTACCTTAGATTGCTTTCTCTCTCCATGATCTAGGTTCAAATAGGAGTCAACATTTGCTCCAGCTATGCAGTCTTTAACAAGTACACAGTCACTAACTGAGATTATGCTAGACAGAGATTTTCTTTTTAGTGTGCCAAGACAAAAAAGGTTACAGCAAACAAATGATGGACGGAATGCTGACAATGCAAACATTCTCCCCCAGTCAAAAGATCTGGGTTAAATCCATCGTTCTTTTTCCCACTACGCCACCCCAGTTTGGACCCAGCCATATGCAAATCAGTCTTGACCCTGTGCCCCATGGACAAAAAAGGTGGCAGTGGCAAATTCATATTGCACATGCAAAAAGGTGGCAATCATTCATTGAATGTGCTTAATCATCCAGGTTCCACGAGCCACCTAATGGCTCCAGTTTGTAATGAACCTGAAATACGATAGCATTGGAAGCACACTATGTATTATTATACAAAGAACAAAAGTCAAGTAGCATCAAAGATCAGGGTACACAAGAGGCCTCATTACGATGTCGGTCAGAAACTAAACCGTCCGACTCCTTGTCGGATTCGGTTCTGACCGACTTGTGGTTGGCGGTTCCGCTTGACCGATTATGATGCTTCCAAACACCGTTCGTAAGGCCTCCCATTGACTTCAATGGGAGCCTGTGTTCCGACCGACAACACAGGCTCCTATGGGGAAATTGGGTGTCTGCGGGAAACCTTGCGCCCTGTCACGGACACCCCATGGTGCCTGCCACACTGTGCATGGTTTTACAGGGAGGTCCCTTGGGTACCCCCTCGACCCCAAACCGGAGGACTCAAGATAAAGGGGGGCCTGCTAGGGGCCCCCAAAGTCAGTTTCCGACAGCCTTTTCGTGTCGGACAGACCAAGTCGGAAAGGCTGTTGGAATCCGACATCGTAATCAGTCGTTCGGAAACGGTGGCCGTTGAGCTGTACGAATCGGCTCTGACCAACTCGGTTTCTCCTAATGCATGTTAGAACCAATTCGAAATTCTCCTTCTGACCGCGAGCATCGTAATCAGTCGGTCTAAGGGAATCCGACTGTCGGTCGGAGGCTTTTCGACCGACATCGTAATGAGGCCCATAGTTGTAATTTCACACTTCTTGGACAAAAATCACGCTAAAATCTTCTCTTCTGACATAGATAAAAACTTTATTGAAGAAATACATAATTATTAAAAACATTGTCAGCCAAGCCAAGATGTTTTGTTCCCTTCTTTGAACTTCATCGGGGCTGAAAAATTCAGATATACAAACTTAACATCAGTTACATCAATACATACATACATCCTAATTATACTAACAGACCACCAAGATTCTATACACAAATATTGCATTGCATTCATATCTCAATTTAATTAGAGGTATAATTCATGAATCATAGCAGAGGACAAAAAAATATTTGTCATGTACCAACATTTCTAATTACAGTGTATTTGATCGATCTACACCACCTTTTGTTATCTTGATGATGTTAGTAGGATTACATTTGAAAAGAGCAAATACCTGCATGACTAATGTAAGCAATGGTCCTGTCTTTCTATTATTTAAAGAAAATATATATCTCATATTTATCTCTTGAAATTATCAAAAGATTAACCAGACCAGTCTTATGAGTCTTCTTAATTTCAAAACCATCTGACCTATTAATCACTAAGCTCATTAACAGATGTCGCCTGGACCAGAATATTGTCACTAATGTTTATGACACCTTCTAGATTTCTGTAGGACTAGATATGCCTTTTGAAGTGTTTCAGCTCTGGGAATGATATTTTTATCGTCATTCTTGAGCAAGCAGCCGTTGGTGATATTTAAATCAATTTTAGAGAACTATTTTGAGTCATTAACTTCTCCTTCTAGATAATGACTGTTTGAGAGGTATGTCTTTCTCTCTTAATTCCCTTCTTGGGAAGCGGAATATCTATGCAGAAGTGTATGACTTTTGATTGCTTTGTTTTTCTCTCAACAACTATTGGTGAAACACATTTAGGAGGTCTGCTGACTTGCTCGATTGTGTCTGCTTTTTTGGATCATTTTCGTTCATCTTCCACCTCTCCCATCATATAGAAAGCTACTTTTATGCCCTCTAAGCAATGCATTTAGCATGAATTTCTGGTTGCTCATTGTAGATTTAATCAATTAAAATTGTTTGGCTGTATTGCAGGTGATGAGGGTGCCTGAACCTTTCACAGGCACCTATCGTATGGCTGTTACTTGTTGTTCTTGACGGATGTATATGAAGAATCCTCCTTTCATAGGTAGACATTTACAGCTCCAGATGCAAGTATCATGCTGTCCGTTCTTCTTAGGCCAGACTTGGAGAGGAGTATGTGGGTGTGAATGGCAGGCTCTTGTATGTTGATGTGATACTTAGGTTGAACTTTCTTCCTTGCTAATCAGGTAAAATGTGTAAATCTCTTTTTCTGCATTTTATTTTATCTATGCTGTTGATATTATGTTTATTGACTTGTCTGCCACCAATATGATACTAGACTGTGCTGGGCACAGTATGTCCCAGCTGGAGCATTGCTTAAATGACTTGAAAACATTTGAAAAATTGTTATTTTCCAATTGTTCACATTTTTTCTTCCCCTTGGCTAGGCATTCACTTGTGTTATGATTTAGCTTGCATACTGAGTGGATCAATTCTGAATCAACTATGGTCTTTGTCATTAACTTTAACATCTATTCTCCTGGTTCTGTTTTAATGGTTACGTTAAGCATGATTGACTCCATGTGCTTTTCTTGTGGCGTCTTCTGAGTGTTAGAATCTTATGTAACTTCACAAACCTGCAACGCTCAATGAGTTGCGCTGTGACTTTATCAGCTTCATTTGGCAGTGTGCACATACTCGCTATGCTCCTCCATCTGGCCTGGAATGTATACATGAAATGTTTTCCTTTTACATGCCTGAAAAATAATCTTTCATAATCTTGTTTTACCAGTGGTTCAAAATATGTGCTGAGTGCAGAACATGCAGAACATGTTGGACAGTAACATGAAGAATTTGCGTACTCCATCTTCCTCTGGGTCCAACAATAAATTGTTTTACTTCATAATCTTCACTGTAACTTTCAGATATTTCCTATCCCATGCCACCTTCTGTGGGCACGGGTGGTGTGCTCGCCTGACATTTTTTATTATGTGAGATAAATAAAATTCATGAATCATTGAATGTCATTCAATATAATAATGAGTTATCATTGGAATTTAGTGATCAGCTAATCACTTTTCTTGACTGCAATATATATATAAGTGAGAACAAACGTTTGGGTAAACTGTTCAGAAGCCCATTTGTTAACAGTGTTTTACATACAAGCTCATCCTAAACACACAAAAAATAATATCCTCAATACTGAGTCACTGCAGGCTTGCACATTATGCATGTCCGAACTACATTATAATAAGGAAGCACATTTGATCAGCAATCACTTTTTAGACAGAGGTTATCATTACAAGGTAATTGATAAGGCCCTTGATCATACTGCCTACATTAGTAGAAACAACTTAATCTTCAAAAAGAAACCATTCAAGAAACAAAATCATTGTGATCACATAGTGAAGTTCAGTACAGGATACAATATGGAGAGTTCTAACATCTCAGTTCTGGCATCTCCTACGACTTGATAAAGAAATATTGCATTACCTGAAGTGATCACATTCAGAAGAGAAATCACCCTCAAATATCGTTTATGCTCTAGTCACGCCATCAAATATTCAATGAAACCAATCTTTGATAAGACCATTTTAATGCAACTTTTTAAATGTGGAGGTTGCATTTGCTGTTCCTACACCACCAACAAGCAAACTGAATTTTGGGACTCTGTGTAGTGAAAAAGCTACCTAATTAAGGAGTTTTTAAATTGTAATACGAATATGGTACCTACATAATCATTTGTGCACTCTCCAAACTCTATATAGAATCTTCTATCATATGGGTCAAAGAAAGGTGGAAGGATCATCTGAGAGGCTTTACAAATTTTGACAACATTTATCCCATGCCAATACATATTCGAAAGTCTGTATGTATTTCCAAAATTTCCAACAGAAACTTTGTGACAGTTGACAACTCAAACCACATAGAAGAGGTAGGAATAGAGAAGGCACATTGAGAGAAAGAGAAAGCTTTAGTATTTTCAATTTACAATCATTTACATATGGCTTTAATCTAGATGAAGAATTCCATACTGTTCGAAAATCATAAATGGCAATAGTATTAAAACAGATTGCATATTTCATGTCAGAAGTCCGGTTATTATTGAACAATTCCTATGGACCCTTAGTTTACACTATAGCTTTAGCTCAAGGTAAAGAATGATGTGCTAAAGCAACTTTCCTTCTCATTAAGGTTCAAAGGGTTACATTTCCAGCTTTAAAATTACATTTCCAGTTTTCAAAGTTATGATTTTCAGATGACCATGCTTTTTTATGTTTCATAAACTGAGTGATGCAATAGATTTTGCAGCATCTATACTATTTCACATTGGTATTGCTTCATCTGTCAAGTTCTGTTAGATGAATGGATGCATACCTTATCTTTCCAAACATGTTTTCTCTCAAGTAGGTACCACCGGTTGTCTTTACAAAGGATTCTAATCCCTATTTTATCTTTATCAACCTTCATCTGATATTTAAATTGGAAATAATAATTTTCAATATAATTATACATCCATAATAAACAAAAAATACAATAATCCTAACATTTGTATTAGGATCCCTTTCATACTTAATAGACCTTAGGTATAGATATTTTTCATTTCTTTCATTTTTATTGGTCGATCCACATTCCAGTGGTTAAAAACCACAGCGTTTAGCTCATCTTCTGATTGCTATGCAGTACTCCTAGTATGGCCACCACTATAAAAGACATAACATTCATGGAGGCCATTAGCTGTAGAACTGATTCTGGATTGCTATGAGTTATCATGCTGCTTTGTAGGTACAATGTTATAAATTTTGTTTGCTTAGAAGAGTTTACTTGCTGCTACTTCTTTAGTTCATTAATTTTAATTGCGTGCATATACATTTCATTGATGCAGTTTATTTAATTACAGCTCAAATTCAATGATCTAACTATACTGAACTATACTATTTGCACAGGGCTCACTATAAGATTATTCACAACATTTTTATCATGATCACTCTTACCAGTTATTAGTTATACCTTATAGTTTATCTTTTTATACATTTTGTTCGTTTTGTCATGATTCATGAGAATAATTTACTTCCACACCAATGGGAGCAAATTATACATTTGATTTTATATCTCTGGCAACTATGTATTTTATCGCTTTGTGACCATTTAGAAACATGGTTAATGCTATTTTTATCTCACTACTTATACAGTCTCTTGTCGTTTTCTCTCTTACCTTTGGTACAGTGTGTGATCAATATATGGATGTAAAACATGATACAGGAACATTGGTTTCTCTATTGGTGAGCATGGCCATAACAGTAATGGCTTTCACCTTATCATTATGCTACTTCCAAAAATAATGATGACAATAGAATTTACCTTGTGTATTCCTTATGTGGATGTAACACATGATACAAGCCTATAGGTGTTTCTATGGGGAGCATGGCCATAATACTATTGGGTGTCACTTTAATCATTACCATAATCCCCAAAATAATGAAGACAATAGAATTAATGTCTGCTCTATTTTTACGTAGCTTCATTAACAATGCTTAGCTTCTCTATTTTTATTTCAGCTTTTGATATTTTCAAAAAACATGGTTCCTCCCAAAAAATTCAAACAATTAGGTATGACTTTTTATTTATTTTTTGTTGTATTTATTTGCTGTAATCCATTTATACTAAGAGTGTAGTGTGTGCTTTTGTTCTGTTTAAAATATTTTTGGCATCTGATAACTGTAACGTGTAACTCACCCATGTATGTTGTTTTTTGTCTTATTCTAAAATTGTGTTTGGTCTATTTCTCTTTTTTATAACCCATCCCTTTGTGGCGTAACTGTTGGTTAACTGTATTTATTTATATGTATAAACTTATTAGTGAAGATGAAACAAATCATGTGTTGGCCCTGAAGTTGCAGAACTCCTATTGACCAAAAAGCTTTAATTTTGAATAAAAGTACATCGTCTTTTTGATTGAAACCTCTTGACCTTAACAGCCAGTCCTTCTAGGTTAAAGCGAGATGACCTTGCCTGTACCACTAGCGGTGAACCTGAAAGGTATGTAAGAACAGATTGATTACAGCCATAGTTTTTACGTGATATGGTTACTTAGAATAACCTTATATCACTGTAGAGTAATGAGGTGCAAACCACACTGTTTTGCAGGACATTGTAAAATGTAACTCAAGAACTGCGGCAAAGTACAAGACTATTAAGGTATCACTAAAACATTTCTTTTCTAATTAACAATTTGAAAAATATAACACAATGCCAATGGCAATATGTAAGAATATTTGGAATGCATATGGAATGTAAAACAAATGTAAACACATTTGTGTCTATGATAGTAGGATGATGAAAAAAGAAGCAAACGCAGCAATACATTTCTATCCTTCACACACTTAAACAATGACATTTTGAATATATAACTGATTTGGGAGTATAGTGAGTCAAAACTTTTCAATTACATTTTTCTATCAGTTGATCATTGTGGTAACAATTTTGTGAATATATAATGGAGTTTGGAGTAAAGTGAGCCTAATCACTTCTAGTATGAAGATAAATGGAAATTATATAATTATGTACATACGTTTGAGCCATGTTAATTGCAGCACAACTGTATGTCAACGAGTGAAAAATGCTGGTTTATGAACAATATACTTATTATGATATTTGTTCATTTCAGTGGACTCGTTCACTTGAACAACCTATATCAATTACTAATGTTTGCCTTGATGAAGCGGTCAAACTGTATCACGAAACGCATGTTTACAAGTTGCTATAGAATTCAAAACTGTAAACAAATTTGTAATGAACTTGGAAAATGACACATAAGAAGAATATGTGCCATAAACTGGATTTTGAAAGGAAATCTAATGATTTTGAAAATCATAACTAATACATTTGTGTAAATACACATCATACTATATCAAGGGGATTAGAATTTTGACATTGAGTCATTTTTAATGTAACACAGATCAATACTCATACAACTGCACCCTAAAACTATTATGCTTCAATTGTAAGTGTAAGTTTACAGAGTAGGGGTGATTTAGTGGTGGACCGTGTACAGGAATACATCATTTTATATACACCTGGGTGATATAGTGACAGGTGAAGTGTAGAAATTTTCCTGGAACACATCCTATCTTTCATACTATTCAATTTTGAACCATTTTTTAAAAGTATTTCTTATTCTGTTCCGTTTATAAGCTATAATATAATCAATATGAATCTTCCTTTACAGCTTGTGATTACTAGGCAAACTTCAAATGATATGAAAGATGATTATGGTTACTTGATTCTGTAAGGTTTGATTATTAGTCTACCAAGCCAATGGTCTCCCTATTTCCTTTATACAGTTAATATCCATCTCCTGGCAGTTGAGTGTTGCTCTGTATACCCCTGCACTAGATATCTCCAATAAAGATGCTAATATCATCAGCCTTGATACATTTGCCAGTTTTAACCTTGGAAGTAATATCTTTTGTTGTGCTTGTATTAAGAGTGTTCCATAAAACCTTAACTGAGATTGTTGCCTCACTCGAATTTCTGTAATTAATGATTTTGCCCCATGGTCATAGAGAAGGACAGATTCTATTTTTTAAATTTACCTCGTGCAGACCTGAAACAGAATGGACTACTTAGTGCATACTTTGTTGTCAGAAAGTACAGTTGTTCAAAATCCCTTTAAATGATGATCCTCTATCTGCAATGTACACATTTGAATACCTTTGAATTTCACCTGGTCGTGCATGCAGCAGTGGCTGTCTGTGTTTCTGGGTAATATGCCAGAGTCATAATCAGGTGCGTAAGAGTCTGCTGAACTTATAAAAGAAAATGTGAAACTGACCAACATTATTCTTTTACCTTGTCAAAATAACCCCCTTGCTAAGCCTTATATTCCCTTTTTATTACACATGTCACCCCTAAGGTAGGCCCTAGGTATTCCATAGTGCAGGTTGCATTGTAATTAAAAGGTTGGGCATGTACTTTTAAGTTTTACATGTCCTGGTAGTGAAAAACTCCTAAATTCATTTTTCACTACTGCGAGGGCTACCTTTCTGACAGGATATCATTGGGTTGCATTATTACATTTAATAAGTGCTAACTTTTAATTGGGAACAGGTAAGTGTTTCACGTTTGGTGTCTGAGAAATTCTAATTAAAAATCCATTTAATAGTAAAGTCTGCTTTTTAGTTACAATTTTAAAAATGCCACTTTTAGAAAGTTGTCATTTTCCTGCCCTAACTATTTGGTGCCTGCAGCTTGTTCCTAGGTCACATGACTGACTGTAGTTGGCAGATAGACTTTATTTATTTCTCCCAGATATCCACACTGCTGTGGCCTGCTTTGCTTCATTTGGAAGCACTGGTCTGCTGTATGAAGCCAGCCTGGCACCCTCAGAGCCCTGCTCTGCTGCTTGAACCCTATTCTACTGCTGAACGCAGGACTACCAGAGTGACTCAACGGGCTAGGTGGCTGGCTTCCTGATCAGAGCCTCAGGGACAGAAAAGGCTCCAAACATCTCGAATCAACACCTGGACCCTACCTGAGTAAGTCATAACCCCCCAAGTGGTGCCCCTCCTGTCCTGGATCCTTGGTGGTGGTGCTTAAGGATCACAGATAGCCAAACTCCAAATTTTGGAATTAGAAAAGGTTTTGGCTAAACACTGCTCTGAGAACCGAGAGGAGACCGGGACCAACCTGCTTGTCTGCCCACACAAGGTGCATCGTCGGGCAGCCGGACTTTGCGACAGCTCCTGCTACATTCTTCTCCGCAGCAGCAAATCCTGTTCAGCGGGCCTTCGCCAAAGGGGTATCCGGCCTTGAGGAATTCATGTCGGCTAGAGCCTCCAGCCTGACCCGCTGGAGATTTTCGACTTCCAAACATGAAGTAAGTGAGAACGAAGAAATCTTCACTGCGACTTCATCCCGTGGCTCCCCGACGACGATGCTGCCTCCTTGGACACCGCCTGCAGCCATGCCTCGCTGGACTTTACCTTCACGATACATTTTTCTTCAAATT
Organism: Calotriton arnoldi; assembly: GCA_963921515.1. Taxonomy (NCBI): domain Eukaryota; kingdom Metazoa; phylum Chordata; class Amphibia; order Caudata; family Salamandridae; genus Calotriton; species Calotriton arnoldi. Next base: position 3,026,547 of record CAWUFW010000748.1, read on the forward strand.
TCTTCTAAGTCCGAAGGCAAACCCCCAAGCCACTCTTTGTATCCGACCCGTGCTCCATCGCGGTCGGCTATATTTTTCAACTTTGACCCGGTCTTGCACGATTAGATGTCTGCGGTTACCGCTTTGATCTTTTAGGCGCTATTTTTTACCTTAAACTTGAAAAATTCATAACTCCGGTTCTACTAATTTGATTTTTGTCATTTTGGTGTCAAATAATTTATTAACATTTACTATATTTTCCTAAATTGGTGTGGAATTTTTCTTGTGTTGTGTTTTTACTTTATTACTGTTTGTGTGCTGCATAAATACTTTACACATTGCCTCTAAGTTAAGCCTGACTGCTTTTGTGCCAAGACATTTCTTGTATATCGACTGTCTGGTTGCCTTTGACTTACCAGACTAACATCTCAGGATTTGTTGTGGGCACAGTGCCTGCCTCAGACTGGATTTTAGTGTTACATGTGGGTGGACACTATAATTACCATAATATTCTCCCCGCTCCGGGCCTCTGGGCTGAAGTTTAATATGGCCAAAGACTTTTGCCAACTTGGAAATGCCCTGTCATACGGTATTTTGGGCCTGTTTGTAGTAAGGCAGACAGGAGCTACTGAAGACTTAGGCAGGTCCGGGCCTGGGAACCTTTACCCGTTTGGTTAGGGAGGGTCCAGGAGTCACCCCCCCACATTCCAGGCATAAATGTTGCATCTCCAGGCACCCACTTCAGAACATTTTCTGGTCCAGTAGAAGGTCAGAAGAGGACTGGACATGTTGTTTGTGACCTGGGAGGAGCCCTGAAGGACTGCAGCTGCTCCCTCTTGTACCCAGGGCAAAGAAGTGAACTCCAGGAGTTAGTTGACTTACCCCCTCCTTGTGTGGCTACAGGAAAACAACAAGCTGACCAGTGGCAACTGGATCTAGACTGAACCCCGTTGTTGTCATCTGTCTGAACCTTGTGAGGCTCTATCTACTTCCCCTGAGGTCCTGCGTGGTTTTAGAAGTGTACATCTGTGGGTGGAAACTGAGCACGACAGTGGAACCCCTACTGAAAATCCCACCTATCCAGTTATCCCCAAAATCCTTGTGATAGAGGCAATACCCATGTATATGTCAATGTGCACACAGTTCAGGCACCCACTGCCAAGGTGCGGTCCTAACAGGACTTTACAAATCTAAACAAAAACCAACCGGTGCACCAAATAGTACTTATACATTAAAATAATCAAAAAGTATGATTCAATTTCAAAGATACATTTTCAAATCTTCTTTTTATTCAATAGAATTCAGATATGGAATGCGTGTGCAGGGAAGAACAGCCAACGCGTTTCGTCCAATACATTGGACTTCTTCAGGGCGAGCGCTTAAAAATATATGAATGATGATGATGCCATCAATTCACCCATTCAAATAAGGGAGTAGCTAGATGCGGTGGTAGATGGCGGGGTATCTAGAGTCTGCTTCAGAATCTATGGAGTGTAAAACGAAAACTGAGCTATTTCTTTATTGGCGGATCTGTCATCCCTCTTTGGCTAAAAAAACTAAGTAAGCAGATAGTCTGGTCTCCACAGGGTTCCCCAGAAATGACTCTGAATAGCTCAGTGGTCACGAGTGTGACACCCAAGAGTAACTACACACGACAAAAGGCAGGTCTGAGGATATCTGGCCTCCTCCTGGAAACACTTGGGAGACACAGAGTCTTGTTCATGGTAACTGAGTCCACTGAGGAGTACTGGCGCTGTTAGGATTACTACTGAAACCCACTTGCTGTAGCAAGTGGAAGCACTGAGGGTGCAGGACTGAAACAGGGTCAAATCGTGCCCCTTAGCTGGATGGCTCTGCTTGGTGATATTAATGACCATGGTTCAAGTGGCGTGTGCAGGCTGGCAGAGAACCGTGCAACAGCTGAGGGTGTATGAGATTTATTCCACACCCACAATACAGAGCAGTGAAACTTCACTATACACTATGCCACTAAGGAACACAAAATACGAAATGCCCATGGTCAAGCAGTAATTTTTTTGCCCAAGAAAACATAGGGCGGGCCAGCAATCTAGCGCTCTTGAAGACAAGGAGTTTACAAAGGTGGCCCACTAAATCAAGGGAGAGGCCTTGCTGATGGAGTTATTGAAGGATTTGGCAGCAAGGACGAGTAGGCAGCACTGACCGCAAATTATCCACAGTGGAAAGCCACCTTCAGGACCTGACTATGAAACCAGTAGCAATTGAGGATCATGCTTATTGATCTGAGATGATGGTGAGGGTGCTGCATACTGCTGCCCAGGTCCTTAGTAAAGAATCAAATAACTGCAAGACGTTTCACTAATGTACTGAAGCTACCATGATACACCTAGAGGGTGAAATCAAGACTCTAGATAATGCAGTGAGGACACTGAAGCTATGCCTCATTGGCAAGTCACCTAAATCTGAGGTAGACGATGCTGGGCCACGCTCCTCCGCTTCCTAAAGGAGGATGTTCCCCTGGACAACTAGGAGATCCAGAAGATAGATCACTCCCCTCGAAGTGGCCCTAGCCAGGACCTAAAGCAGTGGCTCTATCCTACAGCATATAGCTAACAAGCAGTGGCAAAGCCAATTAGTATCGCCTATGCAAGCTCATTGTCAATGTTTTTTTTAGCCATGTTATACAACAGCACAGCTCGCAGTTCAGTACACAGAGAAGCTGTGACCCAAGCGTAGCAAATGTGGATCTTGTTTCTCAGGGGCTGCAAAATTTGAATTTTTCCAGATGTGAGCAGAACAACCTAGATGAAGAGACGTGCTAAAAGATACAATAGGAAAAATCCCTTGCATAAATACTGCTGTGTCTCTTTGGTTTCTAGATGGGCTGATTGTGATCGAAGGAGAAAACTGTTTTTCACAACTCCTAACCACTGTTATCTGAGGCTCCATGTCGCGTGATCATTTTACCCACTATCTGCTGGGATGCCTAAGGAAGGTTTTTTTTATCTTACGTTGAAAAAGCATATGCTGTGTCTTCATTTTCCCACCATCCTTCATTGCCCTCATAATTACGTGTGTAAGGGTGGATGGTTTACAATGTTTACTATTAGAGGTTTGTGTACGAGATAATGGTTTTCAGGGTGACCACTTCCCTCCAGGTCATTACAGACAGTTTCCAGTCCTGGGCCTTTGTGTGATAGCACACTGCATTCTGGGTGCTGTAGTGCTGTTTTCCTTCCATTGACCTAATGTGAGGACAAGACCTGCAATCAAACATTTGTAGGTAAAAATTTCAGGACTTGAAACAGTGTCTATAGTAATCTGAACTGAGGGGGGTCACCGTAATGGTGCTAGTAAGATTAGAAGTAGATTCGGTGCGAATTTAGTGCACAGCTATTCAATTGCTCAATAAAATGGATTTTAACTTCAAACCTATTGCTGTATTTGTTTCAAAAGGAGGATGTTACCCACTGAAAGTAAGTAATGAGTACTATATATACTTTTATGGAGTTTTCACAGTATGTGCATGCTTTCCTTTCATTGTGCATAGACAAATAAGAATATGACATTCCTAGATGACAGGTTAAACAGCATTTAAAATGTCATACATATTCATGAATTGTGCCCATTAGGATCTGGCTTGTAACAGTTAATGTGGAACGAGGGATTAGTCAATTTAAGCCGCCTTGCACGATTGCACAGTTGCCTGCCATGGTCTGCCAACACGTGCTGTGCCCATCCACGCCCTGCCAGCTCCACACGTGTGTGTCACTTGGCAAACGGGAATGCGGGCATAGTTGATGGCCTGAAGAGAAATGTGTTAGAGAGACACTCTTGGCGGAAATACCACAAAGGTCACCGCCTGGTCAGACTTTAGCAGCTCTTTCCTGAATCTTTAAAGGTGGCTGGAACTGGTACACTGGTTTCTGAGCAGCTGTTGTTCCTAATTCGCCAGACCCTGCGTCACAACTTAATCGCTCCTTGAGCCGCACGTGTACCCTTGTTTGACTTCCATAGAGTACTCTATTGTTCTTTATATCTTGCTAACCCCGGTTCATCTCTTTTCTTTCTGTCTAACAATTCACAGTTCATGAGATGCCTGTGCTGCTGGCTATTCCTGGCTTCTTCTGCCAGCTGGGCACCACATGGTCCAACCTTTGTTTTGAGTTAGGTTGCATTCTGCAGCACGCTCTATGCTTGCTTCCAATTAAGCTATTGCTCCCGGCATTCTGTTAAGTTTTCTTCACCGCATCATCTAACACCGACCAGCAGATCTTCTCTTGAACATGCGGTTTAATGTATTTGTCATACCATACTATACAATTACAGGCCATGCCATGCTATACAATGACAGGCCATACTATACCATATTATTGTATTTGTCATACCATACTATACAATTACAGGCCATGCCATGCTATACAATGACAGGCCATACTATACCATACAATGACAGGCCACACCATGCTATACAAGTATGGGCCATACTATACCATACCACGAGATGCTAAATCATACCACACAATTACAGAACATACCATACAATTACAGGACATACCATACTATACAAAGACAGGACACACCATACCTAACAATGACAGGACATACCATACTATACAAGTACAGGCCATAACATACCAAACCATGCTATACAATGACATACCATACAAGTACAGGCCATACCACACCATACTATACAATACCATGGCATTGTTGTATTACAGACATGATATTCTTTTGTGTTGCCCTCTCTCCCTTTGTCCGTCTGTGTTGCATTTACCAGCTCCTTCCCTACCGCTCTCCATACATGTGACATTGCCTCCTCCCCCCTGCCCTCAGTCCTTTTGGCTTTTGACCCCCTCTCTTCTTACCATTCCTCACCAATGACAGGCCATACCATACCATACTATACTATGGCAGGCTGTATTATAATATACCATACCATAAAATATAATGATAGGCCATACCATACTACACAATTACAGGCCATAATATACCGTACCATACAATGACAAGCCATACCATATGATGCTATACAGGCCATAGAATACTATACTATATGACAGGCCATACCATACCACACAATGACAGGCCACATAATACTAAACAATGCACCAGAGTCACGCTATTGCACAACATGGCTTAAAAAACATTGTCAAAGCCAAGAGATCTTGTATAGGGGAGACCTACTGGCTTTACCAGTGCTTGTTAGCTGTATGCTTCACAATGGGGGCACATTTATTTTGGTGCCTGTGCCCATTTTCTGTCCCTGTGTGGCATCCAGTCAAACGTTCGCTCCTTGCCCCATAATTTGTCATTTGGGAGGTGGCATCTCCAGTTTAAAGAACCCGCCCCCCTGGTCTCACAAAATGCCAAGCTGCCCCCACCACACACACGGGGCCTACAAACACGCACCTGCGAGGTTTTAAACACATCTACCAACTTCAAGCCCCCCCTGTATAAGGATCAAGCTGGACTTGTGCAGCTCAGAACAATGGCCTATCAAACAATGCCCAACAAACCCCCCCTCTGGTTATCTGCAGCCAGCCCTCTGTGCTTCACCAAACATGGGGACAAGAGCTGCCCCATGCGAGAGGCAGTAAACCCGAAGGACACAGGGGCACACCAGTAACACGGGTCAATAGGCGACCAGACAGCCCCCTCCTCCGTCTCTCACACTATATCAAGCACAAGGGGGTGGGGAGAGTTGGAGGGACAAAGCCGACATAAGATTTAAGAGATCCAGAAGGGTAGGATGAAAGATAGACACCTACCTCTTTTGTTTGGTCGTCGTTGCTGGGGGGCGCCACCGCTCCCTGATCTTCCTCTTCGTCCCCATAGCCTTACTCGGGCACGCCGTCGTCCCTCACCGTGGATTCAAGGTTACCGACCTCCTGCAGCCCGCCGACACTGTCGATGGTGATGGGCAGATTGGGCTGGGCACTGGACACCGAGCTTTTGGGCTCCCTGTGCGCCAGCCAGGCATCCACCTCTGTGCTGGGGACCTGCAGCCGGTCCAGGGCTCTCACCTGACTAAGGAGGCGGCGGGTGGTGGAGTCCAGTAGGTGCAGGTGGCATTCGGGTTTGTCCGACACAGATACGAAGGTTACGCCTGGGAGGCCCCAGTCAGTCAGTAAGTTCCCGGGTTCAGCGCCTGCGAGCACTCCCTTTGTCCCCGCGTGCTCACCGGCCCGGGCGGCCCCAGCTGCCCCAGCTCCAGATGCGTGCTCCCTTTGTCTGCTGTCCTCGGGACCGGTGCTGACTTCCTTCGCCCGTAGGGTCTGTCCCTGGAGTGTGGACGTTGCTCTCCGGTGCCGCGTGCTCGCTCAGCTGTTCCGACTCTGGGCGCTCCTCGGGGACAGTGAATCTATTTCAGGGGATGCACTACTCTCCCACACGTGACTCACTCCGCGGCTCAAAGTTTCTTACAGGAACTTCCGTCAACACTCCCGGCACACAGGAAGCAGCTGGCTGCAGTCACCCCTGTATCCATGACAGCGGCGGAGGCTCCTCGGAGCTCCAACAACCCAAGCCCCGCCAGGGCCTTGTAAAAGCCATCTGTCCGCGGGATGGGAGGGAGCGGGGGGCCACGCCCCCATCCCCGACCAGCGCTCACAGATCTCGGCAGAGAGTCTGACGCCCCGTCCGTCAGGGAGGGGTCAGTAAAAGTGCTTACAGTGTAACGCCGCAAGTAAAAGATCCAGTCCTGATGGGCGGTCCCAAAAGGAGACAGGGCGGTAACAAGGAGGGACTAAGAAGTCTCATTATCAATTGGAAGCCAGCATTTACCATGGACGATGATACCAGCCAATGAAAAATATGGGCGGGGCTTCCACACCACTTCTAAAACATACCCTAATACAGCATGCTTCGCAAAGCGAGCTGCGCATGCACTGCAACGCTAGGCTCAACCTAAAAAGATGTGTGTTTTGGATGTGGGTCATAGTTCCACATACCAAGTTCAAATAGTTGTCCGGCTATCTTCAAAAGTTGTAACAAATTCAAAAAGGGTCATTTTGTCAAAATGTGCATAAATGCTCAGAAAGTGATCCAAGTCAAACAAGTTTAATAAAAATAACTGACTCAAGATAAGGAAACAAGTAAACTGGTTGTAACTGTTACATCCATGAAACAAACAGTGATTGTTTAAATAAGATTGTAATAGGAGACGTGATTTCCAATATCACCATGGATTTAGGATCACCTGTCACGATTATTTCTGATCAATTATTGTATGAGGAATGGTTCAGCACTGCATTGGTACCTTCTAACATTAATACTTTAGTTTATAGTGGGATTAAGATAGATATACCAGGATACTTTTGGGAAAATGCATCGTATAAAGACCGAAAAATATTTACTAACGTTTCCGTAGCAAAGGTGGAAATATTTTGGGGTGGAGCGATCAATCACATTTGGCATTATTTTGAGACAAGATATATCTTGCCCCATCTCTTTAGAGGCATTGGAGAACAATTAGATTTTAGAGTATCGTGGTGAAGTATTAAAAGATAAGTTGGGAAGTGTCAAGGCTTTTGTTAAAACAATAATTTCGAAGGATTTAGCTGTACTAGTTCGAAATAAGGTATGAAATGTACCACTTTGCATCAGGGGTAATTGCAAGGACATCTACAGCAACTTGAGAGGGAAGGGGGAATAGGGCCCGTTGATTCTTATGAGCTGCTAGCTCCACCTCCAGATTTGTTGCTGGGTTTGCTGTTGTTACAGAACTTTTAAAGCAACTGCTTCATAAGGGTGCATAATTTACCTAGGAAGAAGTGAGTCTGAAGTTTGTGAGAGAATATGGAATTTGATTGTTTATGCCCCAGACTTGAAACCATACCAAAGTTGTGTTTTTTACACTAGATGCCAGTACAATTGGGATTGCTGCAGTTCTTGCTCAAGTGATTGACGACAGGGAATACACTGTAGCATTTGCTTTCAGGTGTATTTGAGGGGGCGAAACACATTAGAGCATAACTGATGAGGTTCTAACTTGCCTTTGGGCTATTAAGCATTCCAGCACATATGTCTGAAGAAGAATATTTTTTTACTGTGTACGGATTACAAGCCATTGCTTTATCTCTTGGACGAAAAAGGCTTAGGAAAGGCATCAGCAAGATTGGTGTGGCTACTAGCTAGAATGCAAGAGTACAATTTAAAATCCAGCACATCCCTAACAAAAATAATGCAAGAACAGATTTCTTATTGTTGCCATAGTCACTGAAAAATGAGAGCAGTGTGGATGAGGAGGTGGAGTGTGTGACTGATCATGTTGATGGGTTGTCAGCATCCAGAAAATCAATTGCCATGAATGAATGGGCCAAAGAGTCACCAGCTGACAAACGTCTTGGGGAGAATGGGAAATCTGTTGCAATGATGGGCAATAGAGGGATGTTTGCAGGGTGAATTTCAATGCTTTGCCAAAATTCAGGAAGAGCTGAGTGCTGCATAAGGGCTATTACTGAAGGGCAGATATTTAGTGAGTTTACGTGCTAAGTTTATTTGCCTTGACCATGAGGGACATCAAGGTTTAACAAGTGCAAAGAAAAAGTTGTGTAAATAATATTGGTTGCCCTCCATAGACACTTCTGTGAAATTGTTCATTGGATTGTGCACAGTTTGTCTGATTGCTGACAAAGGAATTGTTACTCATAATATACAGTCGTGTTCTTTGGACTTCACATGTAATTCCTGGGAGAAAGTTGCTAAAGATTTTGTGGTTCCAATGCAGTGTTCGCCTAACGGAAAAAGATATATCATTTTCATGGTTCATTATCCTTCAGAATGGATCTATCATTGGTTACTCTGGGATCCTACAATGCGTAGTGTAGCACATACCATTGAAATGTGCTTGTCTTTGAAGGTGATGCAAAATATTTAGTTTCAGAAAACAGAGGTCAATTTGTGTTTCGTGATACAAAGAATTATTTGCTGAAAAACTGAATCAAACACTTCACTGTGGCATTATACTCTCTGTAAATCAATGTCTTGGTGGAAAGTGCCAATGGGAATGTCAGAATTACCCTTCAGTTAACAAGTTGTTCTGGAAAATAAGGGAGCATTGCGTGACAGATTTTGGAGTTATCATGTGACTCGTCATTCAACCACTGCGATCAGTCTGTTACAATTGTCGCGTCTTAAGGAACCTGTTACCAAATGAGTGCCTAGTTACATTCGGAAGTGGTTGTGCAAGTATGTAATTCTGGATATGCAAGCAACCAGGGAGAAGGTGGCTACCTGCAGAAACATAGCACGTGTAGATATGATTAGGTGCATCATACTACGGTGCAGGAATCCAAGGTTGGTGAATAGTTTAACGTTTGTAACACTTTTGTGTTGGGCAAGATGCAACCTAACGTTTTACCATCAACCTTCATAGTTAAGAGGAGCAGGTGTTCTGTATGAGAGGAGAATCGTCTGTAGTGGAGCAAAAGACGAATTGCACCACTTGAAAGGAAGGGTATAGACAACTGTAGTAGACTACAGTGCGAGAGTTTTCCCAAGACACGCTTTAGTTTTTGCACACCACAGGGCAGTGTGGAGGATGCAGAAGCCAATTGTAGTGCAAATGTGGGATGAAATGAAGTCAACGAATGTGAAAGCGGAGCCAAGTAAATGTACTGTCCCACCTCTTTCATCCAGGGAATGTCATGTTGAAGTGCAGGACACTTCTGTTCCTTCTGTGGCTGTGAGGGAACATGCTGCACCAGAGTGGGCACAGATGATAGTGCTTGTTGAAGATCTGAGGATGCCAAGATATTCTTACCGCCTGGAGAAGCCATCAGCTTACCTTATTGACTATGTGGTCAAGCAACGTACTTCTTCCTACCCTCTTCTTTATATACGTGTGCAGGGTTATCTTTAGTTCATATTTAGTGTTATTTTGCAGATCTTATTATCTCTAGCACTCTCCTGTTTCCTTTGTTAAGGGTGGAGGAATATGCAATGTCTATTGATTTCTATTTGATTATATTGTAAGGCAAACACCTTGCCGTTTTACTATTTCCATTGTAAAACGCTCTGTTGCAATGGTAGAAGGTTGTAAGGTTCAGCTATGACAGCACCGGACTCCGTGACAGTTGGTGGACGGTTTGCAAAGGAACGGACACAGAGTCTGGAGCACCACGACTGGTATCGCTATCCCTGCTCTTCTAAATAAATTGGCCAATCCACTTTCTAGCTCCCCCTGACACCCCTTATGGATACAGACCTAAAGTTAGCTAGGGTCTAAGGGTTTGGGGCTTCAGGCTGAAATCGCAATGATTCGTTTTCAGTGCGGGAAAAGATTTTGGGGCAGATTTACAAGAAAGTGACGCTTCTGTAGAGATGCGTCACTTTCCCTGTGCCACCCTGAGAAACCCTTGCGCCACCATGGATGCGCCGTATTTACAATACGATACAAAAGGGGATGATGGACGGAACGTTTGAGCCAATCAAACACTCACCCCCAGTCAGATCTGGGTTTAATCCATCATCATTCTTTAGCTCACTCCACCACCCCAGTTCAGACATGGCCATATGCAAATCAGTCTGACCCTGTGCCTCATGGGAACAGTCCAGCCCGAACTGCCAAGCCATGTCTTCCCTGGACCGGAAACAAGCATCCTAGGACCGGTTTCTGGCATTCCAGCCGTCATCAGCCAGGCTTGCTTGAATCCAGTGGCAAAGTGAGCAAGGGACCCACGTCTGGGCATACCCCCGCCAAGTTAGCTAGGGTCTAAGGGTTTGGGGCTTCAGGCTGAAATCGCAATGATTCGTTTTCAGTGCGGGAAAAGATTTTGGGGCAGATTTACAAGAAAGTGACGCTTCTGTAGAGATGCGTCACTTTCCCTGCGCCACCCTGAAAAACCCTTGCGCCACCATGGATGCGCCGTATTTACAATACGGCGCACCATGGCACAAGGATTGACAGATGCGTCAGAAATTCTGATGCATCTGTTGGGGCAAAAGTCACACATTGCTGGAGTCGTGTCGCAAGCACGACGCAACTCCAGCAATGTATTTTGAGGCCTATTCCCACTACACTGCGTCACTCCTTACACCTGCTTCAAGCAGGCGTAAGGTTTTGACTCAGTGGCGTCCTAGAAGTGACGCAGTGAAATCTTGTAGATTTCACTGGGTCACTTTTACAAGGCTTTTCTGCGTGGGAACGCCCACCCTGTATACATTATACCTGACGCAGGTATAATGTGACGCAGGGCTTTACAACGAGACTCATCTCCCTAGATGTGTCACGTTGTAAATTGGCCGCATTTTTTACGCCGCCGCTGCATCACAAAAGTGACGCAACGGCGGCGCAAAAGTGTCGCAAAGGGCTTGTAAATCTGCCCCATAATTTCTTTAGGGGCCTTGCACCATGGTGAACCTGTATTTATAACAGCAATCACAGTTGGAAGCATTTAACAGGCCTTCTCCATCTTTGCACCCAGCTTCTAGAGCTTCATTTAAATGCAATCTGCCATGACATTGGTGTTAAAAATAGAAAACCATTGGGAACACACATATGATGCCTTATCATAGACTTAATTGGCATTGTGTGCACTACACAACTTAGGGTAGCCGGTCTGATGGCATTTATCTCTGTGTCCCTTCATAGGATCAACTGGGGTACTGCGCAGCACGCTTATGTCACTGGGAGAGTATTGCTAAGAGTAGGCTATCACTAAAGTGCTAGCTCTTTACTTCATTGAGACTCTTGGCCGCTCTGTGGTCCTCAAATGGATGTCGGTCTCTCTCTGAACACACCTTTCAGATCTGCTATTCTTACACATGACAATGCGACCATCTTTATCTCTGCATTGCAATGGACACCCACCAGTACAGCAGCAGGGGATTGATGGCAGGGACCTTTTTCTAGCTTGTGCAGAGAGAGGGAATATTCTACCCTTCAGTGCTCTGATGTTTCATGGCCTGGGTATTCTGCATCAACAAATGCAGATGGAGTTAAAGCAATTATTTAGTGACTAAACGATTGCTTCCTCATGTAAAGTGCAGTCCTATTTGAAGTGTTGCAGAACCATAGAGAAGTGATTTACCTGTCCCATTAAAGATATGCTAACCCTCTAAAGATGTTCTGAATGTTCTACTAGGAACTGTTAACATCGTCCATGCTATTCCAGTTTCCTGGCTGAAAACTGATGGTACAATCCCATTAAATGCATAACTGCCTTGCAGAAAAGAGATGTAACTGTCCCACAAAAGTACCCATATGGCACTCTTACAAAGAAGCTCTGGTACTGTCCCACAAAATTGTACACATGTTAATCATGCAGAGAAGTGCTGCTATTGACCAATTAAAAGTATATTAGCCATACAGGAGGGTTGGTGCTATCTGAGTACAGCAGAACTAAGGAGAAATGGTTCTATCCCTTATCTGTATTGGAGCCCTGCAGAAAACTGCAAATATTGTCCCGCTAAAAGTGTCAACGTCTTGATAAATGGTGTTGGCGCAGCTCCTAGAGAAGTGCTTCTTCTGCCTATTATCATTACTGCAGTCCTGTTGAAAAGTGCTTGCAACATAACTTTAAAATTAAGAAGGCCATGTTGAGCCACGTTAGTCCTCGTGTACTGGAGAAATGGTGAGTCCCTGAAGTACATTTTATCTAGGCAGTCTATTACCTACTGATCCCCTCTACCCCATCCTCAAATCTGTTCACCACTTTGTCCGAGTCTCCCAGTAGTAAGATCTCAGAATCCAGATCATGCCTCATTGAGATCCCAACCAAGAAGCCTGTCTTTGCTTCCACCAGGCCCAGTGGGATAAACACGAGCAGAGGCAGCAATCTTCAGTTAGCAGTACGCTCAGAAAACCTCAAACAGCCCAACTCTTCTTACTGGCCGTGGTGTTTATGTTTCTGTGTATCTCATGAGCCACAGATTATAAGGGCAATGGTCACAGAGGGGTATATTTACTAGGAAATGGCATGGCGCTGTGAGCAATTTTGCAGTGCCGCGCCATTTAAAAAACGGAGGGATGCGCCGGATTTACAAGAATAAGGAGCACCCCAGTGTTTAGGTCTCGCCCTGAAAGCCAGCGCTTCAGCGCTGGCTCTGGGCGAGACATTTTGTAGTGTGGGCTTGCAGAAATGCGACCACAACTTTTGGCTGGCCTAGAGCATGCGAGAACGCGCGCAGTAACGCGCATTCCTCGCATGCTCCAGGCCATCTGCCTTTGAGATGTCACTTGCTCCTCCCCCTCCCCCACCACACAGCGCTTCTCGGGGCCGCGCGGCCGTGTCACTTTCACGGCCGCGCGTCACTTGCTCTCCCGCTCCTCCCCCCTCCCCCACCACAGAACACCAACCCAATTAGCCTATTGTGAAGCTTCAGCGCCAGTCCCTTTAAATCAAACTTATTGTCACTTAAGGCAGTTTTCTGCGATGTCCCGCTGCTCAGACCGGGGGTGTCTGGCTCGGTTTCACCTCCGATCATGAAAGCGCTTCCACCGTTGCCCCGGGGCACAAGCACCGACTTCCTTCGGGGCTCCCTTGGTCTTTGTGCAGTGCCACTGGGGCCAAAGCAGGCATCCATACCCGTGTGCCTTTGTGGTGGGGAGGGAGTGTCCTCATGTCTACAGTATTCATTGGGGCCACTGTCATTACCTGTTCCCGGGGCTGGACTTTGTCGAGTCAGAGAAGGAACAGCAGCCCGTTCGTGTTATAAGGGTGCAGTAAATTAACATTATGGGCCCCTTTATCGCAGCCTTTCTTATCACAAGGAAACGTTTTCTGTGAGTGACCTGATGGGAATCCACATGCGGACTTATGTTCGGCATTATTGACCTCTTATCTCTGGGAACACGCCTTTGCTTCGACCCCATGTCATCAAAGTTTGTTTTGTGTTTGCGTGGGCGTGCTCTGAGCGCTGGAAACTCACATGAGCGCGCACGTTATTTCATCTGCTTGTGGCCCCAACCGGACGCGCCGATTGTTCCAACAGTGATTGGTGGGTTGTGAGGGATTATAATCCGGTCTCAATCAGCTGGACCCATGACTGGAGCTGCTCCTGCTACAGAAGGGCACAGTGGCCAGTCCGCCTCTGAAGATATGAGATCTCACTGGCTGAAGCTCTGTGCCTCATCCATTTCTGTTCTTGCCAAACTGTTCTGCACTGCAATAACCTAAACACCAGCACTAGAAAACGGTGCTTTGTTCTGAGATTAGAACTGTTCCTTAATAACATGTAAATGAATTTTGTACAACTAGCTGCACTTTGAAGGTGAGAGGCACAATTACTGCCATTTATTCATATTTCATGTTTTCCACGCTACTCATTCATGCTTGTAAACAAACCAATGTATAAATGAATCAGGCGCAAGTGGTACAGGGAGCCTGGCAAAATCTGAGACTACCCTTTATAGGGAAGTCTCCTCCCCAACAAATGCCCACCCCCTACTCCCTCTCTCTCGCTCTCTCACTACTCCCCCTCTCACACACCGCTCTCACTACTCCCTCTCTCACAACACTCTCTCGCTCTCACTTTTTCCTCTCACACCACTCTCTCTCTCACTACTTCCTCTCTCACACCACTCTCTCGCTCTCTCACTTTTCCTCTCTCACACCACTCTCTCGCTTACTCCCTCTCTCTTACTCTCTCTACTCCTCTCTCACTACTCCCTCTCTCTCACACCACTCTCTCGCTCTCTCACTTTTCCCTCTCTCACACCACTCTCTCGCTCTCTCACTACTCCCTCTCTCTCACACACCACTCTCTCGCTCTCTCACTACTCCCTCTCTCACACCACTCTCTCGCTCTCTCACTTTTCCCTCTCTCACACCACTCTCTCGCTCTCTCACTACTCCCTCTCTCTCACACACCACTCTCTCGCTCTCTCACTACTCCCTCTCTCACACATCACTCTCTCGCTCTCTCAGTACTCCCTCTCTCTCACACCACTCTCTTGCTCTCTCACTACTCCCTCTCTCACACCACTCTCGCTCTCTCACTACTCCCTCTCTCACACCACTCTCTCGCTCTCTCACACCACTCTCTTGCTCTCTCACTGCTCCCTCTCTCTCACACACCACTCTCGCTCTCTCACTACTCCCTCTCTCTCACACACCACTCTCTCGCTCTCTCACTACTCCCTCTCTCACACCACTCTCTCGCTCTCACTACTCCCTCTCTCACACCACTCTCTCGCTCTCTCACTACTCCCTCTCTCACACCCCTCTCTCGCTCTCTCACTACTCCCTCTCTCTCACACCACTCTCGCTCTCTCACTTTTCCCTCTCTCACACCACTCTCTCGCTCTCTCACTACTCCCTCTCTCTCACACCACTCTCTCGCTCTCTCATGCACTAATCCAGCATTTCTCACATTGCTCACTTCAGCTCTTTCAGCACAGTTTCTTTAACATAACCTTTTTAAAAGTCCAAACTGCAAATACACACTCCCCCTCTCACACCACTCTCTCGCTCTCACTACTCCCTCTCTCTCACACCACTCTCTCGCTCTCTCACTTTTCCCTCTCACACCACTCTCTCGCTCTCACTACTCCCTCTCTCTCACACACCACTCTCTCGCTCTCACTACTCCCTCTCTCACACACCACTCTCTCGCTCTCTCACACCTCCCTCTCTCTCACACACCCCTCTCTCGCTCTCTCACTACTCCCACTCTCGCTCTCACTACTCCCTCTCTCTCTCACACACTACTCTCTCGCTCTCTCACTACTCCCTCTCTCACCACTCTCTCGCTCTCACTTTTCCCTCTCACACCACTCTCGCTCTCTCACTTTTCCCTCTCTCACACCACTCTCTCGCTCTCTCACTACTCCCTCTCTCACCACTCTCTCGCTCTCACTACTCCCTCTCACACCACTCTCTCGCTCTCTCACTACTCCCTCTCTCTCACACCACTCTCGCTCTCTCATGCACTAATCCAGCATTTCCCACATTGCTCACTTCAGCTCTTTCAGCACAGTTTCTTTAACATAACCTTTTTAAAAGTCCAAACTGCAAATACACACTCCCCCTCTCACACCACTCTCTCGCTGTCACTACACCCTCTCTCTCACACCACTCTCTCGCTCTCTCACTTTTCCCTCTCTCACACCACTCTTGCTCTCTCACTACTCCCTCTCACACACCACTCTCTCGCTCTCTCATTACTCCCTCTCTCACACCACTCTCTCACTACTCCTTCTCTCACACCACTCTCTTGCTCTCTCACTGCTCCCTCTCACTACTCCCTCTCACACACCACTCTCTCGCTCTCTCACTACTCCCTCTCTCACACCACTCTCACTACTCCCTCTCACACCACTCTCTCGCTCTCTCACTACTCCCTCTCTCACACCACTCTCGCTCTCTCACTACTCCCTCTCTCACACCACTCTCTCGCTCTCTCACTACTCCCTCTCTCACACCACTCTCGCTCTCCTACTACCCTCGCTCTCTCACTACTCCCTCTCTCTACACCACTCTCGCTCTCTCACTTTTCCCTCTCTCACACCACTCTCTCGCTCTCTCACTACTCCCTCTCTCACACCACTCTCTCGCTCTCTCATGCACTAATCCAGCATGTCTCACATTGCTCACTTCAATTCTTTCAGCACAGTTTCTTTTAACATAACCTTTTTAAAAGTCCAAACTGCAAATACACACTCCTCTCTCACACCACTCTCTCGCTGTCACTACTCCCTCTCTCACACCAATCTCTTGCTCTCTCACTACTCCCTCTCTCACACCACTCTCTCGCTCTCTCACTACTCCCTCTCACACACCACTCTCTCGCTCTCTCATTACTCCCTCTCTCACACCACTCTCTCGCTCTCTCATGCACTAATCCAGCATTTCTCACATTGCTCACTTCAGCTCTTTCAGCACAGTTTCTTTAACATAACCTTTTTAAAAGTCCCAACTGCAAATACACACTCCCCCTCTCACACCACTCTCTCGCTGTCACTACTCCCTCTCTCTCACACCACTCTCTCGCTCTCTCACTTTTCCCTCTCTCACACCACTCTTGCTCTCTCACTACTCACTCTCACACACCACTCTCTCGCTCTCTCATTACTCCCTCTCTCACACCACTCTCTCACTACTCCCTCTCTCACACCACTCTCTTGCTCTCTCACTGCTCCCTCTCACTACTCCCTCTCACACACCACTCTCTTGCTCTCTCACTACTCCCTCTCTCACACCACTCTCACTACTCCCTCTCACACCACTCTCTCGCTCTCTCACTACTCCCTCTCTCACACCACTCTCGCTCTCTCACTACTCCCTCTCTCACACCACTCTCGCTCTCTCACTACTCCCTCTCTCACACCACTCTCTCGCTCTCTCACTACGCCCTCTCTCACACCACTCTCGCTCTCTCACTACTCCCTCGCTCTCTCACTACTCCCTCTCTCACACCACTCTCGCTCTCTCACTTTTCCCTCTCTCACACCACTCTCTCGCTCTCTCACTACGCCCTCTCTCACACCACTCTCTCGCTCTCTCATGCACTAATCCAGCATTTCTCACATTGCTCACTTCAGTTCTTTCAGAACAGTTTCTTTAACATAACCTTTTTAAAAGTGCAAACTGCAAATACACACTCCCTCTCTCACACCACTCTCTCGCTGTCACTACTCCCTCTCACACACCAATCTCTTGCTCTCTCACTACTCCCTCTCTCACACCACTCTCTCGCTCTCTCACTACTCCCTCTCACACACCACTCTCTTGCTCTCTCATTACTCCCTCTCTCACACCACTCTCTCATGCACTAATCCAGCATTTCTCACATTGCTCACTTCAGCTCTTTCAGCACAGTTTCTTTAACATAACCTTTTTAAAAGTCCAAACTGCAAACACACACTCCCCCTCTCACACCACTCTCTCGCTCTCACTACTCCCTCTCTCTCACACCACTCTCTCGCTCTCTCACTTTTCCCTCTCACACCACTCTCTCGCTCTCACTACTCCCTCTCTCTCACACACCACTCTCTCGCTCTCACTACTCCCTCTCTCTCACACACCACTCTCTCGCTCTCTCACTACTCCCTCTCTCTCACACACCCCTCTCTTGCTCTCACTACTCCCTCTCTCACACCACTCTCGCTCTCACTACTCCCTCTCTCTCACACACTACTCTCTCGCTCTCTCACTACTCCCTCTCTCACACCACTTTCTCGCTCTCACTTTTCCCTCGCACACCACTCTCTCGCTCTCTCACTTTTCCCTCTCTCACACCACTCTCTCGCTACTCCCTCTCACCACTCTCTCGCTCTCTCACTACTCCCTCTCACACCACTCTCTCGCTCTCACTACTCCCTCTCTCTCTCACACCACTCTCGCTCTCTCATGCACTAATCCGGCATTTCTCACATTGCTCACTTCAGCTCTTTCAGCACAGTTTCTTTAGCATAACCTTTTTAAAAGTCCAAACTGCAAATACACACTCCCCCTCTCACACCACTCTCTCGCTGTCACTACTCCCTCTCTCTCACACCACTCTCTCGCTCTCTCACTTTTCCCTCACACCACTCTCTCGCTCTCTTACTACTCCCTCTCACACACCACTCTCTCGCTCTCGCATTACTCCCTCTCTCACACCACTCTCTCACTACTCCCTCTCTCACACCACTCTCTTGCTCTCTCACTGCTCCCTCTCTCACTACTCCCTCTCACACACCACTCTCTCACTCTCACTACTCCCTCTCACACACCACTCTCTCGCTCTCACTACTCCCTCTCTCACACCACTCTCTCGCTCTCACTACTCCCTCTCTCACACCACTCTCTCGCTCTCACTACTCCCTCTCACACCACTCTCTCGCTCTCACTACTCCCTCTCTCACACCACTCTCTCGCTCTCACTACTCCCTCTCTCACACCACTCTCTCGCTCTCACTACTCCCTCTCACACCACTCTCTCGCTCTCTCACTTTTCCCTCTCTCACACCACTCTCTCGCTCTCTCACTACTCCCTCTCTCACACACCACTCTCTCGCTCTCTCACTACTCCCTCTCACACCACTCTCTCGCTCTCTCATGCACTAATCCAGCATTTCTCACATTGCTCACTTCAGCTCTTTCAGCACAGTTTCTTTAACATAACCTTTTTAAAAGTCCAAACTGCAAATACACACCCCCTCTCACACCACTCTCTCGCTGTCACTACTCCCTCTCTCTCACACCACTCTCTCGCTCTCTCACTACTCCTACTCTCTCTCACACCACTCTCTTGCTCTCTCACTACTCCCTCAAAAACACAGATGAATCTTATTGTGACCATGATTACTGCAGTAGGCGGTTTAGGATACATATGATATTGGTTGGAACAGGAGCGCTTCCTCGCAGCTTTCCTCCATCTACTCGCTTCCAATTTCAGCTATTTAGCCGATGAGAATGGCCATGCGTGCCCAAGGGAGCTCTGTGGACAAGACTGCGTGAGCAGTGGTCAGCTTCCGAACCCACCCTCTGCATTGTTTGTTCATGCAAAGCTCGATACTGAAGGAGGTTGAGATGCGACATTTTTAAAAGGCTCCATAAAAATAAATGTGTTTTCTGTGAGTGCAATAAACAACAGATTATTATTATCGCTGAGTGATATTTACAATCTACACTTTACTTCTAATAGATGGTAATATTTTGAAGCAGAAAGAAAGGCATTTTTGAAAACTAAATTGTGGGAATGACCGGATTAACAGGATAATGTGCTGCATGGCTAAACACTTATAAGGTCCAAAAGGCGAGACCTATTGGCTATGCCAATGCTTGTTTTACTTGCGCTGGCGCTAAAGAAAGCTGCCTAGCGCCAACACAGACACCCTCGCGCCATAGTGCAAGGGTGCCTGCGTTGCAGGGAATGATTATGTGCAGGAAGGTAAACCTTCCTGCACATAAACAATCTTTGAAGGCGTTTTGCTCTTTCTATGTGTGCTGCAGAATGCAGCACACAAAGAAAGAGCAAAAACGAGGAGAAATAAGAGTATTTCTCCTCGTTTCGGCAATCTAACGCCTGCTATTCAGTGGCGTTAGTTTTTGGCGCTGTGGAACAACCACCGCAACACCCATTGCACGCCCCTTTCATGCAGAAAACTGCATGAAATAGTACCATATTTACAAAGCGGCGTTAAGCCACACAAAGTGGCTTAACACCACTTTGCAAATATGGTGAAGGCATTGCGCCACCAGAAGATCGGAAAAAGTGACATTCCGGTGGCGCAATCCCTTTGTAAATATGCCCCAAAGTGTGATGCCACAGCCAAGCAACCCATTACACTTGATTTCATATCGTCCCTTCATGCTACACTCACACAGTGGCGGCTCCTCCGCTATGGTGGAGGAGCGTCCCCCCACTGCTTTTAAGCAGTGCAAATAAAGGAAACATAAAATGATAATAACTTTAAGTTATTATCATTTTATGTTTCCGGACAGGGGAGAAGTGGTTTGCCAACTCCTAAGTGCACATGGCTGTTTGGCCGGCCCTCTTCGACCGCCCAGTCAGTCATGCGCACTTTCCCTGTTCTCCACGCAGGCTGCATTAGCCTGGGTGCTTACCAATCACAACGCTGCATTGCAGCGTTGTGATTGGTCATGGGAATCTGGCTGTGCTTCCTGTTCCTGGAGCCCGACGGAGTAGAGCAGGAGCAGAGATGCGCGATCCGGCGGCAAGGAAAGTGTTTATTTAAAAAAAAAAAATGTACATTGAGCCCTCCCCCCGCACCCGCAAGCCGTGCCATCCGCCACTGCACTCACATCCCTCTTGTTAGGCACCGTAGCACACTGAATCTTTCTACAGTATCTATTTCAGGCTGCAGCCTCTTGTCAATGACCCACTGGGAAACACTTCTAATTTCATGTCCTATACTACCAGTAGCAACAGCCGAATAATGAATGTAATAACCTTTTTAGTAAAACACCCACTAGCACGTTAGATGTAACTGCATGCTATTGGTGGTGAGAGCGAATGAAGGCAGATGAACACCTGGTAACAACTGGTTCACAATAGCATAACATGGTGCTCAATAAAAGAGCTGTAAATAAGCTTTAGTGAATACATTATACTTCTACAACTCCCAAACATAGACAAAAACCCGAAGAGGGCCATAGTCGTCATATCAATCCCATAACTTTAAGAAACCACTTTTTAAATTATAAGCCGTAATTCAAGAGATGTTATGATTATGACCCAATTATTTAACAGACAGTGAATTGTGGACGCTTCCGCCATGTAGGTTTTTTACAAAGATTAATGCTTCTCGGAAGGTTTCTTCCTCTGCCAGTTGGAAGCAGTGGATACCTTCTTGAAGAGTTTAAGACTCACATTTTCCATTCAGGAGATTATTTACAAAAAATACACAACTAGGCCACATAGGTTCCTCTGCACGCAGTAGTAAATCTCTTTTTTTAAACGAAAAAGTGTAACTTCAACTATAAACTCTGGTTTCAGTTATTTGCTTTTATAGCCCCCTCTCTGACTGTCAGTGCCAATGCCAGTCCTTTGCTTGGCACTGTGCAGGCCTGGCTCTTGCAATGAACTCGCCCCTGATGCAATCACTGAACAGACAGTCCCTCTTCACTGGGCTCTGATAAGAACTGGCAGGACATGAATGGCATGTCCTCAATTGCAGACTTTAATGGCTCAGGGACAGGCCACTAAAGAGTGGAAAAAGAGGTCTCAGCTGGGGCTGTTTCCTTTCATAAAAGAGCTCATGAAGTGATCTAAAAGATATTAGCTCTATTTAGCAGAAACATTTGTTTGTTCTGAGTTGGTCCCACTGTATTCAAGACATGGGAGATGGGAAAGCCTTGTAGTCGAAATACGGCATAAAATGCCCAAGTTGTTTAGAATTAGCACTAAAAAAGACAGTCGCAAAATTGTATTTTTTCCTGCTTATCTGCGATAAGTGAAAAAAATAAAAGGAATAAATGTGATTAAAATACCAAAAGCAAAAAAATTAGATTCAACCGAGTAACAACCTATAACTAAAAGTCAACACGCAATGAAAAAAAATGCAGCAATCGAGGAATGGAATGGAGGGCTGCCCTATTTCGAACACAGCAGGAACAAAAACTCACATGCCTCTACCAAACTTTATGAGCTGCAATATTTTATTACATGTTTTTAAAATGCGAATTTCTTCCCAACGTATAGATTCACAGGTTGCGGATATCATCGAAAACTACTGCATGAACTGGAAAACTACTGCATGAACTGGAAAACTACTGCATGAACTGGAAAACTATTGCATGAACTGGAAAACTACTGCATGAACTGGAAAACTACTGCATGAACTGGAAAACTACTGCATGAACTGGACAACTACTGCATGAACTGGAAAACTACTGCATGAACTGGAAAACTACTGCATGAACTGGAAAACTATTGCATGAACTGGAAAACTACTGCATGAACTGGAAAACTATTGCATGAACTGGAAAACTACTGCATGAACTGGCTGACAGTGTTGTAAAAATACTGACAGCCCACCCTAGCACAAAAGAAGGCCCGAGTGAAAGAGCACAAAGTATGGTCTGGCCACAAATTTAAAATACGATTCTTTCATTTTCAGCATTTTATACCCCATGTGCCGCTAAAGCAAAATGCTACAATGAAAATCTTATTTTATTGCCCTTTTATTATTATTGTTTTGTGTATGGGGTGTGGTTACGACATGTTCTTTCATTTTAAGCTCCGGTGCTCAGAGAAAGGCTTTTTTCACTGGTCCACGAGGTCAGCAGGCTAGAGATGATTTATTTATGACT
The DNA here is from genome assembly GCA_963921515.1 of Calotriton arnoldi. Lineage (NCBI taxonomy): Eukaryota > Metazoa > Chordata > Amphibia > Caudata > Salamandridae > Calotriton > Calotriton arnoldi. The sequence continues at coordinate 3,049,214 of CAWUFW010000748.1, forward strand.
GAGTCAGGTTTTTAGCCAATTGTACAATACTTAGGGATTTATTCTGAGTGCCTCGGTATTTGGGGTGCAAACAACAACAACGTGATGAATGGAACGCTTGACTCAATCTCAGCCATCGCAATCTATCGGGGCTGAAAAACAATGGACTGGAATTGTGATTGCTAGTGGCTGTCAATAATTCAAGCATTCCATTAATCACTTTATTGTTTTGCAAATTATGCCATGAGTGTGACGGGTATGTCCAAACATGGGTCCCTTGTTCACTGTGCCATAGCACTCAAGCTATACCTCACTGATGAAACATAAGTAGGTCGAAACCAGCCTCGGGTTGCTTGTGGTGTCTTCTGGAAGGGGCCTTGCCTGGCCGTTTGGGATGGACTGTTCCCAAGAAGAGCAGGGTTGGTACTGATTTGTATAAGTTGAGCCTTTGTATAGAGTGGAATGGTGGGCGAAAAACGGTGGACTGGAATGCTGCCCAGAGCAATTGCCAGTAGCTGAGATTAATTCAAGCATTCCATCCATTACCTTGTTGTTGTTTCAGTATTTTGGGTGGCATTACCACGCCATGTAAATACTGATTTCATATGGTATGGTATTGACTGGGTGTGGTTTTACTCACCCAATCTGAGTTTTGAAGGGTGGAATGAGGCCTAACATGCAGTTTCGGTGTTTGTACACACTTACTACATATTATCCTGTCCATTTGTCATCAAACTTTGCGGGGTTTTTTCAGGCGAAATGTATCCAGGGAAATTTGCATATGCTTGGTAATTACTTCCAATTAAGGCACAACCTCCAACTTACAACCAAAATCGGATTCTCACTGGACTTAGACTAAAACACCTACTGGTGCTGTAGCACGGGAGTCCCCCTCTGGCCTTGCTGGGCTGTGGAGCTTGGACCGCCCTCACCCATGATGTCACCCTCTCCCTGCCTTCCCTTCTGACCCTGACCCTCGCTACTCCCTACGCGGCACAGCTGGAGACACGTTTCCTTTGTTGTTTCTCACTTCATGTAATGTTGGGCCTGTTGGCCTCCTTGTTCCCTCACCTTGAGTTCGCTGGGTGGAGTCAAGCAGCTTCTTCTCCCACCTCTGGGGTTCTCCTCCCCTGCAATGGATTGAATATGATGATTGTTGGGCAGAGCCCCCCGCTTTCTGTACACAAAGCACAATAAATGGGTTTTCTTGACCTCCTCCTTGCAGAACTCACCTAGATACCCTTTTGCTCTCCTCTTTGTTACACTCCTTTGCCACCTGCGCGCGGCTACTACTAAGGTTTTCATACATATTGTGATCACTCTTCCTGCGTTGTAAGACGGGATGCCTGAAATGCTATTGCTTAACTCTGTATTGTTTGATAAAACTTAATAAGCAGATTTGAAGTAAAAAAAAAAAGAATAAGACAGCTAGGGGCATATTCTCAAGGAGCTATCGCCGAGTTATCGGCACTTTATCGCAGCCAAAGTCGCGCTAAATTTACCGCCCCATTCACAAGCTGGTGCTAACAGCCCATAACACCAGTTTGCCTGCGAAAGCACTCGCAAAAAACATCGCCACAGATGACCCAGGCAACTAACGCTAATGAGATGCAGAGCAGGCGTTCCCGAGCAAAAACCCGCAACAACACCACACCTCAACATTCTCAACGACCAGCCACATCGGCGATAAGACCACAAAACAGGCGATAAGGCGCGTTAGCAGCAGGAAACTAACACCTGCTCTGACCTGGTGTAAAGTCGGACGACAAGCTGCACCATCAAAGGGAGCCCAGCCCAGAGCCACACAGGAAGAACAGATGCCATGGAGCCACTCACCATGCACCCCGGAGCCCCGAGGGGGCAACAACACCCACCGCCACCTCCCCCAGGACCACCACCCCCCCCAACGGACCCACCCCGCCACCCCGGACCACCACAGAGGCAGCGCAGACAAAGACAGCGGACATACAGGAAATGCACCAGCCCTACAGCCCTAACACCAGACAATGCCAATGCCCACTACAGGCCCAAAAGGACAACCATCCTCCGCATCCTGAACATCATTGCCCACAGGCTGACGGTACCAACACAGTGGACAACCAACATCCCTCCGCAGACAAATCTGCTGGCTGTGCTGCACCTGTTGGCCTCTGGTATCCTCCCATATAACAACCGCCCGAGTCGGAGGAGTCTCACAGCCAGCCCCATCCAAGTTCCTCACACCTGGCCTGGATGCCCTCACCAGCTAGGGACCCCAGCACCCATACGTCCCCCACAATGCGCAGGAACAGCTGGATACCAAGCAAGGACTATACGCCATAGCTGGATCCCCGCACGTGTCGGGGGCAATCGACTGCACACTTGTCCCACTTGTGCCCCCTGCCAACACCGCACACAATACCCCAACAGAAAGCACACGCATCCCATCAATGTGCAGGCAATAGTGGACCACAGGGGACTCCTTACCAATGTCATAGCCAGCTACACAGGCAGTGTGCATGATCCCTTCATCTTCCGACAGTCCAACAACAACCAGCGCTTCCAGGATGGCACCTATGGAAATGCAATGCACGTCGGCAAGTACCAAATGAACACACCACACACCTCAACTCCACAATCATGCAACTCACAACTCTGGCACTGCCCACGCCACAAAATCACATACAACATGCCAAACAACATGCCCCCCCACCAGACACGACAGCACAACTTACTGTGGCAACCTTGGTTAGCCATGTACATGAGCCATCAACGGCATGGCACCTCAGCCACACAATACCGGAATGTGGGGGAGAGGTGGGAACCAGGCATGTGCGAAGGAGGCAAGTGACCCATGAATGATAATGTACACAATGCCAAGTGTTGCTGAGATGTGCTGGACAGACTGCAGTATGCAGACCACAGACATAGCCATGTCTACATGCACTGCTGGTGTTTGGAGTGTAGTGGACAGTGGACGCAACCATGCTACCCCAGCCAGTGGGGAAAATCGCGGAAATGTAGCTTGTGACGTCCCCCCTGTAAGCGTGTGCGGAGTGGGCTGGCCCGGAGGACACCAGGCCAGCGTAGTGGTGTGAATAAAAAGCACGTAGCCCTGGGCGTGGTTCTCTTCCGGAATGCCCAACGTGCCTGCCAGGGTGGCGCCTCCCACCCCGCCACGAGGCCGTCGCCGTGAGCGGTGTGGCCTGAGATCCTGTGCGCCTGCTGCACCCCGGGCCGCTGGTCCCCGAACCTGTCATGCCCGCCCCTGCGCAGCCAGGCCTCATTGCTCACCTGCCGACACCGGCGTGCGTCGAAGAGGGCCCACCACGTGCCGGCGCAAGCTCCAAGCCCGAAGCCCGCGACCTTGGCACCCGCCTCAGACCATCCCGGCCTCCGCGAGATAGGCCCGCATTACTCCTTTTTCATTGAGGTACTCCACCGCTGCCTCCGGCCTACACTACGGTCAAGTAGGTCACACATTTAGAACTGAGTCTTGATTATGCAATGGCAGAGTACACACCTTATGGCTGAGTTTATATCACTGTACTCCCTTCGATGTGGTGCCACCAACTCTGTGCATAGCATTCGAACTACACCTGTCTGTGGTCCCTTGCTGACTACTGCCTTCGCCCCACACAGCGGTCGAGTGGGTCACACATCTGGAACTGAGTCTTGTTTTCTGCATGGCGGAGTTCATATCAATGTACGCAAGGAGACGAGTAAGAGGAAGACGCAGTTCTTTCCGGAGGAGAAAAGGACCATCGTTATGGAGGTGATCGAACACTGCCGACAACTGCTCTGGTGTCACTAACTCTGTGGATTGCGGGCCAACGACACATGTCTGTGGGCCCCTGCTGACCGCTGCCTCGGGCCCACACTGCGGTCAAGTAGGTCACACATTTGGAACTGAGTCTTGATTACACAATGGCTGAGTACACACTTTATGGCGGAGTTTATATCACTATACTCCCTTCGATGTGGTGACACAAAGTATGTGCATGGCATCCCAACCACACGTGTCTGTGGGCCCTTGATGTCTACGCCTTCGGACTACACTGCGGTCCTGCAGGCCTCACACAAATCCATGCCAGTCCGTACCAGGCAGGACATGGCATCGTCGCTGGCTAAACACCCGCTCAGCTCTGTCGCTACTGCCTCGGTCAACCACGAGTCATCCCCACATGCCATTTCAACGCCGTGTGTCAGTGTTCCAGGAGGACCTCGCTGAACAGCGGTTGGGCCGCGCTGGCCGCTGCCTCCGGAATACACATCGGTCGAGTTGGGCACACATTGGGAACTCAGTCATGATTCATTTATGGCAGACCTGATATCATTGTACTGGCCTCGTCGCAGACTGCATCCCCTTCCAGCTCTGGGGCCACTAAGTCGGACACTTTCTTCTTGAGATTTGTTGGCGACTGAGTCCATGGACTGGGGGTTGTCTTCATCATCATGTCGGTGATACTGACTATGTGGCCAAAACAAGGCAGTAGCATTCCACTCCTCCATTTGCCACTTCCGGCCAGTTCCTGCCCTCTGCATCATGCCCTGGAGGACACCTTCCACTGTCCCCCGCAAACCTCCGCTACATTCACCTTCGACATCGACGAGGACCCGCTCACCTCGCGTGGCCCTATCTCACTGCACCGCAAGTCACCGTCCCGTGGCGGTGTGCCTGTGCCGGCCGCAGTGCATCCAGGGCCACTAACTCTGTGCAGCTCAAATCATGGCTCCAGTCTGGTGGCATGTTGGATGGCCTCTGGGTCGATGGCCTGGGGGTCATCAACGCCATGTGTCTGTGGCCCTGCGCTTTCCGCTGCCTCCGCCCTCAACTGCAGTCCACCTGGGCTCACACATCAAATCGAGTCCTGACCTGCCTGGATGTCGCATCACCGCAGGATGCACGCGCCACCACCGCCAGGACCAAGTCCAGACAACAGGTGCCAGAGTCGGAAGTGTTTTACTGCCAGACTTTCAGAGTAGCTCACACCAGTAGTGGGTGCCATCATCAGCTTGATACCCTGCTCAGCTCCTCAGGTGCCACTAACTCAGTGCACCACAAATCAAGGACCATTCTGCTTGCATGTAGGGTGAACACTGTACTCTCTCCGGCAACCACCATGATGCTTCACAGTTCTTTCTGTTATGCTGATGTTTTATGTTTCTGCTTCAATTGTGATCACTGTTCAAGTTGTTGCCAGCACCAACGACTCCCTGCGGGCTGGCTTACACTCACCCCACACACATCCAGCACATGCGTCACTGTACATGTGACCATGCCAATAAAGGTGTCGAGCGCACGTGCTCGTGGCCAGTTCAATGAACTATCTGAGTGTGTCCGTGTGCTCATGATGTATGCATTAGGGCCCCGGCCCCACAACCTTACATTGTGCCGTGTGCAGAGGACGCAGCCATGTCACCGCAGGCAGAGGGTGGGACATTGCACATGTAGCTTTGTCGTCCCCCACCCAATACGTAGGAGGAGTGAACTTGGTCAGCGTACGCCAGTCCGGCGTGGGGGTGTGGGTGATTATCACCTGGCTCTGGGTGTGGTTCAGTACTGGAAATGTGCAAAGGCATGTGTCCCTGTCGCAGTGTGGGTCTCTGTTGGGGTGGGTAGGTGGTCCATGATGGGACTTTGACACCCACGTATGGGATCTAGTTCGTCTCCCATGAGGTAGTACCCCACCCGCACATGATCGGCCAGCCCCTTCTGGCAGTCTGACAGCTGGCCTTGTAATGGGATGTGTGCTTAGGTGGGCTGCTGTGAGCCAGCCGGAGTGGTGGGTGCGTCCAGCTGTGTTGTCCGTGCAGGGGTTGGTGTGTCCTCGGTGCAGCGGGGCTGCCCTGCTCCTGGAGCTCTATTGCCTGAGATGTCCATGGACTGTTGTAGGGGGTCGGTGTCGGAAGTGTAGAGGTCCTCTTCAGCATCACTGATGGGTTGTCTGGTCTGCTCTGCTGGAAGTGTTGTTTGTCCCTCTGCAATGTGAAGGGGAGATGCTTGTTGACATTGTGTTGGCATGTATGTTGACGCATTGTTCGGGTTTACATACAGACTGCATGCCATTGTACATTGTGACTGTTTTGGATTGGCGGACTATTTGATGCGGGATAGTGGACAATTGGACTACATGACGTAGGTGATGTTGTACACGTACATTTTCATCTCACAGTTTCCAGCTATGTCAGATGTGATTGGCCATTTTCTACGCACAGGCAGAGCCAGTTGTGTCCTCTGTTCTGCGGTGTAAGTGTTGCACTGTGTCCCACATTGCCGTCCATGTGGATGTGCTGTGATTGCTATGTGTGTGTGCTGCATTGTGTGAGAGTCGCACCTGCTGCTGTGATTTTGCTGCCCCTTATCCCTTGGAGGCGGTGTGCCTTTGGCTTTTGTGCTTTTGAGGTGCTGTGATGTTGGCGACTGGGGTCATTTGTGCTCCTGGACGGATTTTGTTCTCTTGTGCATTGTTTGTCTGCAAATGTATTGTTGACGTCAGTGGTTGTTTGTGCATGTGGATGTATCAGGGTGTGACCTGCTCCTTCCGGATGTAGTCCACACTCAGCCACCTCAGTCTCGTGGCGTGCACAGTGTCATGGTGATTGTACTCCGGCCATGCTGCTCGTCATGTGGTGTCACTTGCATTGTCAGTGTGGTTCTCGCATACGCATCTTTGCTGTGTTTCGCACTGGTGCATGTGTGTGTAGTGGAATTGGTGTTGTGTGGGGTGGGACCCCTTCGGGCACATGGTGGACGGGGGCCTACTTGGTGTTTGTATGTGTGCTGCAGTGTGCCACAGAGATCAGGGACAGGACCCAGGGTCATTGTGGGTGTCCGGTGTGCTACACGTCGTTGTGCATGTGTGCCATTGTGCCCGTCCCCCCAGTCTCTGTCAGTTACTCACCCTGTTGATGTTTTGTCAAGTCATGTCGAGCAGTGTCCGGACTCCCGACTCCTTGCACCGTCTCCACACTCATGACTGTGTCCGCCATTTGTTCCAGCTCCTCCTGTGGCGCTGGACTCCCACCTCCATTCGCCATTGGTGCCTTCCGGGTGGCAGCGGGTTTCTGCTTGGTTTGGCTTCTGACTTCGTGCCAGCGCATCTTGGCCTCCTCGGCAGTCTGACTGCATTCACGGTGGAATGCCATTTTTCCGTCTGTGTTGCCAATGACACGGTGGTGGAGACGGACAGTTGTTGTTAGTGCTCTGTCACCTCCGTGACGACGATCCGGTTGTCATGCGGACTGTACCCCGTCTTCCTCTTCCTCTTCTCCTTGGCCTTCCCCGACCCCGAGGTTCCTTGCTGGTGGTCTGTGGGGCTTGTGGGGTTCGCGTTGACCTGGGCACTCGTTCGGGGTGCGTCCATGTTGCTACGCATTTTATTTTGTTTATGGTGTGTTTTTCTTGTTTGGCTTTTATGGTGCATTTTCCCGCCAGGTGCGTGGGAATTTCAGGCCTGTCGCTGTTTTTTTTTTTTCGAGGTTGGCCTCATCGCAACTTTATTCGCGTTGGTGTTTCGCATTTTTTAGGCGTTGCGTTGTTTTTTACGCGGTCATTTGGTGCGTTATCGTGGGACTATCGCATGGTGCCGCCAGGTTGAGAATGCTACGTTAACATGGCGTTGTTTTCCCGCGATGGACTGCGATGTGAGAAGTTGCGTTAAGCTAAACTTGCGGTGGTTATCACACGTTCTTGAGAATATGCCCCTCAGGGTTCTGCTTCAGACGATGGTGGAAATGGAACCCCCCCCCAAAAAAAAAATCCCCACAGAAATCCAGTCACTCTCTACTGTATTCTACTGCCCAATTTAGAGGATGCAGCCTAGGTAGTGATCACACTGCCATGAGGAACATGCACTTTGTGGCTGTAATACTGTCGTAAAGCTGGGGCCCTTCTGACTCCACATCGTGATCCCCCCCTTGTTACCTGCAGCTCTCCATCCTTATGTTACCTTCTGTGACCCAATGTGGGTCCTGGATATGTACCACAAGATAGGTGTGTGTTTCCAGGTTCCAGTTTGAAAATGCCCCTAGCAAACTTGGAGGTCTAGTCCTCCGCACCCTGGGCATTTCCATGATTTTCTCTGCACCAGTGCTCGGGTTCACAAGGTGGTCTTGCAGAGAATTGATGACTTCGGAAATGGTGGTGGACAGGCTACCCCCAAATTAGGGGAACATCTGCAATATGGGCATTCGTAATAGTGAAACTGCTCAACGTTCAGGAACACTGCCTTCAGCTGTGCTCTAAATGGAGTGTCAGAATTCAGGAAAGGGTGGATGGACTTATGCTTTTTGTTGTTGTTGCAGAAGTCCCACTACCACCCTTCTTTAAATCTGTATGTATGTATGTGTGTGATGTTTGTATTGCCGAAAGTGTTTTTTGCTTTTGAGGGCTTGTGTTTCAAAGAATGAAGTTCTATTGAAAAGGCAAGGCACCTGCATGATTCTCCTGCCATTTCTTCACACCTAGGCAGTCCTTTCAAGCTTCTCTTTAGGATTAATTGTACTTATTACGGGAGAAAACATACAAGCAATAGCACATAAAGCCCGATGCATGACAACAAGCTACTAAACCACAACAGCATCACCTATTTCCGATCAGCATATCTCTTGGGACAACATGTTCGTAATGTCCACTGTGACTCGAATCTCATGCAGGCTTGAGAGAAAATAGAGAATCAACCAAGGAATAATACTAACTTTCCTTCAACTGTTTTCTGCACAACCTTACCAACTGACTGTTCCCCCATTATCTGACTAAGTATACTCTTGCTGCCGCAACTTGCAAAAACACATAGGGCCAGATTACAAAGGTAAACGTACACTTTTGTGTAAGTTTACGACTGTTTGCTATTCACAAAGGGATTTATGAGTAGCATTTGTACGAGTGCACAGTCTCCGCACATAAAGAGGCCTATCTTTTTATGTGCGGAGACTCCGCACTCGTAAAGATATTGCTCTTAAATCCCTTTGTGAATATCAAACAATCGTAAACTTACACAAAAGTGTAAGTTTACCTTTATGAATCAGGACCAGAGACTTTCCCAGAGTGATCCACTCTTAGGGCCCGATTCACAAAGGAAAAGTTAGACTTTTGGTCTAAGTTTAGACCAAAAGTCTAACTTTACTACTTTTCGGTATTCACAAACGTGAGTTACGAGTAGTATCTTTACGACTGCAGAGTTCTACACTCGGGTGGAGATTTCTCCGTGAGTGTGTAAACTCTGCAGTCGTAAAGATACTCCTCGTAACTTACCTTTGTGAATACTGAAAAGTAGTAAAGTTAGAAATTTGGTCTAAACTTATACCAAAAGTTTAGCTTTACCTTTGTGAATCGGGCCCTTAGTTTGAAAGGGAGCCTCACTGAAGGTGTGCGCCCCTCTTACCTCCCTTCGTCAGATGGCCTCTCAAAGAATTTGGGGCCAGATGTATGTAGCTTTTTTGAGTTCGCAAACGGCCCGATTCACAGAATTGGGCCGTTTGCGACTGCAAAAAAGCATTTTCATATGCACAAAACCCTATTTTGCAATTCAGTAACCTACTACCGAATCGCAAAATGGGTTTAAGCGCAGGCAGGACCACTGCCTGCGCTTAAAAAATTAAAAGAAAACTTTTCATTTTACATTTCAAAACGTATTCCATTTTCCTTTAAGGAAAAAAGACTACATTTGAAAAAAAATAGTGCTTTATTTAAAAGCAATCACAGACATGGTGGTCTGCTGACCCCAGCAGGCCACCATCCCTGTGACTTTAGCAATTCCCAATTGGTCGCAAACCGAGACCTACCTCATGAATATTAATGAGGTAGGTCTTTTTGCGACCCACTAGGAATTGTAAACAGTGTAAAACACACATTTGTACATCGCTGTTTGCGATTACCTAATAGCGAATCGCAAAAATGTGCTATTTGGTAATCGCAAACACAATGCTATGCACATCTGGCCCTTGATCTCTAATTTCCGACAACAATAGCTCAATCGTTACTATACCACCTGACCCTTCTACATTTTCTTAATTTCAGTTGAGAGTTTGAATACCATTTTCACCAATCCATATGCCGTTCTTGGCTGGAGAGCCTATAAGTCCTCCATCACAGTGGTTATTATTATTATTATTATTAAACAACATTTATTAAGCGCATAGCTGACCGAAGGCATCCCAGCGCTAGCGGCAAGACAGAGAGGAGCTAGGTAATTTAAAGAGATGCATTTTGGAATAGCCATGTTTTAAGGAGCTTTCGGAAAGGGAGGTGACGTGACTCTGATCGAAGATGAATAGGAAGAGTATTCCAGAGTCTGGCTATGTTGTACATGAAGGACTTTCCTCCACATCTCACCCTTTTGACTTTGGGTATAATGGCCACATTTAGATTAGCTGAACGTTGGCATTTCGTGGGATGATAGAAGGTGATGAGGCAATCATTGATTGATGGGTCCTTCCCCCATTAGGTTTTATGGGCTATGTAAAGAGACTTGAACTTTATTCTATCTGAGACTGGAAGCCAATGTAAGGTCTTAGCTTAGCTTAGTCTGCAGAATACTCTTAGCACATACCATATGGTACTTCTCCAAAACATTATCAAGTCTCTCCAGCCACATCACGGCATTCACAACAGTGCCTCTATACTTCTGGGCCACTCCTCTCTCTGGCAATATCCGACATACAACTTTCCATGACCTTCACTTGGATTCCATTGATGTGAAGGATCATTCACTTACTAAGTCTCTTCCCGATGAGGCCTCCAGTTTCTCTTCCACACCCTTCACTGCTGAGCAAATAGAAGAAATCTTTTCTCCAAGATCCATGTGAAGTGCGTTAAGAAAACTCAGTAAATCCTGTTCATCTCCAGACACCTAGACATGAGCCAATGAGGTCCCCGGTATAGGATTTGTCACATGTGAAGGACAATCCCTTTAAATTGAAAAATCCCTCTTTACACTTCTTTTTCTCATGCTATTCAGGAGAAATATCTAAGGAGGGAACAAGGAGATAATGTACTTATTAATGTCCAAGGATAGGGTTTCTCCATCTCTCTCAGTCCCCACAGTCATGTAGATGCAGGATTAGCACATGGGGCCCAAGGTAAGACCAGGCCCTCAAAAGTCCATTTATAACAGTCTTTTGCAGTCTTTAGTGGCTCTGGTGTAAGAGGGGGCCTATCCAGGGATAGCTGACAGGGAACGAGGTGCTCCACCATCTCGTTCAGTGCCAGCCATACCCACTTCCGGCACTTCCCAAAAAGATCTTCCAGCTTTTTGCAATTTTGCAAAAAGCGATTTTTTAAATTTTTTCCCCAATTTGACGAGGTGCATAACTACAACTATTTGTTAAAAACCTGCTGCAATTTAAAAAAACAAAAAAAAACTATTATTTTGCTTTAGTTCTTGATTCCGAGATTTTATTTTTTCACTGCTGGTGGGCTATTGTTTTCCAACCACCATGTAATGGTGTGCCTCCGCTTGCCACCGGTGCTTTACGTAGAAAGGTGAGCTGACTTTCTGTTTACTGCTGTGCTCCCTTCCTGGGATTAATTTCTGTTGTACAGCCACAGGTATGTTAGCTTTGGCAGAGACAGCCTGCCCACTCTCCTCCTACATTCTGCAACAATTGTTTCGAAGAGTGTGTGAGGTCTCTGGGCAAGTCTCCTATCTGTCACCTATTTTACTTAATTTTCTTTGTATCATATTCCAGCGTGTCCATGCCAGAATATGGTGTATAGATAATAACTTTACTCCCCGGTGGATTTTTTTTTATGACTGAAGTTTGAAACACCTCCAGGCAGAAGTTCACTTCATATATTTATATTTACTGAAAAAACAATGCTTAAAATTGTCACGACTTGGGGGGCGCTAGAGGGCGCACGGCAAGATGGCCGCACTCTAGTGTTGCTCTGCCCGGCCGGGCTAATATCCGTCCATTATTTGCCAGATAACGACACATCCACCCTGCACAACGAACCGGGTGCAACTGCGGTGGGGCCCTGAGGCGGCTGAGGGAGTCCGACATCGTGTGGGACTGCTGTGCCCGCTGTGAGCGCGGACTGTCTGGCTGCCTGGAAGAGAGCGCGAAAAAATGGCGACTACCGCGGAACACTGAGCGGTGAAGAATCGGCGCATAGCTGGTCGGAGCAGATAGTACGGGTGCCCGCACAAGAAGATTTGGAGCACTCGTGCCTGCCGACTCCTGTGCTGTGACCCGGATCGCTGGTAAAGAGAAAATCGAGAGCGGGGGCTCCCACTGGCCTTCACGACTGTCCCCGCGGCTACCTGGGTTCCGGCGGCTGGCGGACTGCGGATCGCGGCCTCCCTGCGGTCGGCGGCGGTGAGTAGTGTGTGGCGCTGGCCGGGCTTGTGGCTGCGTAGGCGGGTGGAGGCCCGGACTTGGCGCGGCACGCTGCGAGCTGGTGGCGGGCTGTGGGGGGGTCTGAGTGAGCGGCTAAGCACTGCTGCTGTTGGAGAGAGGAGACGGTGCTCTACTGCGTCTGGAGGTGAAGATTGTTGCGGGGCCGGCTGACCGCGAGAAGGCGTGCTGTGGGTGGCGCAGCTACTTTAGCGCGCTTTGAAGTCCTGGATTGCCTGAAGCTTCTCTGCGGCCTACCCCCATAGGTGGTTTCTTGGCGCTCTGGGTGCTGACAGAATCCTGCCTGAGTCTCTGCGTTGGCTGGTGTTTGGCCTCTGGTGGTGCTGTTCCGCTCCGGGGGTGTGGGATTGCATGCGCTGGCCTCCCGCCTGGGACTTACCTGCTGAATACGGAATAAATTGCTTGTAAAAATTATGGGGCGCACCGATAAAACGCAGACCCGCCTGACATTCGACACTCGTAAGACCCCCAAATCCTCGCAGCGCGCTGCTTCGGACTCTGAGGCGGATGGCCATAATGATGCTCCCCCCTCGCTGGAAACCACGTTGTTGGCCATGCAGCGCAGTCTTCAGTCCATTGAGGGCACGATGGCAGCCGTCAATCATCGCCTGGATCTTATGTCTGGTCAATTGGAGAAGCAGAATGCTCGTATGGGGGAGGTGGAACAGCATGTGTCGGCTGCGGAGGACGGTCTCGGCGCGATATCCGGGAAAACGCTGAACATGGAGAAGGTGCTCTCCCTCATTCAGGCGAAGAATGAAGATTTGGAGGCGAGGTCCCGTCGCAACAACATCCGACTGACGGGGCTGCCGGAGTCCACCAACGTGGGGAGAATGGAGATTTACATGGAAACCCTCATTAAAGAACTCTTTGGCACAGAACACTTGTCCCCCATGTTTATTATTGAGCGCGCCCATCGATCCCTCGCGGCACGGCCGCCCCCTGGTGCGGCCCCTCGCCCCATTATAGCAAGACTTTTGAACTATAGGGATCGCGACACTGTCTTGCGCCTGGCCAGGGACAAAGGGACGATCGTACATCAGGGCAATACACTGTGGTTTTTCCCCGACTTCACAGTTGCGGTGCAGTCTGCCAGGAGGGAGTTTCACGCGGTGAAGAAGTTCCTGCAGGCTGAGGGAGTGCCTTATGCTATGCTGTACCCCGCGCGCTTGCGTATTGGATCTGAGGGAGACTTCAAAATTTTCACGAACCCCAAGGCTGCCATGGACCACGCAAAACAACTCAAACGCAAGCTACAGGAGGGGAGCGCACGTCTGGATGACAATGACTGAAACGTGTAGTTATATTGGACAATCTGGCAGCTGTGTATAGTTGTTGATCTTAAGGGGGTTTTCTGTGCTTGATTTTTTTATGTGGGGCAGCTTGCAGCTCCCATGTGCTTTTCATAATGTGTGGGTCTCTGCTGCAGTTGGACTGCGAGATCGGGTGGGGGGTGGGATTGGGGGGTTGCTGCGTTGCCACCTGGCTCTCCATCCTGAGTCTAGTTTTCTTTTCTCTTCTCCTCTTGTTATGTTCTTTAGGGATGGGTTGCTGTGTGGGTAGATTTCAGACTACTGTGATACTGATTGGCCTGGTGGTGTCTGGTGGACATATTTCGCAGGGTCACTGCATGGTGCGCTCATCTCTCTTCGCTGGTAGAACTTATCAGTATCGCTATTGTTGCTTGAGGGTTCTCGCTCTTCATGCTCTCTGGCTCGGCACGGGCCTTGATGGGTCTGACCAACATGTTTATTATTGTTCATGATTTGGGACGGGACGGGATGCGTGGGGTACTATGTGACGCATATTGGAAAGTTCGGTAATTTGGCATATACTTAGATCGGCCCGGCCACCTCCTACTTGTGGGAGGTTTGTAGCACTCGGTGCCCCCGACTGGGTGTACCCCAAAATACTTATTCTGTTCTTAGGGGATTGTTGGGGGGGGGTGTTCAAAGGGGATGGCTTTGGCAGGTTGGGGATGCTGAAGTGGGTGGGGGGTGCGGGGGGTTGGGTCAGGGGTGGCAGACAGACAGCGTGATCGAATCGGTTGGTACTGGTTCTGGAGTACTCTGGAAGAGGAGGCATGATGTATTTGTTTTATGGTATGAGTGGCTAGCTCTAAATGGAAGTACACTATGAATAAGTCAATCAGGGTTCTCACTTGGAATGTCCGTGGGCTGAATAGTCCCAAGAAAATACGTTCAGTTTTTGCATACTTGGAGCGCATGAGAACACAGGTGGCTTTCTTACAGGAAACGCATTTGACCAAAGAAACAGAAAAAACAGTGGGTGCCCGTTGGGCAGACGTGAGGGTGGCATCCTCCTACTCTACTTACTCAATAGGTGTGCTGATCTTGGTGAAGCGGGGTGTTCCGTTCAAGGTGATTCGCACAGACACGGATGAGCATGGCCGAGTGGTGATTGTTCAGGGTCGGCTGGGTGATCAGGGGGTGCTCTTGGTGAATGTGTATGGACCCAATGTGGATGATCCATCCTTCTATTCTGATGTATGGAGTCGCATTTCTGCTTTTCCTCCGGCTGCGATTATATGGGGCGGGGATTTCAATGTCTGTCTGGATGCTACTATGGATAGAGCTGGGAGTGGAGAGGTGAGGGCTCGACAAGCTGCGGAATTGCTTAAGGGACTATTGGACACAGAACAACTGCATGACATCTGGAGAATGCGAAATCCTGCGGGTCGGGAAAGCACTTTTGTGTCTTCAGTTCACGGTTCTTGGTCCCGCATAGATTACTGGCTTTTATCGGGGAGGTGTGCCCCTGGGTGGTTGGGGTGACTCATGAGGCTCGTACATTGTCGGACCACTCTCCGGTCACTCTGGAATTGCAGGTCCCCACCTGCGAGAGACCACCCTTCACGTGGCGGCTACAGCCGTCTGAACTAACGGATATAGTCTTTCGTCAGACCGTCGCGGACGCAATCACAATTTTTTTTAGGGAAAATGAGGGGTCGGTGGATAGCGCGGGGGTCCTTTGGGAAGCATTCAAGGTTACCATCCGAGGGGTTTGTATAGGGGCGCAATCTGGGGTGCTACGTGATCTTCGGCGCCGAATAGGGAAGCTGGCATCTGATATATCTGTATTGGAGCGTGCCTATGAGTCCGATTCCTCCCCGGCTGGCTTGGCGAGGATTCGGGATCTCATCTCAGAACATAATGCCACGGTCGATCAGGAATTACTGCACTGCTCTCGACGGGAAACTGCTCGATATTATGGTGAGGGGGGCAGGCCTGGTCACTCTTTAGCACAGAAGTTGGCGGAGCCGCGAAGCCAGGGGCGTATCACAGCACTGCAGGACATGGATGGGGTCACCCGCTGTTCGACGGCTGAGCTTTGTGATATTGTACTGAGGTTCTATACCCGGCTCTATGCCGCCCGTGACTCTCCGTCTACGGAGGAGATTGATACATATTTGGATGATGTGGCGCTGGGGTGGCTGTCGTCTACACATCGGGAACACCTGGTACAGCCGTTCACGGTTGAAGACGTTAAGTTGGCTATAATGGCCTTGCCCACGTGTAAAGCTGCGGGTCTGGATGGGCTGCCCAGCGAATTTTATAAAACTTATGCGACGGATCTCGCGCCTCATTTATTGGCTGTCTATGCGGAAGCATATGACACGGGCACATTGCCACCCACTCTTCGTGAGGCCTTGCTTGTGACGTTGTTGAAGCCGGGCAAGCCTCCAACTCACTGTGAGTCGTATAGACCCCTCTCGATTATTAATATTGATGCTAAAATTCTAGCAAAGATGATCGCCACCAGGATACAGCCCCTGGTTCCGCTCCTGGTTCTGCCTGATCAGTCGGGGTTTGTTGCGGCGCGGTCCACGACTCACAATATACGCACGATTTTTTCCACCCTACACTACTTTAAGGCTGACTTCCAGGCCGTCGCTGTGCTGCTTGACGCAGCCAAGGCCTTTGACTCTTTGCAATGGCCCTACATGTTCGCAGTTCTGACCAGGATGGGCTTTCCACCATTTTTCTTACAATGGCTCAGGGTTCTCTATGACACTCCGGTTGCCCGGGTGAGAGTAAATGGGTGGGTGTCCGCGACGATCCCCATTGAGAGGGGTACGCGGCAGGGTTGCCCCCTGTCGCCAATGCTGTTCTCACTCGCCCTGGAGCCGCTTGCCTGTCGACTTCGCCAGCGACACGCGGAAGCGGCATTGCAATTTAAGCAGCGGCCGCTGATCGTCTCGTTATACGCGGACGATATGTTGCTCTATGTCCGTGACCCGGCGGTACACCTTTCTGCAATGCTTCGGGAATATGTGAGGTTCGAGGGGTTCTCTGGTCTGGGTATAAATTGGTCTAAGTCAGTGGTGTTTCCTCTGACAGAGCGCACGATGGAGGTGCCATTGGATTATCCTCTGGCCTGGACGTCGGACCCGGTGAAGTACTTGGGAGTGTGGTTACATAGGGACCCAGAAAAAGTAGTTACTGAAAATTACGGCCGAACGATAGCGCGCAACACTGAATTGGCGGAACGCTGGGCACATCTCCCTCTGTCATTGGCTGACAGGATTGCGGTTGTTAAGATGGCCTTTCTACCTAAACTGCTCTACTTTTTCAATAATATCCCCATTAAACTGAACAAGGCATTTTTTACGACGCTCCAGTCTTCCCTTCTCTCGTTTGTATGGGGGGGCAAGAAACCACGCTGTCGGTGGGATGTGCTGACTCAGCCTTTTGAACGGGGTGGCTTTGAAGCTCCCGATATCAGACTCTACTATCTATGCTCTCAGGCGCAATTCGCCCACTATTGGCATTTCCCCCAGCGCTTTCAGCCTCATGTTGCCGTTGAATCTGATGCGGTCTCCCCAATGCCTTTACAAGCGGCGGTCCTAATGGGTGGCTCGGGTGGCCCGCGGACTGAGATTAATCCCGTGCACTGTACGGCGTGGGCTTGGCGAATGCTGGCTAAGCGGGCTCAGGTGCCGTGTCTCTATGCCCCGTCGTTGCCCTTATCATCGCACCCCGATATCTCTGCGGCGCGTGAGAGGCCGGCCCTGCGCGAATTGGCTAAGGTGGGTATCTCCCGGCTGGGAGATCTTTATATAAATGGCCGCTTTAAGACCTTGTTGGAAGCGCAGAATGGCGAGAAGCGCGGGTTTATGTTTGACTTTACCTATGTGCGGGTTCGACAGGTGATTCGGACGGCCTATCCGGACTTTCCGACGGAACCCGTTGCTCTACGGGCATTGCAGGCGATGCTGTCGGGAGCGGGACGCAAGGGTCTTGTGACTAGATTGTACAACGCTTCCATGCGTGAGCGGGACTGTGAGGACCACCCCTCCTTTTTACGTTGGAGGGCAGTGTTGGGAGATACTCTTGAGCTGGAGGATTGGGTTGCATGTTGCAGGCTCACGGGCCGCCTCACGGCGAATTGCAACCTTCGAATAATTCATTTCAAATTCCTTCACCAACTTTATTATACCCCGTCTCAACTGTGCAGATATGGGTTGAGAGAGACGGCTGCTTGTGTGCGGTGTGGGATGAATGAGGCAGATTTTTTGCATGTAGCATGGATGTGCGCAGGTGTACGTATCTTTTGGAATGAAGTGGCGAAGATACTAACAGACATTGTATTGGAGCCTGTGCCGGGCACCCCGGAGCTGTGCCTTCTTGGTATGGTACAGCGTCTTAAGCCCTGTAATAGACGGATTGTGGCTGTGGCTACACTATTGGCAAAGAGGGCGGTGGTACAGTGCTGGGGAGCTAAGACAACCCCCACGATAAAGAAGTGGCTTCGGGACCTGTTGTATTGCAGGGATCAGCTTTTACTGTATGAGGAGGAATTGCCGGAGGCCTCCCGTCCAAAGGACTTTTGGGCCCCGTTGTCTGCATATCTTCTGTCCCGCACGGATGTGGAGTGATGGTTTCTGTGTGGCCATGTCTTCTGGGGGATAGTATGCTCTTCACCTTGGTTTTCGCAGGCCACTGTGGGCTTATGCCTTATGCTCCTGTTACTTGATGTGCATTATGAATACCCTGTATATTTCATCTCTTGTTCATATTGATATGTCTATATATGCCTCTCACTTGGTGTTTAGGTCATCTATGGGTGCCTTGAAAATGTTGCCGCTGTCTGCCTGGGACGGGGTGGGGGGATGGGGGGGGGTTTGCCCTATCGTCTTTTCTACACGATATCTTGTACGAGACCTATTTGCTGTTGGCATTTGTTATTTGAAATTCAATAAACAAATTTAACAAAAAAAATTGTCACGACTTGCTCCCTGCGTACTTGTGTCCACCACCAGGGGCTGAACTGTGGGACTCTCCAGTGTTCTAATAAGCTTCCAAACCCTCCCCTTCATGTACATACTGACTTCCAGCCATTTGGACTCTACTTGGAAATGGCAATCCATTCCCAATCCATGCCGGGTTTTGTGGAAGCCAGCCTGCTCATGCCGGAAACTCCATTACCTAGAATTCCCTGCTCACTGCTTCGTCTCCAACCCTGCAAGCCAAGGATGGGTGGAGGAATTCAGCTCACCTGTGGCTGGCTGCTGCTAGCCTGCTCACACCTGATGCATGTGATTACTGTGAGCTCTTTTGAGCCCCAGCTCCCTTTAGGCCAAGGTTGGTCATTGTAGCTGTGTTTCGGGGAGACCAATCCTTGTTTCCTGAGCTTTTGAAATTCCTTGATTCCTGAGCTATAGTTAATCCTTGTTCCTTGATTCCTGAGCTATAGCTATTCCTTGTGCCTGAATTAGCACTTCCTGCAGTGCTACCTTGTTTCCTGAGTTTGTTAGTTAGTCTTTGTTCCTGAGCTTCAGCTATTTCTTGTTCCTGATTTGCACTGCTTGCAGTGCTCTCTTGACTCCTTGTTTCCTGAGCTGTTGCTATTTTCCTGTTTCCTTAAACTAGCATTGCCTGCAGTGCCACCTTGACTCCTGAGCTTTAGTAATTTCTTGTTCCTGCTCCAGCACTGCCTTCAATGCTACTTTGTTTTCTTGACTCCTGATACAGCACTATTCTAATATACCCTTGTAGCCTCCCCTTCTGTATATCCTTTTCCAGTCCCTGCTTTTCTTCCCATTTCCTTGGTTCCAGTTCCTAGTTTACTGGCTTGCTATTCCTGCTATCTTGCTTCTATTACCTTGTATGTTTGTTACTTGTTTTATGCCAAGTGTGCCCTGTGAATTCCTTCCTTTCCTGTTAAGCACTCCTCCTTGCTAGCTCCTTGTCTTTTGTGCCTGTATTTAGTTCTACCCCTTTGCTGTTACTGCCTTGCGTGTTCCTGTTTGATCGCCAGGATCCCTGGGCCCAGCTGATAACCTAAGTGGTGTTTCTTGTTCACTGTGAGTATTGTCTTTGAGTTACATTTATAACATCACCATAGGTATCAGCTCCACAGACCCTGCCTTTGCATGTATATCCTATATGTGGGTATTTGCAGTCAGTATCTGTAAGAGCAATTGTGGGTGAGGAACTTACTGAGCTTCAGTCTTACCGTGTGGAGCTCCCGAGTGCTTTACCCCACATTCCCTTTATTTTTAATGTTGTTGTGTGTGTATATATATGTATATATGTCTGCACGTCCATCCTGGGTGTAGTTATTCTGAATGCTAAATTGCCTCTTGAGTGCCCATCCTTTGAGTCTTAGCTATCTTGTTCACTTGTACAGGCTTCCCCTTTGGATCCTTTTTCTCCTCTGACTTCCTGTGTGATCCTGGACAGCGCTGTACTACTCTTTCTGTGTACGTTTTCTACCCAGTTCCCAGTTCTTGCCCAAGTCCCTGACTGTGTTCCCCACATAGTCCCGAACAGTCCCTGACAAAAATGACATCATAGTTAAGAATTGTAATAATGTTACTTCATAATAAAAAACAAACCTTAGAAATTCACTGAAAAAAAACAAAAGGACGCTATAGTGAGGTGAATATGTCAGTTAAAACACACTGTTTTAATCGTCCAAAATCCCTGAAATTCACAAGTTATAGTTATCTCAAGTGCGCTAAAGCAACTATAACTCACGCCCCCCCCATGCACAGTGTTGTCATCCATGATGTGATTTCAGATGTTGCAGTGATGTTATCAATGATGTCATAGAAAATCTCATGAGTAATGTAGTATGGGAAATAGTTGGCAGTTCATGGTGAGGGCGCAGGAGTCCCTTGAACCCAACCGTCCAGATATACAAATATTTTTGAAAACTACTGAACAGATTTACTCTAAACAATAAGCTTGCTTTCTGAACCAAGATCTAGCTTCCTGCCAAATATGGTACAATTCCGTTCGACAGTTTTTGCGGTAGCGCTGTTCAAAACATCTATGGAAAATGCATGGGAATTTTGCATTTTTTACCCCCCTTTTACTCGCCCCCTGTTTGATGGATCACCCCGAAACTTTCAATGAAGACACCAGTCACAAAAGAGCAAATGTTTGGAAAGTTTTGTGAAGATTCTTCAAACGGCGCCAAAGTTAATTGGAAAAACACAAAGGCATTTCCTAGGGAAATGCATACCTAACTATAACTACCCAGTGGCGACTCCACTATTGCATAGTAGTGGTTGTCACAGTGTAGTTATACGTAAGTCAGAGTTTCTATAAGAAGAGTGTTTATTTATTTTTTTGTTTTGCTAATAATTTGGACTTTGACACCGTTTGACAAATTTTCACGAAAGTTTCCCCCAAAAAGTTCATCCACCTTAGCTTTATCCTGGAAAGATTTCGGGTGATCCATGTTTCAGTGTCCGAGTAAAATGGGGGTCCCAAAACTCTTTTCTCCGTGCAGGTTCCTTTCCAATACAGAAAAAAATTGCTCAACAGAATCACAGCAAATTTTGCAGAAAGCTAGATCTTTACCTAGAAAGTGTACTTTTTGTGATTTGTTACACATCTGTTCAGCTATTTTCTGAGATAGTAAGGTTAAAAAAATAGAGATATCAGAACAGTTAGTCCTGCAGAACTCTTGCGGGATGCAAATTAAAATAGAGCATTCTCATTAGACGCAAGGGATTTTTTTCCCGTTGGCCGTCTTAGTACTGCAGGACCCAGTGGTGCTGCGGTACAGAGGAATCTGATTGTTTGACTGCAACATGGAGAAAACTTTTGCCGCTGTCATTACAGGAAATGGGGACTTGGTCAAGGTGTCCTGAATAATAAATGTAAAAGCCGTATAAGGGGGCAGGGCAGAGGTACTTTGATCCCCTGGCTTTTGTGGGGGCTACCCCTATCCCGAGACCCAAAACAAACAAAAAATTTGGCAAGTCGGTACAGTGGTTCACTTGCAGGAGCAATTGACAGCTGCTGTGGGAGACCCAGCGTGGCCCCCGTGTAGACCAGCGGGATTACTGCTGTGCTCCTGCGGGAGTCCTGTGGGACCTAAAACGCTTTTGGAAATGGAAATGTGGGGTTGGGGTCTATGGCCAGTTGGCTGCCCCGGGGTGTCTGCTGCCCATGTGGGGTTGGGCAACAGGCCTGGCCACCCACGACGTGCATGGCTAAAGGTCGACAGTTGCAGGGGGTTGGCTGCTATGCTTAATTTGAATCAGTGTTTGCAGGTGGCGCCCATTGGCACTCTTTCTAGGGAAACAGCACTTATTTTTCCCTATCAGAAAGAAAGAACAGAAAGATCGAAAAAAGACAGATGGCAGGGAGGAAAAAGGAACCTGCAAGAGTGAGATAAAGTGGCAGGGAGCGTCCAGTGGCATATTAAAGAGGAATGCGGTGGAATCATGACCAGAGAGGTTTGGTATTTGACACCCTGATCTTCGGTAGTAATGCCCTTGGGCACTGGCACTTATTGTTTTACAAATTAAGCACCGGGTGGCTGCCATGGGGCATTGGAGAGAAGGGGCCTGTCCACAGGCCAGGCCCTGTTGCCAACTCCCAGCTTCTCATGGCAGAAGGCCATGTGCAGCAGGGGTTGGCTGCAGATGTATGGTTATAACGTCTTACTTAACATTAAAACACCATAGAAATTCACTGAAAAAAACAAAGGTTAAAGTAGAGTTATACGTAATTAAGGTAGTCAGATTTTAATTTGTTTTGAAAAAATATATATGAATAACTGTCCTCCAAAAGTTGCTTACTGAAACGTTTGCTGCATCGGTACTGGTGCTGCGCTGATTGGTGCCAGCTGACAATTCCAAAACCGCCACAGCGTCCTTTGCAAGAAAAAACAGAGCACACTTTCATTTCAATCTAATTTATTTTGTATGTGTTGTCATACACAATAAAACTAGTTGGCAAGTGGGAGTGCACCCTCTGTATAGGGAAAGTACATTCCTAAGCAAAGATAGACTGGGGACCATTCATATATCTTCTACCAAGATGACTCATAGTTTAAACTTGAAATCTAAAATCAAACTAATGAATGTCAACAAAATAAAGTGGTGCAAAAATGCAGCTAAAAGCACAAAATGTGCCACTAACTTTCACATATTGTGCTGTAACATTCCAGGAGGGACGGCCTCCTCAAGGCAGCTGCAACTCCAGATAGGGTGCACCACACAGCACTGCTGTTTGCCCCGGTTCCCTCCAGGCCACAACTGCTCCAATACCTCTCTGCAACTGCCCCAGTCTCTCACATCCAGGAGTGGCCAATGGAGAATGCTACCAGCATCATCATCTGTTAGTCTGCCGAAATCTAAAGATAGGCCAGGGGCATTCAGTGCTGCCACCGCATGGCCCGCGATACAGCGTTTTCTGGGCCAACTTGCTTACCATTGGTCCTCCGACAGATCTTTTAGATCCGGCTGAGAGGTGATGGGAGTTAGCATTTGCATTCAATCATATTTCAATTAACAGTGCAACCCGTATGGTTACACAATGAGGACCAGGAATCGGTATCCAAGTTCAACCAAGTTTTATTACAAGTTAATCAAATTCAAATACACAACTCTTAAGACCATCCTGTAAAGATACAGAATAACAACTAGAATTCCCATACCCCTGAAGAAATTGAAGTGAATTCCTACTTAATAACAAGCAATTTGGTGACTGCAATACAGAATAGTAACATAAAAATCTGGTGCTCAGAAAATAATCTAAGATTCTCTCTCCTATAAATTAGTAATCTAGGATTTCAAAGTCCAGAGGATAGTTAGGAACAAAAACCTCACAAATTAAGGAATTTCCATGAAGGAAGTCTGGTGAGGACAAAAAGGAATCAAGTAGGGAAGTGTTAGCATCTCAGAAGTACCGTCAAGAGTCTTCAATGGGTCTGGGATAAGTGTTTGCATAAGTCACACTTAAGCAAGAATCAATGGGGAAGGACTGAGGTATAAAACCTCTCAAAGTCCATTCAGAATAGTAGGGAATCAGGGAAGGTGTCTACAAGGAATCTCCATGAGAGATCTACATAGGGTCTGTAGAAAGGGAGTTCAGCAAGGCAGTCCGTCAAGAGGCAGGGAGGACTCTCAAAGGGGCTCAGGACGGGTCTAAAGCCAGGAAATGATCTGAAGGAATCTCCAAAAGAATCCAGAGGAAACAGTATAATATTATAATGTGCAAAGTCCACTAGGCAACACCCCCTTGAGCACACCATCAGGGGTCCATCGTCCTCGTCAAAACCCAAAGTTGCAGACTGCAACATCAATGGTTTGCTTACACTGGACATGGGAACGACATCTCTTTCTCAGACACACGCTGGTTGTAACATTTGTTAAACAAGTCCGTTCAGTTAGCGCTCAGTTTCTCCATGAAATCTATGTAAAGGTCCTTTTCTCAGGCTCTTTCCCCTATCTCTAGTACAGTAATGTATCTGTTCTACACTAATAATGCATGTGAATATCTGCAAGAAATGTTGCATCAGCAGAAAATGGAAACAATATTTTATGAAATGCAACATGGTGAAATACAGGCCTCTACTGTTAAGTCAAGTTAAGCATAAATTCAATAGTGAATATTTAATATGCGTGCACACATTTAAACATAAAGCAGTATATGTTTCTAATGCATTAAGTTCACCTTCCATGATAATCAGTAAGTCATTAAAATAGTCAGCTGTAAGTATGGCTATGAACAACAATTGTAATGTAGATACGTGTAACATCAATGCACACATTACATAAACTGTATTGTTTCAATTAAAATGACATTCTACATATATGAGTATGGTTTTAATCACAGTTTCAACTCATTATGTATTAATCCTACTTTATAACACACGTTTAGGAAAGTCAGGTTTCTCCTTTAGGTTAAGTACATTCTTTATTATACGAGGATGGTTTTATTATTCATCAAATTTCATTGAAAAATCTTAATCAGCATGGTTAGACACGTACTTAGGAGTAAATTCTCTAATTCTACAATAAATGCCCTGCTTAATAGTAATGCCGAGTAAAATATTTCAGAAATCATTGAATCAAGTAAGAAACATGTGCTAAGAACACGTTCATGTCATGTATCTGTTGACATTTTCTGTCGTACTTTGTGATGTGTAAAGAGTGGGCAACTTATGCTGATTTTCTCAGAATGTGTGAGCTGCAGTCAGTTCTTCCGTTTGCCAGTGGTGGCGTTCACTCGGTGCTCTGGGAAGCTCGGACAAATCCAGAAGTGGTGACCAGGTCAGGAGCTCTATAGATCTGTGGTCATCTTATCCCATTGTCTGATCTGTCCCCTGAGGTTTCTGTTTAGGAAATGATGCTGGAAGCAAGAAGACAAGTGAAGGACCAGTGCAATGTAGCATTTCTGGGACATATTAAGGGCTTAAATTGGCTTGCCCACAAGCAACTTGCGTAACCGGACTAAAGTTGGCAAAAGCTATTAATCGTGTGTGATGCCTTTAACAAGTTGGCAAGCTGTGTTTTGGATATACCTCAATGGGCAATTAGATAACTGGGTAAACCCAGATAAAAGCTTTAAAATTGTTCTAGTGGGCCACAATAAAGTGTCGGTAACATTACTTCAATATGATTTTAGAAGAGAGAGTTTGTTCTACAGATGCTTTCTTTGGAAGATATTTTATTTGAGACAGCTTAAGTCTGGACATACAAACTTAGCACAGAATTTAATTGTACACTCAGATTGCTAATGGCTCGTTCTGGCGTATGACAGCGCCCTAAGTATCAGATGTGAGCTTTGCTATAAAAATTATAAGCATCACCTTGTCAGTTTTCAGTTTTTACTACGCATTGCTTTTCCTACACAGCATTTACAATGCATGCAATTTTTGGTACTTTTGCCACGCATGCCTTTAACATGCATGGTAAGTATAGTTAAGGTAAGTGTGTGTGTATGAGGGTTTCAGTGTGGGTAGGGGTATAGAGTGGTAAGGGTATTTTAGGGTTTAGGGGTGGGTAGGGGCATAGGGTGGTAAGGGTATTTTTAGGGTTTAGGGGTGGGTAGGGCAAAAGGGTGGTAAGGGTATTTTTTAGAGTCAGGGTGGGTAGGGGTATAGGATGGTAAGGGTATTTTTAGGGTTTAGGGCTGGGTAGAGGCATAGGACGGTAGAGGCATTTTTAGGGTTTAGGGGTGGGTAGGGGCATAGGATGGTAAGGATATTTTTACAGTTTAGGGGTGGGCACGGGTATAGGATGATAATGGTATTTTTTCAAAGGGGGTGTTTTAAATATATATATTTCACTTAACTTATTTATACTTACCTGCATAGTAAAGGCATATGCCTGGTAAAGGCATGCCTTGTAAAAAAGGTATGGTAAAGGCATGCAAGGTAGAAGCATGCGCTGTAATGTTGTGCAACCAGCCTGATTAACCCCTTTTTCTAGTCAGGATTTGCGATTTAAAAGCAGGGTGAGCAGCCATCTCAGGTTTGCTGGAACGGCCTCAGTTTTTCACCTGTTTTCAGAGACAGTCAACTCAACACAGAGGTAGGTAAGTTGTCATGTCTAAATGTTGCGTCTAAATCCACATAGTGCCATGTTGTCTGTTGTTTCTATGTTGGTGAGCACTGTCAAACAAGTCATTATGTGCCCTTTGGTGGATGAAGAATGGTAGTCTGACTTCTGTTTGTGGAATGCCCCAGATTTAGGATTTTCACATCTTGGTCGCCGTATTTAAAAGCAATTTTAAAAGCAATATATAGCACAGAATATACTCTTGATTACGGTGCCAGTTACTTCTATTAGTTTGTTGATTGTGATGTTGTAATCAATAGTGTAAAATTTTGCTGAAAGATCAAGTAAAATGACAGCAAAGACATTATGGCCGTTGGTGGACTGAAGAAGATCAGTCAAGACAGTTTGCGCCCATAAGAGGGCTAGGTGCTGCCTGCCAGGAGTCGCAAAGCTGATTCACCTCAATGTAGCCCTGAAGTTGTACAGTGAGCACGCTCTCAAGAAGTGTGCCTGGATCTAGCACAGTAAGAGTATTTGTACCATAAACAATCACCCCAACAGGTCTCTTGGAGCTATTCGTAAATATATATTGTTACCCAACTTAGTGGTACTCATTTTTTTCTTGTAATGAGATAAACATCCTTTCAAAATACATGAACCACTCATGAGATGTATGAGGACAGGAGCCAAGGTCACCCACATGACTAGTTCTAAGAATTGCAATAGAGCCAGGCAGCAAAATAGGATGGATTTCATTGAACGGAGAGCAAGCGTCAAATTGTCCCTGTCCAGATGTATTGTTTAAGAGAAGAAGTCATGATTAGAATATCCTGAATATTGGAGATGTTGTTAGACAGTAAGGAACATAGCAAATCGCAAACATGTTGAGTGGAGATCGCTGATAAGGATATATTCAGGTTGAGGTATTTTTAAAAGTATTCTGGAAACTTCTTTGGTGGACTTTGTCATGAGGTACTAAGAGCCCAACATGCTTCCTTGCCAGGTTGCATGATTTTTCTGAATTGCAAAGTAAGTCTGAGCATCAGGCAGCTAGGGTTTGAACCACTCAACTGCAGCTCGAGGTTATGTGGACGCCTTTTTTCTGCTGGTAGATCTTGAGTGAATCCCCAGAGATTTTTGTGGTTAGAACCTATTATTTTATTATTGTAGAAGGAAACAAACATCCAATACAGGCTTATTTTTGAAGTTGATCTGTGCTAAACCTGCATCAGGATCAGAAGATGCATTAATCATATGTTGTGCGTGTGGGTCGCGTGATTGCTTCCGATTTAAGAAAGGTTGTGGTGGGACCGTAAACGTGATTAATAAAAGAAACTGTGGGGGATGGTTAGATCAGAGTAAAAATGATGGGGATTGCTGCAGCAATCCAATCACAAGTGGAGAACAAAACATGCTAGATGTACCCAAACACACACATAGGGCACGTTCTTAATTGCCCCAAACCCCAATGCAGACAGTGAGTCAATCAGAATCTGTTGTTTTGACTGACATCATTAGAGAGGTTAATGAGCTCTGATGCTGCTGCTGGAATCATGCCAAATAAAAACTAAACCTTTACAAAAAAAGTAACATTAAGTAAAATGAAAGAACATAAGGAAACCAATCTCCAAAAGGAATCGACCCAAAGTAATCTCTAGTAACTGAAAAACCTAAAAAGGGCGCAAAACAAAGAATTAAAAGTAAGATGTAACTGGAATCTAAAATGGTCAATAAAAAGAACACATACCAAGACGAGTGTACTGCTTTCTGCCTTCAATCTTTTTTCGCTGGCCTTATGTAAAGATCAACAGTGCCTCAGGTCCTGTAACTATTCCTACTAAATGATGCAGGATGCTATACTGCTTCAAACAGAAGCCTGAAGCTTACTCCAAATATAAGGAATCGTCTGAGTGAGATTTGAGAATTATGATTGGCTCATTAGTGCTGGTAGATTTGTGGTGGCAAAACTTAACTTGTATATCTTTGCCACTAACCCCACCGCTCCCAGGACGAACCCAAGAGATCTAGTCATCACTTCCCCATAATTCCACCAAGAATCGGAGTAACGCACAAGTGGTGCCTGTTCTTATATCCCTCTGTGTTCCATGTACCGCGGAGTGCTGACCTGGTGTAGAATGTGAGGATGTCATGTAGTGGGTGCTTTGCAGGTGCCAGCTGGAAAGATCTTCATCTGGGCCTGAGCAGACCCACACCTAGCTCCTGGTGGGGTTTCCTGCTTGTACTTTACACCTGGAATAAAAACACATTCTTAATACTCTCCTGCCGCCATGCGAGTGAGTATCATCCAATGCCCAATGTATGAGTGTGAGATTTAGTAAATTTCCAAGGTGCACTTGAGAAACTGATAAGTTCCCACAACCGTCTTTCAAATTTCGAGATACTTCTAATGAACACCTTCATAATATCTACTATCTTGAACCCGACAGAGCAGGGCGCTCACTCATATGATTTGGAGATTTCCAAAATTCTGAGTAATAGATGCCCAGTGTCACCGCTATTTTAAAATGGCCGATAATGTGCCTGCCTGAAGTTAGGAAGAAGCATGAGTGAGCAGATAATTAATTAACCGATGTTCGTTTACTTGAAAAGTTGTCATTATTTGTCGGTCCAACTGAACACTGTGTTTGCTTCCCATTGAAACGTGTCTTTAATTTAAAAGACGCCACAACAGTTAGTCACCTGCAGGCCAGTAGCGGGCACCGGGCGTTTCCCTGGTGGGCCGTCAGGGTGGGGGCCGGTTTTGGGCCCCTGAGAGGCCGTTTTTGTTACAGGGCCGTTTTTGCAGCATAACTGCAATATCGGCACCTGTAACAAAATCGGCCGAAACCGGCCCTGGCAAACAACTCGGCCGCACCCCCAACCCCCGGGGGGCCGGCCGAGCACTGTGTCAGGGCCGGTTTTGGTTCCCAGTGCGGCCCTGGTCACCTGACTGGGTTCTGAAGCAGGCCGCACATAATCCAGGAAGCCTGTGTACCGAAACGCTTCTTATAAACAGGGTTTGAGTGATGAAGGAAGCCCTCCGGTTTCCAGCATATTCCCAGCGCCCAGAGTGTAGCACATCTGACTGCTGTAACGGCTCTGTTTTGGAACAGTTGCCTAGTTACCGAGGATATCTGGCCCCAACTTCAAGCAAATTAATTTGACAGTTAAACTTAAACACACCAGATCCACTCAGATGTTTGGACATGGTCTTCAGATTAGAACCACAACATCAGCAGACGACACGGATATTAAATTCTCTGCAGCCCGTAGTCCCTGACATATATTTGTGCGTTTGAGCGTCCGTTTTCTAGCTGTGTGAACTCTGCAGCTCCTCAAGCAACCTTATATTCTTCCAAGCGCCATGTGCAACAGGACTTTGTTAAACGGCACCACATGGTCCATTGATAGTACTTTGGGATAGATAACTGATGTTTTTGAACCTGTGTATTGTGGATTACACGAATCTCTTTACATATTCGCTCCCACGCACACAAAGTATGTCAATGCATACAAGCATGCTAATAATGCATATTCACACAATCATTATTACTGTGCAATTCTCAAATTACATGTTAATCAGAGTGGTTTTACCCTACAGAGCGTTTTCAATGGGATTCTATATCACTGTACCTGGTGTTCTGTTTCTGGTTGAATACTTTATCTTATAATGTTTTCACTTGGGTAAAAAGCCTAAAATTCTATTTAAAGCTATTGTTGAGCTACGGAAGTGACTTCCTTTACGCACTTGCGGGTACGCCCCTTCTCGCACTCAGCAATGCTAATAGCATATCACACTAAGCGGATCAGCGTATATACTTTATTTTACAGAGGGAACCAAGACTTGTGTCCAATCTCCCTGCTCCCAGAGCATGCAGTACATGTCCTTCTGTTCTCCTACAGGCCCTCCAGCATGGTGCATCACCCTGCCTCGATATGTGGACACCATGTGCTAACTGCATTGACTTAAGCACTACTTCTGTCTCATAGTTTCGGCTTTTGCTGACCCTGCTCGTTCATCAGACTTTCCTGAGCAGACAAACCCTCCATTCCCCTGGTTCTCCAGAATGCCCTTGCTCTTCTGTCTTGTTGTCGTAGCTTCTCCTCCTCTCCCACCTTTCTCGGCAGACTTCTGTCTTCATCGTATACAGATTCTTCTGTTGCCCTCAGCCTGCTCACCTGGAGATGCCAGCTTCCAGGAGTCACATAGGATAGAAGCTAAAAGATTGTATTCTAAAGCCATCCTTTGTCTGCAGGACTAAGAGGCTTTGCAGAATGCTTTCCCTCTCAGTCCAACATACAAAGAAATATAGCTTGGGTGATAAATGCAGCGCAAGGTGCAGAGGCAAATGGAGGACATGCACTCTGTGAGCATCACAACAGAGCAGGCTCTTATGGTAGATATCATAGAGGAGAGCATGGGCATGTGCATCAAGGCTCAAGCTCTGAGGAAATACTTAACAACAAAGTTAAGAATTTTTTCAATTGTGAAATGCACCACCATAGAATAGTTTCCAAAAAAGACGTAGTCCATCAAGTAAATTTCATGTCCATAATTTCCTTTAATCTTCACAAATTCCCTTTTAAAAATCAGCCAACGCGTTTCGCCCATCTCTGTGGACTTTGTCAGGGCGTAGTTAGTGTCGAGATTCTTCAGTACATCTGATCGTGATTTCGAAAGTGTTGACTTTTACAACACGGCCATATTTATATGTCCACATTAATTTCCTCCGACCCTTCCAGGGTGATAAATGGATGGATATTGTAACCGAGCCTTTGCGGTCTTCGAAATGTCCCCCGTCACCTTTGATAAAGTTTCTTTGTTGAAATTATGGACATGAAACTTACTTGATGGACTACGTCTTTTTTGGAAACTATTCTATGGTGGTGCATTTTCACAATTGAAAAAATTAACTTTGATCAGTTTGATCGTTCTCTGGGAACGGCGTGTGCAGTGGATGTGCACATCAACAAGACAAATATGTTTGGATATGGACTATGAATGGGTAACTTTTGAGGGAGGAGCGGATGTATTATAGGCTTGCTGTTTCCATATTTTTTGGAACAAAGTTGAGAATGAATCCCCTCTCCAATTGTTGCACTTGTCGGCCAGGGCAGCACAGGTGGAGTAGAGAGAGGCTCTGACTCTACACCCTGATTCCACTATTACACCTAGTGCTAGCTACTAGGATCCATCACAAT
This sequence comes from Calotriton arnoldi, assembly GCA_963921515.1. Classification (NCBI taxonomy): domain Eukaryota; kingdom Metazoa; phylum Chordata; class Amphibia; order Caudata; family Salamandridae; genus Calotriton; species Calotriton arnoldi. The sequence continues at coordinate 3,080,505 of CAWUFW010000748.1, forward strand.
AAGATACTCCTAGAATCCATCACAATAGGACACGTCTTGAATCCATCACAATAAGACACATCTTGGATCCATCACAATAAGACGCGTCTTGGATCCATCACAATAAGACACATCTTGGATCCATCACAATAAGATGCATCTTGGATCCATCACAATAAGACGCATCTTGGATCCATCACAATAAGACGCGTCTTGGATCCATCGCAATAAGATGCATCTTGGATCAATCACAACAAGACGTGTCTTGGATCCATCGCAATAAGATGCATCTAGGATCCATCACAATAAGATGCATCTTGGATCCATCACAACAAGACGCGTCTTGGATCCATCACAATAAGACGCATCTTGGATCCATCACAATAAGACGCATCTTGGATCCATCACAATAAGACGCATCTTGGATCCATCACAATAAGACACGTCTTGGATCCACCGCAATAAGACGCATCTTGGATCAATCACAACAAGACGTGTCTTGGATCCATCGCAATAAGACGAATCTAGGATCCATCCCAATAAGATGCATCTTGGATCCATCACAATAAGATGCGTCTTGTATCCATCACAATAAGACACGTCTTGGATCCATCGCAATAAGACGCATATTGGATCAGTCACAACAAGACGTATCTTGGATCCATCGCAATAAGACGCATCTAGGATCCATCACAATAAGATGCATCTTGGATCCATCACAATAAGACGTGTCTTGGATCCATCACAATAAGATGCATCTTGGATCCATTGCAATAAGATGCATCTTGGATCCATCACAATAAGACGCATCTTGGATCCATCACAATAAGACGAGTCAGCTCCACTCATGAGACCAAAAGATCTACTTCTGGATAGTTGTCCTGAAGAGCAAATTACTGTTTCCTGGATGGTTTGAGGATTAAATACTTGGAAAAAACACATTAATTCCCACCAAGTTCGGACTGTGAATAACGCATTAAACGCATGTTTGGGAGGGGAAATTATAGAAATATGTGCACAAGTTGTAAAATGCCTTGATAATACGCAATATTTGTAGCCTGCTGTTCATAAGTCTTCCTCCATCTGAAATTAAACAAGGGGACACTGCATGATTAATACACTTATAGATCATTTAGAGGCAGGCCAAGGTGCCCACTTGTTATTATTGTTTTAAGTTGGTTGGATTTTGATTTTTAATGTAAAGCGGCTGACTTCATTTTTTGTACAAAGGAATAAAAACATTTTGAAAACTTCTTGCATCCATGTGAGTAGGCATCTTCCACCACTGTACTACTACAGTACTGAGTGCAATAAAATGTTACTTACATTCCAGAATATCCTCTGGGGGTTCTTGCTCCCAGGACACTCTGCACCACAAAGCAAGAATAGCGACTAGCCCCCCAAGCTCCTAATAGACTTTGTAGCCTCTGTTTTTGTAGTTTGTCGACTAAGTGTGGTGTTGTACATTTCAAATATATGGGCATCATGTAAGGGTAATGATTCCAGTGCCTGCATGGGAGTAACTGTCAGAGACAGAATAATGCTGATGCGCTTATTGCGTGTCACAGCCTTTATGGCAGCTTGGACTTGCTACAGAGCCAGGGTTGCATTTCCCAGTGTTTCATTATTTCTTTATTTCCTGATGTGCACGTTGCAGGTGTTATGCAGAAGATTCTTGAGTCAGCCCATGTGAAGCGCCTGTGATGTCACTGATGGCATGTTGGCGCTGTGAAGAGAATGTCAGGAACAGGAAGCTGAGGAGATAGGTACAGTGGCGGCTCCTCCGCTAAGGCACTCAGACCAATCACAGCGCTGCATTGCAGCATTGTGATTGGCTAGGGGAGTCAGGAGCCTGGGTGCTTCCTATTCCTGCTTCCAGGAGCGAGAGGTGGCAGCGAGCGGACCGAAAGACGGCAGCCGGCCAGGCGGCAGACCTGAAGGTAAGTGTTTGTTGTTATTTTTTTTCATTTACAACCCTCCCCATCCCCTCCCGCCACTCCGGGGAAATAGCGGCTGCCACTCAATAGGTACAGCCTGCCTAAAGTGCCGTTCCAGGTCCCCTCTGAATGGGAACACAAGCAACTCCAAACCAGTTTCGGCATACTGACACCGCTTTAGTGATGTATAGCTTGAGCCCTGTGTCACAGTGAGCATGGAACCCATGTCTGGGCATACCTGTCACAGGGCATCACACTGAAAAAACACAAATCTGATAGGTGGAATGTTTGAAAGTTGCACAGCCACTGGCATTCACTCATGCTACATTCCAGTCAATCATTTTGTACCCACTATGTCACTTCAGACAGAGATCAGTCATATGCAAATCAGCACTGATCCTGCTCCAATAGGAACTGACAACCCTCTACACTGCATGTTAGAAATGGGGGTCTCTAGTTGGCAGTTGCTTGCCCCCTGTCCAAGTAGGGACCCGTCCTTCTAGTCAAGATAAGGGAGGTACACACCTAGATACCCCTAGATAACCCCTGCTCACCTCCTTGGTAGCTTGGCACGGGCAGACAGGCTTATCTCAGAGGCAACGTGTAAAGTATTTGTACATAGCACAAACAGTAACACAGTGAAAACACTACAAATGGACACCACATCAGTTTAGAAAAAGAAAGTATCTTTATCTAAACCAAACAAGGCCAAAACGACAAAAATCCAACATACACAACTCAAAGTATGACTTTCAAAAGGTTTCAAGCAATTCTGTCCATAGAAACAAAGTATCTCAAATGCATCAAAGTCCACAAGGCAAAACAGCAGTAGAGAAGGGAATCGTCGAAAAATACAGCGATGCGTCAGTTCCTGAGTCCTTGGGGAGGCAATGCAACAGTTCTGCTCCATGTAGGAGAAGTGATGTGTCGCACCTAGGCTGTAGGGGGAAGTGATGCGCGACTTCCCTGGCGATTCTGGTCTTACAGCACAGGTGTGATGCAAGAGAAAATTCAGGCAGTGCAGGCGCTGCGTGGATTTCCGTAGCCTCTGACTGGTGATGCGTCAATTCTTTTAGCCCGCACAGCGGGACCTGTATTGGAGTCGGTGTGCAGTGGTTTCTTAGGCCGCAGGCAGGTGCTGCATAGATTTCTTCGGCCACATGGGGCTGTGTGTCAGGAATTTCTCCTGCATGGCAGTTCTGGGTCGGAAAATTAAGCGGCAAGAAGAGCAAAGTATCTATTTTGTAGATTTCTTCAGTTCTTTACAGCTTTCTGTAGCAGGAACAGCATCTAGGGGCCCAAAACTGGAATAGGCACCCCCAGGCAGGTCAGAACTCCCAGCAGTGGAGTTCAAGAAGGCTGTAGGCGAAGTCTTTGTGTCCCTGAGTCTTCAGAACAAGAGGCAAGCATACACAAGCCCTTGGAGATTCTTCTCAAGCAGGTTTCACAGCAAAGTCCAGTCTTTGTCCTCTCCTTGGCAGAAGAGCAACTGCAGGCCAACCCAGCAAAGCAACACACAGCAAAGGGGCAGTCTCCTCCTCACAGCTCCTCAGCTCTTCTCCTTGGCAGAGGTTTATCTTGATTTCAGAAGTAATCTAACATTCTGGGATTTTAGGTCGAATGCTTATACCCCTTTTTACCTTTGAAGTCTTTGTTTAGAAAGTCTCTCTTGCTCAGTAAAACTAGTTCTGTCCTCCCTGGTCCAGTTTCACTACAGGAGGTGGAGATAGCATTGTGCAGATCGGCCACAGCCTATGCAGATGTCAGTGACAACTCCTTCCACCACTCTAGCCCAGGATGAGCCATCAGTATATATAGGGCACACCTCAGCTCCTTTTGTGTGAGTGTCTGGAGTGAATGCACAAACAGCTCCTGTCAGTCTAAAACCAGAAGGTGAATCCACAAGCAGGCAGAGGAACACAGGATGGTTAAACAAGAAAATGCCCACTTTCTTAAAGTCGCATTTTCAGACACACAATTTAAAAACCACCTTTACTAAAAGGTGTGTTATTAAATTCTGCGTTCAGAGATCCTAAACTCCAATTCCTAGCTGTTTCCAATTGAAAGTTACACTTGTAAAATGTTACAAAGCAGCTCCAATGATAGCCTATGGGAGAGCTAGTCCTTGCAATAGTGAAAAACAAAATACACAGTATTTCACTATCAGGACATTTAAAACACACCAGAACACATCCTACCTTTAACATACACTGCACCATGCCCATGGGGGTACCTTGGGCCTACCTTAGGGGTGACTTACATGTAAGAAAAGGGAAGGTTAGGGCCTGGCAAGTGGGTGTACCTGCCAGGTCGACATGGCAGTTACAAACTGGCAGTGCTGACACAGCTGTGGCATGTCTGAGATCCATGTGAATGGCTACTTGGGTGGCTGGTACAATCAGTGCTGCAGGCCACCTAGTAGCACTTGATTTACAGACCCTGGGCACACAGTGCACTTTACTCAGGACTTATCAGTAAATGAAATGTGCCAATCAGGGATAACCAATTATAATCACAATTTACACAGGAAGCACTTGCACTTTGGCACTGATCAACAGTGGCAAAGTGCCCAGAGTACCTAAACAAGCAAAAACGAAATCCAGCACACAGTCAAAAATACAGGAGATAGAGTCAAAAGTCAGGGTAAACCACACCAAGGATGCCAGGTCTAACACAGCAATGCTGACAATTGGATACTGATACAAGAACACTGAAACAGAGGTACCGACACTGGGGTATAAAGATACTATTTCAGACATGGGCACATTGACACCGGGACACTGATACTTATATTTTGACACAGGGACATGCTAAAACTGAGATGTGGCAGTGATACCGATCCTGGAACACTGGTACTGAGTCAATAACAATGTCACATGTACAGCAGCACTGACATGAAGATATTGGAACACTGACACTGTCTCCGCTGTCAAGAACTTGTCAGACACTGACACACTAATACTAAGGAACTGGCACTGGGGCCAAGGGCCACTGACATTGAAACACTGTCAGACAAATACTGACATAGGACACTAACTTGAAGAAAATGACTGAGCCACTGATGCAGGGACACTTTCACTGTGACAGTGAGACACTGACATTGACACGGAAACAGTGATGTTGAGAGGCTGAAAGTGGGACACCGAAACTGGAGCATGAGGACATTGACACTGAAATACTGACATTAATATGGGATCATTAACATGAAGGAGGAGAGCGCATGTCTGCGTTTGCTGTGCTTGCGCAAGCCTTTAAGATTTTGGGGCTTACCTGCGCTGTTAATACACTATGCGACTTTCTCATACCTCATTAGTTTTAGAGTGTATGCCCACGTTGACTGTTCCTGCGCGTATGATCAGTTTCTGAGCGTAGTGGCTTCTGAACTGTGATAGCTGTTTAGTTCCTGTCGCCACATTTATACTGACATGCACGTAGAGTAAGGAACATGAGGTACTATTTTTGATAATCTAGGTATCGAGGTACCCACTGGACAGAGATGTGAGTAGAGCGAAGGTTATACTTGAGGTTTTCCAGAGCATATACATTTTATGACATGCGTAGAGAAAGGTCCAGCTTGTGAGAACATTGGACACCGGGAGATAGTCAATATCCCATTTAAAGCACGTGTGCCAACTAGCAAAGCGCGCACCGCGGTTTCTGATGTATCAATAGGCTTAATACCCTGTATATTTATATGCGGGAACAACGATGATTTCAAAAGCAGTTTTATTAATTATGGAGACTTCATCATGGGCGTGCGTAACAACTAGGCGTAATAGCTAATGCTTGTCTCCGAGTAGAGCCCCATAGATATGAGCGAAATGCGGGCGTGCATATTACATATAGACAGAGGAAAGGATTCTATCGTAGTGATACAAGGTACTAATGATAGTCTTTCAATCATTGAAGAATCCTTTAGAGACATTGTAGCGAACAAGAGAAGTCTGCTCCGCATTTTGAAATTGTGATTTTAAGTGTCCTCTTTAAAGAAGGTGTCCGTTGTTGAGCTGTGAAGTATAACATGAAGTATACTCAATGAGGGACAGATAAAAGAAGTCCTCTTCCCTTAAAAGTGATTTCCCTCTCCTTACAGGGCGGGGTCTCCCATACCTGAGTTGTTACCGGGTGAGGTGAGGTTTTGACCTCATACAAGACAGGTGAGTGCACCAGCTGAATAAAGGATATAGTGGTGTAACTTTAATAACTTATTGGTATATGTAGTAACCAGTAAGGTCATTTGTTAAGATGAACTATTGTTGGGGAGCTTTTGCAACTGTCTTATTATTTCACAATTAGGCTTTATGTGTTTATCTGTTACAGGTGTGAAGAACACTCCGCTTGTACTGAGGAATGATCATGTAGAAGGTTGTATGTTATGACAACTTTACACACATAAAAGTCCTATGACCAAATTGGTAATGCAGTAGCAATATAATTTGTTGTTTAGGTCCTGAAGAAAGCCTGGGCAAGTGGCCTATTAGGCTGAAACTTGTTGACCATATTGTGAAGCGGCCTATGTGTTCAAAGCTGCTTCGGCACTATTTTTAATGCAGGATTGGCAGAGATATTTGTATTAAAAGGAGTCTTTTCTCTTCCAAATCCTTTTTAACTTCACTCACATGCACTGCACTTATAATTCCATCACCCTAAAGCATTTAATATCCATTGTTGAGGCCTGCTACTAGGTGAACAAATGGTCTCTCTCTTTTTTGCTTTCACTTCCTCCTGTCGTGATTTCTGTGACCTGGTCGAAATCCGATCCACATGACCCTCTTCTGTGATCCAGAGGAGTAGTGGTAGGAAGGAAGGATATCCAAATGATGACACTGACCTCTCTTGGTAGTTGATGGAAATCCGATTAGTTCGCAAAGGTCTTTGCTTTATGCTTTTTGGTATTCTTGGGTGTTGGCACTGTTTGTGTGATTTGATAATTCAGTTCTTGCTCCCTTTTGTAGACCACCAGATTTATTAGTTGTTGTTATAAGTGGGTGTACCTGCCAGGTCGACATGGCAGTTACAAACTGGCAGTGCTGACACAGCTGTGGCATGTCTGAGATCCATGTGAATGGCTACTTGGGTGGCTGGTACAATCAGTGCTGCAGGCCACCTAGTAGCACTTGATTTACAGACCCTGGGCACACAGTGCACTTTACTCAGGACTTATCAGTAAATGAAATGTGCCAATCAGGGATAACCAATTATAATCACAATTTACACAGGAAGCACTTGCACTTTGGCACTGATCAACAGTGGCAAAGTGCCCAGAGTACCTAAACAAGCAAAAACGAAATCCAGCACACAGTCAAAAATACAGGAGATAGAGTCAAAAAGTCAGGGTAAACCACACCAAGGATGCCAGGTCTAACACAGCAATGCTGACAATTGGATACTGATACAAGAACACTGAAACAGAGGTACCGACACTGGGGTATAAAGATACTATTTCAGACATGGGCACATTGACACCGGGACACTGATACTTATATTTTGACACAGGGACATGCTAAAACTGAGATGTGGCAGTGATACCGATCCTGGAACACTGGTACTGAGTCAATAACAATGTCACATGTACAGCAGCACTGACATGAAGATATTGGAACACTGACACTGTCTCCGCTGTCAAGAACTTGTCAGACACTGACACACTAATACTAAGGAACTGGCACTGGGGCCAAGGGCCACTGACATTGAAACACTGTCAGACAAATACTGACATAGGACACTAACTTGAGGAAAATGACTGAGCCACTGATGCAGGGACACTTTCACTGTGACAGTGAGACACTGACATTGACACGGAAACAGTGATGTTGAGAGGCTGAAAGTGGGACACCGAAACTGGAGCATGAGGACATTGACACGGAAATACTGACATTAATATGGGATCATTAACATGAAAACATTGACTTAAGGATGCTGCTAAAGGGACACCAACATTAGGGAACTGACATTGGACCCTGGGACATTGAGACAGGGGCACTGTCAAAGACACATTTGCACTGAGATACTGACATAAGGACCCAGAAAATGACATGGAGGTAACTGACATGCTCAATGTAGCACTGACTCACGGCACTGACAGAGGGACCAGGGGCGTAACACAGGCCCCCACAGCCCCCGCGGTGCGGGGGGGCCCCCTCAGCACAGTACTTTTGCCTGAGAGTTCCTGATAAAGTCGGAGCGGGGGCCTCCCGTGCATCTTGCAGGGGGGGGCCATCAAATTTCATTACGCCACTGAGAGGGACACTGACACCACAGTGGGTCACTGACACTGGGACTCTGAGGCTAAGGCATGACGGCACAGAGACACTAGGTTCACTAACAAGATCACACCGAGACTGTGCCACAAAATCTGTGTGATGGTGAGTGGGAGACGAAGAGCATAATATGGTAGACCCTAACAAGAAAATAATCGTACCCTTGGTGCTATGTTAACTATGATATCCGTTATCATTTCTGTGTCTCCCAATAAGATTTTTTAAGTATAAAACACAGGTTGTGCCAGTACCTGCTGACAACTCAATAGTTATCTAATTCTGGAGTCACTGAACTCACCCAATACATAAACATGTCACTCACACAGGAAATGATTCAAAGAGAAAAACAAATAAGCATTTGCAGTAGCCCTGGCTTTAAAGGAATGTCGCATGGTAATGTGATTTGTATAACACAACAGTGTCTCAACAATTCGGGACGGGGAAAGAAGGTCTGGAGCCTCCGACCTTCTTTCCCCGTCCCCGACTCCTGCTGGCATTCATAAGGCTACTCGAGGATCTGCAATTTATCCAAGCGACCTCACCTTTCTTCAATTGGAACCGCTCGCACCCTCTAATGTCGAATTACCAATTGCACACGACGCACCAACAGGATTAAACCCTTTGGATTTCCTGAACGGGCGCAAATTTAAATTGCAAAAACCTTTACACTCGGTATCGTTCCTCCTCCCTACCCTCGGCGACTCAGTGCCTTGACCTGGTTGGAATTCCTTCCCAGAGCCACATACTGCACTCCTACAAATTCAGTAACCTGGTTCTGATGACGACCTGAAATCGATACAGGTCGAAACGCCGTCGACCCTTCAGCGCAAGTTTTGGTGCAACTTTTGTGGATCAACGGAAATAAATGTACCCCTAACTATGTACTAATATATAGGAACCACTCTAAGCCCTCTGCATTTATTGACATTTGTGTTCTATTTTTTCTGTGCCTTTTTATCGCTCTATATAGTATTTTCACTTGTTACCTGCGCCGTTTATTTTTCTTCAAAAGCACTATTGTGCACAAGTTTATACAGGTTACTTATACATTTAATGTAACTGAGTGCCGCAATATTGTCCCTATTCAGGGTTGTTTCGCCTACTAAAATATAGATTGATCCTAGCATGCACTTGCTTTAACCATTCTTGTCTCCCTGCTTCCTTCCTTTTTGCAACTTTTATGTGCATGCCTTTTTGAAAGTAAAATCTGTCTTATATTAATTCCTGTTGAGACACTTGTGCTATACATATTATTTACCCAGCTCTCAACCAGGTTTACGGGTACCCTCCTGTTGTTTATTTTCGCATGGTAATGTGAAGCATTAGAAGTAAATCCCATGGGAATAGACATGGTTTGAGTGGAGGCAAAGAACTATAGAATAACGTTGGTGAAGGTTAAATGGTCTGGTAACAGTTGCACTGTTAAGCCAGACCTAAAAATCCATGTGGGTTAATGACTGCCCTTCTCCTATCTCTGCTGCTACCAGAGAATAACAACATAAATTATCTAGTTATCAATGAAACTTAAATAGCATTCCAATGTCGTGTGTGTTCCCGAATGTTCAAGGCATCTGGATAAATAAAGAAAATGTTCACAGCTGCAGAGGGCAAGCACTTATTTTCTGGAAGCAAGCAACTTCTGCCCAATTGAAACGCAGTTCTGACTCCCAAAACATGTGGGCGGAGCTAAAGCCCCTCTCTAGTGATGCTCACATAATTCTCCTCAGTAAACATTGAAAATCTCCTTATAGGCATGTCGATTTTTTTTAGCAATCACCATAAACGATTATTTGTACTACTTTATGCCAATATATTGCTCTTTTAGTTAATCTCAGTTTAATCTCATCCAGAAAACAATAGGCATATTTAGAGGGTTCAGACAACCTTATCTTTTAGAGTGGTAGATTCGGTTAGCATATTCCTAAAGTTTTGTGCATTTGTGATTTACTTAGTACCACTGAGGGCCTTTTCAAAACTTTCTGGCACTTATATTGTTGAATACTCCAAGTCGCTTGTCTCAAATTCTAACGTTATTGAAGAGTAACAGATTGTAGAGCAAGGGTGCACCCCTGAATACCGAAGATGGGATATAGAGCTATAAGAATATCGAGGACAAAATATTGAATCCAAAATATAAAAAGGTGAGTAAGTATAGATTTTCTATACCTAACTCCACAAATATGTACCTTGACAATATATATATATATATATATATATGTATCTTCAAAGTATGTAGATGTGGAGTTACGAATAGTAAATCTATACTTCCTCTATATGTACATACATTTCGATATTTTAGTCTTCAATATTTTGCCCAAGATATTCTTGTATCACAACATTCGTAATCTCGATATTCAGTAATAAAATCTAGAACAAGACATTTGAGACATGATAATATTTTAAACAATCAAGAAATATGTTACAGGGGCGTGGCTTGCAGGCAGCCAAGATGGCTGCCCTGAACTGAGGCTCCAGCGAGCAAGTTCTAATGTCTGATCTAAAGTACCCACTTTAACGGTGCCAAGCAGGTGACAGCCGGGGGTGCCCCACTGGCCGGGAGCTGCCTGAGACTGCTTCGAGAGAGCATGCCTAGAAGAGGGTTGACTTTTGTGCCCCAGCTGGGCCTGGAGACACAAAGCAGGCCATGGGCTGGAGTAGCTTGTGGAGCTGAGGAGGTCGGTCTAAGACAGGGAGTGCCAGCTGGGATGGCATTGGGGGTGATGGAGCCACTCCTTCAGGATCGACTATAACTCCCCCCGCCCTCCTGTACTGAAGAATCGACACTTGTGGCCTGGGCTTAAAGACAGCTGCACTCCAGCAGATGGCCAGTGATAAGAGAATTTGCAACTGGGTGCACCGCACTGGCCTTCAAGAGGGGAGTCACGGCCTCCAGGAGGGGAGTTACAGGCCGAATAATCTGAGATGCACAGAAATGAGCCTGGGGGAAGAAATGCCTCCACTCCAATAAGAACTGCACTGCTTCACCACGGGAGGAGGATGCAGCGAGAGTACACTTCACAATGAGGAAGGCAGCTGAATCCTGCAGTACGGTGACATACTCTCAGGCATTTGCTGCCAGGCGAAGGGTGGGGCACGGAGGGGGCACACTTGGTGAAGGGTGGCGAGAAAACCGAGAGGCAACGGGGAGAGGAGCAGGATGAGGTCATATTCCATTCTCCCAACTGGTAGGCAGCGTGGAGAACTTTCCTCCCCACCCTTTTGGCTACCATGTTGACCAGTGAAGCATCATGAGCTGAGGAAAGGGAGGTAAAGCAACCCATAATAATAAAATGGACAGGTATGTGGTGCAGTGTGCCAGCAAAACTGAACTTGTCCAGGTAGAGGAAAAAGCCCTGGGCGGTGCATCACAGCAGGAGGCGGAAGGGCCAGAACCATCATTGACAGAAATAATGACGGACATCCATGAGGTCAAAAAGCCATCGGAGCCCAAGAGTTACTCTGTCGCAACTGAGGTGAACCACTTGCAAACTGATCTGCGGAAAATAAGCAAGAAGGCTGAGAACATGGAGAAAACAGTAACCCACCTAAAGAATGAAACCAAAACCCTCAAAGCAACAGTTGAGTAACAACAGTAAGAGAATGCAGTCATTCAAGCACGCCTTGAGGACATGAAAAACCAGGCCAGAAGGAATAATATATGGGTGGTGGGAATGGTAGAAGGCCCCAGTGTGGAGTTATTCCTTGAAGACTTCATCCTCAACACCCTACAACTAAAAAGTATTTTGCAGTTTTTCTCGAAGAGCGAGCACACAAAGCCCCAGCCCCCACCCTCCAGTGAACAATAATATCATGTATTTTCAATCATAGAGACAAAGACGCAATCCTCCAGGCAGGGAGAATTTAGGAGCACCTACAATAAGAAAACACTGAAATGCGCATTTTTCCAGACTTTACCCTTCAAGTGCAATAACAGAGGTGCAGTTTTGGAGAAGTTAAGCACCTGTTATGGGAACATGGCACGAATAAATGATGATGTATCCTGCCAAACTAACTGTCATCATGGAAGGCAAGGCGCAGACGTTTGAGACACTGGAGGAAGTCTGGGGGTACCCAGTGGGGAGGACACAGGCACCTAACAGACGAGGGGCAGGCCCCAGACCTTCACATGGTGGTGGGTCAAGGAGGACCACTTCAGATGTTCTGGTTAAAACAGGGGATCAGGATCAGCCCCCAGAAGACCACGGGGAAGGGTTGTGCGAACCTGAAAACACAGACTTCTTATCAAGCGAGACTGATGGGAGCTATGACGGCCCGGTGGTCTAAGGGGCCCCTTCCTCAGCATAGTAGATGAAGAGGTCTGGAAGGAATTACTAAAGGGGGTTCTCCTCGGCCGGGGCGGGTCCAGTGGGATGGGTAATCTGCCACTTCCTTTCGAGCTCGCTACTGTTTGAGCACTGGCAGTGGTATATACATCCATTAAAGGGGATCCAATTTAGGGGAGCAATTGCTAACAAAGCTACCAAACACTATTTCCTGTTATAGACAATCAATGTTAGAGAGGGGCATCAGGCACCCTGCAAGTTGAGGGCAGTGTGCAGTTGGATGCCTGCTATGCAGGAAGGGGGGTTGATTGTTTTCCTTTTTTTCTTTGTTGAGTTGAGCCACACATCATGCAACCCGCATCAGCTGCTGCTTTTTTACTTACTACATCCTACACTAGCACCTAGAAGGGAAGGTGGATAAATGTCTAACAGGAGATATCCAAGTGAGGTGAAGACAGCACAAAGAGGTAGGCTCACAGTTATGACCTGGAATGTCAATAGGTTGAGAGTAAGATAAAGCGGAGGATTGTGGCACAATACCTCAAACGTCATGGCCCAGATGTTGTACTGCTGCAGGAGATGCACCTCAAAGGATATAGCTGTAAAGTACTCAATGGGGGGGGAGGGGGGAATGCAAACTCCTGGCACATTCTAGGTATACAACAGACTCCTGAGGGGTGGGCCTGATCATCAGAAAATTGATACCCTACATCCCACAGGAAACGTGGACAGATCCACAAGGAAGGTATGCACTTCAGACAGGCATGTGGAATTGTAATTGGCTTAACCTCTGATCCATATATGTCCCGTCCCAGCAAAAGTCCCAGCAAAACTCCACAGTGATGGAGGAACTGAGAACCCTATTAGTGAAGATATAGAGGGAAATAGAAAGAGTGGGGGCGACTGTTAAATGGTCTAAACTTACAACCAAATCAGACAAATTACTGCAAATCTATGATTCATTTAACTACATTGTTGGCCCCTTTGTTGACCTCACTTCATGTGAGATCCCACTTATAGAATTACATACTATACCATTCAGGGATTTGAAACATCTATGCACTTAGGAAATTCACCAATCTAAACATTCAGCGCCCAAGGCCACCCCATGGTTTTCTAGCGATTGCCAAAAGGCAAAATGTGGTTTACTTAAGGCTATTAGAGTGGATAAGAAATGCCTGATCTAGTTACAAGCAGATTGTGTTCATCATCAAGCAGAATTGGATATAGTCTAACTGGCTTGATCTCTTAGAAGCCTCTAAAAGTAGAGACACTGCAGCTTGTTGGCAAATTGTTGCCCACATCAGCCTATCAAACCGTAACCCTTTAGATTTTTTCATCCAACCACATGTATAGATAAAACATTTTTCTGGATAATAATCCGCACACAATGCGGGTGCAGATGAAACAGCAATCAGAGAAGACTCCATGAACTTGGAGGACATTTCTGGGCTAAACGATAGCTCGCCAACAGACTCTGATGTTGCCTTTTTTCTTTAGAAGATACATTAAGAGCCATTAAACATTTGCAACCTGGGAAAACTCCTGGTCCTGATAAGCCGCCTCGGGATTTAGACCACTCTGAGCCAGCAGTGTGGCCTCTTATATTAATAGTTTGTCTAATAGAATCACGGTTGGGACAAGGTTCTGACTCTTGGCACTGTGCTGAAATAATACCCATATTTAAAAGGAATGGTAGGGGTCATCTAGAGAATTATCATCCCATAAGCTTGATTGAGAAGCTGCAGAAGATTTTTTGCCATCAAGTTTTTAAAATTGCAGTACTGGATGATTGAAACACAGATATTGTCTCTGTTGCAGGCTGGCTTCCATACCAGAGTTAGTACGATAGATCAGATATTCCACTTCATATTCATTATGTGAAATATTTGAGGCTTACCAAGAATCATTTATATGTGGCTTTTTTTGATCTGAGGGCCGCGTTTGATCTCATCCCCAGACAATGTTTGTGAACCCCATTCAGGTCAATAGGAATTAGTTCAGATCTTCTAGGAATCCTCATTACGCTTCACGAGGGGAACTATGCTCAAGTGAGGAGGGGAGAATTGGGAGAGCTAACTGATTGTATACATATAGAGAGAGGGTACGCCAAGGCTGTGTACTACCAGCTATCCTATTCTCCCTATATATCAACAATTTTATACATTTTCATAGTGACTGAACCCATGACTCCCCGAAACTGAACTGCACCTCCATACCTGCTTCCCTATTTGCTGATGACACTCTTTTAATTTCTCGTACACCAATGGGACGTCAAAGTTTATTAAATACATTTTCTAACTTTTGTGATCTGAGGGGTTTGAAGGTGAACAGGTCCAAAACTAAATATATGACTTTCAACCTCCACAAATCATTTAGAGGAGGCTTTAAGCTGAAGGGCTCGTTGCTTCAGAGGGAAGTGAGATTTGACTACCTTGCGTTTAGGTTAAATAATTCCCCGTTACGGAAATCACACATAAACAAAAGTAGAATTATTCTGCTACATAGTGCTTCAGTAGTCACCAAAATATTTAGAGCCACAACGCCCAGATCCGTTTCACCGGCTATTGAGGTTTACCATGGTAAAGCTCAAAGCACAGCATTTTATGCTGCAGAAATCTGGGGATCTGGGAAAACAAACCAAAGAGAACAGTTGTATAAGGTATTTTTTCAACTTTTCCCCGAGTATACCTATTAACTCACTATTTTTTTATATAGGGCTTAAGAGGGTGGGTGACAATTCTGCCCTAAAGCCCCTCCTATAGGAAAGCTCTAGTTGAGATTATGGCTATGGACAAGTCGCACACTATACCATGGTTACACCATATAAAGTTGTCCTATATGCAGACCCTAGGATTGGAAAGCCGCTGGAGTGATCCATCATCTATAAAAGTGGGCACCAGGGACATTGTAAAATCGACCTTCTTGGAATCACATGATTGAACAGTATCACAGAAGTATGAAACTCAACAGTTTGATGGATGGCTTTTTGTGTCATAAATTTAAGCCTGTGCTAGAATCTTAAATGGATGCCATCGCGCCCTCTCAAGCTAGAAGCCTACATATTCAAATTTAGGTTAGGATCTCTGCAAGCGGGCCGCTTTTCTAGCAAATGGAAGCAAAATCCTGATGTTCTAGCCTTTTGTCCATTTTGCAAAGAAATTGTGGAAGACATAGAGCATTTTCTCTTCTTTTGTTCATTTTGATAAAATGACCAGATTGTCATGGATTAGACCACTTTGTATCAACTTGGGCATTAGGCATTATTTAGTTGCTTCAAGAATACTTCGAACAGACACCAGCCCCCTTATTGTTTTTTACTTTAAGTAGATACTTATATGCTGTTTGGCTTCAAAGGAAGTGGGTGGGATGCTCCTCTGATGCTTGTCTATCTGAACCCTCAAGTATCCTGTAGTTTTAAAGGTTTATGGAGTGCACTTTCAAATCACTAATACTATCTTTAAATGCCTGCGTATGCTTGGATATCGTTTTGGATGTTCTTTTATATAGACTGATTATGGAATGATTTTACAAATGGCTCTGCACTTTTAAGGTATTTTTCTATTTTGTATACAATATTTTATCTGTGATATAATGTATTGTGTTTTTATGTACGTTTTATGGCATTTTTCCCCAAAATAAACTATTGAGTGATGATGATATTAATAGTTTGGACGGGGGGATGGGAACTTAACGCCACTTGAATGACGAGATAGATAGGAAAGTCCAATAGAAGGGCAGGAAGGGGGTGACACCACTGGTGGGATTTATGCTGGCAATAAGACTTGCTGACATCTGACGTACACTAGGTGTGGGCAGTAAACTATGCTCCTCTGGCAGAATGCGTGCAGTTTTTCCCACTCTGCCCTCCGCTTGGAGTGTGGAGTTTCAGAAAAACTCTGCAGAGTTTTTTCTTGTGCACCACTCACCAATGTTAAGTTGGCAAGGGAGAAAATTGAGCGCTAGACTGCCTCCCAACGAGATTTCTCAATGCGGGCAGTCGCAGCAGGTCGCTACCGCTCGTGTTGAGAAAGCTGCTGCTCGAGTTGAAAATCTACTTGAGCGGCAGAAAGAAACAGTGCCCTCTGGCGCACTGCCTGATGCAGTTTGCACTGATTTTATATTGCGGGACAAGCTCCAGGTGCTAAAAATCAGCACGTACTGAACTCTGTGGAATCTCGTGGAGTTTTTAGGTAACTCCACAGAGTTTTGCCCACCCCTAGCGTACATACCACCCTGAAGCAAAACAGTACTCCTATTACTCTGGCACACCTCACAGCTTTTTTTGCATTGACTATATCCTGACTTACCAGGCCTAGGTGGTTTTTTTCCGGGCTGCCAGAATGCTGGCCAGAGGAGTCTCGGATCGTTATCACATGGGTAGAACTTGGGGGGTAACCCAAGAGGGGGTTGGACATTTGACCCTTGGTACATTAAAGATAGAGATTTCATGTACAGGCTGGGAAGGGGGACTAAGCAGTATTTTAGGGAGAACCTGGGCAAGGTTGACTCCTTGGTAGCAATATGGGAAGCCTATAAAGGAGTCTCACGAGGGCAAACTTTCATTGATAGCAGGAGTCAAAAAGCGAAAAAGGTGGCAGGCTGATCAATTGGTGCAAGACATTTTTCACCTTGATCAGAGCAGGGGAGTGGAAGGAGATGAGTCACAGACTGAGGTTGAAACAGGCGGTACTACGATACCTACTTGAAAACATAGCCAGGGCATCAGCCTTGGCCACTCAGCGCAGCCTATACAAGGTTGGAAATAAAGCTGGGCTTTTGGCATGGCTCAAAAGAAGGGGCAGAGACAGAAACTGGGTGCTTGAGTTGCATTCAGGTTCTGAGCCGTGGACTAAAGGGTGCAAGGTATATTGCTTAAAACAGATGTCAACTAATAGTAATTGAAAACACATATTAATAGTAAATGTTTAAGTCTATGTTGTTAAAGTGGGTCAGGGTCACAGTGCTACAGAGTCATTGTAAACCACTTAAGTCATTTTCAATATTTTTTGCAGTCAATATGCAGGATTTGACAGAACACCCCTCAACATATTGATATTTGTCCATCAGAAGACTAGAAGCTATGCCAAATGAATAAATGGTACACCAAGAGCAGCCAAGATTTCTCTTTTCCTTTCATTATACTGCTGTATAATACAAAACATTTTTTCAGATTTAAAAAGAATTCTGGGTGGACTGACCCATGCTGAGCTTCATAATTTTTCAGGAAATTCAGGATCGCCTGTGATTCATGAATTTAGAAATGTTGGCATGAAGTTCTGCTGCTATCTGAAAATCTGAAGTTCATGGAACTTGGAGCCCCTAATGCGTAATAGAGTGACCTAATGGAAAAGCTAGGCTTCAGAATTATAAAACTGTTTTTGACAGATATCACACACCTTTTCCATTGCATAAGAACATGATAGAAATATTGCTTCCCTTCCTGGAGTATTTAAATGATCTCAGATCATTTCTATTCCATGCTGTTGTGTTCTTCCACCTTGCTACCTGAACGTGGAATGCGTCATTGTACTCAGCTAGATTTGCGATCTATACATACCAATAGCACGCGTACCAGTGTCACTGCATTATGTGTCAATTTTATGCTGTCACTTTTAGTCATATTATGCCAGATTATGGCATAATAAAGTCATGTAAGGAAGAAATAGCTGGATTTAGTCACGAGTATGTGGATTAAATATTTTCCCAATAGAAATGCGATCATATTGAACCTTCCTGTGGATTATGAAACCACACATTCAGAACTGATACCTATAATAATGTGGCTAGCAAAGCTAGTGTTAGTCAGTGATTGTCTTGATTTCTCATTCGTTAGTGTCGACAAATGAGCTGGAAGATTGTATTTTCTTGAAAAGAAAATGCAAAAGGGGCCGGTAGGTGCTATATGGACATAATGGGCTGTGTGTAATTCCGTTTAAAAACAAAATCATAGAATACACTTTTTCAGAACTCATGTTACTTAAACCGTGCAATAGAAATTTGTAGGATGAATGGCATTTACCATTTATTAAAAACAATCAATGGAATGTTTTTTTACTGAAATTTTACATATTTTATTTTTTTCAAAGTGTCATGCCATTAACCTTCAACCCCCCCCCTTTAAAACTCAGAAGGCAGAGACTCTTGCTCCGTTGATGTTTTTGTGCTTCTTGCTGCTGGACTCCGGGACTGCAACATCCATGAACAACTGGAAGAACAAACCCCCTTATGCCCAAAAAGGAATAAGGACTCTGCTCCAGTTGACCCCAGGACAAGTGGGTCTTCCCCAGGGCCAGTGAGGATGGCCCCCTTGCAGCCCCTGAAGACCATTTAGGGGAAAGCACCAGGAACAAAGACAAGGAGGAAGGCTGGCATGGGGAGCCAGGAGAACCAGCTTCCTGTAGAGTAAACCACTTTGGAGGTCTGCTGCTAAAACTGCTCCTGGTGACTGCAGCTAGCCACCATGAGTAAAATGATCCCACAATTGTCCAAATCGGCCTAGAGGCCCGAGTTAGGGCATTTTGAAGATTGCTGACCTTTGACCTATTTACAGAACAAAGTGCATGGGGCTCTACCGTTTTCTTACAGATACCCCGTGGAGGGCTAGGGACCGGGGGTTGCTCTACAATGTATTACCTGCGAGGGGGCATGCTTGGGGCCCCTTTCCAGTTTCTACTTTTGCCCCCTAGGGCCCCCATTTCCCTAGGGGCTGCCGAGACAGAGCGCAGGGAGCGCCATCGCGCTCCCCCAAGAGGAGGAGAGGGGGCCGGGATCCTAGCTCTTGGCCCCGGCACCAGCAGTGGTGAGCCTAACCCCTGTAACCATGTGTGTGGGAGCAGGACGTCCACCAAAGATGAGATCTCACTGCCACAGGAGCAGGCAGGGGAGTAATGGTGCCTGCACCTGCGAGCAGCGGAGACTGAGATGCTGCCCGCAGGAGGGGGTAGCCAGCGGTGGGATCCCTGGGCTTCCCCCAAATGGTGGAGGCATGTGTGGGGGTGTCCTGGATGGGACCGGGCACCCCTACCTTAAGAAAAAAAACAAAGAAAAGTGCAGGCACTGATGTTATCAAAGTGCTACATCGGTCACAGCAGTATGTCTGATACATAGTCAAACTAAGCTTTCCCTCAGCTGAGGAGTGTAGCCCCTCTAAAGGAAGACATACCTAATACTTTGCTTCTACAGGCAGTAACAATATTGAATGCTGAGTACCAGGACTGGAAGGGCAATTGTAGGGGGGATGCAAAACTGATCCATTCCATGACTGTGGAATTATGGTCTGGACGTAGGACCCAAACAACTGGTTTAGTCAGTCTGCTAAAAAGTGAGGGCTTCTTTAGATAAGGCTTCCGTTAGGCCAGTGGGGCATCTTTGACCTTACTAAACTCATAAATGGGTGATCCGAGAAAGAACAATTGTGTTGTCACCCTTGTTGTAAAGAAATAACAAGTACCAATCAGTTGTCTCATTCACACATAGCCCTTTCTGTACACCTCTTAAGCTTCAGGGGCTACTCTATGCCAGGAGTATAATGTATCCAAGTTATTTAGAAAAATAATTAAAATCTGAGACTTTCTCCATTCTTAGCTCTAGTCACCCCAGATAACCATTTCATTTCACTATGCTCTAGACCCCTCTGACCTGGATTTATAACGAAGAGTTAGTGAGTATGTCTCTCAGTTATTAACGTGTCGGTGCCAGAGCATTTAATAATTGCCTAATTGTGTTTTTCTTCTTGTTACATATTGTACATATTCTTCTGCAGGATAGGTTTCTTTGTAGGATATTAATGTTTCCTTCTATAACACTGAATCATTGTAGTATGGGCATTTTATGTTGATGTTTCACGTTTTATCCATTAAAAGTGTCATTCTGTCCATTTGAAAAGATTAGTAATATCTTCATACTGATACAAATAATATAATGTGTTATTGTCTGTGTGAAATAATGTGCAAAGTTATAAAGATGACATGGCAGGGCTGGATTTAAGGTTAACTTAACTTGCATTTCCCTTCTTTTGCAATTTTGTGCTGCAGGAGCTATTGACCTCCAGTACATTTGAACTATCTAAAGTTTTTTGCAGCTAATTGCTGGTCATAGCTGACTGTCTATATTTAATAAGCAAATTCACATGTATAATCCATTTTGGCTTCTGGAAATGTTTTGGAAACATCAGAAGTTGGCAAGCTCAAGATGTTTATCTTGAGGGACTTGGGAACATTTACTTATGTACTTGACATGCTGTGTGAGGGATTAGGCACTGTTTATGAGGCAAGTAAATTACTGTTTGGCTCAACATGAATAGCAGACTCCTAAAAGAGCACAGAGTTTGCTTGAAGCATGTATTTAATTTACAAACCAGTGTGTATGTTGATCAGCCTGAGCCTTGTATACTAAAACGAGAAATCCACACAAAAATGTGTTAGGTTTTCTTCGGACAACACTAATTTTTTAGATTAGTCTAATGCATGTTCAAGTAATCTGAAGCATTAAGAACCCTATTCATATAGGTAAATTTGAATGTTTACAACCAAATACACTTTTTGTGTACCTGCCAGGAAGTGACAGCGAGATTTCTGCCAGGCGGACACACCTCTACCTGTGTGAGGTTCTTCGCCATGAGTGCTGAGCTCTCCGCACCTGTAAATCGCACTAAAGGCTTGGGAAGTACGCATTTCAGATGATTTGTTAGTTTTAGATGTTTGTGAAAGTGGCCTTGATAAACTCCTCTCATTTGCCTTTCCACTCTGGAAACAGTAAGAGTTTTACTCCAGCCAAGGGCAGCCGTGAATCTATAAATTTGGTGGACATTTAGGGGAAGGTGTTTCGCCACAGGAAAAACATTTTCCCTGTGGAGAAACCCCATTTGCACAGGGGATCCTATTTCCCCTGTGGACTTTCCTGCTATAGAGAACTCTGCACAGTGGGAATAGGATCCTGCTGGGAAAGTCAAATGACCTTTCCAGGAATATGCATGGAAACCTAATGTGAGAAAATAAGCAATTGTGGTAATTAGAAACTGGAGAGGAGGAAGGGGGAAAAGAAGAAAGAGTGAAAGTAATGAAAAGTGGAAGGAAGAAAGAAAATATGAAAGGAAGGGAGTAAATGTGAAAGGTAAAGTGGAAGGAGGAAGGAAGAGTGGGTGAAAACAAAAATAGAAGGGCGAGTGCAGGACGGATGGTTGACAGGATGAAAGGATGTATAGAATGGTGAAAGGATGAAATGGAGGGGGAAATGACTGATGAAGGGATTGCTAAGCTTATGGAATGATGGTCAGAAAAGTAAAAGGATGAATCAATCAATCAATCACAGAATTTGTAAAGCGCGCTACTTACCCGCGAGGGTCTCAAGGCGCTGGGGAGAAAAAAAGGGGGGGGGGGGTGCTGCTACTGGTCGAACAACCAGGTCTTGAGTAGCCTCCTGAAGGTCAGCAGGTCTTGGGTCTGTCGTAGGCTTAGTGGAAGGGTGTTCCAGGTCTTGGCGGCGAGGTGGGAGAAGGCTCTGCCGCCGGTGGTGGTTCTTCGAATGCGAGGGACGGTGGCGAGGGAGAGGTCGGCGGAGCGGAGTTGGCGGTTGGGGACGTAGAAGAGGAGTCGTCTGTTGAGGTAGGCTGGGCCAGTCTTGTGGAGTGCCTTGTGTGCGTGGATGAGGAGTTTGAAGGAGATTCTCCTGTCGACGGGGAGCCAGTGCAGGTTCCTCAGGTGGGGGATGATGTGGCTGTGGCGTGGTACATCGAGGATCAGGCGTGCGGAGGCGTTTTTATGCGTTGCAGTCGCTTGATGAGCTTGGCCGGGGCTCCCGCGTAGAGGGCGTTCCCATAGTCAAGTCTGCTACTGACGAGGGCCTGGGTGACTGTTCTTCTTGTGTCTGTCGGGATCCACCTGTAGATCTTGCGAAGCGTGCAGAGGGTGTTGAAGCAGGAGGATGAGACTGCGTTGACTTGCCTGGCCATGGAGAGCGTTGAGTCGAGGATGACTCCCAGGTTGCGTGCGTGGTCGGTGGGTGTCGGGGCTGCTCCCAGCGTCGTTGGCCACCAGGAGTCATCCCAGGCTGAGGGGTTGGAGCCGAGGATGAGACCCTCTGTCTTCTCCGTGTTCAGTTTTAGTCGGCTGATCTTCATCCAATCGGCGACGGCCTTCATTCCTTCATGGAGATTGGCTTTGGCGGCGAGGGGTCCTTGGTGAGGGAGAGGATCAGTTGAGTGTCGTCGGCGTAGGAGATTATGTTGAGGTCGTGTTGTCTGGCGATGCGTGCGAGCGGGGCCATGTAGATGTTGAACAGTGTTGGGCTGAGGGACGATCCCTGGGGTACGCCGCAGATGATCTCGGAGGCTTCGGATCGGAATGGTGGGAGGCGGACTCTCTGGGTTCTGCCGGTGAGGAAGGAGGTGGCCCATTCCAGGGCTTTGTCTCGGATCCCTGCGTCGTGGAGGCGTGCGCGTAGAGTGCGGTGGCAGACAGTGTCGAAAGCGGCGGAGAGGTCCAGCAGGATGAGGGCTGCGGTCTCACCGTTGTCCAGCAGGATCCTGATGTTGTCGGTGGCGGCGATGAGGGCGGTCTCAGTGCTGTGGTTGCTGCGGAACCCCTATTGGGATGGGTCCAGGATGCTGTTTTCTTCGAGGTATCGGGTTAGCTGTTTGTTGACAATCTTCTCGATGACCTTGGCTGGGAACGGAAGCAGGGAGATGGGCCGGAAGTTCTTGAGGTCTCTCGGGTCCGCCTTGGGTTTTTGAGTAGGGCGTTGATCTCTGCGTGTTTCCAGCTCTCTGGGAAGGTCGCGGTCTCGAAGGAGAGATTGATGACGGTGCACAGGTGGGGTGCGATGGAGCTGCTGGCTTTGTTGAAGATGTGGTGCGGGAAAGGGTCTGACGGGGAGCCGGAGTGTATTGTGCTCATGGTCTTGATGGTGTCCTCAATGTTTACGCTGGCCCAGGCTGGCAGGGGGTCGTGGACGATGGTGTGCGGTGGGTCTGGTGCATCGATCTTAGTTGGGGCTGTCTGGGTGTTGAAGCTGTCGTGGATGTCGGCGATCTTGCGGTGGAAGAAGGTGGCGAGGGAATCGCACAGGGGTTGCGACGGCGGGATGTCGTTGGTGTTTGAGCTGGGGTTGGAGAGTTCCTTCACGATGTTGAAAAGCTCCTTGCTGTTGTGTGCATTGTTGTCGAGGCGGTCTTTGAAGGAGATTCTCTTGGCGGACTTGATGAGGTGGTGGTGGTTACGGATGGCGTCTTTGTGGGCTGCGTGGCTGTCCGGTGTCTTATCACTGTGTCATTTCTTCTCTAGTTTCCGGCAGGTGCGCTTGGAAGCTAGGAGTTCCGAGGTGAACCAGCTGGCTCTTTTGGTGGTGTCACTGTGGGTGAGTTTTTCAGCGGGGCGAGGGTGTTGACACAGTCGTCCATCCATCGTCTGAGGTTGCAGGCGGCGGCGTCGGTGTTGGATGGGTCGGAGGGAGGGCTGAGAGCGAGGGTTGCCCGTAGTTGGTCTTCGGTGACTTTGCTCCAGCAGCGGCGTGGGATCTGTTGGGTGCGGTGGTGTGTGGTGGGTTTCTGGAAGGTGAAATGGATGCAGCGGTGGTCGGTCCAGAGGAGTTCCGTGGTGTGGCTGAAGGAGACGTGGGAGCTTGAGGAGAAGATGGGGTCAAGCGTGTGGCCGGCGGAATGGGTCGGTGTTGTGACGAGCTGGCTCAGACCGAGGTTGGCGAGGTTGTCGATCAGGGTGGTGGAGTTGCTGTCGTTGTTGTTCTCCAGGTGAAAGTTCAGGTCTCCGAGGAGGATGTAGTCGGTAGAGGTCAGGGCGTGCGTGCTGATGAAGTCGGCGATGGAGTCGCTGAACTGGGGTCGGGGCCCAGGGGTCTGTAGACAAGGGTGCCTCTAAGGGTGGTGTTGGGGTCCGTGTGGATCTGGAAGTGCATGTGTTCGGCGGTGCTGAGAGTGTCGTCGGTGCTGGTCGAGACCCTGATGGTGTTCTTGTGGACGATGGCGATTCCTCCTCCTACTGCGTTGACGCGGTCTCTGCGGGTGATCTTATAGCCGTCTGGGATGGCTATGGCGATGTCGGGGGCGGAGGAGTCGTTCATCCAGGTCTCTGTCAGGAAGGCGACGTCTGGTGATGATGTGTCGAGCAGGTCCCAGAGCTCGACGGCGTGTTTGCGTGCGGAGCGGGTGTTCAGTAGGATGCATCGGAGGTGGTTGAGGTCCTTCTTGGTGGGCGCTTCGGTGGCTCTGAGGCTGGTGTAGCTGCAGTTCCGGCAGGTGAAGGGACCATGGGTGCGTTTCGGGGCGGCCTTGAAGCAGTTGTGCGTCCGTCCAGGGTTGAGAGCGTGGAGTGTGGTGGCATCGTAGCGGCGTCGGTCCTCGAGGCTGGTGCGGGGGGCGCACGGCCCAGGAGTTCTGGCGCTGGGCGCGGTCCAGGCGCGGACGGGCGCAGACGGGCTTGCCTTAGGCGCGCCTTTGGCGCGCCAGCGGCGCGGCCGCTCAGCGGCCGCCATATATGGGGAGGTGGGAGGGAGGAGCAGCTGGGAGGCGGGAGGCAGGGGCAGCGAATGGGCAGTCAGGGGGGCGGGGCCGCAGGGGACGCAGCGGCGGGAGTGGAGAGAGGCAGCGAGGGGTACAGAAGGAAAAACAAGGACACAGTCAAAATGGGGGCAGCGAGGGGTACAGAAGGAAAAACAAGGACACAGTCAAAATGGGGGCAGCGAGGACACAGTTCAATGGGGGCAGCGAGGGGTACAGAAGGAAAAACAAGGACACAGTGAAAATGGGGGCAGCGAGGGGTACAGAAGGAAAAACAAGGACACAGTGAAAATGGGGGCAGCGAGGACACAGTTCAATGGGGGCAGCGAGGGGTACAGAAGGAAAAACAAGGACATAGTGAAAAGGGGGCAGCGAGGGGAAACAGAAGGAAAACGGGCACCGAGGCCACAAGCAGAGGGGCGAGCTTACCAGCAGCAGCAGCGGGCGGACAACACAGGCGGAGCTGTGTGGTGGGGGAGCGACCTACCTGGCAAGGTCAAGGGTCGCTCTCCTCACCGCGCAGCGGCCGCCATATATGGGGAGGTGGGAGGGAGGAGCAGCTGGGAGGCGGGAGGCAGGGGCAGCGAATGGGCAGTCAGGGCCGCAGGGGACGCAGCGGCGGGAGTGGAGAGAGGCAGCGAGGGGTACAGAAGGAAAAACAAGGACACAGTGAAAATGGGGGCAGCGAGGGGTACAGAAGGAAAAACAAGGACACAGTGAAAATGGGGGCAGCGAGGGGTACAGAAGGAAAAACAAGGACACAGTGAAAATGGGGGCAGCGAGGACACAGTTCAATGGGGGCAGCGAGGGGTACAGAAGGAAAAACAAGGACACAGTGAAAATGGGGGCAGCGAGGGGTGCAGAAGGAAAAACAAGGACACAGTTCAATGGGGGCAGCGAGGACCCCGTTCAATGGGGGCAGCGAGGGGTACAGAAGGAAAAACAAGGACACAGTGAAAATGGGGCAGCGAGGGGTACAGAAGGAAAAACAAGGACACAGTGAAAATGGGGGCAGCGAGGACACAGTTCAATGGGGCCTGCGAGGGGTACAGATGGTCAGAAAAGTAAAAGGATGAATGGCTGGAAGAGCAAAAGGATCGATCTATGTGTGAAAGGAATGCTCATTGGATGGAAAAATGGAAAGGTGAAAATATGGGTGAGAGAAAGGATTGATGAAAGTGTGAACAGACGGATGGAAGTTCAGAGGACAGTGAGAATAACGAAAGGATGGATGGAATAATGGTAAGGTTAGGGATGATGGATTGGTAAAAGGGAGGCGGGATGGATGGATAGATGGGTGGTTGCAAGGGTGCATGGAACTATTCTAGTAAGGGTCGAGTTTATTTGCTTCATTCACTCTGTGTCATTGGAACTTGGTTCAAAGTTAGGGGTAGTTTAATTTTCGTGCCCCTCCCTTGCTAAATAAAATAACTGAATCGCACCAAAAACAGCAAATTCGGAGCAAGTTCTAAGCCGCTTCCTGCATTGTGAAGGCAGTTCGAAGCACACAAAGGGAATGCTATTCAAACAGTGTCATCAAACCACCGCATATTAATTGATGTCATGACTTCCTGAAGGAAAACGGGAGGGGGCTTTTTTTAGAGACAAAATCTCGTGTTTCTGTAGAAAGCAGTTTCCAAAGAGCAGGGGATATTGTTTATATTTCGGTCATGAAAGTGACGGAAAGTTCGCAAAGTGCCATCTGGATGTCCACTCAAACCCATGTCACCTTTGTGGGTCACAAAGAGGCGATGAATGCTGTGTCGCTTAGGACATAACACACTATGAGGTCAAGGTTAAGATACTTTCTGGGCAAGCACACCACAAACTGCACCCACTGTCCGGAAAGGAATGGTGCACTTTAGAGAGCAGGACTGGCCTGACAGGAAATTGGGAAAAAGGCCACTAGGTAGGCGGGCAGCGCATTGTAAAAAGCCCTTGCCTTCCAAGGTGATCAGCAGATATGCACACTGCATAGACACAGTCAACCGAGCTGTCACTGCAGTGCCAACCACAAGGGTGAAGGGAGGCTGAACAACCAACCAGGGAGACTTACTGTCAAAAGCAGTATGGTATAAGAGTACCAGAATATCAAGCTAGCAGTGAAATGGTGCTGCTGCCTTTTTCCTCTGCAACACGTGTTCAGTAGGTCAGCTTTCATGGCATGTAGGGATGCTGCAGAATGGGAACCAGGACTCATGCGAGTCATACAAAGTGCAACATGAATGGTAGAGTTTGCTCAGAAGCACCAACCAGTGCAAGGGACTACACATACGAGAGAGTGTTGTGCTATTACATCTGTTGTGCAAAAAACAACTGCTCCTCCCTCTCATTCATATATATATATATATATATATATATATATATATATATATATATATATTCGCAGATGCTGCACTTCGTGGTTCCCAGCCTCCGGCGTCGGTGCCTGCAGACTGCGGCAGCAGCCGTATAACATGTAAGGATTTCCGTATTCTGCTCAATTGACCAAAATAACGTGATGCGGCACACCAGAAGAAGCACAAAATGTATTGTGCACAAACCAAAGGGCGACGCATTTCGGCGTTAAGCCTTTGTCAAGCTTGCCAAAGGCTTAACGCCAAAATGCGTCGCCCTTTGGTGTGCCGCATCTCGTTATTTTGGTCAATTGAGCAGAATACGGAAATCCTTACATATATATATATATATATATATATATTTATATATTCACTGAAAAAACCATAGGTTTCAGGGACGTTATAGTTAGTTGGACATTTCACTCGTACAAAACCAGAGAAATTCGGCCGTTATAGTTAGTTCAGCTAACTATAACTCGCGCCCCCGCAATGCACTGCTGATGACGTCACATATTACATCATTCATGACATGGTCAGTGACATCACTGATGACATCTCAAATGACATCACTGATGGGTGCCTAAGTGTCTGTGTACAGTGGAAAAAGGCGCGAAGCCGAAACGCGTCCTGTGCTTTATCTCAGTAAAATAAATTAACCGAGTTCATCCTTGACGGAGTGCGGTCCCTTCATTTCCTTGTGGGGGTGACGTCTGAGCTGAATATATATATATATGTATATATATATATATACACACACACGCATATATAGTGACACGGCAGCCAAAACAGTGATCAACCTAACTGACATTGACCTCAGTAAAGCAGAAGAACAAATTCTGGCACTGGGCCTCTCATATTGTCCTGAGTCAAACTTTAATTACGCTAACACCAGGATGGACATTTACAGATTTGTAAGGAAGCTAAAATTAATTAAATATCATGCAATGTCCAAAGACAAGCAAAAATACCAAGAAAAAACAACGGAATCAGCAACATGCCCCAATGATAACTCACAAGGGCCAACAAGTAGTGGTGACTCAACCCTCTTGAACACATTAATGGAACTCCAATGGGAAGCAACAAACACATGCCCTTCAAACAGCAGAGAAAATATCCAACAAGGCTCCCCAGCGGGATACACATCAGTACAAGATGGAAATGTATACGCACAAGGAACCAACGTGACAAGAGTGGTAACTCCATTCAAAAAGAAATCCACTTTTACGCCAGTACTGCCAAGGGACAGTATAGACATCTTTAGTGACCAAATAACCACTGAAATTAAAAAATGTAATTTCAAGATGCAGCACACTAAACAAAAATGGAATCAAAACACTAGACAATACAATCAGCTGATCACCAAATTGCAAAAAAATAACAACATCATTGTCAGAAATGCCGACAAAGGGGGACAGAAAAGACTATATGCAGGAGGCCATGGTCCAGCTCAGCAATAGAGAACGCTACAAAGTCAGCAACATATGGACATTAAAATCAATATATGAGGACTTCTATGGCAAAATACTAGCTTGGAAAAGCGCAGGAATCCTGACACCAGATGAATACAAATTCATACGAAAAGAGAACCCTGTAATCCCTAATATATACTTCATCCCAAAAATCCACAAGAACAGTACAAAACCGCCAGGCCGACCCATAATCTTTGCACAGAACAGCCTACTTGAAAATGCAAGTCAATATATCGACTATTTCCTACAGGAACATGTCCAATCCCTACCAACCTACATCAAAGACACCAGTGACTTTTTGGATAAACTGCAACATTTTGAGTGGAAGGACAATTATCTGTTAATGTCATTGGATGTAGTGTCCCTTTATACAAGCATAAATCACAGGGACGGTATAAGGGCACTAGAACACTTCCTAGGCAGGGGTCAAACAAAATTAACACCACACTGTACAATGTTAAGCAATATGACCAATTTTTGTCTTAATAATAATGTTTTTTTATTTGACAAAACATTGTACCAACAGATGCGTGGGGTGGCGATGGGGGCCAGCTTCTCCCCCAGCTACGCATGTTTACACATGGGCTGGTGGGAGGAGCTGGTCCTTGGCGCAACTCACAGACACTATATGGACAATAATGTAAAACTGTTCTTAAGATTCATTGATGATTTGTTTATTGTTTGGGATGGGTCAATGCTAGAAGCCAACAATTTTCTAAGAGACATTAACAACAATGATCTCAACTTAAGCTTCACGTCCACCATCAGCAACAGCTCCATTCATTTCCTAGATGTTGAAATTTATATTCAAAACAATAAGTTGGAAACTAAATTATTCAGGAAAGAAACAGCAGGAAACTCAGTCCTCCACTCTAGAAGTTTCCACCCCAGACATCTTGTCAACAGTATCCCCTATGGGGAAATGCTGAGAATCAAAAGAATATGCAGCAGCCCCACAGATCTAAAGAAAGCACAATTAGAAAGCAAAAAAAGATTCTTAGCAAGGGGGAATAAAAGTAGGACCATTGATGCAGCCATAAAAAAAACCCAGGGCTTAGACAGAAATGTCCTTCTAAAACCAAAAGCTAAAGATGACATAAAACAAAAAGAAACCACGCAATTAAGGTTAATCATGGCGTACAGTTCACAACACAAAACAATTAGAAACATCATGCAACAAAATTGGCCTATAGTGCTCAATGACCCCGTCATAGGTGGCAGCTTGACAAACACCCTAGGCATTACATACAAGAGAGCACCGTCCATGAGTGGAAGCCTAGTGAAAAGCAGCCCTGAAGTCCTTGAACAACAAAACTGGCTATCGCTCAGGAAGGGCTTCACAAAATGCAAAAGTTGCAAAGCATGCCAACATGGCATTAACAAAAAAACATACAAAACGCCTTTCAGCGAAAGGGAAATAGAAATTTCTCGTTCCCTGCACTGTAAAACTGATCATGTCATCTACATTTTAGAGTGCTCATGTAACCTCAAATATGTGGGAAGTACCAAACTCCCGGCAAATATGAGAATTTTACAACACATCCGGGCCATCAAAAATCATGACCAAACCTACCCGGTGGCGAGACACTTTCAGGAAATACATAATAGTGATCTTAGCCATTTCTCATATTACCTCATAGATTCTGTCCCAAAAACAGAAGGGGAGGAGACAGAGAGGGAGCACTGCGAAAATTAGAAACAAGGTACATTTTAAATTTCGACAGCAAAAGCCCGGGAGGTCTAAACACCACAGAAGACCTTTACACATGCATTTAAGCAATGTCCTACCCTAATTGAAAATAACATAAAAAAGACACACCTTTTCTGTAATCTACCTCCAACATGATTTTGGAAACTATACATCCTTGTCTCTCAAAGCAATAGATACAAACAGTAGCTACTAGAAAAAAATCCCCCACAAAATAAAGGGAGACAACTAGAAACGTAAATATCAACTATCAGAGGCTGCCAACAGACCTGAACCATTAACATAGTGGTTTTTTAAAAATTGTAAACAAAATTTTTTGACTATTTTTGCACATTTAGTGGTGTTCTTTTAAAAAAAGAAAAAAACTATCTTTCAGGTCACGAGATGGTCTAACCCTTGTAAAATTTAAGCTTTTTTAGATCATATTGCACTTGCACTTTATTGAACTGGCGACTGCCTCAGACAGGATACATAGGATGGTGACAAGCCTCTAACAAAACCCAAAGCGAAATCCGACTAAAACGCATTTATGCCGGGATATCTTTAGCTTATTTGCACAGTTAACATTGCCACTTTATACAAAAAGATTGTGTTTTAACAAAGTCAGCGTTTTAACATCAATTTTTTATGAATACTTATTTATAAAACAATTTTAATTATTTATCCATTTTTGTGGAATTTACAAGGGTATTGCTGCTACATTATGTAATATTTATTCAATATTTATGTATTGTGCAATATAATTTTGTGTATTTATACCAATCATGTAAATTGTTAAATGAACAGCATGTTTAAACCCAGGTTAAAATAATCATGTAAACCAGCCCACCTAATTAATTGGACAAAATGGATCAATGTGAAAAAATTGGGTTTCAAACTTTTGTCATCAACAGTATGTTTTCAGTGTCTATGGGGCGGGAACCAGTACTTGCACTAATTTACACTGTCACTTTAAAAAGGGAAAAAATGCCTGATAGCGTTGTCATGTGATCAAGGTCCGCCAGGACCGAAACGCGTAATGGCCGACAGAAAATAAACAACATATGCACTGAATCGTGGTCCGTGCCTGCTTACTGCATCGGGAAGGGTGACTTTCGGCGAGCAGCACGTCTTGATATGTATATATATATATATATATGTATATATATATATATATATCCACACAGAATCCAATGCGCAACTCTTTGATTGAAGTAGAAACCAACACTGGAGACGTGGCCACAAATATAAAGCGTGTTTATTGACAACACTAGGTCCGACGCGTTTCGGAGTTTCCTCACTCCTTTGTCACGGGCTGGTGTCTTTCATTTTGTGCGAATGCTGCCCAGAGGAAGGGAGGTATCCCGAAACGCGTAGGCGGCGCACATGTGGGGAAATGTCCTGAGTGAGCAGCCCTGTTTTTTGGCCAGACCTCCGGCGAGTGCGTTCCACCGGAGCGGCAACCTCTTTTTTTGAATATGTGTGGCCAAGCCCAGGCCACGGCTTCGCACCACCACGAGACCCGAGTGGGTCCGCAGCAATGGATTACCTTGCACCGCGGAGCTGGAGGGGCCGTTGTATTGTCAGGGCGGCACTTTGAACATTGTTTGTCCCACGAGGAAATTCATTTCACAATCTGGAAGCCTGCATCCACTTGGATTTGTAAAACAGGACTCCAAGTCCCATCATGCTACAGTTTCACTCACCTGATTCCTATCGGGGTTGATCATGCAAAATAAAGATGGGACTTCCTCATAACTTGCTGGTGTCTTTCATTTTGTGCGAATGCTGCCCAGAGGAAGGGAGGTATCCCGAAACGCGTAGGCGGCGCACATGTGGGGAAATGTCCTGAGTGAGCAGCCCTGTTTTTTGGCCAGACCTCCGGCGAGTGCGTTCCACCGGAGCGGCAACCTCTTTTTTGAATATGTGTGGCCAAGCCCAGGCCACGGCTTCGCACCACCACGAGACCCGAGTGGGTCCGCAGCAATGGATTACCTTGCACCGCGGAGCTGGAGGGGCCGTTGTATTGTCAGGGCGGCACTTTGAACATTGTTTGTCCCACGAGGAAATTCATTTCACAATCTGGAAGCCTGCATCCACTTGGATTTGTAAAACAGGACTCCAAGTCCCATCATGCTACAGTTTCACTCACCTGATTCCTATCGGGGTTGATCATGCAAAATAAAGATGGGACTTCCTCATAACTTGCTGGTGTCTTTCATTTTGTGCGAATGCTGCCCAGAGGAAGGGAGGTATCCCGAAACGCGTAGGCGGCGCACATGTGGGGAAATGTCCTGAGTGAGCAGCCCTGTTTTTTGGCCAGACCTCCGGCGAGTGCGTTCCACCGGAGCGGCAACCTCTTTTTTGAATATGTGTGGCCAAGCCCAGGCCACGGCTTCGCACCACCACGAGACCCGAGTGGGTACGCAGCAATGGATTACCTTGCACCGCGGAGCTGGAGGGGCCGTTGTATTGTCAGGGCGGCACTTTGAACATTGTTTGTCCCACGAGGAAATTCATTTCACAATCTGGAAGCCTGCATCCACTTGGATTTGTAAAACAGGACTCCAAGTCCCATCATGCTACAGTTTCACTCACCTGATTCCTATCGGGGTTGATCATGCAAAATAAAGATGGGACTTCCTCATAACTTGCTGGTGTCTTTCATTTTGTGCGAATGCTGCCCAGAGGAAGGGAGGTATCCCGAAACGCGTAGGCGGCGCACATGTGGGGAAATGTCCTGAGTGAGCAGCCCTGTTTTTTGGCCAGACCTCCGGCGAGTGCGTTCCACCGGAGCGGCAACCTCTTTTTTGAATATGTGTGGCCAAGCCCAGGC
Organism: Calotriton arnoldi; assembly: GCA_963921515.1. Lineage (NCBI taxonomy): Eukaryota > Metazoa > Chordata > Amphibia > Caudata > Salamandridae > Calotriton > Calotriton arnoldi. Next base: position 3,113,803 of record CAWUFW010000748.1, read on the forward strand.
CACGGCTTCGCACCACCACGAGACCCGAGTGGGTCCGCAGCAATGGATTACCTTGCACCGCGGAGCTGGAGGGGCCGTTGTATTGTCAGGGCGGCACTTTGAACATTGTTTGTCCCACGAGGAAATTCATTTCACAATCTGGAAGCCTGCATCCACTTGGATTTGTAAAACAGGACTCCAAGTCCCATCATGCTACAGTTTCACTCACCTGATTCCTATCGGGGTTGATCATGCAAAATAAAGATGGGACTTCCTCATAACTTGCTGGTGTCTTTCATTTTGTGCGAATGCTGCCCAGAGGAAGGGAGGTATCCCGAAACGCGTAGGCGGCGCACATGTGGGGAAATGTCCTGAGTGAGCAGCCCTGTTTTTTGGCCAGACCTCCGGCGAGTGCGTTCCACCGGAGCGGCAACCTCTTTTTTTGAATATATATATATATATATATATATTCACTGAAAAAAACAAAGGTTAAAGTGACGTTATAGTTATGTGAATATGTCAGTGACAACATTAACGTTTTGAAGTAAAACAAGCACAGAAATTTACCCTTTATAGTTAGCAGAGCCAACTGTAACTTGTGCCCCCGCCATGCGCTGCTTATGATCTTACATATGACATCAGGCATGGAATGTTCTATGACATCATTTATGACATCACTGTGCGAGCAAGAAACAGATCAAAAGTTTGCTCTCAGCTGGAGGGAGCATTTTCAAAGCTTCCGCCCACTGGGAGCAGACTTTGTGTTTGCTCCCACATGGTGGGAGATTAAAAAATGCTCCCACCAGGCAGGAGCAAGCACAGGTTTCCCTGCCCTCGCTGGTGTGGTCAGGAAAACTGCTATGTCCCGGGGTGGACTCCCCAGTACATAGCTAGTGAGCTGGCCCCGGAAGAAGGTGCCATGCAGCCCTCCCTCCCTTTTAAAGAGTTTAGCGGCCCCTGGAGATGGGGGTTCCTAGGGCCTTTTGGAGTATCTCATTTTGATAATATTTCAGCGCCGAGGGTGGGCTACCCGGGGCCTGTGATGGCTCGGGAGAGGGGGCGCTCTGTCTCCCCTCCCCTTTTGATAATATTTAGGCCCTGAGGTTGTGCTGCCTGGGTCCTGTGATAGCTCGGGGAATGGGGGCCACATGGCCCCCCTGCCCTTTATTAATGAAATCAGCCCCGGGGGATAGGGTCCCTGGGGCCTCTGGAGGCTCAAGGGGGGGGCGTGCCCCCTCCCCTTTTTTGTTGATTTCAGCCCCAGGGTGGGTTCCCTGGGGCCTATAATGGCTCAGGGAGGTGGGGTCACATGCCCCCATACCCTTCATTGAATACAGCTCCCCGGGGTCCATAATTGAACAAGGCTCCCCCGACCACCATTTTGTTTCTCCAATCCCAAAGGAGTCACACGGGACCAGAGCAAATATTGCAAAAAAAAATTATTTTGCCCCAGGGGGGCCACTACCCTGTTTTCTTAGAATATTTTTTTTCACACGTTCAGGACAGGGGACCAGGTCCCTGAGTCCTATAATGGGTTCCTGCAACTCTTTTTCATGCTGCTGCCAGCCAATCAGAGCGCTCGCACCTACAGGAGGCTGACTCCCGCGGGTGCAAGATGGCGCAGGGAATTAAAGTTCCCTGGGCCAATCAGAATGCTCTATTTTTTAATGGGCACTCCCGCGAGAGTCTCTTGAGACTCTAGTGAATCCAATCGTCCAGATACCTATAGTTGTTCTAACCTTAATTTTAAAAAAACTACTGAATGGATTTACACAAAATCCCAAAGAGCACAATCTGCATACCGAGATCTAGCTTCCTGCCAAATTTGGTGTAATTCCGTTCTGCAGTTTTTGCCGCAGCCCTGTCTAAAGAATTCTATGGAAAATGCATGAGGATTTTGCGTTTTGGGACCCCTCTTTTTTTCACCCTCGCTTAACAGATCACCCCAAAACTTTTCATGCACAAATTAGTCTAATGAGCTGACGAGCTCTGGTTGATGCACCTGCGCCCAGTTAGTGGTACAGAGACCTGAGAAGACTTTGGGCAGCATTTCCAGCACCCCCAAAAAGAATGTGTTGCTCTCTACTGAAGAAGGACAACTATCCTGAAACACGTGTCTAGAGATACACAGCACTGGCTGCACCAACAAGGGTGAAAAACTAAAGCCTGACACTGAATTAAGTGTTATCATGCACTGCCTTTACTATGATGCATCGGGGCAAATTGAGTGCTGGGATGTGAGGCAGTGTGCACCCACCCTCCTTCTGTTTGAAAAGGCTCCCTTGAGCTAATGAGCTGACGAGCTCTGGTTGATGCACCTGCGCCCAGTGAGTGGTACAGAGACCTGAGAAGACTTTGGGCAGCATTTCCAGCACCCCCAAAAAGAATGTGTTGCTCTCTACTGAAGAAGGACAACTATCCTGAAACACGTGTCTAGAGATACACAGCACTGGCTGCACCAACAAGGGTGAAAAACTAAAGCCTGACACCGAATTAAGTGTTATCATGCACTGCATTTACTATGATGCATCGGGGCAAACTGAGTGCTGGGATGTGAGGCAGTGTGCACCCACCCTCCTTCTGTTTACAAAGTAGTCAAAAAGTAGCACCTCTTTGGAGATTATCATGGAGATTTGTCAATTGGTGCCAAAGTTATCAGCAACACAATAAAGGGTTTTCCTATGCAACAGCTAACCTAACTATAACTACCTAGTGGCAACCACTATTGGGTAATATATATGGTGTTTATATCACATGAACCTAGCTGAAAAGCAGAAAAGTGCTCTACCGATTCAAAGGTAAAGATACACACACAGGATGTGATTGAGGGGTAGCTGAGTTGTGAGATGGGAAGTGGATTGGTTCTGCATTGTGATACAGTATTCTTTAATCAGGTGCATGTTGAGATCTTTCCTAAACTGGGACAGGTTTGGATTGGGCCTGATGGATATCGGGATATCATTGCATATCCTCGGAAGAAATGGAGAAAGTCAGTTTCCTTGCTTTTTATTTTTTTTAATTTCTTCATCACCATTCTGATAGTATGCTGGCTGCTAATGAGCTGAGAGCCACTGGAGGTGATAAGCTTATCAGCAAAATAGTTGAGGGTGCTGATTGTGATGGCTTTGCAGATGGTTTTGAAGATGATGCAGGCCATCAAGGGGACTCTCTGGAGTTCCATCAGGGCTGGATTGATGTGATCTGATTTCTTCATGCCTTTGATGAGATGTACTGCAGAATTGTATATGCCCATATGGAAGGCCTTTGGGGATTCCGAGAGACTGTGGAGCTGGCATTGCCAAAATTCTGATTTGAGAGTGCAAACCTTAAACAGCAGTTAATAAGTCACGCCGACGACACCCAGCTGATCCTCTCCCTCACCAAAGACCCTCACACCGCCAAAGCTCACCTCCACGAAGGAATGAAGGCCGTCGCCGAATGGATGAGGACCAGCCGCCTGAAGCTGAACTCGGACAAGACGGAGGTCCTCATCCTTGGTTCCAACCCTTCAGCCTGGGACGACTCCTGGTGGCCAACATCACTGGGAACAGCCCCGCCACCCACCGACCACGTACGCAACCTAGGGGTCATCCTCGACCCCACCCTCTCCATGACTAAGCAGGTCAACGCCGTTTCCTCATCCTGCTTCAACATCCTCCGAATGCTCCGCAGGATCTTCAAGTGGATCCCCACCGAAACAAGAAAAATAGTCACCCAGGCCCTCGTCACCAGCAGGCTGGACTACGGAAACGCCCTCTACGCAGGAACGACAGCTAAGCTCCTGAGACGGCTGCAACGCATCCAGAACGCCTCTGCACGTCTTATCCTCGACATCCCCCGACGCAGCCACATCACACCCCACCTGAGAGATCTGCACTGGCTCCCTGTCAACAAGAGGATAACCTTCAAGCTCCTCACCCACGCACACAAAGCACTCCACAACTCCGGACCAGCCTACCTCAACAGACGACTCAGCTTCTACACCCCCACCCGCCAGCTCCGCTCGACCAGCCTCGCCCTCGCCACAGTCCCCCGCATCCGGAAAACGACCGCCGGCGGCAGATCCTTCTCCCACCTCGCCGCCAAGACCTGGAACACCCTCCCCACCAACCTCCGACAGACCCAAGACCTACTGGCCTTCAGAAGACTCCTCAAGACCTGGCTCTTCGATCAGTAGCAGCACCACCCCCCTCTTCCCCCAGCGCCTTGAGACCCTCGCGGGTATGTAGTGCGCTTTATAAGTGACATGATTGATTGATTGATTGACTTTCTGGGAGGAATGCTTTCACTGCCTTTGGTAGAGCGAGTTGCTACAAGGCCAGCTTGGTTTTCTTGGTGATTGTTTCCTTAAGGGGAGGTCAGGGTCCATTGTGAAGCCAAGTGACGTGGCTTCGCAATGGACCCTGACGTGAAGGTTGTGTATTGAATCCATCTTGATTAATGTCATTGAGCGAGGTTTGAAGTAGTTGTTGCTTGTTGTTCTTGGTAAATATCAGGAATTTAACTTTAGTGGGCTTGAGCCTCAGGTAGGTGTTGGACATCCAGGTCTAGGTGAGGAGCAGGCAGAGCTTGAGAAGTTAGATTGCTGGAGTTGAAAAGACATACAAGTAAAGTTGCGTGCCATCCACTTTGTGGTGAATTCTGATGCTATAATTGGTCGGTAGAGTGAGTGGCTTCTTTTGCAGCATAGATGCCAAGGAGAACAATCATTTATATCAGTTCATTTAGTTTTGTTGAATTTCCACCTAGGACAAAGGAAGCAAACCTTGACAGAGGGATAATCTTTATGTCAGACTGCAAGAAGATTATGTGGTGTAGCTTCTAGTTTCCCACTGCTTTTACCCCCAGAATAATGGATTTGGTGGAGACTCAACCTCAGTGTTCTGTGTCCTTGTATGGGCACTCAGCTATCATTTTGATAGTGGCAGGACTGATAAGATAAGTTGTGGTGTGACAAGTTGTTATCTAATGTGACTATTTTTTTAAACATATGTTTATGTATTGAACATGGTTTTTTCAGAAATATTTCATAAAGGCAACTGGCCTGAGGTGCTGTACCTCTATGTCATCATAGAACACCTCGGAGCCTTGAAATATCCTTGTAACACACCTGAGGGTATTTTATCCCATTTACAGTGCCACTGTAGTTGAAAAGCTATGCTACGTTTAGGGATCCTCCCACTAAAAGCCTACACAAAGCATTGGAGTGACACAATTGAAAAGTCAGGATCTTGTGAATTATGTAGGGGAGGCGGTCAAGATATTGTGCATGTTCGATATGCCTGCCCCAATAAAGTCTTTGTAGAAGTTCGCAACCGTTTTATAAAATCTATTTGTTTTAAATATAATTTATTTAGCATTAATGATCTGATCGATTTATTTAGATTACCTCCTAATGAACCTGTGTGTTATAAACTGTACACAATTTTTAAAACGTTCTTACCATTGTATTAATTGAAGCCATGTATATAGACTATTATATTGATAGTACTGCACTGATTCTGAGTGTTCTATATTGTTGATCTCTGATGAGGTCTAAATCAATAAACTGTTTTGATTTGAATAAAAAAGTCTGTCATAAGGTTTCTGCACATACACAGAGCTATGCACAGGAAAATGGGACCCCGGAATACAGTGGTTTGCCACCATATACCGTAGCACCCAAAAACCCCAACCCAACTAGCTTAGCATCCCATTAGCACCCAAGTACTAATGTTTGGACAACCCAGAACACGGTATCTTTATCTCAGGACTCACAGAAGCAAGAACACTCTTTCGTCACTCACTCGTACTTGTCCACAAGGTGCGTAGGAAGAGACACTGGATAGGTTAAAATGTTTATTCCAACTTACGTGCTCTAATGTACAGTACACGTGTCAGTACTAATAGCATAATGCATATGACTAATATAAGCAGCATGGTTACAATTCCATAGAATACAAACGGGGAAAGCATCTCAGAGCTCAGTGGATAAACGTATAAATAACATTACCACCCTCCCCTTGCAGTAAGATAGTTTATTATAATAATAGAAGACCTCTGGGCTTTGACTAGCGAACCCCCATACCTCAGTCTCTAGATGCAGAATTACATCAGCAGGACATCATAGCTCTTCTCACTGAAAGGGATTTCTCCAAGTGTGTTAAGCGCTAGTAAACCACAGTATCAAAAGCATACCAAATTCTTCATGGCAATTGCACATAATGTTATGTCTGGGTGCGCGAGACTGGCCATATCAGGAAGAACCGAAATACATTGTTATGCGACCTTGTACATGTTTGTGCAGACTGAGCCCAAAAAGGTGAACAACAGAAAATGCAGACAGTGCAAAAGAACTTGGCACGAGCAAAGGGCGAGGAAGGCCCGGCTCAGTGTAACGTGCGCAAAGAAAAGCAGCATGGCAGCCAGGCCTAGGCCAACATAACAAGGCAGGTAACAATCCACAAGACACCCTCCCCTGGACAGTCCGGCGGCCAGGACAGAGGCACAGCAGAGGAAAAACACAGCCGTTGGAGCACAGGGAGCGCCCAAACGGCGAAGGGCAGGTCAATCCATGAAAGTGTAAGTGCAGAAAAAAGCCATACCCTCTAAGAGTTCATCATTGGAATCGTCAAAAAACATAGATGCCATCCAATCCATGAGATCAAAAGAGCAGGAATGCTCCTCAGCAAAGGGAGCATCCAGAAGCAATGCGGGACAGCTTGCGTGATAATTGAAACAGCTTCGTTGTAGGAGATCCTGGGCAGCCGCCCAGATATCCCATTGCGCCAAAATCCCCAGTGCAGCCGCACGCGCCATACAGCCAGCGACGGAACAGTCCTGCTCATGGGCCTCTAAGGGACCCATCAACTGAACAAAATCCGGAACAGACAATGACGAATTGGAGAGGCAATAATCCAGAGTCCAGGTGAAAGGACAGCGGACACAAGTCATCACAGGTTGCACGCAAGTGAAATACGCAAAGCGAAATGAAAGAGTATATGACACACTCAGTGTCGCCAATGGCAAGACACCAAAACCGGCCAAAAGGCGCTCACGGAGCAGCTGGAGGCGTTCTGGATCGAGCAGGTCCCATCGGGGAGCAGCCATTGCGCAGAAAGCAAATTAAGAGCAAGACACCAGCCGCTAAAGCGAGGATCAACGGGAAACCGCCAAAGACACTGGAAAATATGGAATGTATGAAAGCCGGGATGACACCAAAAATAGTTTGGAAGGAGGACACCAAGCCCGACCCAACGACCTTAAAAAAGTGTACTAGGCCTTCAGTGTTAGATGCGTTAAAAATACGATGTATTAACTCTCCAAAATGTTGGGGGAGATTAGTGTTCAAAAGGGCCTGTATCTCACTGTGGGTACTCGCCACCTGGAGAATGAATGTCTCCCGGGCGGACGTGAGCATAACTTCCTCGTTTAATAATAGTGCCTTTATTCTGCTCAGTCTATTGAAATCTGCTTCCATGGTAGGGATGGAAGGCCAAATAGAGATATCAACCTTGCCATGAGGGGGAGGAAAAAGCACATTTTTGCAGCAGACAACCCTGTGCGAAACTGTTACAATGTAAGGAATGCCAGCCTGCAGGCCACAACAGTTTTCGTTATTTAAAAGTAAATAACTACCATTGGAAAGGAGAGTGAAAGTAGGTGAAATAACAGGAGCAGGAATACCTTTCAGCACACAAGCAAGATTAGGAGAGGAAACGCTACATGAGCCATGCAATTTAATGTGTTTACAAATAAGCGAATGACCTATAGTCGAGTCGCAGTACTCCCCCGTGAGAAAGACTTCCTTGCCGTCCCGAAGGCATTTATACATGAAAGGCAAGGACCAGAGTTCATGCAGGAAAGCACTGCCCAATGGCCGGTAACGGCCCACAGGATAATGTTTCATGCACGAGTCAAATTCAAACAAGGAAAAAGGTAAAACGATAACCCCATGAACTAGCCATACAGCAGAATCGAGTTCTGCAACAGAGAACGGCAAAGGATCCACCTTTTCGATATGTAATAGAGTGTAAGTTGCATCCTTCATGGACATAAATTGCTGTTTATCAGTTAAGTTAAAAGGTAGAAATAAGGCAGAGGTGTTCAAGAAATGCCAAGGCACTTTACCTAACTTAAGTGTTTGCAAAGTCCATGCAAACTGCATAACTGAGCGCAATTGATTCTGACCATGATATAACACAGAAACATCATCTTGTACAATATCAACAACAGAGGACACAATATTCTCTAAAGTGTAAATGCGAGAAGACAGGGTATTAATACTATTGTCAACCACAGCAAGCACCTTTTCCATATTTGCTTGATCTATTTCCCGAAGACGGGAAGCAGCTTCCATTTGTGATAGCTTCCAGAGTTCATTATACGTTTCATAAATGAATCTCTTAGGTCGGGGACCACGAGGTCCCAAAACAAAGTCGGACAGATCAATATTGCCTGTAAGGAGGGACAAATGTTGTTTAACAGAATCAAGGGACGAATGTTGCAGCCATTGTTTGCATAATTTACCAACAGAGTATGTAGTGACAGTACGGGCATCAGTAAACCTCGGATCAGGCCTATTCTGTGTGTAGCTAGCACCAGAATCGTGAAAACGCATTTGACATGCATTAGATGATGTAGGCCATACTAACCAGGGTGACTGCACTAGCTCAGAAACATTAAACGAATTATTCTGTAACAGAGCCTGCAGGGACACGAGGGACATATTGAATCGTGAGCTTTCATTGGGAAAACTTGACAGGGATGGTATTGATGGAGTATTCAATTGTTTAGTGGTTGCTAAGCCCCAACATGTAGTCTGATAGATGGAGACATTGAGGAACATAATTTGTGTGGGGATGAGGCAAGCACGGTGTAATGCCTCGGTTCCCTGTACCTGCCATGGCTTGGTGCCCCAAATAGATTTTAAATCCACTGTTTTATCCCAGTACTCATAACCACCCACAGCTAGGGCACTTAGAAAGGAACCTGAATAAAGCAATTTGGTGTGTGTCAACATAATTTTCTGAGTTGATGTGTTATTAAGTCTAAAATAATAGGATGCAGGGTTCGACCGATTAAAATCAGTAAAATAATTAAACTTATTTCGAAGAGTTTGAGAGCTACCTGGCAAGGGGTTTGGACAATGTTCCCATTGGGTATAGTTAACAGAACTACGCAGGGCACTGGGCTTATGGAGAAAATGATTACCCCAATGTTGGTAACAATACAAATCGGCATAATTAGCAGAATTCATATATAAATCTTCAGCATTAAAAGATGCATAATATTTTAAATCGGCAAACAATGCTTCAACGGCATGCACATCCCAATCATCAGAATGAATATTATTTTGTACTACATCACCCATTGAAACACGAAGGACATTAGGTACATTAATAATTTCCGTCGGACCATGGATTTGATAATTCACTGCATCCCATACGATGCCATCAGCAACTGGGAAAGCTGAAATGTTCACAAATGTGTGGTCACGCTTCATGATGTGAGACGAGGAATGAGGAGCCAAAGTTCCAGAAACATAGTCTACAGCAGAGCGTTCAGGTAAATAGTGACCATTGATTAGTAGAAAAAACACTGTGACAAAGCCAATGGACATGAACAAAAATATCAAGAAAAGTACCAACCAGATGTATGTCCAGGGGGAATCAAAAAATTGTCTCTAAACCAGGATATAAAAATACTGAACTTGGATGGAACTTTTGAAGATGTGGAATCCGAATCAAAGGAATAACGAGTCGGGCTTAGTGGCGTTGTTGGTTGATGTGCCACCGATTCTGATGCAGGATAAGTATACTCGTCCTCGTCGATATTGGTGGAGAGTTGGGGATCAATCGTAGTTTCAGGCAAATCAACCATCTCAATTACAGCATCAGCGATCGTTCGTGCAGATGGACTATGAACATATGTCCGATAAATGGCAGGACAAGAGACCGCTGGTGTGACACTATTCAGGATCGGCCAGGCGCTGTAGCTTGACATTTTCAACTGAGATGTATCTGTTCTCTTTACGACCAGGAAGCGGTGGTAAAATAACTGTACGTGTTCCCTTCAAGCCCAGAACTGGAACCGGTGCACGAAAAGAGGGGCCAAATTCTTTTTGTTTTCAACCTTCTCTCGAACCAGTTCTCCAATCTTTGGAAGCCAGCCAGCTACCGGAATCTGCAACGCAGGATCTGTGGCTGAAGGTAAATGTGTAGTTGCAAGTTTGTCTCGGGCTTCTTGTAAGTCCTGTAACATAGCAGAATGGTTATCTACATCAAACTTGGCGGATTGCGCCGCGATGTCTGGACCCTCAAGGTCAGGCACAAACATTCTTATGCCAAAGAGCATTTCGTATGGGGTCCGCCCACCCAGAGGTCTTCTAGGGAGATTATTAAGTGCACGCTGAACGGTATACAAATGGGCCAGCCAGTTCCTGCCAGTACCTATAACCCTAGCTGTTAAGGATTGCTTTAAGTCACGGTTCATTCGTTCAACGATAGAGTTGCCCTCAGGCCTATACGGAGACGAAAATTTCACCCGCACCCCAAGCGAAGCCATTGCATCCTTGTAAGCCCTAGAGGCAAACGCTGGACCTTGGTCCGAATGGAAGGTGCCGCATGCGAAAATTCCCACAAAGACACGCAAATCCCTGATTACATTTCGGGCGTCAGCACTCCGTTGTGGCCAGACCCAGAGAAACCGTGTGCACGAGTCCACTGCCACCAAGATGTATTTATAGGCAGTGTCTGATGAGAATGGACCGCAGTGATCCAAGTAAACACACCCAAAGGGTCTGTTAGCAATGCAGAGCGGGGTTTGTGGTGGACGTGTTACCGTGGAAGGCTTAATCTGTTGACAAACGTCGCAAGAAAGCACAAAAGCACGGGTGTCTTTATATAACCCACGCCACCAATAACGCTGCTGCAAGATGGAAACCGTAGCTGACACACCTGCATGAGCAGAAGCCATGCCTTCGTGTGCAGCTGATATCAAGGCACTCCTGCGGTCCGCGTTGGGAATCAGCCGATCTCCAACGTCAGGTATAGTTACATAAGGAACCTGATCGGGACTTAATGTGTAAGAATACTTGGAAGGAAAACCTGTAGGGTAATTATTACCTTCCTTGGTTGCAGCAATTGCTGCTAATATAACAGGGTCTATTTTAGACATGGACCTGGTAACCGCTGCTACTGAACACGTGACCACTGCTGAACGGGCAGCTTCATCTGCCAGATCGTTACCAATAGCGTGTGCGCCCACCCGCTGATGGCCTAAGGTGTGAACCACCTGTGTGAGGGGCAGACGTTGTTGCAATTCTGCCACTCGAACCCAAAGCATTTTATGCTTAATTGTGCTCCCTTTTGCGTCCTTGTAGTCATTTTTTGACCAGAAAAACAGATTGTCATTGTAAGATTGTACACAGTAAAAAGAATCACATACAATAAGAGTGGTCTCATCCTGAGAAGCGAACTCAAGCGCAAGTAGCAATGCATGCAGCTCGGCCAATTGTGCGGTACTATCTCCAAGTGTGCGAGTATGCACTGCAGAGGATTTGAACTTTCCATTTACAAAGGAACCCGCAACAATAGCACATGCAGCTGAATAAGCGTGCTTGGACCCAGTGGCCGGTTGCGCCGAACCATCTGTGTAGATCACACATTTGTAATCCTCAAGCGGTAGTAAAAACAAAGGAGGAGGATGAACGAATTCATACTGCAAAAACTCCTGAGTCTGAAGAGAAGAATCAAAAACAAAAGTGACGTCCGAAGACGTCAAAGATGTAGCCCATTGTATCCAACGGGGATGCATTGCTTTTGAGTTCGGTACACTTGCCTTTGTTACTGCCTCCAGGGCAGGACAGGGTGTTACCACCAGAATCCGCTTACCCTGTGCCAGTGCGCGTTCTTTTAGAATCGCCATTTGCACTGCAGTCAGAACTTTTTCAACAGATGTAAAGCGCAATTCAGCGGAAGTGTACAGATGTGACTTGTATGCGATAGGTACTGTATCACCTTCATTAAAGGTTAAATAGGTGAATCCCACCGCCCCGGAATTATTCTAATCACCAGGTTTGTGTGGTTATCACGAGTCAAAAGATATTTAGACTCCAAAAGGTCTGTCTGCAAAGACTGCAGAATTGAGGTATGCTCAGGCAGCCAGCAAGACCTTGAATAAGTAGGTTGTATCAAAGCATACAAAGGCTTGATACGCTGGGCATATTCGGGAATGTAAGTACGCCCGAAATTCAAGAAACCCAGCAAAGACTGAAGTTTCTTCAGAGTATTTGGGGGGCACAAATGTGCACATTTTTCCAAGAAATGGGGGGCTAAGCCCTTACCTTCGTTATTGAGCTCATAGCCCAAGAACAGAACGGTAAATTCAGCAATGTGTGACTTAGCAAAGTTAAATTTGTAACCCTGCTCCGCAAATTCAAGAATAATGCGGTCCACACGGGACAGATGCTGATATAACTCGTCGTCTGTCAGATAGATGTCATCTACATACGAACATGCGTCTTGATCAATGTCATTTAACAAAGAAACAACACGGGCGGCGAATATACCCGGACTATTTTTATAGCCCATGGGTAAACGCCGGAACTGGAATAATTTACCACCGGATGTGAATGCGGTCCATTGACCACTCTCCGGGGCCAGGTTGTGCGTGTAGAAACCGTTTGAAAGGTCAAGTGTCGTTTTGTATTTTTTACGAACAAGACTGTCTACAAGCGCAGAACTGTGTGTATTTTGCACCGCAAAGTTCCGACAATGAGTATTTAAATGCCGGTAATCCAAAACTAAGCGGTACGATCCATCGGGTTTAGAAACCACGAAAAGGGGATTGTTCATAGGTGATACGCATGGTTCAATTACTCCCTGATATTCCAACTGTGTCAGAATTTCTGAGACGGGGCCTTTTGCCTGCCGTTTGATGGGATATTGGGGTTGTGGCTGCGGTAGTGACCGCAAAGGTATTGCATGAGGAGGTGATTCTTCATCCCATCCCACATGGTTGCGGTATAACGCTGGTGCCAGGTACACAGCCCACTCAGCTGCAAGTGCTTCAGCTTTGTCTTTTGGGACATGCCTTGAAAAGCTTGGAAGGATTACCTCCTCTCCTTTATGTGCAGCTAAAACGAATGGGGGTGGCCAATCCACCTCTGCTAACAAAATGTCATATGAAGAGGTTAGATTTTCCCAAAAAATCCCTTTTATTTCACGCGGTATGTCACCTTCAATTTGTATGACTATATTATATAGTCTGTCAGGGGGTGCCACTCTCGTGTCAGCTGTCTCTACAGTAACGAATGTTTCAGTTGCTGTCGCCTCCATATGAGGACGTAGCGCCTCCCGCACTATGGTAACTTCCGCGGCGCTGTCTAGGAGGGTCACTGCCCACGTCCAATTCTGGAGTCTCGTTCTCACGGTCTGAGGCATATTTCGCTGTAACAGCGGCAACTTTTTTCTTCTGAAATTGCGGTCGAGGAAGATGAAAGTCTTCTGCTTTCCCTCTGACTTGTTGTCGAGGTTGGTCTCGCTCCTGGGGAGCCTCTCGGCCCCTTCCTCTATCTTGCCGTCCTCCTCCACCAGCCTGTGACGACGTCTGGGCCTGTGAAGAACGAGGAGAACGCGTATCAGAGCTCTGAAACCTTTCTGGTGATTTAATCCTTGACCTATCACGTAAATCATAAGTACGTTCAGAAGAAACCGAAACTGGGGAAGCGCCTCTCGACCCCGGCTTCTTTTGTTGCTTACCCTGTTTTTTCTGTCTCCAACTCTTTTTAGTGAAGACTGGTTTATCATCTTTCTCAGATGCACTTTTTGTTTGTATAACTTGTGTTTGCGATTGAGTTTGCATTTTTACAAAAGGCTTGTTGCCTAGGCTATTTCTTCCAATTGTTTTATAAGCCCGGGCTATTATTTTCGGTAATTCGCGAGGCCTGTCCAACTCTGGGACCAAAGCCAAAGCATTCGCTACTTGAAAGTTCATAGCATCGCCCTTGACATTTCCAAGGATCAGCTCAGCTACTACATCAAACACTCCCACTAGTCTCATCCCTAATTCCACAGCCGCTTCAGGGCCATGTTCATCCTGTACTTTTTTAATTACAGAGGGTAGAACCGTCATGGAAGGAGTTCCAAAACATTTTGAATAAACTGCTGCGAATACCTTACCCCAGTTTTCACATGATGTCAAATCGGGGATTATGTCTTTTGGCAAACTTATCGTGAGGATGCGGTGTTTATCTACTGGGGATGTATGTGGAAACACTGCTTCTATCTGATCGAACTTTTCAGCAAGCCAGTAAGGATAGTCGTCCTTATTTTGTGGACGTTTGCCCATCACAGAATTTACCATGACAGGACTTATAGTCACTCCAGCTGCCATAGCTGGTTGGCCTGCGACTACAGGAGCAGCTCCATGGAGGCTACCTGTAACGTATGTCACCAAGGCTCGATGCACTCGCACCAATTCGGTATGCATAGTGCGCAGTTCCGCAAGCGGTAATGCCAGATAATTTGGATGCGGGGTATACCCGGCCAATACAGGCCAAGTGGCCCCCTGAATTGATAAGGGGCCTAAACGAACTGCGGTAGTTGGTTGTGGTAGGGCGCCATTGAACCAAACACGGTGCTGCCAAGCCGTGAGAGGCACTTCAAGAGTAGTATAGGGTCGATAGGCAGCAGGAATAGCGGTGGGTTTATATTCATGAAACAGCTTATCACCTGCATCCACCGCTTCAAAAGTGATCCAAGTGTAAAACACTTCAAAGTGATAAGCCGCATCGGCTTGAACCACAAAGACCAACTCGACCCCAGTATCGGGCACTCCATACACAGCTAAGTGGTCTCGGAGTGCTCCTCGACTATGTGCAGCTATCGCCACACCAGCCATGACCAAACAATTATATTCGACAACCTAACAGGGAGCACAGAAAATGGGTCTGCTAACTAACCTTTTTTAATAACTTCAAGCTCGAAAGAACCTATAAAACATTCAATATAGGAGGTATCACCGTCACATACGCCTCCGGAAGCGTACGCGAGGGGTTTGTGGACAAGCACAAGTACTACTCAAGCGTCTCGCAGATAAGCAGCCCCACGGTGGTCGCGCCATGTCATAAGGTTTCTGCACATACACAGAGCTATGCACAGGAAAATGGGACCCCGGAATACAGTGGTTTGCCACCATATACCGTAGCACCCAAAAACCCCAACCCAACTAGCTTAGCATCCCATTAGCACCCAAGTACTAATGTTTGGACAACCCAGAACACGGTATCTTTATCTCAGGACTCACAGAAGCAAGAACACTCTTTCGTCACTCACTCGTACTTGTCCACAAGGTGCGTAGGAAGAGACACTGGATAGGTTAAAATGTTTATTCCAACTTACGTGCTCTAATGTACAGTACACGTGTCAGTACTAATAGCATAATGCATATGACTAATATAAGCAGCATGGTTACAATTCCATAGAATACAAACGGGGAAAGCATCTCAGAGCTCAGTGGATAAACGTATAAATAACATTACCACCCTCCCCTTGCAGTAAGATAGTTTATTATAATAATAGAAGACCTCTGGGCTTTGACTAGCGAACCCCCATACCTCAGTCTCTAGATGCAGAATTACATCAGCAGGACATCATAGCTCTTCTCACTGAAAGGGATTTCTCCAAGTGTGTTAAGCGCTAGTAAACCACAGTATCAAAAGCATACCAAATTCTTCATGGCAATTGCACATAATGTTATGTCTGGGTGCGCGAGACTGGCCATATCAGGAAGAACCGAAATACATTGTTATGCGACCTTGTACATGTTTGTGCAGACTGAGCCCAAAAAGGTGAACAACAGAAAATGCAGACAGTGCAAAAGAACTTGGCACGAGCAAAGGGCGAGGAAGGCCCGGCTCAGTGTAACGTGCGCAAAGAAAAGCAGCATGGCAGCCAGGCCTAGGCCAACATAACAAGGCAGGTAACAATCCACAAGACAAGTCTATGGCCCTACATGATCATTTATAATAATTAGAATTCTGTATGACTTTAGTCTGAAGAAAAAGCATTTATGGGGAAAAAAAACCACCAAGCAAACGTATATCATGAAGTATAAAATGTGTCACGGTGCATCAGTTATTTCCAGTGTTTCCTTTGCCTTAATTTACTCCACCACTCACCACAAGCCCTTCTGATTCTCAATCCATGTAGAAATGCATTGTGAGGAGGGACTAAAAAATAATAGGTCTGTAAATCAGGTAATGTGTGAAGGTACTTCGGCCAAGATACATAGGTTCCAGTTGTGAGACAATGATAAATGTGATCGCTGTGGCTATGCACCTGCAGATTTTTTACACTTGGCATGGGCGTGCAGTGTAGTCTATCAGTATTGGCAGCAGATGTTTAGTGCACTGTCGCAAATGATCGCATCTCCCTTGCAGGCAAACCCCATCATGGCTTTACTGGGATACACAGAGGAAACAGAAGCAGCATATAGAAAGTACACAGCATTGACATTTCCTATGGCAAAGCGCAGGGTGGCGTGCAGATGGGGCAGGGGAAGCGTGCCCAAATTTAAGGAGCGGCTCCGGGATCTCACACTCTGGCAAGAACAGTCACTCACATATGCAGAACTCCTACCAATCACGTCCAGACCTAAAGATATCTGGGATCCATTAAGAGCCTATCTCTTGTCTAACCCACAGCGATGTAAGTAAAACTAGAACGAGAATGAGACCTGCTAAAGACTGAGGACTGGGAGTGAAGTCAGGAGCAAAGGTTTACCTACAATTCCCTATGAACATGGATAGTGATACTGGATGATGGGAGTTTCCAGATGTTAAAAGCTGATTTACTGGACTGGAACGTTGCCTTTTTTAGCATGACTCATAATGTTCGCAATGTAGAATCAAACCTGACAACAGGCCTAATATAAGCCGATATGGACTACGGAATTGATATGAGATGCAAATATGTCACTATGTAATTCTTGATTGCAATGTATGTGTGCTCCTGATATTACTGTTTTTGAAGTTAAATGAAGATAAAAATTAAAAAATTAAAAAATGTGTGAAGGTACTTTATATTGTGTACAGATTATTCTATTTTTCAATACATTTGTGACCCGCGCACTGTTTATTACGTTCTCGATTACAAAATGGGAAAAAAATGACATGCGTGTTCTAGATTTTACCCTGACGTCGGGGGCCTTCTTCCGCTCGTGTCACGCAGGCTTTTGAGCTCGTGCCCATGGCACGGCAGAGTCTCGGACACTAATGCACTGCTCAAGCACGCGCTCCTCGAGAAGGGCTAAGTGAAGAAATAATTCTGTTGTTGAAGCACAACACATACTTCTGCAGGGAATCCCCGAAGCGGTGAGGCTGACAGTCTGTGTATGCCCTGGCGGCAGCTGCCGCGCCAGGAAAGGGCTCTTTGTTATTCTGAGGGTACAGTACAGAAGGGCTTCTGCTTCTTGTTACCACGCTGTGAATTTCAAAGACGCTGCTCTTTTATGAGACGGCTGTCATTCAGGTTTGCTTGGGATCTCACAAGAAGCAATGATTTATTCATATATTCATTAATGAACGTGTACATTATCTCAAGGAAAATACACAAATGTATTCTGGCAATATTTTCTTGTTCTAACAGATTTACATGTGACTGCATTGGCGGGCGAGTAGATTAAGCTCCTGTAAAAGGGCATAGTGCCAATATCGGCAACACACCCAACCTGCAAATACAGCAATACCATAATAAAGGAACACACAAGACACATTGGTTGTTGGAAAAAACATTGCTGCAGGTTTATTTTGCATAAGAAATATGCCAACATGGTGGGTCAACTTAAGCCCCTATGCTGCCTGCCCACCTGATGAGCCAAATTGCACCGTGGCATAACCAATCGGTGCTAACCATTTTGGGGGATAACCCCTTACATCCTGTGGACCACCAGTCCACCCATTTACTCACGCCCCTTGAGGGGGCGGAACGTATCCAGGCAAGCCCCCGGTTGCTCAGGTTTACAACCGCCCGAAGGACTACGGGGCGCCGTTGTTCCTCCAGGGTCCTGCCGTAAGGACTTCCTGGGGCTATTTGGCATTTGCACCCTTCTTCTGGTCCTGAAGAGGGTACCCCTATGTACCGTTCAGCCTCTGGATCGCCCTGTAACTCCGCCACAGCTCTGGGTGTGGCACCCGTCATACCCAGGGCCCCCCACCAAGGCAGGCATTCTTACTTGCACCCAGCTGATTCTAGGGCATTACCCAGGTCCGCCAAAACAGGTCCATGCCGATACTAGACAAAAGGACCCCCATCCACATCAAAGCATCCTGTGGTCTTGGCAATGCAAGAGCCGAGTCTGATAAAGCCAGGAACCCTTCTGTTCCGTGAATGTTGCGCCTGGCGCTGTTATACCCTCCTGCGACAAATTTCAACGGCCTCTCCAGACCCGGACAATTCCCATTTTCCTCTGACATGGTTACCAGTCCTTTTGACTGGACAACTAACATCTACTTCTGCAGGTGTTTCCCGGCCCTATCGGGGAAACCTTGCCATGTAGCACTAAAGAGACCATTCCTAATTAAGCCAGGCCCTTCAAATTTTTTATGGGTTTGAATTAGCGATGAACCAAGCCCTCATGCTTGGTGTGCTTGCGCACGGCTTATTTACCCTTCCGTAGGTAAGTTCGATGGCCTCCCCTTAACTTGGGAACTCCTGTTCTCTGTTTTAACCACAGCTATATTTACCCCCATGGGCATGTTCAATGGCTTCCCTGGGGTTGCGGCAACTGGTCTCTACTTTTACCACTTTTCAGTAGGAAATCCCTATGGTGCCCTTTGCGCCACTAAGGGCCTTCTTGTTAGGTGTGCCGTGTCATATGTTTACCCCTACCGGCCAGTCCCTGGTATAAGGCTTAGCCGGAATCCAGGTGGAGATCGCCTCCAAGGCCATCAGTATAATTGTTAACAGTTTATTAATTGTATCTGCACAATACTCTTCTCTCTACCCGCTGACCTCCGGTGTATGGGAGTACAGCGCCGGCCAGCGCTTTTACCACAGAAATTAAAACTACTGCTCTCCTCTTGACCAGGCTTCTGCGTGGTATACCCATTGTTCACTGTGTACCCTTAAGTGCTGTTCCATATGGGGGGGGGTGACTAAGCCCATGTTTACCCCCCTTGCCTGGCCAGTCCACCTTTGGAGGTTCACTGATTACCATGTGCGTTACCAAGAGAAATAATGGACCCCCAGCAGAGGGTCATCGGGCGTGGACAGGGTGGAGTCTTGTGACAGCTGCTGTGTCACCATGTTGGTGTCCCCACCCGAGTAGTAGCCCATAGACCGCATAAGCCAACAGTATATCAGAGTGCCAAAAGGTTTGCCAAAGCTTTTGGATTTGAGGACCTGGGGTAAAACATATGAGCAGATGTACCTGCACCTTCTTAAATGTGCATGCAAGACGTGCACTGGTAGTTGTCCGAGTTTGTACTCCAACCCAGCTTTTCCAACCCTGTTGGGTAACAGCACCCTTTAGGAATGACAAACTCACGCCCCACCTGACTGAATAGTGCTTTTTCGTGTGTGGCCCATAACCCTACTATGCTAAAGGTATACCAGCGTGCCGAACAAATGGCATTTCTTTTGGATTGTGATAACCTGTAGTGAATCAATGAACCAATTTACCTGCACATATTTTCTCCAAATTCATCTGTCTCAACACTATTGAGGCCACCGCACACTTTATAGAAGACAACTCACGCCGCCCACCTGGCTGGGAAGCAGCAGGTTGTATTGGCTTAATTGCAGGGAACCCCTATCCCACACTTATCCTTACAGTCTTCTTCTTCATGTCAGTCCTGCCTGCAAGCCCGTCACCTCTGACTGCGATTTTTTTTGCCTGAATCGCCCTGCGGATGTTCCCACTCTAGCGTGAGTAGCCCAGTGAACAAGCATTGGCATAGCCAATAGGTCTCGCCTTTGGGACCTTATAAGTATTTAGTTATGCAGCACAATATCTTTACTGCAACAACATTAACTGTTGCATGCCTAAACACTTATAAGGTCCCAAAGGCGAGACCTATTGGCTATGCCAATGCTTGTTTATGAATGAGAGGGGGAAGCTGTGAATGGAGCTGGCGGATTCACGCGGTGATTGGCTGCGACGCAGCCCGCCCAGGCGAGCCCTACGCTCCCATTGGCTCAGGCGTCCTGCACAGGGGTTTCCATTCACAAAGTCTATTCAGACAAAGGGCGGGGGGCAGAGGGGGGAAAGAGAAACAAACAGACCAATCCCGGCAGGCTCAGCTCTCCCGGGCCAAGAAGTGGCTGAAGGAGCGAGAAAAACAAGTCCGGCCGCCGAGAGCTCTTCCAGCCTGCAGAGGGATCCAGGTGAGGTGGTGGCCAGAGCGGGAGCTTCGTGTGCGCTACAGACGTTGGGGAGCAAGAGGGTACCCCGCATGGTTAATGTTGCTTCTACGTGGCCAGCCCCGTCCGACCCGCGTCTGGTCCCCCCCTTAGCTGCATTGGAAGTTGGTGCGACTGTGCTGGGCTCACACAGGCCCCGGGCAGCGCAGGCTGCAGCAGTGGGGAGAGAGTTCGGGCGCCCGCGTGGCTCAGAAATCGGGAAAGGAGCACAGTGCATTGCAAATTAAGCACAGCTGCGACGTTCCCAGGAGATGGTGCATTTGAAATTAGAGGCGTGGAGGGGTGCGAGAAACCTCGGAGGTCATGCAAGATGGGGTATCTAAGAATCGGGGTACTTTAGCATGAGTGGAGCATGTAATTCGTAATGTAAAGAAAGTAGTCGAGAAGCTTGATAAGTAGCTGAGAATACACTTTGGGTGGTGGCGCTTATGAACTTTAGAAGGGCGCTTTACGAAGGAAATGGAAGCGAGTGATCCAAGTGTTGTGCACGTTGGGGCAAGTGAACATCAGAGGGGGCCCAATGCAGTTTTCGAGGACGTAATGGGGCTACACACGGGCTCGGTGCAATTCTATGAAATAAGGGCACTCAGCAGTCAAAATCTGAGGTAGAGTCGCGTTTGGTGTACGCCAAGAGCATGAAGAACGCGCACAAAATGTGCCCCAACCCACCAAACAAGCATTTGAAGGCACGCGGGAGGAGGTGGGGCGACGCGAGTGGTGCGCGCGCCTCGCGCTGAAAGTTAAATAAAAAAAATAAAAAAAATGAAGCTGACGTCGCGCGCGCTTGTGCGCTTGCGAGCAGCAGGCGTGACCACACGCTTGTGCACCATGGCCTTTTGCTTGCGCGTAACCGCCCGAAAAAGGCCACGACGCACGAGCGTGTGGTCAGCTTCTGAAACCCCCTTACTTAAAGTCTCGCCAGAGGCTCGACCTAAAAACTGCTGCTCTTGTATACCAGGATGCAGACCAGCGATAGAAAAGCTTCTGGATGGTGAGAACAGGAAGACAGTATGTACAACATGCCCTTTTAACTGCAGGCACAAGTTGGGTGCTGTGTTGCCGTATTGATGCACCCACCCTACTATGATGTGTAAAGGCTCAACTATCCGATGAGCTTAGTAATATGTGACCTTAACCCAAGGAGTCCTCGTGCACTTGCTGTGAAACCCTCCTTTCTAACAGGAATTTTGCCTGTTCAGTTTATCTGTGGTGTTCCCCCCCCAGACTTCCCAGGCTGCTCCCTGCTAACCATGTGAGCAGCAGCTGGCGCTAATGATGGAAATCTCCCAGTTGTCACTTGAACTTTATACACCGCCGCCTTAATGAGCTACGTTGTAAGCGATGAGGTACCTAACTTATGTCTCTTCACCCAGGAAAGGTACAAAAAACCGCATTGGTCATGAGGACCGTCATGGCACAAAATTTAACCTGGACATACCTCTAAGTGAGAATGGCTCTACCCAGCCATAAGCCCAGAGATACACATGCATTAAACCCACAGAAACACCTTTTAGGTATGTTAACCTGCCCCAGAATTTGCTTCTCCCTGCTCCTGAAGTGGGAGCCTGTTGCCTGGAGGTACAACCCCTCCGACCATGAAACTCTCAATGATATTAGCTGGCTGAAGCTGCGACTCAATGCGTTACATTTGTTTGCCCTGGCCGGTTGAAAGTAAATTGTACTCCTTTCATTCGGAGTCTGGGTAAACTTGAGGTGGAAGGGGGGGACTAATATCTGCCTTTGTAGTACCAGAGTTATTGTTTCGACCAATTTATGGTAGATCTCTGACTATCCCATTGAAGCATGAACCTGTACAGGGCTTTTGCCTAAGAAACCTGTATGTATGTGGCAAACATGACACATATTTGAGCACGCCGTCAACTTGAAAGGTATGTCGGCTCTGAATAACAGATGTCTGTTGATACTTGACTTAATGGTGGTCATATTATCGACCTCAGGGGGCTGAAAGGCTAGGTGAACCTGCTGGGAGCTGCACCTGTGACCATGTGTAAAAGCCGTCCCCTACCGGGGGTGCAATAGTCTGTCATGTGGTTTGTGGCCTCATGGTCTGCCTTGCTAAGTTGGCTTAGGCCTGGCTGCCATGATGCCTTTTTTGCGCACGTTGCTTTGTGACTTTGTTTTTCCAGCCTCTGCTTGTGCCCGGCTATATTAGGACTGTCTGCATTTCTGCCTTTCACCTTTTCTCCTGTTCCCTGTGGGTTACGTCTGCACAACATGTACAAGGTCGAAAAACAACGTCCCTTGTTCTTGCTGATCTGGTCAGACCCTCGCACTTAGACATAACACTGATATGCAGCTGCACTGGAGAAATTTGTGTGCTTTTAATATTGTGATTTCACTGTTAGAGACACTTGGAGAAAAACCTTTCCAGGGAGAAGAGCTGTGCTTGTCTGATGATGTAAACCTTGCATCTAGATATTGAGGTATGAGGGTCCGCCTGACAATGCCCAGAGGTCTTCTATTTTTATAATAAACTAGCTAATAGCACGGGGAGGGTGGTATGGTCATTTAGCCCTATATCCACTGCTTTATGAAATGCTTTCCCGTTTGTATTCTTATGGAATTGTAACTATGCTTATTATTTTATCCTTATGCATTATGCTGATAGTACTGGCACGTGTACTGTATCTTAGAGCACGATAGTTGAAATAAACATTTTAAACTATACTGTGTCTCTTATTACGCACGTTGTGGACAGGTATGAGTGAGTTATGAAAGGGTGTTCTTGCTCCCGCGAGTCCTGAGAGAGAGATACCGTGTTCTGGGTTGTCTAATCATTGGTAGCATCGCTGCTAATGAGACGCTAAAGCTAGTCGGATTGGGGTGGTGGGTACTAAGGTGCATGGTTGGTTCACCACTATACTCCGAGGTCCTATTATCCTGTGCATTGCTCTGTGTATGTGCAGAATCCCTACAACATGGAGCCACCAACGTGGTGGGCTGCTAATCTGCGAGACGCTTGAGTAGTACTTGTGCTTGTCCACAACACCCTTCGCAGACGCTTCCGGAAGCGTGTGTGAGGGCGATACCTCCTATATTGACGTTTTTATAGGTTCTTTCAAGCTTGAAGTTGTTAAAAGGTTTTTAAATAAAACCCTATATTGTGCTGCCTCATAATAGGTTGTCGAATATTTTTAGCCTAAAATGGCTGTGAATCCAAATTGCGGCACATAGCCGCGCTGCGCTCCGGGCTCATTTGACAGTGTATGGAGTGCCTGACGCGGGTGTCGATCTGATCTTTGTGGTACAAGCGGATCCTGCTTACCACTTTGAGGTGTTTTACTCTTGGGTCACCTTCCCGGCGGTGGATGGGACTGATAATGTGTTCCATGAATATACAGCCACCGCTCTTCCTATCATTTATAGTCCTTATCGAAATCTTGAAGTACCGCTCACGGCATGGCAACACCATGTTTGGTTTAATGGCGCCCTCCCCCAACCGGTAACCCCGATTCGTTTAGGCCCCTTATCGATTGAAGGGGCCACTTGGCCAGTTTTGGCCGGGTATACCCCACATCCGCGTTATATGATGCTTGCGGTTGCTGAACTGCGTGAATTGCATACGTCTTTGATACGTGTGCACAGAGCTTTGGTACAGTATGTTACAGGCAACATCCAGGGAGCCCCGCCTGGTGTTGCGGCGCATCCAGCTGGACCAGGCGGTGTAACCATAAGTCCCGTCATGGTTAATTCGGTGATGGGCAAGCGCCCACAAAATAAGGACGATTTGCCTTATTGGCTTGCAGAAAAATTTGACCAGCTGGAGGCAGTTTTTCCAAATATTTCTCCTGTGGAAAAACACAGGATTTTGACGATTAGTTTGCCAAAAGACTTGATCCCTGAGTTGGCAGAATGCAACAACTGGGGTAAGGTATTCGCAGCAGGATATGCGAAGTGTTTCGGCACTCCTTCCATGACAGTTCTCCCCTCTGTAATTAAACGAGTGCAGGATGAGCATGGCCCTGAAGCGGCTGTGGAATTAGGGATGAGACTGGTGGGAGTGTTCGATGTAGCAGCTGATTTAATCCTTGCGAACGTCAAGGGCGATGCAGTTAACTTTCAAGTAGCTAATGCTTTGGCTTTGATCCCAGAGCCGGACAAGCCACGCGAATTACCAAACATTATTGCACAGGCTTACAAAACCATTGGCCGCAATAGTTTGGGAGTTAAGCCTTTTGCTAAAACGCAAACTCAATCACAACCACAACCAAAAACTCAATCTGAGAAAGATGAGAAACCGTTCTTTACTAAAAAGAGCTGGAGGTTGAAAAAACAGGGTAAGCAACAGAAAAAGCCAGGGTCGCGAGGCGCATCTCCGGTTTCCGTCTCTTCTGAACGCACTTATGATTTGCGCGATAGAGCGAGAATTAAATCTCCAGAGAGATTTCAAGTCCCTGATTCGCGTTCTCCTCGTTCTTCACAGGCACCATCGACCTCCCAGACAGGTGGAGGAGAACGCCAGGATAGAGGCAGGGGTTGTGAGGCTCCACAGGGACGAGACCAACCTCGACAACAAGTCCGAGGGAAACCAGAAGACTTTCCACGTTCTCGCCCACAGTTTCAGAAGAAGAAAGTTGCAGCTGTAACAGCGAGGTATGCCACAGACGGTGAGAACGAGACTCCTGAATTGAACGTGGGCAGTGACGGCTCCTAGACAGCGCCGCGAGAAGTTACCATAGTGCGGGAGGCGCTACGTCCTCATGTGGAGGCGACAGCAACTGATACATTCATTACTGTCGAGACAGCAGACACCAGAGTGGCACCCCTGACAGACTATATATTGTCATTCAAATCGAAGGTGACATACAGCGTGTTATTAAAGGGATTTTTTGGGAGAATCTGACCTCTTCTTACGACATTTTGTTGGCAGAGGCGGATTGGCCGCCCCCATTCGTACTTGCTGCGCGTAGAGGGGAGGAGGTAATCCTTCCGAGCTTTTCTCGTCATGTCCCCAAGGATAAAGCGGAGGCTCTCGCAGCTGAGTGGGCTGTGTCCCTGGCTCCGGCGTTATACCACAACCACGTGGGCTGGGATGAAGTTTCTCCCCCCCATGATATTCCTTTGCGGTCGCTGCCACAGCCACAACCCCAATATCCCATCAAGCGGGAAGCTAAAGGTCCCGTTTCCGAAATTCTGACACAGTTAGAATATCAAGGAGTAATTGAAACATGCGTGTCACCCATGAATAATCCCCTTTTGCGGTTTCTAAACCCGATGGATCGTACCGCCTTAGTTTTGGATTACCGACATTTGAACTCCCATTGTCGGACCTTTGCGGTGCAAAATACACACAGTTCTGCGCTTGTAGACAGTCTTGTTCGTAAAAAATACAAAACGACACTTGACCTATCCAATGGATTTTACACGCACAACTTGTCCCCGGAGTGCAGCCAATGGAGCGCTTTCACTTCCGGTGGTAAACAATTCAAATTCCGGCGTTTACCCATGGGCTACAAGAATAGTCCGGGTGTATTCGCCGCCCGTGTTGTCTCTTTGTTGGACAGCATAGACCCAGATGCGTGTTCGTACGTCGACGATATCTATCTGACGGACGACGAATTATGGCCGCATCTTTCCCGAGTGGACCGCATTATTCTTGAATTTGCGGTCTTCGGATACAAATTTAATTTTGCCAAATCTCACATTGCTGAATTTACCGTTTTGTTTTTGGGCTATGAGCTCAACAATGAAGGTAAGGGTTCAGCTCCCCATTTTTTGGAGAAATGCGCACTTTTGTGCCCTCCAACCACTCTGAAGAAGCTTCAGTCTTTACTGGGTTTTCTGAACTTCGGGCATACTTACATTCCCGAATATGCTCAGCATATCAAGCCTCTATATGCCTTGATACAACCTAACTTTTCGAAGTCATGCTGGCTTCCCGAGCATTCCTCTATACTGCAGTCTTTGCAGTCAGATCTACTTGAATCTAAATTCTTGTTAACTCGTGATAACCACACAAACCTGGTGATTAGAATAATTCCAGGGGCAGTGGGTTTCACGTACTTAACCTTTAACGAAGGTGACACAGTACCGATTGCATACAAGTCACATCTTTACACTTCCGCAGAAATGCGCTTTTCCTCTGTGGAGAAAGTTCTGACTGCAGTGCAAATGGCGATTCTAAAGGAACGCGCACTGGCACATGGAAAACGCATTTTGGTGGTAACACCATATCCTGCCCTTGAGGCAGTGACGAAAGCAAGTGTACTGAACTCTAAGGCTTTGCACCCCCGTTGGATACAATGGGCTACATCTCTGACATCTCCGGATGTCACCTTTATCTTTGATTCTTCACTTCAGACGCAGGAGTTTTTACAGTATGAATTTGTTCATCCTCCTCCTCTGTCCTTGCTACCGCTTGAGGAGTACAAATGTATTATCTATACCGATGGTTCGGCACAACCGGCCACGGGTTCCAAGCATGCTTATTCAGCAGCATGTGCTATTGTTGCAGGTACCATGGTGAACGGAGAGTTCAAATCGACTGTAGTGCACACACAGGCACTAGGAGACAGTACTGCACAATTGGCCGAGCTGCGCGCTTTGGTGCTCGCTCTTGAGTTCGCTAATCCCGACGTGACGACCCTCATTGTATGCGATTCTTACTACTGTGTTCAATCTATCAATGACAATCTATTCTTTTGGTCGCAAAACGACTATAGAGATGCAAAAGGCAGCACAATTAAGCATAAAATGCTTTGGGTTCGAGTGGCAGATCTGAAACAACGTCTGCCTCTCACACAGGTGATTCACACTCTTGGCCACCAGCGTGTGGGCGCACACGCTGTCGGTAACGGTTTGGCAGATGAAGCTGCCAAATCAGCAGTAGCCACGTGCTCAGTAGCGGCAGTTACAAGATCCATGACTAAAATAGATAATGATATTTTGGCAGCTATTGCTGCAACAAAGGAAGGTGCTAATTACCCACGGTGTTTCCCTTCCAAATACTCTTATCAAGTAGGTCCCGATCAGGTTCCTTACGTAAACATTCCAGACGTTGGTGATCGGCTGATTCCCAACGCGGACCGCAGAAATTCCTTGATAACGGCCGCACACGAAGGCTTGGCTTTGGCCCATGCCGGCGTGTCTGCGACGGTTTCTATCTTGCAGCAGCGTTACTGGTGGCGTGGTTTATATAAACAGACCCGTACTTATGTGCTTTCTTGTGACGTTTGTCAGCAAATTAAGCCTTCAACGGTTACACGACCACCACAAACACCGCTCTGCATTTCTAACAGACCTTTTGGGTGTGTTTACCTGGATCACTGCGGTCCCTTCTCCTCTGACACTGCGTATAAATACATCTTAGTTGCAGTGGATTTGTGCACACGTTTCATCTGGGTTTGGCCACAACGGAGTGCTGACGCTCGAAATGTCATAAGGGATTTGCGTGTCTTTGTGGGAATTTTTGCTTGTGGCACCTTCCATTCTGACCAAGGTCCGGCGTTCGCTTCTAAGGCATACAAGGACGCGATGGGGTCACTGGGGGTGCGGGTGAAATTTTCGTCTCCATATCGGCCTGAGGGCAATTTGATTGTTGAACGAATGAACCGTGACTTAAAACAATCCTTGACAGCTAGAGTCTTAGGTACTGGCAGGAACTGGCTGGCCCACTTGTATACCGTATAACGTGCACTTAATAATCTCCCTAGAAGACCTCTGGGTGGGCGGACCCCATACGAAATGCTCTTTGGCATACGAATGTTTGTGCCCGACCTTGATGGTCTAGACATGGCGGCGCAATCCGCAATCTTTGATGTAGATAACCATTCTACTATGTTGCAGGACTTACAAGAAGCCCGTGACAAACTTGCAAACGAACATTTACCTTCAGCCACAGACGCTGCGCTGCAGATTCCGGTTGCCGGCTGGCTTCTGAAAGTTGGAGACCTGGTCCGTGAAAAGGTGGAGAACAAAAAAGAATTTGGCCCCTCTTACCGGGCACCGGTTCCAGTCCTTGGCTTGAAGGGAACTCGTACAGTCATCTTACCACCGCTTCCTGGTTGCAAAGAGAACAGATACATCTCGGTGGAAAATGTCAAGCTACAACATCTGGCCGATCCTGAATAGTATAACACCAGCGGTCTCTTGTCCAGTCATTTCCAGGACAAATGTTTGTGGCCATCCAGCCCACACGGTCACTGATGTTGCCATCGAGATGGTAGATTTGCCTGATCGCCTGCTCGACTACCCGGCTTCCCCCTGCAATGAGGAGACCGAATATACGTATCCAGCCAATGAGTCAGTGGCTCATCAACCCACAACGCCACTGAGCCCCACCCGTTATTCCTTTGATTCGGATTCCTCCTCATCACTTATTTCGTCCAGATTCAGTATTTTTGTATCCTGGTTCAGAGACAATTTTCTGATCCCCCCATGGACATACATCTGGTTGGTACTATTCCTGATTTTTCTGTTCATGTCCATTGGCTTTGTGACAGTTTTCTTCTTGCTCATCAATGGTCACTATTTACCAGAACGCTCTGCAGTGAACTGTGTCGCTGGAACTTTGGCTCCACATTCTTCTTCGCACATCATGAAGCGTGACCACACTTTTGTGAACATTTCAGCTTTCCCAGTCGCTGATGGCATCGTATGGGATGCAGTAAATTTCCAAATTCATGGACCAACTGAGATTATTAATGTACCAAATGTCCTTCGTGTTTCAATGGGTGATGTCGTTAAAAGTAATATTCATTCTGACGATTGGGATGTGCATGCAGTTGAATCGTTATTTACTGATTTGAAATATTATGCTGCCTTTGATGCTGAAGATCTGTATTTAAATTCTGCAAGTTATGCTGACTTATATTGTTACCAGCATTGGGGCAACCACTTTCTCCATAAACCCAGTACCCTTCGGGGTTCTTTTAATTACACCCAATGGGAACACTGTCCAACCCCTTTGCCAGGTAGCTCCCAAACTCTTAGAAATAAGTTTACTTATTTTACAGATTTTGATAGATTGAACCCTGGGTCCTATTATTTTAAATTAAACACTTCATCCTCACAGAAAATCATGTGACCCACACCAAATTGCTATATTTGGGTTCCTTTTTGAACGCCTTAGCTGTGGGTGGTTATGAGCACTGGCGGGACGCCATTGACTTGAAATCTATTTGGGGCACCAAATCATGGCAGGTACAGGGCACGGAAGCCTTGCACCGTGCTTGCCTCATCCCGGCCCAAATTTTATTTTTAAATCATACTATCTATCAAACGACCTGTTGGGGTTTGGCTACTTCCAAACAATTAAATGCACCATCCATTCCCGTATTGTCTTCCACTCCCAGCGAGAGCTTGCAGGTCAATATTTCCCTTGACACTTTGCAGGCTTTGTTTCAAAACAATTCGTTTAATGTCTCTACGTTTGTTCAGTCACCCTGGTTGGCTTGGCCCATAGCATCTAATGCCTGCCAACTGCGTTTTCATGACTCAGCTCCTGGTTACAAACAGGATAGGCCAGATCCAAGGTTTTCTGACTCTCGTACTGTAACAACATATTCTGTTGGTAAATTGTGTAAACAGTGGTTGCAGCACTCTTCCTTAGATTCTGTTAAACAACATTTATCCCTCCTATCAGGCAACATTGATCTGTCCGACTTTGTTCTGGGGCCTCGTGGTCCGCGACCTAAGAGATTCATTTATGAAACTTACAATGAACTCTGGAAGCTTTCGCAAATGGAAGCTGCTTCCGTCTTCGGGAAATCGATCAAGCAAATTTAGAAAAGGTGCTTGCTGTTGTTGACAATAGTATTAATACCCTGTCTTCCCGCATTTACACATTAGAGAATATTGTTTCCTCTGTTGTTGATATTGTACAAGATGATGTTTCTGTGTTATATCATGGTCAAAATCAATTGCGTTCAGTGATGCAATTTGCATGGACTTTGCAAACACTTAAAATGGGTAAGGCTCCTTGGCATTTTTTGAACACCTCTGCCTTATTCTTGCCGTTTAATTTAACTGAGAAACAGCAATTCATGTCCATGAAGGATGCAACATACACTCTTTTACATATCGAAAAAATAGAGCCCTTACCATTCTCTGTGGCGGAATTGGATTTTGCAGTGTGGCTAGTTCACGTGGTTATCGCCTTGCCTTTTTCTTTATTTGAATTCAGTTCATGTATGAAACATTATCCTGTGGGCCGTTTTCAGCCCTTGGGCAGTGCCTTCCTGCATGAACTTTGGTCCCTGCCTTTCATGTATAAATGCCTTAGGGACGGAAAGGAAGTTTTTCTCACAGGGGAGTCATGCGATTCTACTGTGGGTCATTCCCTTATTTGCAAAAACATTAAATTGCACGGAGCTTGTAATGTTTCAGCTCCGAATCTATCTTGTGTTTTAAAGGGCATTCCTGCTCCTGCTATTTCTCCTACTTTCACTGTGCTTGCAAATGGTAGCTATCTCCTTCTGAATAATCAGGACTGCTGTGGAATGCTGGCTGGCATCCCCTATATTGTAACTGTTTCCCACCGGGTTGTGTGCTGTAAAAATGTGCTTTTTCCTCCCCGCACGACATCATAGATAGTTCCATTTGGCCTTCCATTCCGACTTTGAAGGCAGATTTCAATAAATTGAGCAGAATAAAGGCGCTATTATTGAACCAGGAGGTTATGCTCACATCCGCACGGGAGACATTCATCCTCCAGGTGACTAGTACCCGCAGTGAAATACAGGGCCTTTTGAACACAAACCTCCCACAACATTTCGGTGAGCTCATTCACCGTGTTTTTAATGCCTCGCGCACCGAAGGTCTTGTGCACTTTTTTAAAGTTGTGGGCTCTGGCCTTGATACCTCCTTTCAAACTATCTTTGGTGTAATACCGGCTTTTATTCATTCAATTTTTTCCAGCGTCTTTGGCGGCTTTCCGTTGATCCTCGCCTTAGCGGCTGGTATATTGCTTTTGGTCTGTTTAATGCGCAATGGCTGCACTTCCTGGGGGCCTCCTCGACCAAGGTCGACTCCGGATGCTCCGTGAACGCATCCTCGCTGGCTTCGGCATCCTGCCATTGGTGACACTGAGTGTGTCCTATAGAGTTTCTTTTCGCTTTGCGTATTTCACTTGCGTGCAACCTGTGATGTCTTGCATCCGATGTTCGTTCTCATGGTCCTTGGATTATTGCCTCTCCAATACGTCTCTGTCAGACCCGGATTTTGTCCAGTTAGTGGGTCCCTTAGAGGCCCATGAACGAGACTGTTCCGGTGATGGCTTCATGGTGCGTGCGGCTGCACTTGGAATTTTGGCACAATGGGATGTCTGGGCGGCTGCTCGGACTCTCCTACAACACAGTTATATTGAGTATCACGCAAGTTGTCCCGCAATGCTGGTCACTGCTCCCTCCTGCGAGGAACATGAATGCAGTTTTGATTTGTTGGACTGGATGGCGTCTCTTTTTTCCGACGATTCCAACGATGTCCTCTTGGAAGGTGTGGCGTTTTTTTGCACTTGCACTCTATTGGATTAGGGGGCCTCCGCTTTCAGCGTCCTGCCTCACTGGATTTTTTTTTTTTGCTTTGCAAATTTTTTTTTTTTTTATTTTTTTTTCACATTCGTTCTCCTTTGTTGGGGAACATTGCATCACAGACGCTACCGTTCTGCTCCATCTATTTGAACTCTGTCTTCGTCCTATGTCTTCACCAATGGACTGACCAGGGGAGGGTGTCATGTGGTTTGTGGCCTCATGGTCTGCCTTGCTAAGTTGGCTTAGGCCTGGCTGCCATGATGCCTTTTTTGCGCACGTTGCTTTGTGACTTTGTTTTTCCAGCCTCTGCTTGTGCCCGGCTATATTAGGACTGTCTGCATTTCTGCCTTTCACCTTTTCTCCTGTTCCCTGTGGGTTACGTCTGCACAACATGTACAAGGTCGAAAAACAACGTCCCTTGTTCTTGCTGATCTGGTCAGTCCCTCGCACTTAGACATAACACTGACATGCAGCTGCACTGGAGAAATTCGTGTGCTTTTAATATTGTGATTTCACTGTTAGAGACACTTGGAGAAAAACCTTTCCAGGGAGAAGAGCTGTGCTTGTCTGATGATGTAAACCTTGGATCTAGATATTGAGGTATGAGGGTCCGCCTGACAATGCCCAGAGGTCTTCTATTTTTATAATAAACTAGCTAATAGCACGAGGAGGGTGGTATGGTCATTTAGCCCTATATCCACTGCTTTATGAAATGCTTTCCCCGTTTGTATTCTATGGAATTGTAACTATGCTTATTATTTTATCCTTATGCATTATGCTGATAGTACTGGCACGTGTACTGTATCTTAGAGCACGATAGTTGAAATAAACATTTTAAACTATACTGTGTCTCTTATTATGCACGTTGTGGACAGGTATGAGTGAGTTATGAAAGGGTGTTCTTGCTCCTGCGAGTCCTGAGAGAGAGATACCGTGTTCTGGGTTGTCTAATCATTGGTAGCATCGCTGCTAATGAGACGCTAAAGCTAGTCGGATTGGGGTGGTGGGTACTAAGGTGCATGGTTGGTTCACCACTATACTCCGAGGTCCTATTATCCTGTGCATAGCTCTGTGTATGTGCAGAATCCCTACAACAAGTCCTAACGCTTCCATCTTTCTAAAGCAAGGACTGCCCCACACTAGCAGTGCTCAAACCCTCCTGAATCATAATTGTTTGCACTGTCAAGGTTAGCCTAGGTTATTGTTCCCTTGAAGTCCTGTATGTGGCCTACTTCACACTTAAAGGAATGCCTACTCTCTTGAAGAAAAATGATGCACAATTGAACAGGCAGCTTCTAATGTTACTCACGCCTGCATATACTAGTCTCAGAAAGGGAACACTTGCTCTATAATCCCCTAGATTCTTTCCTGGCATTCCTTTATGCCCAGATATGCAAAGCGATAATGGCTCTACTCGGTCATAATGACCCGAAAGACACATCAAACCTGCAGAGACAAGATGAGGTATGCTAACCTGCCCCAAACTCTGCGGAAACAACATGTGCGAGCTTGCAACAAACATCTGGAAAAGCATGCCAACCAACAAACCATCCCCCGCACCCGGGGGTCATGCAGCCACTCCTTGACCTGAATACTAACCAGGTTAAGATTATGGATGGTATCGAAGGACCCATCTCTTGTCGCATGCTTGCAACACTTACCACTGCATCATCCTAGTCAGTAAAACCCATGCAGGGTAGCATGCAAAGCTAAGCCCCCGCAGAAATCGCCTCCCTGTGTGAGCAGACCAAGCATTCATCGCTCCCCAAGCCATCCGAACTGTCGATGATAACCCTCAGCTGTTGTGCCCCTTTGCCCCACCCAGCTTAAAACAGCCGGACATGACCCGGTTTCAAGGTTAAGGATAATAGTCAAGGGCATGTCAGAGGTAAGGCATGTCACAGGTAGGCCAATCCTCCCTTCAGATTGAAACAAAGTATTGATTAACAAGCATGCTCATCTATTGCAGAAGTCGTCCCCATTTTCTGGCCCAAGGTGTACCTTAAGGGGTAATTATCTTGCATCGTTATCCAATGTGCCATATGCACGCTTCAAAGTACTTATTAAAGCCACCTGCTGTGCTCCTGGTTCTGTCCCGAACCTAGACGCTCCCTTGGCATTGAATTAAAACATAAACTGACGTCTAAGCTTGGTATTGCGTGCCGCATAGTCCTACCTTCTCTGCCATTGTACCCGTCAATTAACTCATCCCGTAACATTGGACCTATAGCCAGCCAGGACTATTGATTTGCCACTGGTTGGTAATTGCGTAAGATACATGAGCAACACTAACTCGTAAGACTATTGATAATGCTTCCGTTCTGAACTGATGGGACTGTGCAAGCTCTATCCTAAGTTTCTTTGGCATACAACACAGTCCCAAAACCCCCAAATTACAACTTTATCGAAGTGTTACTCCAGTGCGCGCATGCTGCACAAGCTATCAGCACGCTTGACTTGAGCACCAGTTGTGTTACAGATTGACCCGTTCATTCGTTATGCACTGGGAGATTGAGTGATTTGCCCAGAATCACAGGATGTTGGGCGTTCCTGCTGCGACTCGAACCTGGTTCCCCAGCGAGGCACTAACCCAGCCCAGCCCTGCTTGGCTTCTGCCCAGCCAATGCATGTGCTTACCAACCCAGGTGACGCGCCACCCCCCCCCCAAGAGGCAAGACTCGTCGTCTGGGTGGGCACCCTCATATAGCCCTACACCTAAACAGGCTGCTCCCGTCACTCCACCCTTGCTGGCGCCAGGCACCACTGCCATTGCTCCGCCGATGCTGCCCGACGGGCTACCTCTCCGACCACCGGCACCAGTAGGCGCCTGTGGGCAAACCCCTTTTAGGCGGGGCCACCCACACGCAGGCGGTTTCCTGGCGCCAGGCCGCACAAAGGCACACTTGCCGCGCCAACACCCTATGGTGGCCTGCAGTACAAATTCGAATCAAAGCTAGCATTGATCACCCCCATGTCAACAGATTGCCTTGCCCCACACAAGCCACCACGTCGGGCACACCATCAAACTGCACGCGACATGTGAACAGCCTCCCTATAACGGAATGCAGAGCAAACCTCTGCCCTGGACACCTGGTCCCCCTTCCCTCATAGCCAGACAATCAACCCCTGCTTAGTCAAAATTAGCTCTTAGAGCGAGGCGAGCCAATGATGCGACGGTATCTACCTGCCATCCACCACGAGCACATTACTTTGTGCGTATCTTCGTGCCCACAAGTATAGAACATACAACCACAATCATCTACAAGGCCGCAACAACAATAAATGCCCCTTTGGGCCAAGCTGCACCGCAAATTGCTGAAAATCACACCTCCTGACGGGGCTGCCGTCCCTTTCCCTCTTGCAGGCCAGGGCGAGCCACACGCTGCGTTGGCAGCAATGTTCCCACATTAATGTTTCATTTACATGGATTAAAGCCCAACCTAGGCATGGGAGGGAGGGGTTGGGATAATGTGGGTGCACAGTGCATACAAAAGTCCCCTCCGCGTAAATACAACAGATTGTGGGACACGCGGGATAACCAGAGAACAGACCTGCTCATACAAACTCCCCATCCATATGACCAGGGCCCTCCTCTAAAGCAGAGACTCACAGCCGGCTCGTTCCAAGCCCTGCTCCCAATGGGTGTCTCTCTAGAGAACATGGAGGGATTTTACATACGGAATCCCTATTTTTATAATGCCAGGTTGAAGCATTATAAAATATAACTAGCGTGCTTGCTGGTAGTTGTGGAGAAATGAAAACATTTATTTACAACAGCGTGATACAGGAGTAAGTGTAAAGCTGTACTTATACAGCATTAATCCCATAGCCAACAGACGAAAGTGAGAACCTGTGCATTAGGTCTTAGTTACTTATAGAATCAAAAGTCTACCGCAGCGTGTGGCCCACGGGTTAAACATAGCGGCTTAAAGGGATGCATATGTGGGCGTGGGATCACCACAATTGAGAGTCAAAGACAGCGCGCCATAAGGCATATCCTAAGCAAGCGCGCATGGAACCAAGGCAGGGCGTGGGTGCCAAGCAAAACTGATGTGATGTGTCCCCAGCCGGACAATAGACTTCTTGGATATTTGTACCCAGGAGCTAACGCGTCCGCAATCTCAGACTATATTCCTGCCCAGGATATCGGTCTGAATGCAAAAGAGGCCACTACATTGCGACTCTCGCCATTGGAAGATGGCTGCCGTTTTCACACTACCACTTTAATTAAGATGCCCCCCTACTTAAACTGTCTGCCTGCAGTTCTACCACATTTCCTGAGGTTGAGGAAATTAACCCTTCAAACCACGCTGCTTGGGGGGGGGGGGTACACAACCCCTGATGATATTGCCCGGGTCGAAGGGGACTGCATGCGTTCTGCAAGGACCAATTAAGTGCTGCATGTATAGCAACCTACCACTACTCTGCCCAGCACACTAGAATGAGTATACCATGCTGCCCTGCCTGCACCTAGGCCCCTGCAGTCCCGCCTTTGATGCAGTTTCTCCCGTCTCCTGCATGGTGGGGCACGGTGGCACAATGAACACCTCAGGCGGGCGATCAATATACTACAGTTCCCCCACAGTACCCGCCCGACCCAAAGACACCGACGTTTATAATTGGGGCGGGGTTACTTGGATACATTTAATCTCCCTACCTTGGGTCCGCTACCCGTAAAAACAGCCCGTATGGGTAGATCCAGCAACCTTGGCGGTCTTCCGATTACCACAAAGCGGACCGTTCTTTCCTGCCAGGCTCACATGCGTGCCCCAAGTACATTTAAGGACCTCATTTCATGCTAGCGGGGGCCCGAATCCCCATCGGGGCTGTAAGGGTATTTGATAGCGACAGTTTCTCTCTGAGTAAATTACAGTGTCTGTTTGTCTTTGGTTAGTTGACAGTGTTGGTTCGTCTCTGGGTGTCTGACAGTGTCTGTTTGTCTATGGTTAGTTGACAGTGTTGGTTCGTCTCTGGGTGTCTGACAGTGTCTGTTTGTCTATGGTTAGTTGACAGTGTTGGTTCGTCTCTGGGTTTCTGACAGTGTCTGTTTTCCAATGGGAGTTTGTTGGTGTTGACTCGTCTCTGGGTAACTGAAAGCATGCCTTGTTTTCAGAGTGTCTGATGGTGTGTTTGGGTCTCTTTGAACTTGATTGTGTCTGCTAGGTCCTTGCTGCCTGAGTGCTGTGTTTTTCAGTCTGTGTGCCTCAATGCTTGTCTTTTGACTTTTTCCTTAATGTTAACCTCCAACTGTCTGATAGTTTCTAGTGGTCTGTGTCTAATTTGATCTTTGTCTCTAAATATGTCTTTTATTCTTTGCATTGTCTAATACTGTTTGTTGATCTGCTTGTTGATCTGTTTTTACTCTACACTGTGTGTCTTAGTCTCCCATTTTCCGATAGTATCCACTGGTGTCTATGCGTCTGGTGGTAGGCAATGAGTTGGCTTGTTTGTGTTTGATAGTCTCAGTCGTGTCTAGGTGTATGACAGTGTGTATTATTGACTGAGTGCCTTGTAGAACACATTGCAATTTGGATGTCTGACATTACTGCTGATTTCTAATATCAATGGCTAAACTCTTGATGTCATTTTGCTTTAGTGTTTATTGGTCTCTGGGTAGATGGTAGCGTATGTTAACTTTTGGCGTTTGATGGTGGATTTAGTCATTCTGTGATAGTGTTTGTTGGTCTCTGAGTCGTTGATAGCGTATATTACCTTTGGGTTTTTGATGGTGGGTTTAGTCATTGTGTGATAGTGTTTGTTGGTCTCTGGGTAGCTGGTAGCGTGTATACCTTTGGGTGTTTGATCGTGGGCTTAGTCATTGTGTGATAGTATTTGTTGGTCTCTGGGTAGCTGGTAGCGTATATTACCTTTGGATGTTTGATTGTGGGCTTAGTCATTGTATGATAGTGTTTTTTAGTCTCTGGAGGTGTTTGATGGTAGGTTTAGTCATTGTGTGATAATGTTTGTTGGTCTCTGAGTCGCTGGTAGCGTATATTACCTTTGGGTGTTTGATGGTGGGTTTAGTCATTGTGGGATAGTGTTTGTTGGTCTCTGGGTAGCTGGTAGCATATATTACTGTGATAGTGTTTGTTGGTCTCTGGGTGTGTTTGATGGTAGGTTTAGTAATTGTGCGACAGTGTTTGTTGGTCTCTGGGTAGCTGGTAGCATACATTACCTTTGGGTGTTTGATGGTGGGTTTAGTCATTGTGTGATATTGTTTGTTGCTCTCTGGGTAGCTGGTAGGGTATCTTAACTTCAGGAGATTGATAGTGGGTTTAGTCATTGTGTGATAGTGTTTGTTGGTCTCTGTGGGTGTTTGCAGTGGTGTAACACAGGCCCCCCGCAACCCCCAAGCTCCAGGGGGTCACCTCAGCACAGTACTCTGGCTGAAGAGCTCCCGATTGAGTCTGGAGGGGGCCCCTCCACATACCTTGCAGGGGGGCCCCCTCAAGTTTCGTTACGCCACAGTCAGAGTGATTTCAGTGTTTACCTCACGTCTCTTTTCTTGGCAGGAAGTGATTTGGCACTGATGACAAGAGCCGTGCAGGATTCCCAGGGAAGCATTCCATCAGCTTGATAATAATGTGCACTCACTCTACCATACGTCAAGGGGATCTCCTGCATCTTGAATGTGTCTAACAGACACTCTGAATGTCAGATAATAAATGGTAACCTCGGTACTAATTTTACTCAGGACAAAGTTTATTTTAAATTTAGCAGACTAAAAGGATTTGGAGAATCAAACTCGCTGGTGAGATGGCATTTATGGAGTGTTACTGAGAAAGGATTCAAAATGCAGACTTTCTTGTCGTTAGTGCTGCATGTAGTGTGTTGGTTCCCTTCAGTGGTGTCATTAGTAGATTGTTAAGTAAGAAGGCGTTCATATTCTAAACAGAATAAGAACAATGCTTTAAAAACATATAGATTTTAAATGATTTTTAGGTTTGACTTAATGATATGCAACATTGTTGATGACAAACCTTTCAGTGTTTTCTGCGCAACAACTCCTGGCAGGACAAACATCTGCCTGATCGAAGCAGTTGTCAGGGAAAATGAAATGCTATTGTCATGCATGTCAGGAAAATCTTTCCGCCGTCAATGCATTGCAAATTAATCCATTCGCTGGCATTTACATTTCCCACTAGCTCCTTAAAAGAGTCTCTCACCAGCATTGTATTTTAGTTCTCCTCTGCGTGTGCATGCGCTAGTGCATCAGTTCTCGCTTGAGAGAGCTATTGTGTTGAACAAGGGGCTTGGAACCCGCCCATTGCTTACCATTTGTAGGCTTCATTGTCACTCTCATTTGCTGCCTTCAAATTTGGCAGCGCAGGCCGGCTTCACTTCCTCTTTTTTGGGATAGAGCACAGACCAAGTACTGATTGATTCATCTGTATAAGAATCCTTCCGCTGCTTACGCTGTGATTGAGGTACTGTTTTTAGTTATTTCCGTGTTGCTTATTCCCTTCTACCTCCTTGTGGGAGCAATTTATTACTCTAAGTAATCCCGGGGCAAGAGGAGAGACCTGTTGAACCTGGGAGAAGAGATTCACTGCTGCAGAGGGACTATATTGGCCATAGTTGTAGTGACAGTAGGGGCCATTGGCTAAGGTGAGACCTGTAAAGTGTGGTCTTTAAGATCCATCTCTAGTGTTTTTGGTTTAATTTTATAATGAACACGGCAAAATTACAAGTACCAGACTGCAGAGAACCAGAGTGACTTTTTATTAAATTAATTTTTATTTTCATTTATCAACACCACATTTAGATACATCTCATCGATATCAAGACAAAGGTGCATAACCTGCATTCCGACGACATTACGGGTATGAACATTGCATCACATTGATGGCAACAGGAGTTCCTGCTTCGTTCTACAAACTTGAAAAAACTGTGGAACAAAAGAGGTCATGCAGAGGCATCTGCCCAATCAGTAGTATTACGATCATCACAGTAGGTCCTTTCCATTTCATATCCTTGTTGTCCCCACAGGAGTTCGTTAAAATATCTGTAGCGCTGACGCATAGCAGTGTAGTATCTTGTAGGACCCTCGGGCATGCATCTGGGGATCATTGTTGTATGTATAACAGAGAACAGATGGCAATGTCAGTGCGAGAGTACGATGGAAGTGGAGCATATACAAGTCAAAACAAGCATTGGCATAGCCAATAGGTCTCGCTTTTGGGACCTTATAAGTATTTAGTTATGCAGCACAATCGCTAAACACTTATAAGGTCCCAAACGCGAGACCTATTGGCTATGCCAATGCTTTTTTTTAAAGCAGCCGTATCGTACTTTCAGTGGTTGTACACCCCCGCCCCGCTTCCCCCTCCCATGAATGCTGCCCCTTCCACGCGCCGAGCAGCTTTCATGCTCCACTGATGTGCATCCAGATTTCAGGCAGCAATAAAAATGTCAAGATAACTCTTGTGATTAATGTTCCTGGTAGAGAGAGAGAGATCAGAGTTTTGTCTAGTGGCATTTTTGACTTGTATTAAAGTAGTACAGAGGGTTAATATGCCTGCTGCAAAGAACCGATCTGTATTTAAAGTGGATAGCTGAGTGGATTAATAAACCCAGCCTTAACCAGCGCTTTAAAACAAATGAAATGTATGCAGGAGAGGTGCTATGCAGAGATGAAAGGTCCTTTTGCTGGGTGGTAGTCAGGTAATCTGAGGGGGAGGTCATGGCGGGGGGCGCTAAAAAGACTGTCGCACTGGACGCCATCTGTGCTAAAGCAGGCCCTGTAGCGCATTGCCATTTACATGCAGCACATTTTCTGTTGAAATGGCCACTAAATTTGCATGGGCATACAGTTTTACTGGTAAAACCATGTAGCACACAAACGATAATGTGTGGAAATCGTGTTTTAGTGAATATTTATCATTTGTGCATTACTTAGTAAAGGGTCTTGATTTGTTTTGATCTTATAAAAAAACAATTCCATAACGCTTCAGAATTACAAAAAAATGTACTTCATGCCTGCTTTCCTAATTGATTATATATTATGAAATGTGTTTATAGTTTATTTACAAGTATTTAAATGTTGACATCCCCTAGCCTTTCCTTTAATTCCTATACCCAAACATGCTTGTCACCTAGGCCAATTTTACAAAATTCTCTCACTTGGCAGTCAGAGAAATAAAATACCAGTTTACAAATAAGCATCAATTTGTCAGAAGAGATTCCCTGAAATCTGACTTTTCTTTCGAACTCACAGCAGGTGTGACACCATAAATACAAAAATGTAAAGGCATCTTTATAGCTCATTCCCTTTCTGAACTCCAGCAAGAGTTATTTTTGGGGGTGCTGCAGCACCCCTGTGCCCCTACTTCTAGCGCCTATGACTTCATGAATGACCTCGATGCGAGCAATTGTACAGCCCGTGTGCACGGTACTGTTTGCGGTGCTGTACATTTTACGAATGCGATGGTGCTGGCTGCTCACTCACACCTATTCCTGATCAATATGTCCATTTATTGGAAAGGGATCTGAACGTAAGCGCTGCTTTGAGGTTAATGTGGGGTAAAAGATAAGAAAGAGCAGTTAAACGGAGTACGTACACCAGTGTGGTGCGTGGGTCACGCAGGGAAGAGTGCAGTACAAGTGCTTTACGGGGCTTTCTGCACCGGTGAGTTCGGGTTGGGCCGGGCGAGTGGTAGCCTGGTTACCAGTGTTTGGGTAACAGGATGCCACAAGTTCTGGAACATGGTTGGGTTGAGGGAGCTGGGGAACGACAGAGTTACCCATGGGAAGGCTAGAGCGATCAACCTCGAAGGCGGGGAACAGGGTTCGAGTCTCGGCAGCTACACTCAACATCCTGCGATTCTGGGCAAATCAATTACTCCCCGTGCCTAACAAAAGGAATGTGTCCGACTGTTACGCAAATGGTGGTCATGTATAGCGCTCTGATACCTTTGGATCGAGTTAGCGCTATATAAAACTCCCCCGAAAGTGTTTTTTGTCACCAGCTTGCTCTCAATAAAAGGTTTACCAAAGCAGACTGGGCACTTTATGACTGCCCACGCCGAGTAGTGGCGCAACTAGACCCAAACGTCGGGGGGGGGGCTAACACTTTAAATGCTGGAGGCACTTTAAATTCTCCTCTGCCCTGCATTCTAAAAAAACCAAACTATTGTGATGTGGGTATATTTCTTTTCATATGCAGGATACCCTGTTGTTCATCCGTGGACGGGGAGGGCTGGCTTTCCTTCACTCCTGTGAACCCTTTAACATTGCTAGTCTCATCACTGTTGGCTTGCAGATACACCAAATAAGCAATAAAAGGGCCATGCAGGAAAAAAGAAAGGGGTAAAAAAAGATAAACACAGAGGCTTACTGTGAATGCCAGGGCTTTAGAACAGGCAGAGTCATAACCAGGATAAACCTTGGCAGCCTCAACCCAGCCCACGCCACCTGACGGGGGGGAAGGGGAGGCGAGCGGAGGGGGGGGGCTGAAGCCCTTTCAGCCCGATGGTTGTTGCGCGCCTGGCGCCGAGTGTAGCGGCCTTGAATGACTGACCATCTCACTTACCTTCATCCTCGAATTCCTAACAGAAGTGTTGTGCATCCGAGTGCCGTGGTGCACAGTACAGCACTGAGTGTGTGCATGCACCACACTTACACCAATTATAACAATTGTAGTTCTTGGATACAACAGTGACCTTTAAATGTCATACATACATACAGGCAATTGACAAATGTGCAGATTTCCGATTTTAAATCTTAATTTTCTTATTCCGTTTTGCTACAGAATATGCGTGCAAATATTTGTGTTTTCCTCAGTCGTGTGCATGTTGTTGCACAAATGTACCAGTAACCTTAATAAGAGGTGGATGAAGGTAGGGGAGAGGGGGCACTCAGCTCAGTTTTGCAGGGAGATAATGACAGCTGTCGGACTTGGACCGAATCTAGGCTCAAACACCAAAATAAAAGTGGCCACCAATAGCCCATATACTTGTGAAGCACGCTGGTTCGGTGTTTTGCAAGGCGTGGGGCACTGCATGCAATGTTTGTGGTCGCATCAGGTAAATCAACAGTAAAAACCGGCCCAGCATGCATAAAACCGGCCCACAAACAGCCAAAAACCGGCCCACAGACTGACCTGTCAGACCAGCCCTTCCACCCTCTGCCTGAGCACCCTGTAGGCCAATCCGACCTTGGTGTCGAATTAACAGGAAAAGCATGTACCCGTTTATTTCATTATGGAAAGCAATACCGGTAGTGAAGATAAATATAGTGGGTAATGCTGTTCCTAGCGTGTGCGTCTTTGGGCAGCACGAAGAATACGAATACAAAAGCAATGACAACACCAGTAGGCCTGGTTTTAATATGGAACGCAGGCGTGTACCAATGCACACAGTTGCATGGCTGCGTTTCCATGTGTTAGTGTTAGCTCTTCACAGTCAGACATATTGGCTTTGCCAGTGCTTGTTGGCGGTGTAGCTAATTCACTAAATGAAATTAGGCATACTGACAAAGGGGATGGTGAGAGGTAACAAAAGGATGCCGCTGGAGGGGGGGGGAGAGGAGTGAGCGGTAACAAAAGGATGCCGGAGTTACACATAAGGAAGGAAGGAAGCTCACACATGGAGAGAGATCACAAAGGAGAAACCAAGACACAAAGATAAGTAGGAAAGCACAGATGGGGTGGAGAGAGGGTTCAGCGGTGGAGGCAGAACCCA
The DNA here is from genome assembly GCA_963921515.1 of Calotriton arnoldi. NCBI lineage: Eukaryota > Metazoa > Chordata > Amphibia > Caudata > Salamandridae > Calotriton > Calotriton arnoldi. The sequence continues at coordinate 3,157,357 of CAWUFW010000748.1, forward strand.
CAGTGAGGCAGAATAAAGCTCAAAAAGTGAGACAGAGAACGGACATACGGGGCGAGGGGTCACAGAAACGAGGGAGGATGGGGTTAAAGGGAAAACAAACGGGGAGAGAGAAAGACAAACCTGAGGCAAAGGCAGAGACAAGAATTGTTGATGGAGGGTAAAACGATTGAAGTATAAAGACCGGCATTACCTACACGTAAAACATATTTATTTCTATGTATTACTTATGGAAAGAAAGCAGCATAAAGATAATTAAAAAAGAAATGGGTATTACGTTCAGTCAAATGCAAAGAATCCTTGATTCATCCATCATACTCTAAAAAGCACCTAGAAGTTATCAATGCGGCGTGAAAATAGTACTGCCAATCGACGAGTTTAAGAGGGTGACAGCACCATCTAGTGTGTATTCAAGGCAATTACAAATGTTAACAAGTGGTGCACGCGCGCGCCACAGCGAGACATCTGTTTTGCATTATCGGGCACGATAATGCAAAACAGATGTCGGCCCTGCGGGTTACCGCACGGAAAAGGCCATGACGCACGAGCGTCTGGTCAGCTTTTTGAAACCCCTAACTTAAAGTCTTGCCAGAGCAGCGCTTGCGCGCTACTCGAGGCTCGACCTAATTAAAAACGAGTGCTGTAAGGAGGCCACAGAGTCTCAAATCTGTTGGGAGTCACACGATAGCAGAAACAGAAGTGGTATCGAAGTTAACCAGACCCTCACTATAAGTATTCAAATCAGCCAACAGCGCTTCCCAATCCGCTGCTATAGGGTATTTGCGCAGCACACAAGCTTCCTCTTGTCGGAGTGCCGCTGCCTCCACCCACACCCATTTAAGCGTCGTCTTGCACCAGTGTGCTTTACCTGGCAGTGTCTGAGCCTTCCAGTGCATGGCTATGAGTCTACAAGTAATTAACTGTGCTAAATCAATGAATCTATTGGTGGCTTTTGTATTTTTAGGGCACTCAAGCAATCCCAGCCGAGAGCCCTCCAGTGTGCATACATCTGTGCGACCAGTTATCTCTGTCAATTGTATTGTATTGTATATAAAATTTATAGAGCGCACTGCGACCCCACGGGTATCCTGGCGCTTGAGCACATAGGTCAGTTATCTTAGAATATAGGGACAGTTGAAAAAACCCTATATTATACCCTGGGAAAGAGCCAGGTCTTCAATTTCTTTCTGAAAGACAATAGATCATCTATCTGTCTAAGTTCAGTTGGTAATTTGTTCCACGCCGAAGCTGCTGCAACGCAGAAAGCTCTTCCACCAGATCTGACTTTTCTATATCTAGGCACTCTCACCAGTTTTGCTGAGGAGGAGCGAAGATTGCGTAGAGGAACATACCATTCAAATCTACTTTGTAAGGGCTTGGGCCCAGTGCCATGTAGAGCTTTAAAAACTATGCACATGGATTTAAATTGCACCCTCTGTACAACTGGGAGCCAGTGGAGCTCAGCCAGGGCCTGAGAAAGAGACGACTGGCGAGGTCTCATAAGTGCCAGCTTGGCTGCCATTGACTGAATTCTCTGGAGTTTCTCCATCAAATATTTGGGAGACTCCAGCAGTAGGGCGTTGCAATAATCCAGTTGGTTAAGGATAATACTTCTCACTATCAGTGGCCTGGTATACTTAGGCAACAGTGGGAGAATTCTACGTAGCACCCTCAGCAGGGCAAAGCATTTCCCAACTGTCTGATTCACTTGGGACTCAAGGCTTAATTTACCATCAAAACTGATACCTAAATTACGAACCACATTTGTCGGGGTCAAAGGGGCTGTCACTGGTAGTGGCCAGAACCCCGTGGGTAGTGAATAAGGAACCTTCCCCACTGAACAGCACAGAATCTCAGTTTTCTCCCCATTGAATTGCAAATAATTATTTTGAAGCCAAAGAGCCGTATCTTGCATACAATTATGAAATTTTTCAAGTGAAGTTGCCTAACAACCTTCCAGAGATAAAATCAACTGGGTATCATCAGCATAGTTCACTAAACTAATGTTATGTGACTTAATAACAGTCACCAGTGGCTTCATATAAATATTAAACAGGATGGGGCTGATTGCAGATCCCTGTGGTACCCCATGTAAAACTTTCCTATACATGGATTGATACGGGGAGAGCAACCGCCTGTTCTCTATCTGAGAGGTAGGATTGAAACCACTTCAGTGCCAATCCACTCACACCTATTCTAGCAAGCCTATCCAAGAGTACCGCATGGTTAACCGTATCAAATGCGGCGGACAAGTCCAACAAAATCAAGATGGAGGCTTGTCCCCTGTCCGCCCGCATTCGAAGATCATCTAATACGGTCACCAAAGCAGTCTCTGTCCCATGTCCAGGACGAAAGCCAAACTGCACATCCTCCAGTTTATCATTGGCTTCAAGGAACTGAGAAAGTTCCCTACTAACCAATTTTTCGATGATCTTCACTGGGTAAGGCAGCAATGAAATAGGCCTGTAATTCTTCGGACATGCTGGATCTAATGAATCTTTTTTAAGAGTGGTGTGATCAGTGCTTTTTTCCAACTTACTGGTACCACTCCACTCTCCAAAGATTGCATACAGATCAGCCTAAGTACCGCGAGAAGTTTAACTCCTAAGGTTTTCCATAATTTATGAGGTAATGGGTCCAAACGAGAGCCTGAAGACACACTTACAGCTAGTTTAATAAAATCATCCACTTGTAATGTTGGAAAATGATCAAAAGCGACTGCAGTCTCAGTGATTTCCCATTCATATTCCTGGGAGATGCAGTGATTCTTAGATATCCCATTCTGAGTATCCTGTATAGGTGCATTACTGGATTGTAGCCCTTTAATAATTTTGCTAATCTTTTCTTCAAAAAACATAGCTAGCCCATCACAGAGAATCTGTGTTGGGACAATTTCCTTTTTTGTGCAGGTAGGATTAGTGATATCATTTACTATTTTAAAAATGCCCTTAGCACTATTAGAAGATTTCAGAATAATATCAGCAAAGTATTCAGCTTTTGTTGTAGATACTTCTTTTTTGTAAATAGATATCATTTCCTTCCAAATTTTTTTATCCTCCCCTATGTAAGTTTTCCTCCAACTCCTTTCTGCCAACTTACAATCCTTTTTCAAATGTTTTAGTTTATCAATGCGCTAGACACTTCCTCCCATAGCGCTGTGACTCCCGGACAGGTCCAAAATATGTGTACCATGTCTGCTCCCACTTGCTGGCACCTAGGGCAACTAGGGGAGGATCTAAACATTTTATGTAGTCTAGCGGGGGTAAGATAGGCTCTATGGAGGATACTATGCTGAATATATTGGTACTTAGCGTTTCGCGATACTTTCAGCGGGTATATTAGCACGTTTTCACATTCTTTCTGTGTTAGCTCTTTTTCCACATCCCCTTCCCTGCATCTGCGAGTCGCAGCCAGTGGGTCCTGTGTGGTATATTCTAGAGCACGGACAAGCCATGTGATGAGTTTACGGCCGCTACCCATTATACAAAGTGTGTGTATCAGAGAGTATTGGGCAGGTTCAATGTCCGTAGTGCCCCAGTGCCTCTCTAGTAGGGCCACCAGACTGCCAGAGGCTAGAAAATGCCCATCTGGGAGCTCATACTCTTCCTGTAATTGATCATAGGGTAAAAGTACTTCATCATGGAACAATGCCTCTAGTTTGCCTACTCCTGCTGTCTCCCAGGCCTCCACTTCTGTCCTACCCAGCATATCACCAAAGGGTGCAAGAGAGTGCAGTGGTATCTCTGAGGAGTGCCGAGGGATACGCATCATGATTCACAAACTGTGATGTAAACTGTTATATGCTATCTGCAGCAGGCCATTCACAATTGGCGGGAGTCAGGCACTGGGTAGGAAGGTATGTTGGACTACTTGTTGCATGCGGGTAATGTCAGGGAGACCCAGTTCTTCTGTGAGGCGCTCTGCTAGCCAACGTGCAGGCCGTTGCAGCTGTACTGCTAAATAATAATGTTCAAAATTTGGGGCTCCCAGCCCCCCCTTTATCCACAGGCAATTGCAGTTTGCGAAGTGCAACACACCTTATCCCTTTGTTCCAAATGAAACTCCCCAGTGTGATGTGTGAAAAGTGGATTTGGGAATGTGGACCGGGAGGTTATGAAAAAAGTACAGCAAATGAGGTAGAATCACCATCTTAGCGAATAATACTCGGCCCTATACTGTGAGTGGTAATGCACTCCAAAACGCAATTGTGAGATTCCCATCTACTAGGTCCTGCGTCTCATGGTATATGTTTATCCCCAAGTAACGAAATGTGCGGGGCTCCCATCGCAGCGTATAGGAATCCACAGTGTAATGCTGTTGGGGGCCGTCCGAGCACAGTGGAAATAGGCAGGATTTAGCCCAGTTCACTGCTAGACCTGAGACAGCACGTAATTTCCACAATATGATCTATATTCCCGCTATACCCTCCCCAATGTCCTGCATGTATATGGACACGTCGTCCGCATATAATGAGACACATGGGGCCTGATTCACAGAACTAACTTACGTCAAAAACGTAAACGTAAACGTAAACGTAAAGTTAGTACTTTTTAGGTATTCACAGAATACACTTACTCATTTTGGTATTCACAGAATAGTACTAACTTTACGTTTACGTTTACGTTTTTGACGTAAGTTAGTTCTGTGAATCAGGCCCCATGAGTTTCTTTGTTTAGCGGAATGCCCCAAGCCTGTCCGTGTTGCCTAAGCCTCTGGTTCAAGGGCTCCATTGCTAAGGCGAAAAGCAAAGTGGACAGCTGGCAACCCTGCAGCATCCCCCTGCTCACTAGAAAGGGAGGAGAAATGCATTGACCAATTTTCACCTGCGCTGTGGCTTGGTATACAGGAGATGAATTAGACCATGCAGTCTCCCCGTTATGCCAAAGGCGGTCATGGTAGAAACAAAATACCCTCAAATCACTGTGCCATAAGACTTCTCCAGGTCCAGTACCATGCAAGCAGCATATGGCCACCTGACTGAAGAAAGTTCATGCAGCCTGTGTAATTGGTGGATATTAAGGGTGGTGAACCATCCAGGCACAAAGCCATTTTAGCTAAGGTTCACCAGACGTGACATGTGCTCGTATAGTCGGCCCGCTATGACCTTAGTCAGCACCTTATAGTCAGACCACAGCATGGATAATAAGAGGTAGGAGGCAAGCTCCAAGGGTATAGCAAGAGGGACTCACGCAATACGGGTGGGTGCTGACCCTCTTACTGGGCTTCTTGGTATAGTTCCAGGAATTTGGGGGCGAGGTGGGACTCATATGCCTTATAGAATTCTATTGGGAAGCCATCGAGTCCTGGGGTCGTGCTAGTTGCTGCCACTCGTATGGCTCCTCGTACCTCCTGTAATGTTAGAGGAGTATTAAGTTCTTCCCTGTCCAATGGAGTCACCGCAGTCAGTGCTACAGCTGTAGGGAAGTGTCGTATGGCATCATGTCTGTCCACAAACAATGGGTCATATAGGGATTGGTAATGTACGGTGAATGCTTTATGTATGTCTACTTGATTCATGACCACCTGTCCTCCGGGAATTTTGACCATTGTAATCGGTGTGGCAGGAGTGGGGCTGTGCAGAAGCCAGGCTAATACCCAACCCAATTTTCTCCCCTCTGTGTGCATTTTCGCTTGGTACGAGTGGAAGTCTAGACAGCGCAGCTGCTCAACAAATTGGGCATTCCTACCCAGTGCCTCTGTTAGTGCTCCCAGATTTGCACGGTCTGCTTGGGCTTCAGCCTCTAATTTACTCACGGGCATCTCAACTCGGACCAGATCTTTGTGCAGTTCTGCCCTCCCCCCTACGGCTGCCCGAATACAATGGCCCCTTAGTACAACCTTCAATGCCCCCCAGTCTATTAACTTAGAAGTGGATGTACCCCTATTTTCAGACAGATAGAGGGACAGAGTCTCGTTAGTTGCGTCCCGAAAAACTGGGTCTTCTAGCATGGCAGGCTGCAAGCGCCAGGTGGGTACCGGTGGCCGTGCCGCTCTCCGCTCCAGCTGTAGCTGCAGGGGATTGTGGTCACAGAAAGTCTTCCCTAAATATTCCGCTCCCGTTGCCAGAAGCCTAATAGCTGGGTCACAGAGTATCCTGTCTAACTGGACATGAAAGTCATGAGGAGTGAGTAGTAAGAGAACTTTCTAGAGTCAGGATGTAGCGATCTCCTACAGTCCCATAAAGACCAGTGCTGCAGCCATTGGGAGAGAGGAGCAGCAGACGTTATTACTGGGGAGGTTGGGAGTGGTGTATGCGAGCAGTCCAATTGTGGATCAAGTACACAGTAGAAATTCCCACCAAAAATCCATGGAATGTGAGCCCATTTATTAAGTATTGCTGATAAATGTGATAGGAAAGTCAGTTGTGCCACATTAGGGCCATATATGCTTCCCAACAGAACTGTCCTGCCATCCAGTTGCCCCTCCAAGAAAATCTAGCGACCCTCGGGATTGATCTCCGACCCTATGTGAAGGAAGGAGACCCCCGGTTGAACCCAGACCAGTGTACCCGGCACAAATCCAGAACACGTGGTGCAGAAACATTGTCCCCACCAGCGCTTTTGCAGTCGAGTATCCTCTCCTCCCACCACATGGGTCTCTTGCAATAAAGCTATCTGCGCACCCCTCCGTCTAAGATATTGGTTGAACTGCATACCTTTTCCGCGTGGTACCCATGCTAAGAACATTCCACATGATTATGCCCACTTTAGTCATCCTATTAAGACAATATAAGGATAAGCTTCCAGGAGAACCACAAGCCCCAGAACCGCAGCCTCATCAGAGGACATAGGAGTAGTGTTACATGGAAGGGAATAGTGCAGAGCACCGCATGACTCCACAAACTGAAATAGCAGAACTTACAACTCCCAACCCAGGGCAACCCCTGAACATGTGATCGCCCAAACAAGTAAAGAACTTTCCCATGGATGGGATGCCCCTGATTGTGTACTCATACACACTAATATTGCCCAGTAGGCAGACGATGGGGGCAGCTAGCTTGTCCGCGGTACCATTCTCATCTGGACAGGCTGCAAGTTGTATGTAGAGTTAGTCTGCCTGGGAGACCCGTTGCTTCAAAATCAGTAATACAAGAAATCAGGAGTCTGTCACAAGCAGGTCCTCCAGGATGAAGCATGCCATTTGTGCTGCTTGGCTATCACAAGATTTCTTCTGTTGTCTGTGGCGTCACATCTGGCAATATCATTGAGGCTGCACTATTTGTGGAGCGAGTGGATTCAATGTCAGACATGTCGTCCTCTGAGGTTTGAGCCGATGGTGATTGGTGGTCTGCCCACAGTGCAACTGCTGTTGTCAGGGCCTGAGCTTCTTCCTCCTTGGCTTGCTCTAGTGTAGGAGCACCATGAATTCCTGCTCCACTGGTGTTACAAGCCCTTCGATTCCTGCGACTTGGAGTTCGAGGTGCACGTTGCCAAAGCGCATGTGAAGGCAGAGTGGAAGTCTCATACTGCCGCTGCTCCACCCAGTCTCAAGCATCTCCAGGTTCTGTGAAAAAGTAACTCTTACGTCTGACCATAACTTTCAGCTTGGCTGAGAAAATGAGCGAGTAGCGGAGGCTGACTTGCCTGACCCGTCGTTTCACTCCTAGGAAAGAGGCTCTGCAGCACTGCACCATCATGGTGTAGTCTGGAAAGTTAAACACACACATATTTTTGTTTTGAAGTGGTGCGTTTTCTCTGGCAGTGCGCAATAGGGTGTCTTTATCTCTGTAATTCATTACGCGGGCTACTACAGGTCTGGGAGGGGCCCCCACCGGCGGACGTTGCACTGGAACCCGGTGGGCACGTTCACTCAGGAAGTGGGTGGACATTTAGCCGGGAGCTACCTTCTGCGATAGCCAGGTCTCGAAGTACTGCACAGGATCAGCATCTTCTGCTCCTCTGAGTCTTCAGTTCCTACACCTTTGTAGTAAGGGAGCAGGCCTGACCCACCAGCTCCTTCATGGTCAGATGGATCCCTGTGATCTCCTGCTCAATATATGTAATCCAGTCAGCCAGCTTTCACTGGTCTTCACGTAGCAGTTCCAGTTTAATCGCTACTGCATCCACCCTAGTATGCTGGTCTTGTTGAGTATCCGTCATATCTGTAAGTATCTTATCCAATTTAAGATCTGTGGGCAACACTGATGAGGATGTATCTGGGGTTAAGTCGTGGTCACAGCTGCCCAACACGACAACATTCTTGCTCTGCTGCTGTTGAGGCCCTGCTCCTCCTCTATGCCCCATGGTTAAGGCCATACCACCATGGCAGCTGTGCCCAATGTCCGCTGAGCAGGGAGTTGCAGTAGAGACAATGGTCAACCAGTCCAAACCCACTAGGCCTCCACACACATGGGACCCAAGTGGTGAGGAGGCACGAGCAGACGGCAGAGGGCCTTAGATCCCAGTGTCTCACCACGAGCAGTGTTCTATACTGCAATGTCACCCTAGTAGGTCTGACGGGGACTTCATGCCAGTCCACACATCACCCTGTGAAGCACCCACTCCAGGGGCACATTAAGTTTAGATTGTCTGTTGTAGGACCCGCCTCACCCCTGTTTCACTTCTTTTGGGGGGCATGAGCAATCCTAATGCCGCTTCCACCGTGCCACTCCAATGAAGTATGCCCCTCTCTGCCACTAACCGGACCCAGTCCAGCCTCAGAGTGCATATCTGATACGGGCCACCCTGATTCTACTGAGCCCTCAGACGTACGTGCAGACACCCTTCAAGTCTGTTCTACCTTTATCTGCCTCATAGGTGGCCACACATCTATGCCGCAGATGCGTGCGTTCGGGCAACTTGCATGCAGCTCAGGTGCAGAGTCCAAGCACCGGTGAGGATAGGCTCACACTATCCCTTCAACCATCCAGGTCGCGGGCTGTCCACTGTAAGAGACCCAGTCCACTCCGCTCAACACACAAGCACCTATGGCGGCTTCTAGTCTGCCTCCCTCCTTGCAGAGACCGCACCATGTCCCACGCGACAGTCAACTTCGGGGACAGCAGGTCGGTAAGGAAGCAAGGGGAGGCTGAAGAATGAGGGGGGTAGGCAGCCCCAGACATGCACAAAACGTCCCTCTTCCTCAGTGGTACTCATGGCTCATAGGTTCCAGTGTTTCCCAGCGGGGTTGCCGGGTGCGGTCACCTTGTGTCACCCGCTCTGGCCCGCCATGCCAGTCATGGGCCGCGGTGCAGATGACAGGTTGTCTCACAGTGCCGCTGCTATAGGCCCATGTGGCTAGGGGGCTTCCCCTGCCGCTGCACAATGTGCCTCACCGGTGCTGCAGGGAACTCCCTCATGGCCCGCAGGCCGCGCAGCATGTCGCATACGATGAGGAAAGTACCAGGTGCAAGGCAGTTTTCCCAGGCTTAGCGGGACACCGCAAAACGAGTCCTGTGGTGCCGTGTCAAACTCCACAAACCCACGCAGTCCAAATGAGGGCGGTGTGAATGGTAGCAGGCAATTACGGATCCTAGGTCTCCCGACGGAGCAATCTTAAAACCCATCCGCCATCTTGCCTCGGCTGGCACGCCCCCGAGAACCAGAGTGACTCAGTGAGCTACTGAACATGACAAAGGACAACCTGAGCCCTCTGGTTAGATCATTACCAAGTTATGCCTTTTCAATTCAAGTTGCTTTTCCCTCTGGTAGACGTAGTCATGCATTTCTTATAGTTAGGTAGAACCACTAGTTCCAGCATGAGCAGTGCTGTGGAGAAAGGGTACAGGGCTAGCTGGATAGCTCTCTTCAGACATGAGACCACTTGAGCTTTCTATCTGGTGACGCAGATGGGCGAGTCACCTGCCAAACTCAAAATGAGATCCTTACTCCAGCTCATTCCTCACTTTTGAGCCTAATGCCTTCCACTTCTTAAAGTCCTTAACTCCGGGGTCCATGTTTCATCCATTTGATAGTTTGTTGGGTGGCAAGGTATATAGACACAGAACACAGGATACAGTTAGGAGCATAGTGGTATATCACCTTCTTTGGGTATCCTGGCCCTTTACTCAAGTAGGCCTTCTGTATGGAGTAGAGAACTTTCAACTTACTCCTTATATTTACTGGGAGCCCTTTTTAGGGTTTATTTTACATGACTGCGTTTCCACATGTTTCAGCACATTTGGGCTTGTTGGTTTGTGAAGTCTTTGCAGCCTGTCAATGAGTCTCTTTGAAAACAATATCTCAATAGTGGGAGGCACAGATTACAAATGGAACAGATTTAGGTGAGGACACTGTAAAGGAGATCAAAGCGACTTGGGCCAAATTCACAAGGTTTCACCACTGGGCACGCTCACCACTACATCATTCAAGTGGCAAAAGACGGAGAGTTTTTGATCCCTAGCTTTAGACATTTAAGTTCCAGGGGGAGGAAGCAAGAGCAACCCAAGAATACCTGACTTTCCACTTGCATCTGTGGACTTGAATAAAGCCAAGTTACTGATGTGCTTGATAATGGAACTGAAGAAGGAAGTGCTGACGTGCAAATTGGTCATAAAGATATTTGCTGAGCCCATATATCGCGTTCCTGAGCACATCTATACATTTGAGTTACAGTGAACAACTCCGCTGAGAAGGTATCGGTGCTGCTCAGCAGAGGACACAACTGAATCCACTGCCATGTCTAAGAGTGGAAGGAGTGCAGGGTCATGGTGTGACAGTGATGGGGATTGTGCAGGCTGCGGACTCTGAGTGTGTTTGTCATAAAGAGGAACAGAATAGGAGAATGTGGGCAAGAGGATACATCATACCTCAGCATCTGGCTCTTGGACACTTTGTAATTTCGGACCACCCACCTGAGCTTTAGAAGGCTGCAAGCATCATGTGCAGGGTCTGTCACCAGGGCCAGGCCCTCTGCAAACACTGTATCTGTATGCAATAACTGAAAGTGTGCTAACCACAGTCTTGGCTACCAAAGGGGCGTCATGTTTCTTAATGAAAATGACAAGAACATAGAACATTGTCGCCATGGCTTCTGAGATATATTAATACACAGAAAAAGGAAAAGAGAATTCAAACGATATACAGTATAGTTAAAAAGCATGTTGAAACCTGTGGGGTAGTACACTTGATTAATTTGACATAAATGTTTAAGCAAGTCCTTCAACTATTGATGAGTTCTCAGGTTTTTTAGGGGAAAAGACATTCAGTTTTAAGGCGGTCACTATGTAACTAACTTTTCAGGTTTTTGTTTCTGAATTGTGCAGTGTTTCTGGCATCTTCAATCCTCCAGCATTGGGTTCTATGACGAGGGGGATTTGAATCTTTGTAACTCCATTCGCAGTGCTACTTTGCTACTGAGGTTTTGAGGTGCTTCTTGAGATATTGAAGTAGATGAGTATATGCCGGGTATGATGAAACGTTTAAAGACCCTGACGCCGAGGCAAGCGAGCTTGAACTGTTTTCTTGCCTCCAGGATTAGACAATGAAGCTCTTTTAATCCTGGGGTTATATGGTAATAATACTGGAGCGTGTACACGAAAAAGGGGCCACCTTAAGACCCCCTCAAGCTGCACAGCCTCATATGAATCAAATAAATAGATTTTCTAAATACACTTATTTTCTCTCCATATTTTACTCTGTTCCTTTTCTTTCTTCTTGCTTTACTCTGTCATCAATTTATTCCACTCATTCTTAGGGTTATTCATAGTTCATCAACAACCCAGGAGAATTACGTGTTTCCACAAATCACAATTTTATTAAAAACCCAATGCATTTCGGGATGAACCCTTCGTCAGGGGTATCTGCAATACAAACACATAAATATACAACGTCAATCTATTTAATAATAGTTCTGTTTCACTAAACATATCCTTTAATCAATCAAAAATCGTGAAATGACACTAAAACCATTACATTGCCACTATTACTCGTTTAAAAGTAGTTTCAAGCCGTCATTCCATTATCCAAAACTGAGGGAGTAAAATATGGAGAGAAAATAAATGTATATAGAAAATCAATTTATTTGATTCATATGAGGCTGTGCAGCTTGAGGGGGTCTTAAGGTGGCCCCTTTTTCGTGTACACGTTTTCATTGCAGCGCAAGTGGGCGGGCGCGGAGCAAGCTTGCACGCCAAAAAGAGTTTTGGAACAAACGAACATTGTTAAAGTGAGAAGATTGAGCATGAAATAAAACAGGAGTGCATCTCGCAACCTCTGATGTACAATAATACTGGAGCCCCAGATCCGCCTGCCCCTCCCCCAGCATAATAGAGCTTCCTTAGGGGCAAGAGAGTTTGGGGAGCTAAAGTGAGGAGAGCATTTCTATAGCTGATTTTGGAAATTATGACGATTTGCATTACTGCCTAAAAGTATATATTTGGTTTATCAGAAGTCTTAGTTTTTATGGCACAGGGGCTTTTTCTGCGGATTTTACTGTGCGCTCAATGTGTCTTTCCATAGCCGGAAATGAGCCTCTCACCCCATTGGTCAACATTTGGTAAACGTCATCAAGAGTTTCAGTGCCGCAACCTTTGCAAAACCAGATTTATAATTAACCAAATGACTTTCAATTTCTATGAACATTTTGAGTTGAATGGTAACACTTTTTGATGTTTTTCCCAAGCTATGAAAAATGTAATACTGGTTTGAATTAATGAATGTGCTCCCGGAAGATGTGGAAGGACCTAGGGGATCAACTAAGTCAATCCCTACAACCTTGAAAGGAGCTCATACCACTGATAGTGGTACTAGGAGTGACTTTGTCAGTTCTCTCTGACTTTTGTATTTACCTGCAGCGCTGCGCCACAGACTGGTGTCTGTGTGCTTTACACTGTAACAGAACAAGGGAGACAATAGTCTTGGAATTAAATTGACAGAAGAATGAACTTAATAATAGATTTACGGAGGACAGCACAAAAGTGGGATGGAGAAGAAAGGTTAGGAGAGAAGAGGAGGTGGATAGGGATTAGTAGTGCTTAATTTGTAATTATATAAGTGCCAGTTCCCTCATCGGATAGCCACTGCAGCTCGCGCCACCCATTGCCCCTGCAAGCGCTGCCAAAGACAGTGTCAACACAACTACTAAACTTCACACTACTACAAGTGTGACAATTCAGACTCTTCACCCCCCAAAGCTAAATGAATGGCGTGGGCAGCAGGAATTAGTCATGTTAATGTATATTAAATTAATAAACAACTATTACTGTGCTCATCGTTAAAGTTGACAAACAGTGCCACCATGTGGCCGACTGTCATAAGTGCCGGTGTTGACAATTAAGTGCTGTGCAAGGCACTGGAAACCACTGGCTCAAATTAATCACTGGATAAGTATGTAGGACAAAGGGAGTGGAACAGGGTGGAGGGGTAGTATAGTTGAAGGAGAAGAGGGTGAATAGGTGTACCATGAAAGAGGCAAGAATGGAAGGATAAATTAAGACATAGTGATGTAGAGGGCTGAGAGGTGCAAACAGGTGGAGCAGGGTAGGATATTTTACGGGAATTAATCCAGATAACAGTTAAATACAAAATGTTTTAGTTTCTTTCAAAAAGTAAGAATTTGTTTGTACTATCTCTTTTCTGCAGTGACAGAGTTCCAGAGGGTTGGATCTGCTCTGGAGAAGGGCTGTGAGCAGACAGGATACTTCTTTAGATTTTTGGATTCACGTCTCTAGGTGTCTCTGCTTGTTAGATGTTTGTTTCCAATTTAGATTTTTTATTATTGATCTAAATAATTTAGATGTACAGAGTGAATTGTTTTAAAAGTAACATGGGCTAATTTGATCTTAATTCTGGCTTCAAAGCAGAACCTGTGCGGACCTCACAGTGCTGGGATGACATGGTCATATTGTCAGGTGACGGAGATCAGGCGAGCAGCTGAATGTATGATGGCATTGAGAAGAAAAGTGTAGATTTAGGGATTCTGATGAGATTTGCATTCTCATGATCAACTTGGGAGATTACCAGAGTTTGGACGACAAGGCAGAAGTCTGTCAGTGACTGTAAAGGTTAAAGTTTTTTTAAGGAAAGAATTGTCAGTTTGGCTGCATTTGCTGTACAACTGATGTGTGATGTCATTGACAGGGAGTGCTAGATCCAGATGCCCAAGGATTTTACTTCAGATAAAAGGAGTGGATTGAAACCATTAGATTACAACTCCTTTAGCCATTCTTTGCTGAATTTGTGGCAATGCGGTTTCTGTGCAAGAATGATGCTGAGGAAGGTAGGGCCCAGTCTTGCAGTTTTTCTAAGTAGGATTTTACGAAGCAGATGTCTTTTAGTGAGTTTCTTACCAGGTAGATCTAGCTGTTATCTGCATACTGGTAAATGATAAATCCTGTTTCCTCCATTAGGTCTTTCATTGTCCCAGGCTCAAACAATTAAATATGGAAGCACTCCACCATCCCTAGAGGCTATTCGAGCACTGCCGCTGTTTTTTTTCTACCCTCCAAGGCCCTCTTGCCATGCAGTAACACTGATAACGGGTATTTGGGTATACCAAACGACACAACTTTAAGCCATCATCTGACCCGCCCCCTTTCTTTATTTAACAGGTTTACCTCTCTGATCTCCTTAGAACAACTGGATTGACTACCATCTACAGTGCCTCGATCAAACTCAACTGATGACCATCTCCCACTCCCAGAATCAACTTGAGGGGCACCTCTTGACGCCTACCAAGAAGAGGGGAATTTTGGCTTAATCTCTTGGAACTGGCAGCCCTCCAATCCAAACTGGAAGCCCCGGAATGGCTGAACCTAGTAGGAAATCATCAAATTTTCTGTTGTCAAGAGACCTGGCTACTGGATCCACCGTATATAAATGGCTTTGTGATCGTTCATGTCCCAGCAACCCCCTCAACATCTGGTCGAGCCAAAGGGGGATTGGTAACATTTGTCTCCGTGTCCTTGACAACTGTAAGTCCTCTGAAGTGGTTATCACTCCGTTCTATCACAGACTCCTGTTCACTCTGAAGAAATCTTTTGACCTACTACTGATTAACTAGTATTACAACATATTTGACCCTACAGAAACTAAGATCGTGGATGGGATAGAGGACACTTTGCACAAGACTTTAAATGATCATGGAAAGGAGTTACTAATTTTGTCGGTTGGAGATTTTAACGTAGAAACTTGTGGTAAGGGCTCCTCTGTAATGTGTGGAATCTGTGATCACCTCGGGGAACCCCTCACGCACTGTAGACATATATGGGGATGCACTAAACAGAGTGTCTTTTGCAAATAATTTGGTATTTGCATGTGATTAAAGTATGGGGTTCCCTGTCCGGATTCCTACATAGATTGGGTCAGGGTCTAACTCCGTCATAGACCATATACTAATCTCTTAAGAGTTGTTACCGGTATTGGCTAATTGTAAAACGATGCCCTCATGCATGAGTGATCACAACCCACTAATACTGAATTTGAACTTACCTCTATGCAGGGACATCCAGAAAACCCCACAGTATCTATTGGATTTCAATAAAAATAAAGACTTAAACATCAGATGGGGCCAGATTGATAAGGAGGACTTTCACAAAGAACTCTTCACTCACAAACAACAGGAGATTAGTCAGGTCTTGGGAGAGGACAGGACTCAAGTCCAACAGAGGTAATTCAGGCCTTTACCTCTCTCACTAAGTATATGGCAGATACATTGACCAAAAAAGCTGGAATATTCCATACTGGCCCAAGGTGGTTCAACAGTACCTGCTTTAAAGCTTATAAACTCCTAAGGAGTGCTCTCAGAAAACGTCCACGAGACACAATAGGAGTAATGATGGCCAGAAAAATCTACAAAGAGGCCATTTCAGAAAGGAAAGTAGAAATAAGAGAGAAGGCCTGGGATGAGTTAAGAGCTGCTAGTGAGCTGAAAGATTCTCGAGCTTTTTGGCAGGTAGTAAATTCTCAGACCCTTTTAGGTGAGTCCCTCCCAAAAGCTGAGTGTGTTATTCCAAGTGATTCCTGGGTGAACCACTTTTCAAAAATGTTTGGCCCAAAGGCCCAGACACCGACACAATTTATAGACGCCATACCCATCAGTGAGCCAAGCTCTAATCGGGAATTAAGCAGATCTATTGAGGCCTCTGACGTTGCTCTAGCAATTGAAAATTGCCCGTCCGAGAAAACCCCAGGACCCGACAGAATTCCCGCAGATATTTGTAAATCCCTACCACAGTTCTGGGCTCCTCTAATAACTATTGTCCTAAGATCTGCAATTATTGGGCCCATGGTTAAAACCTGGGAAGAGACCACTATTATTCCCATCTTTAAAAAGGGAGATAAAAGCCAGCCACATTGCTATCGACCAATTTCACTCTTGGATGTTATGTTAATAAATTTGTTAAGCACACGATTACCCGAGGGTGGATAGCACGGTAAAAATTCTAGGAAGGGTCATATTTACCAGATTAGAATGCTGGGCTGCAGAGACTCAGACTTACAGTTTGGGTTTCGGCCAGGCCTGGGAACAGTGGAGCAGGCTTTAAACCTGTCCCTCATAGTCCAAAAATATACAAGGCAAAAAAAGGATGTGTTCATCTTGCCTTTATGGACCTAACAAGTGCCTTTGACACAGTGAATCGCCACAGATTATGGTCAATAATGACTGACTTAGGTATAGATAGTGCAATAATTTATTTGCTGCATAGGCTCCACGCACATACCACAGCTAGAGTGCGTTACACTATGAAGGGGGATCTCACAGAGGGCTTTCCGTCAGTAAAGGGGTTAGGCAGGCTGTGTCCTGGCCCCATTCCTCTTTTTAATTTACATAAATGCCCTTGGTGACCACTTAGTAAAGGCCGGAAAAGACATCCCCAAAATCAATTCACAAGAAATTCCTGTCCTGCTCTACGCAGACAATGCTGTCCTAATTGCTCGAATAGCAAATGGCCTACAATCCTTATTAGATGCTTTTAATAATTTTATGGATAACCTGGGACTTAAAACTAACCGAACCAAGTCATTTATAATGAAATGTGGCCCAAAAATGTCGAAGACCAGAAGGTTTTTGCTCGGTGGAGAAGAAGTGGAAAAAACCTCCCACTTCACTTACCTGGGTGTTCCTATTGATACTGATTTTAATTGGAGGTTTTTATTGAATGTCAGAGTTTTTCAATTTCAAAGGGCACTTGATGCAGTTTTTAGATTTGCAAAAAGGCTGGGACATAAACCCACAAGTGAGCTGCTATGTATTTTTAAAAGCAAATGTCTATCGGTTGCAACATATGGGGCAGGGATCTTGGGACTTGTAAAATGTAAAGCCCTCCAGACAGTACAGAACAAATTTATAAGAAGACTTCTGGCTATTCCACTCTCCACCCCAACATCATTTTGCCACAGGAGGTAGGGCTAAACTACCTGGAGGATTATATCACATTACAACCGCTCTTACTGTGGCAGCGTATTTGGAAAAACCCAGAAGCACAATTATGTAGATCAGTGCTCTCAGATTGTATGAATCTGGAGAATTGATTAGACATCCCATGGTTTAAATCTGTTAAAAAGGGATTATCAAATGTTTCCTCAGCACACATAAAAAAATCTTTTTTATCAATGTGCGCAAAAAGCACGGTAGGACAATAGCCGGGAAGAGTGCGGAGTTAACCTTTAGGCTCCACTATTACGCCCAGCACTTTACTTACAGTTTATTGTAGATGAAAGACAGAAGTTTCTACTCATAAGGTTTCGACTACAAACCATACACTTTCTGGTGGCTTACCCCTCCAAAGGTACTTGTTTTTCATCTTTACCTCTCTGTCATTGTGAGATCCCTGCTGAACAGAGCACTTTGCTCTTTACATTATATTGCACATTTTATCTACATCAAAGAAGGCAGTTCCTTCGCCCCATATTGCGTGCTTTGGACTCAAGATCTCATATAGCAACCTTTTCTTACTTACAGTGCCTGGGAAATAAAACTGTTATTATTGCTGTTTTAAATTACATCTTAAGTTCCCTGAGACTATGATCTATAATATTGAAACTTTTTGGTATCGTGCTATCATATTATTTAATGGATCTTATCTGAAGTTTTTATGGTGTATTATTTGTACTGTGTATTTTATGATATGACTTTTGTGGCTCGTTAGAGCTGAATAAAGAATTTGATGATGATGATGATGGATGCAGTCGTTCTTAGGTCACTCTGCAATTGGAAAAGCCCAAGGGGATAGATCATTTCAGAAGGATCACAAGAATGGGAATGGTGGAGGTATTTAAGAGGTTCCCTAGACCTAACCGAAGGGCAGGTGTTACAAATTTGGTGCAAAGCACAGTGCAGTCAGGCCGCGAGGGGTTCCATCGCGATGGCGAATAAGATGGGTGATAATGGGTACCCTGGATGCATGCCCTGGGACTTCGCAAAGGGGGCTCAAATGGGCCCATTAATCCGCACGCGTGCGACGGGCTGGGTGCAGAGTAACTGGATCAGATGTATGAATTTGTTACCAATCCCTTAACACGCTAGTAGATAGAAAATGTAAGGTCGAGCGAGTCGAATGCCTTAGTGGCATCCAGGAATTCAGCAGCAGCCCTAAGGTTTGGATCAATCGTGTGGAGAAGGGCAAAAAATGTATGCAGGTTATAGGCAGTCGACCGGCCCGGCACAAAGCATGACTGGTCCGGCCTGATTATGAGCAGCAACAGAGGGAGGAGGTGCAAGGCAATTAGCTTAGCTAAGATTTTGTTATCAATATTTATCATGGAGAGCAGCCTGTAGGAATCGCAGCACCTGGGGTCCTTATCCAGCTTCAAAATAGTTACTATGAGGGCCTGGCGCGTAAGGTGGTAACACTCCATTCCGCATAGACTCTTCATACATATTAAGAAGGTGAGGGGCCAGTAGCGGCACATATTCCTTGTAGAAGGAGGCAGTGAGGCCATCAAGGCCAAGAGCTTTATCCCCAGGTAGGCTACCAATAACTTGAACAATGTCTTCTACCGTAAGCTGCTTGTTGAGAAACAGGCAATGTCCCTCTCCTAGCCAAAGCAGTTGTATCAAGTCCAGATAGGCTGTTAAGTCAGGGGGAGAAGAAAGTTGAGTGGAAGAGTACAGTTCAGCAGAAAACCCCCATGGTACACTGTATAGCTCCTGCCTGTATTTTTTAAATTTTTTTTAATTAAATTAAACCCAGAGCATTACAAATTGTCATTATACATAAATAATATATGTTATACAATTCATATCTCTTATATACAATTATGCAATAAATAACAATATTAAGAACAGCCTAGTTGAGCGCGCGGCAGCGAAACAAGATGGCCGCCACCTGAGGAGCTCCGTGACGACGAGCTACGCTCGTAATCAAAGGGAGCCTTTTTCTACAGCGTTTTTTCACGGAAATGTTATTTTCGTGCATCGGAAGGGGCAAAGACTAAGGAAGCAAGTTATTAGACCAAAAACGGTCTATTTGACACTCTTTTTCTCTGGCTCTCTATTTTGCCTCAGTGCTTCCCCACAATGCAGCTGCCATTTTGTCCATCTCTAATGTCGGACTTTCTATCATTCTCTTCACCCTGCTAATTCAGTCCACTAATGGCCTACACTCTGGTTTGCTTAACTGCAGGAAAGGATTTACATACTGTAACTGCGTTATTCCTACTTCCACTTTTATTCGGCTCCAGGATACCTCTTCAACATATTTATTGAACTACTTACTGGTATGCAATTTTGTTGGTTACATATAGATTTCTGCTTTACGTGAGGTTTGCGAAGCCTTTTCTCTTCACAAACGCGCACTGGCTCTGACGTTGCTGTATAACGCCTTCATGGTTTCGTGCTGCTTCTGGTCTGAGGTCCACTTCTTCATAATAACTTTGATTTAAACAACAGGGCTTCTGCTGCTTCTCTCGTCTCATTGTCTGTATTCTAGTCACCATTGGAGTTTTCTTCCTGCTTTTGGTGTTTTCATCCGGCTACGTTGTTCATCATGGACTCTTCACACTCGAATAAGCCCCATGGGTCCACCGGGGCCACTTGCGGTGGTCGTAAGGAGTCAACTGTTAGCACCAGCAAGCGTCCCAAGAAAGACCCATCTTCTCCATCAAAATCTCCGCTTCCTCTCACGCTGGAGGACATAATGGATGAACTGCGTCTTATTCGACCTTTCATGTCGGATACCACCGCCACTCTTCAAAGAATTGAAGAGAAATGGACAGGCCTGGATTCAAGACTTTCAGATGTTGAACAGAAAGTAAGTGATGCACAGGATGTCGTTGCCAGAGTTGAGAGCCTTACCAAAGAAGTTACTCAACTTAAGAAGACTACAGAGGATTTGGAAAACCGCAATAGGCGCAACAACCTACGCATTTACGGGATTCCGGAAGGTTCTGAGGGCTCGGACATGATATCTTTTTGAAAACCCAAGTCCTGCAGATCGTTGGCCTCCCCAAACCCATTGACTTTAACATTCAAAGAGCCCACAGATTAGGACCTCAGAATGCCTCTTCCTCAACTAAACCAAGAGGTATTATTGCCTATTTTCTTCTATATTCTGATCTCATGGCTATTCTTGGCGCTGCCAAACAACACAAGCAGATGCTTTGGTCCGGTCATAAAGTTTTCTTCAGCCAAGATGTCTCCAGGCCAACCGCCAACCGGCGAAAGGAGTTTCTCGACCTCAGACCAGCATTGAGATCTATGAATGCACGCTACGGTCTTATTCACCCCTGCTTTTTCAAAGTGACTTATAAAGACAGAACTCTCTCCTTTGAAGACCCAGCCGACCTTCGGAAATTCATCCATACTCATAAAGGAGAACTTATGGAATTGAGCAAACCTTAACTGATATGTTATTTGTTCTATTTTAAGCTCATTAGGTCTTCAATATGTTGGCCGTATAAGTTAATTGTTTCTCCTTTCATTCCCTCCCATGTTTCTTAGGTCTTCCTTGTGTAGTATTGCTGCCGATGTCCATACCAACGTTACCCTCACGTTTGCTTCATTCCGCTGTAATTTTATCCTACTGTCTGGTAAGTTCCCTTCCTTTTGTAATATCTGTCCACTATTTTTGTCTACGGACTTTATTTTTGTCCTTCCTCCCTAATATATTACGATAGACTTGTTTCTCCTCGTTGTTACCCTTTCGGAGTGGCTGTCATGTTCTTCGCCGCCCCCTCCCACCTTAATGTTCTTCCTATGGTTGTACTTTATGACTAAAGCCACTTGGCTTTCTGTCATCTTCTTTCTTATAACTTTTATTGGGCGATTACGCTCTCTCTTTCTCTTCTTCTCTCCTTTCTCTCACCTCTTTTCTCTTTTCTTCTCTTCCTCGCGTAGATTCTTCTCTGTACTTATTCTGCCTATACTTTTACACTTTTCTCTTGTATTAATTAACTGCTCTCTTTTTCGCTTATCATTAATGATATATAAAGCTATATTCTCTAATCTCCTTCCTTCTGGTCCCTCCAACTTAAATATATTCTATGGGCATATCTCGGTCTTCCTTTTCCTTCATTTTCTCTTCACTTTCTCTCATATTGGCTCATTTCTCTTTTTGTGGTCTTTCTTATTTTCCTCACTATTCATTTTCTAAGTGTTATATCTCACTTTTGTTTACTTTTACCTAAATTTTACTGATGAAAAGTCTACGCATCATTTCATGGAATGTCAAAGGTATTCGTAACCCGGTCAAGAAACAACAGGTATTGTCTCACCTTGCTAGATTGAAATGTCATGTTGCACTACTACAAGAATCGCATCTTAAGTCACAAGACTTGCCTTCATTACGTAAACAATGGGTGGGTGAGATTTTTTGCTCTCCGGCCGTAAACAACAAAAACGGAGTTGTTATTTTATTTCATAAGTCATTGAATGTTCTCTTGCAAAATGAATTTAAAGACAACAACGGTAGATGGCTTTTTTAAACACTATAATTAATAATACCCAATTTTCTTTTTGTAACATATATGGCCCTAATGGTATTGATCTATCCTTTTGGCATGAGTTCTCCACTCTTCTCTCCTCCCATGCTGATGAGAATCTGATAGTAGGTGGTGACTGTAATCAACTTATGGACCCCTTCCTGGATAGGAAGTCCCAAACCAAGTACGTCCCCAACAAGATGCAAAAACGTTTCATAAGGTTATCACCTCCAGAGGACTTGTTGATGCATGGAGAACAAATCACCCTGATGTTTTAGAATTTTCCTTTTTTTCCCCAGTACACAGATCTCACTCCCGCATAGATTATATTTTTCTCACACAACCAATTTTACAATTCATGACCAATGTAGAAATTGGCTCCATTCTCATTTCTGACCATGCCCCCGTTATCTTAGACATGGACTATCCTTCGCCTGCACCTATATCTCGGCGTTGGCGTTTCAACAACTCCCTTCTCCTGGACTCCCAATTTACAGAACAATTCATACTGTTTGCCAATGAATTTTTTCAGAACAATCTCTCCTCTGTCCCCCAATATCATTTCATTTACCACCAATTGCCCTGACACGTTGTCTAGCCTCATTAAGGCAAAAATGCAATATAATAAACATTCTTGGGACTCTGCTTGTAATAACCTCCTCAGATTCAATGCGAAAATGTATGGGGGTCGAAATAAGGCTGGCAGATCTTTAGCCAACTATCTTAAAATCAAAAAACAAAAATCTAAAATTGTTGCTATCACGGATAACTCTGGAATTCGGCATACTTCTGATGCTAAGATCCTAGACTGCTTTACTGATTTTTATACTACCCTTTATACCCCGGAATCCTCCCCTTCCCCCGAACAAATTGACTCCTTTTTTCAAAATATCCCTAAACCCCCAGAGAGCAACATTGATCTCTCATCGCTGAATGTTCCCATTTCAGAACAAGAGATCATTGAAGCAATCACTCTTTTACCCAAAGACAAGACACCTGGCCCTGATGGTTTTACTGTTCAGTTTTTTCTCCACTTCAAGTCATTTCTGGTCCCTCAGCTCTTCTCCTTAATCAACCACTTTCATACTATTGGCGCATCACAAGGCTCTTTTACTCAAGCAATGCTTTGTCTAATACCCAAAAAAGATAAGGACCCTTCCTTCTGTAAAAATTATAGGCCCATTTCTTTGATCAATACAGACTGTAAGATCTTTGCCAAGCTCCTCGCCCTTCGTATTAATAAAGTAATCCCGGACCTTGTTAATATTTACCAATCTGGTTTCGTCAAAGGACGCTCTATCACAGACAACTCACGTACCTTTCTTAACATTATTTACTTGGCTTCTAAAATTGATTCACCTTTAGCTGCTATCACTCTCGATGCTGAAAAAGCGTTTGATAGGGTTAATTGGGAATTTATTTTTGGTGCATTGAAGTGGCATGGTTTTAGCCCTCCTATCATTAAATATATCCAGCTGTTATATTCTTCCCCCAATACTTCTGTTTGGGTTAATGGTAGTCAATCTCGTTATTTCCCCCTCCGTAGGGGGACAAGACAGGGGTGTCCCCTTTCCCCTCTCTTATTCATTCTTGCCTTAGAACCCTTTTTAGAAAAAATTAGACGCTCTCCACATTATATGGGTTTTCATTTCAATAAAACGAATATTAAATTTACTGCATATGCTGATGATATTTTATTATATATTTCTAATCCGTCTACCTCATTACCGGCTTTCTTCTCCTTACTACAAGAATACTCTATTGTCTCTGGCTATAAATTGAACATAGATAAATCGGAAATCTTGCCCTTAAATAAGTTTTGCCTCCCTTCTATGTTTCAGGGTACCGGTTTTGAATGGAATTCCAAACATAGCAAATGTCTAGGCATTCTTTACGCCAATACTATTCGGGAAATTATTAAAATTAACCTTGCTGACTTACTTAAAAAATTATCCGCTCTGATTGATGGTTGGTCTCCTCTCTTTCTCTCTTGGTGGGGTTGATTAGCTACAATTAAAATGATGCTCCTTCCAATTATTAATTTTTTTCTTTCTATGCTTCCTGTTTCTCTTCCTAGCTCTTTCTTTAGTACCATTAATAGTTCCTTATCCAAATTTCTCTGGAATAATCGCAAGCCTAGGATTTCACTTGCCCGTCTTCAATTGTCCAAGGATTTGGGCGGTGTGCGTTTCCCCAATCTTAAACGCTATCACTGAGCTTTTACTTTGAAACAGATATGGCCTTTCTTATCCGACTCCACTGACTCTACTTTAACAGCGTGGAGCTTATTGGAACAAGCCCAATACTCTCCTTTCTCCTTTATTTCAGCTACTCGCCTCTCTCAACCTCTGAAGCGTTTCTCTTCTCCTATTTTTGTTCACTCCAAAGCACTTGCTACTTCTTTGCTTAATACCCACCTTTCTTCTACAGATGTTGCCTCACGTACTCCAATTTGGTATAATAAACATTTAAAGATTCACAATAGAGCCTTATTTTGGAAAGAGTGGATTGACAAAGGTATTATCACACCTGCTCAGCTTATGAAGGATGGGTCCTTTATGGACTTTTCGGAGATTCAAAAATCTTATTGTATCTCGTCTTCACACGCTCCACATTATCCCATGTTGAAGGAATCTCTCACTCGTCTTCCCCTCCAGATGACCCCTAACATCACTTTCGATCAAATCCCCCTACCTCCTATTGATTTCTCTACTCAATTCAAAGCTGCTGCTATATATAAAATTGTATCTCATCCCACTAGGGTTAGAATTAAATCTAGTCTGGAGCTCATATGGGAAAAAGACTTGGCCTTAGATCTCTCCTTTCAAACATGGGACTCCCTTTGGTCAAAAATTCATATTTCCTCACGCTCTGCCAGCACAACACAGACTTTATATTATTTTTATAACAGACTTTTTTTCACTCCTGCCGATTTGTATAGATTTAAACTACTTAACTCCCCAAAGTGTTGGTCCTGTCCCCACGAATATAGTGATTTTTTACACATGTTTTTCCACTGTCCTTTTGTTAATTCTTTTTGGTCTCGCATTTGGTTGAAATTGAATGAAATCCTATCTACAAATGTCCCCTTCGATATCAAACATGTTTTTTAGGCAGCTGTTCGTCGGTTTGGACAACTCATAGTAATGTGGGTAAATTTATTGATTTGTTTATAGCCATTTCTTTTCAGATTATAACTACCAATTGGAAGGATACTTCAAAAATTTCGTTTCAAGCCTGGTGGAATTTACTCTGTCACCATCATAGACTGGACCGAGCTTATGCTACTTCCACAGCTTTGTTGATCAAAAAGGACTTGCTGTGGTTACCACTAACTTCTTTTCTTTCCAGGTTGATTACTTGATTTTGTTATACAAAAATACTAATTTCATGTTCAACCTATTTTATAGTTTAATCTTCTCTATCTTCTGTCTTATTCTTTATCTCTTTGCATACTCCCTTTAATGGACCTACACACCCATCTCTGTCCCCCTTTCCCCCTCTTCTTCCTCTTTCTCTCTCTCTCTTTCTTTTCTCTTTTCATCTCTCTTCTTCTTTTAAAAATCATTAAAATGCATTTGGTCTTTGTACAGGTTTTATTCTTAGAGGATGTTGTTTTCTTTTTATTCCTTAATTATTCATCCTATTGATATATGACTTTGTACTGATGTTTTACTTTGTTTATTACTTCAATAAAGCATTCTAGATGGGGGACAACAGGGTGACGACGTGGACGGAGGATCAGACCCGTCACTCAGAGACATCATGCAAGCCATCAAAGACATGCGTGGCACCATGGAGCCCAAACTTGACTCGGTCACTGAGGAGGTTAGCCTTCTCCGTGCTGACTTTCGGAACATGTCGGGCAGGGTGGCCGAGACGGAGAGTGGCATCGGGAATCTGCAGGCCAGAACAAAGAAGCTTGAAGAGCAGGTTGCCACGCTAGTGAAGGCCCAGGGCGACGTCGTAGCCCGCCTGGAGGATCAGGAAGGCCGGGCGCGACGCAACAACGTCCGCATAGTAGGGGTGCCGGAGGGATTGGAAGGGCCGTCCATGGATTGTTTTGTTGAGGAACTGATACTGCAACACCTTAAGCCGAAGCGTCTCTCAAAATTTTTCTCCGTTGAAAGAGCCCACCGCGCATTGGGGGGGAGGCCCAAGCCTGGGGCCCTCCGCGCACCATCATTGCCCGGTTCCTGAACTACCGGGACCGGGATGCCATCCTGCAGGCCTCACGTACCACCGGGGACCTACGACTGGAGAACGCAACGATCCGTTTTTTCCCAGACTTTACTTTACAGGTCCAGCGCCAGCACAGGTCCTTTGAGGGCGGCAAGCGAACCCTTAGGGACCAGGGTGTGCGGTATATGATGCTTTTCCCTGCACGGCTCAAGATCCTGGAAGGAGAAAAGGTGTACTTTTTCGATTCTCCGGCGGAGGCGAGCGACTGGATAGAGGGATGGCGGACCGTGGGCCGCCAGGGTGGAGCGCGACGCCGGACCTCCACCGACACCTCTCGTGAGGCTGGGAAGGACATAGCACCAACCCGAGAGAGCCAGGAGCGTGAACGCCCGCCACCGGAGGACTGATCGTGACATAGGCCGCACTGAGGGCTACATATGGGTGAGGCAGGTAAAGGCGCGCGCCTCTTGTGCCCTGGTGAGTTGGGGGCCACTAGTCACGCTGCACAAACATTTTGAACATCTCCGAGACTGTAAGTGGCCGCGCTGGCTGATGTGGACTGCTCATCCAAAGGGTTCTAGGCATTGGCCCGCTGGGGTTTGGGGGATGGGGGGAGGGTGTGTGCTAATTTTTCGCTTAAGGGGTGGGAATCCGACAGTCAGTTGTGCCAGTTTCTGCGAGTTGTGGGCTTACGTTCCCTCATTTAGTTGAAATGGGATTATTTGGGCGACAGGCACTCTGCAAGTTTTTAAGGTGGGGGTTGGGGGCCCACTTAGCAGGGAGGCAGGGAGGGGGGCGAACTGGGGGGTGGGACGGGGTTGATGGGAAGTTTAAGTTTAGCTCATGTCAATATATTTATTTCAATGCTGTTGTATTGTGGGGGCACTACGCAGTGGCAGGGTGGAAATCCGTCGAGGTTGTGGACTCACAGTGGGGATGGGGGATCAGGCTAAGATCAAAATATGGACATGGAATGTCAATGGGATGGGCAACAAGATCAAGAGAACTTTGGTATTGCAGCACCTGAAACGCCATTCCCCAGATGTGGTGCTCTTGCAGGAAACCCACCTCCGGCGTAATAATTGCAGGGCCTTGGATAGGTTCGGGTACAAGATGGTAGCCCACTCCGGATTCACGTCCGGCTCGAGGGGGTGGGAATATTGGTCCGTAGGAGTCTGCCAGTAACCGTATTGAATTCCTGGACAGAGGACGCTGGGTGCTTCGCGGCGGTGGCGGTGAGATGGGAAGGACGTACGGTGCTCCTATGCTCATGTTATATCCCGCCCGGCCTGCATGCCACACTCTATAAGAAACTGGGGACACACTTGGCGAACCTCCCCAACGGCACTCTGGTCCTGGGGGTGACACTAACGCGGTAATGAACGTCGAATTGGATCGGTCAGGCGACAGACGGGCCAGCGGAGGGGAGATGGGCCTGCGGGGCTTCACGGACGCAATGGGTCTTTGCGATATATGGCGAACACGGTTCCCAGCCCGTAGACTCTACACCTTCTATTCGGCCAGACATGGCTCCTTCTCGAGGTTGGACTATATTTTCACGCGGGGGGATCAGTTGGGAGATTTTGTAGACCCGTGTATTATGGCGCGAGGCATATCGGACCACTCTCCGGTGGGTGTTCTCCTTAGGGGGACGGTGGTAGACCGGGCCGCATTCCCGCGAATAGATCCATGGCGGTTAAAAGACACTTCGATTACTGATAAGCTTCGGGAGGGCTCCGAAAATTATTTCTCCGACAATCAGGGGTCGGTTACCTCCCAGCTAACGTTGTGGGAGGCATACAAGGCGGTCCTGAGGGGACAGTCCCAGGCTTTGATCGGTGCCCAGAAGAAAGAGGAATCGCTGCATATTCAACAGTTGGAGCGCGAAATCGAGTCTCTGGAGCGAGAGGCCAGTGCGTCGCCCTCGCCGGAGCGCAATCATGTTCTGGCCATGAAACACAGGGAACTTCGCTCGTTAGCGGAGGGTGAGGCACGTGCCTACTCCCTCGCCACGCAGCATCGGATATATGACGCAGGGGACAAGAGTATGAAGCTTCTTGCGTGGCTGGAGCGTCGTGACAGGGAGCGTTCCTGGGTTACGGAGGTGCGGGATGGTTCGGGGGCCCTTGCTTCCACGAGCGCGACCATTGCGGAGGCTTTTGCGTCCTACTATGAAGGAGTATATACCCCAGTGTGCACTAGAACTGAGAGAGACTGTGAGGAATTCCTGCGAGACTTTGCGTTGCCTATGCTATCTCAGGAGCAAACTGAGCGTCTGGATGCCTACCTCACAAGAGCGGAGCTGGGAGAAGCCCTCAATGCCCTCCAGGCCGGCAAGGCGCAGGGACCCAACGGACTCCCGGTTGAAATTTTTAAGAAACAGGCGAGTGTGGTACTGGAGCCCATGCGACGCATGCTCCTTGAGGCACGGGAGGTGGGCGTGCTTCCGCCCGACCAGAGAGAGGCCACGATTGTGGTTATTCATAAGGCCGGGAAACCGGCGGACTGCTGCTCGTCCTATCGGCCTATCTCCCTCCTGAACGTGGAGGCGAAGGTATTGGCCAAGGCCTTAGCGACAAGACTGCTATCCGTACTACCCGACCTCGTGCATGTGGACCAGTCGGGTTTTATGCCCCACAGGAGCACTCGGCACAACCTGCGGAGACTCTATGGTATTCTGCACATGACTAAGGACGTGGGAAATGCGCAGACGGCATTGATGGCGCTGGACGCCTCAATGGCCTTCGATAGCATCGAATGGCCATACCTATTTATGGTACTGAATAGACTGGGCTTGGGCCCAGTGTTCGGTAGCTGGGTGAGACCCCTATACACGCAGCCGATGGCAAGGGTGAGGGTCAATGGGGTGATGTCCCGGGCTTTCGCCCTGTATAGGGGCACTAGGCAGGGCTGCCCCCTGTCACCGCTCCTGTTTGCCCTGGCCCTGGAGCCGCTCGCTCATTGGATCAGAAGAGATAGGGCCTTTTGGGGCTTGGCACTCACGGATGAATGGGAGGAGCGTATTTCTTTATACGCTGACGATATTGTCCTGTATATGGCCAGACCCTACCATTCAATGGCGCGGGCTCTCCACCTCTTCGCCCTTTTCGGTAGCTATTCTGGCTACTCGATCAATTGGGCCAAGTCGGTGGTTTATCCTCTGTCGGGTCCACCTCCTCGCATCCCGCGGGACTGCCCAGCATCGCTAGAGACCGCTGGATTCCGGTACTTGGGAGTGTACGTCACCAGAGACACAGAGGAGTTCTTCGCCCGTAATCTGGAGCCTCAACTGATGAGGCTGGGGGTGGACATTGGACATTGGAGGTCCCTGCCCTTGTCCTTGATGGGGCGCGTGGCGCTCTTTAAAATGCTGTCGCTGCCACGACTTCTATATATCCTCCAAAACACACCGTACCTGGTCCCGACGGCGACATTCAAGCGGATCTCCCGGGAGTTGCGGACGTTACTTTGGGACGGCGGCAACCCGAGGATTGCACTGCAGAAGCTTACGCGGGGGTGTACGACGGGGGCTGGCCCTCCCGGACGTTCAACTCTACTACTGGGCAGCGCAGTTGCAGGTGGTCAACGACTGGGTTTACGCGCCGATCTCGGTGCCGGCTTATAGAATGGATAGGCACGCTATGATTGGGGGAACCTGCGAGCCATATCTCTACTCCCGCAGGCGGGGTCGTGACCTGCCCGCGCACACCGGGGTGGTGCTCCACTGCTGGAGGGAGGCCAACAAATTCTTGGGCTGGACGAAAACC
This sequence comes from Calotriton arnoldi, assembly GCA_963921515.1. Taxonomy (NCBI): domain Eukaryota; kingdom Metazoa; phylum Chordata; class Amphibia; order Caudata; family Salamandridae; genus Calotriton; species Calotriton arnoldi. The sequence goes on from CAWUFW010000748.1 coordinate 3,187,103, forward strand.
CTAACGGGACGGACCCCGCTTTAAACGGGCGACCAGCTAAAGGAGGTGGCGGGACTATCAGGCTATAGGGGGTGGAAACTGATCGGCATCGAGTATCTTGGCGATGTGTGGAGGGGGGGGCCCCGGTCCCCTTTGCGGCTCTGAAAAAAGAATACCAACTTAATGATTCCCAACAATACCACTACCTGCGCCTTGTACATGCATTGCGAGCCCACATCCGTGCTGGCACTTCCATCCCGGAGTACTCCCCTATGGAGGACAGGCTCCTTCTCGACCCCATTCTAGCGAAACCCACGTCAACGATCTACCGAAAACTTATTAATAATATGCCGGACCCCCTGGTCCCCTGCGGGCGAGATGGGAGGGAGACATTGGGACACTAGACGATGACGACTGGCAGGACGCCCTGCAGAGCCCTCGCGAAGTTGCGATCCGGCCGCGAATCCGCCTTGTGCAGTTAAAAATACTTCACAGGGTCTATTATCCCCGCACCCACCTGTTCTCCTGGGGTAGGACTCTATCGCCCTTGTGTGTGAGGGGCTGTCAAGGGGAGGGCTCATTCTATCACATTCTATGGGATTGCCCACTCATAATTCCGTTTTGGACCAGGGTGACGCAAACGATGGAGGGGGTGGTGAGGTCCCCGGTCCCACTGGAGCCCAAGTGGCTCTTGCTCATGATTAAAGGAGCCACAGACTGGACACGCCATAACGAGATTTGATTAGGGCTGGCAGCAGGGGTGGCTAAACGCAATATTGCCAGGTGCTGGGGTGCACAGGCGCCCCCTTCGTGGGATCAGTGGCTCTGTGACTTGGATTGGTGTCAGAGGGCGGAGGAAACGGTCTATAGGTCCCGGGGATGTGTGAACAAATGGAGGAAGGTGTGGGGTCCCTGGCAAAGGTTTCGAGCCGTACAAGATGGGTTGGGATAGAAGATTGTTGCAATTACTCATCTGTATTTCCATGCATGCAAAATATATGACGAACTGTGATCCCTGTGACTGTATCATGAACTGCCGCTGTGTACTGTACTTGAACATGAGCAATGTTAATAAAAAGAATAACAAAAATAAAAATAAAGCATTCTAAACTAAAAAAAAAAAAGAACAGCCTAGTTAATACATTTCATGCAATTTCTACAGTACAGTGCACTAATATCGACGCTATCTTTAGCCTGAAAGATTAACACTCTTTAAATGAGAACCATGGGTCCTCCCCTCATTTATTATTAGAGGGGTATTTAACGCTAATAAATAGTTATTATGATTTCATAAAAATCTACCCAGTTGGTCTGCTGCGTGGTTCATTTTGTCTTCCCAATCTATAATAGGGGACCAGATCTTTTTCCCCAGCTTCCTGGCGCGTCTACCCCTGCATTCATAGAGGGGCATCTCCTGCTTATATAAAGCAAGCAGCCGAGCTAACCAGGCCTGAAACGGGGGGTATCCGAATCCTTCCACCTGGCTGCGATTAGTATCCTAGCAACAGCTACTGAGATAAATATAAAATAAGTCTGTGCTGTTGTGTTAAGACTGATATAATTATCATACCCCAAAATCATAGGAGTTGGGCTAAGTTCGATCCTGATCCCAAACAGTCCTTCCCAAAATAGTTCCATCCCACTTTTTAAGGGAAAAAACCTAACACAATCATAAAACATGCGGATCAGGGTAGCTGGGCCTTCCAAACTTCTAGGACACTTATCATCTGTTCTTTTTCCCCATTCAAAGAGTTTAGCCGGTGTAAAATATAAATTAAAATGTTGTGCTTTCAGGCTCGCTGATAAGAATATTTTTGCGGCTAGTGCCAGCGTGTAATCTACATCGACATCCGGGTTACCAAGCTTCCTGGCCCAGCTTGCCTTCGTTTTTTCAAGGTCATCTGGGAGGTTTTCAAAAATAATACTATATATATCTTCAATTTTACAATCATCACAGATGATTGCCTCCATCAAAGATATTTTATCAGTGTTTATAACCTCCCTGGTGTTATTCCAAAACTCCCTGATTTGCATACATTTAAAAACACTGAGTTCCCGGGATACCAAATCTTTGCTGTAAAGTGGTGAAAGGAAGTAGCTGGCCTAAGTTGAGTATGTCCCCGATTACTATCAGACCATGACGCTCCCATTGTCTGCCCATTACATCATAAAACGGCATAGGAAAAACAGAGGAGCAAAACAGGGGAGTATAACTGCTATATTTAGGGAAATTCATAACTTTACATACTTTACTCCATATCTTCCATGCACAAAATACAACCTTAACCCCTTGCGTGCGCGGCGAATTTTCACGCTGTGCGGGGGTTTCTATTAGTGGGCGGGATTTGGACGGCCCCCGGCCGTCGTGCGCACACGCCCACCGTGACGCGTGACGGCCGGGGGCCGTCGTGAGCACCGAAGGGGTTAAAGCGTACTTTTTTAAAGTAACTTGGCTACAGTTGCTGCAGCAATAGCCCACCAGCCCTTCTTCCCAAGGCAAGTTCATATATTGTTGGGAGTCTGTTGTGGCTCTGCTGATCTGTCCCTTCCTTATTTTCTGACAAGAATAAGATACGCATCTGTTGTATAATGGCCGCCCAGTAGTATAGTTTAATATTAGGTACTGTCAGCCCACCCCCCCCCGCCTTTGCGGGAGAGAGAGATACTTTATTGAGCGCCTCTCCTTACCATACTGCCAGATAAAGTTAATAAATACAGCATCCAGGGTCTTCAATATTATTTCGTCAATAACCACTGGTAGTGATCGAAAGAGATACAAAATCTTAGGCAGCATGGTCATTTTTAGAACATTAGTCTTACCAATAATTGATAAGTGCAACCCATTTATACGTCTTAGGTCAGCTGACATTTTCTCCATTAGGGGGACAAAATTTATTTTTTCTATTGTCGTTACTTTAGGACTGATACGGACTCCAAGATACACGGCCGAATTGACACATCGAGGATCTTGAAAGGTAAGATTATCTGTACAGATAATCTGTGTTTTACTTTTGTTCAGAGAATAGCCTGAGATTTTACCAAAATCTTCAGCCATAGCTTCTATTTCCCTGATTGCTCCTTTGGGATCAGTGGTGATGACAGCGATGTCGTCGGCATATGCGAGAACCTTGGTCTTATATCCTTCATTGATTATAGGGCTTATACCATGGTTATTTATAATCTTTTCAATCAGAGGGTTTATATAGAGTGCAAATAGGATGGGGGAACACAGACACCCCTGCCTTGTCCCCCCTAGAAACACTTATGACATCTGATTCCTCTCCCATTAGTTGGAGCCGTGCATATGGAGAGGAGTACATGGCTTTAATAGCAGTAATCATTTGGGGACCAAACCCTCTTAACACTAGAATCCCCCATAAGAACCTCCAATCCACCCGATCAAAGGCCTTCTCAGCATCGAGTAGAGCTATAGCCATCCGTCCCCCTGTCCCGGCTGTGATGTCGAACAGAGTTATCGCCCGCTGTATATGGTCAGTAGACCCCCTGCCGGGAATGAACCCATGTTGCCATGGCGATACTAGATGGGCTATGACCCCACCCAACCGAGTTGCCAAGATTTTTGAGTAGATCTTGACATCTGTATTTATCAGTGAGATTGGCCTATATGAGGCTGGGTTGTCCGGTTCTTTACCTTTCTTGTGGAATATCACCATATCTGTACCCTTCCACAGTTCCGGGGGATCCCAGTATATTGCACCCCCAGAAACAGATCTAATGGAATGGGAGCTAATTGGGGTTGGAATATTTTATAAAATTCGATAGGTATTTTATCAGGCCCGGCAGCTTTCCCCGAAAACAGATGTTGCATGGCTACCATGACCTCCTCTAATGTTATTTCTGCTTCTAACTCGGCTCTAGCGGATTGATCTAGAGCTACCCTGAGATGCCCTTCTGAGATAATATGAGAGATATCTGAAGGTGGCCCTTCATCCCCCTTGTATAGATCCTGATAAAATTCCTGAAATATCCCAAGTATATCCCTAACCTCAGTATAAGCTGTTCCATCCTTCTGTATCGAGGCTATCCTACTTCTGGCTTCCCTTTGTCTTATACGTAGCGCTAGTATTCTACCAACTGACTCTCCAAATTCATATATTTTGGTCCTATGTGTTTGATATTCCTCAGCCGTCCTTCGATTTATCCAACTATTAATTTCTGCCTTCAAATTGATGATTTTACGTTGGGTTCGGGCCACCCCCTGCCCCTGTGAAATCTGTAACACATGTTCTTGCTCTGTCTCTGCCAATTCCCTCAGTAGTCTTTCTTTTTCAGCCTGGAATTGTCTCCTTTCCTGGGGGACAAAACTAATAATTTCCCCCCTCAAGGCAGCCTTGAAGGTATCCCATACTATGGCACGTGAAGCACTATATCTGTTGGCATCATAGAACCCCTGTAACCAGTTCCTGATTTGTTCGATAAACATAGTTTTTGCAAGTAGCTTTCTATCAAAAGTCCACTTTCTACGATGTTTGACAGTTGCTTGGACTTCAACCTCCAAAACTAGGGAGTTATGATCTGAGACTACCTTTGGGAGTTTCCTGATTCTGCTTTTCCTTGATAAGTTGGTTGAACTTAAAAAGTAATCGAGTCGTACGTACTTCTTATGGGGGCAAGAGTAATAGGTGTATCCTGGGTCGCTAGGATGTTGATAATTCCATGTATCTACCAGACCATGACTATCCATAAGGGACATTAGTGCCCTATGTACATGAGGTTTCCTCCCTTGATATCGTTGCCCTTGCTGGAGACCAGTAGCTTGGTGTATGTTGAAATCTCCGCATATAACCAATGACTGAGGCCAAGATGCTAATTCAATTTTGAGATCCTCATATGTCTTAGTGTCGTCTTGGTTTGATCCATAGATTACACAAATTACAAGCCCTAGCTCAAGCTCGACTAGCGCCCACCTACCCTGGGTATCCATGGTTTTACACTTGACCAGCCCTATCATTGGTTTGGCTAATATGGCCACCCTCCGAATATTAGTTCTCTGTGAAGAACATACCAGTAGGTTATATCCCCTCATTGTCATCAGCTCCCTTTTCTCCCAGGAGTATGTGTCTCTTGCATACATATAAGATCAGGGGCTATTACCCGCATAAACTCTGCCACCCTTATCCGTTTTGATCTATCGTTCAGCCCCCCTACATTCATTGAACATATAGTAATCATAGCCATATAAATTGTACTCAGGAAAAGCCTTGCTGTTCTTGATTATATCTTCATTGAATTTATTACAAACATAGATGTATCGAACCATTTTAATTCTTACTCTGAGTGTTTTTTGATTTTGTAACCCCTTCCCCTTGCGCCACCCCCTGAGCTCCCCTAGCCCAAAGCCCCCACCCTCCACCCAGACCCTCCCCACCCCCTACCCTGAGAAGCTAACAGACCGCTAAGCATTCTGAAGGAGATGGAAGCAGTGCATGTGACCCGTGGATTATGGTGATATTTAAACAATAGAGAAAAAAAATGCATACAGAAAAAAAATGCATACAGAGGTATAAAACACCAAGTGTTCAATAATAAACCAGTGCAAAAAAGGTGATTTGCTATGTCTCGCCTAAGCCTGATCTTACTCCTAATATCGGTGCCCTTATTAACTACTTCCACAGTGTAGGCTTATAGCCTTATTCTCTTATTTCACTTTTTTTAAACATTGTTACGGTTTAATACCATTTAAAAACTCCTTTGCCTTAAACTCTGAGTTGAAAAAACGTGTGTTGCCCTGCCAGATCACTTTAAGGCTGGCTGGGTTGATCACAGAAGCCTGTGCATTTAGATCTTTGAAAGGTTTTATCATCTGCCTCAGACGTCAGCGTGTCTTGACTGTAGCATGACAAAAATCTGGTCGGACAAAAAACAATATATCTCCGCTAAGGCGCTTCGATTCAGGTCTTGCTTTCTCTAAAATGGCTTGCCTAGGAAGAAAGTTCCCAAAGTAGATGAGAATAGCCCTGGGTCTTGCGCCTTCCCTTGGAGGTTGTCTTAATACGAAGGGTACCCTATGGGCTTGCTGGATTTCCTGCGCCCAATTCCAACCTGACAGTTCCGGGAGGGCTGTCCGTAGGAGTTCTATGACAAAGGTCCGAATATCTGAGCCCTCGGCCTCTTCTGGAACCCCAAGTAAGCGAAGATTGTTGCGCCTCTGGCGATTTTCTTGATCTTCTAGCTTCCATTGTATATCCACTAATCGCGCTTCATGATCCACAGTTTGTGCCTTGGTAACCGCAAGATCTATCTCAGTCGCAGTGGTTCTTGTCTCAAGATCTGTGAGACGATCTTCCATGGTGTTACACACTTTTGTCAGCTTCCTGACCACCCCTTGGACTTTCCTTAATGCAGTTTGAGCCTTGTGGCTATCCTGACGTGTCTCCTCACGATGCATTGAGACTGCATGGTAGATAGCATCTAGTGTAGGGGAGTCGGAGCCGCCTGCCCCCTGTAGATTCACATAGGGAGAGCCATCCAAGTGCTCCGTAGGTGTATAATCACAGGTTAGATCTTTGCCCTTTGAAGTTCTCTGGCTTGACTTTTTGCCCATCTTGCGAGCAGTCTTAATGCTGCTCTTTCTGCCCTCTTCAAGATCACTGTCACTCCCGCTAAGGTTGGCGGAGGTATCTGACTCCTCCATAGACCACTCAGCTGCGTCGAATATTGAAAAGAAACAATCGCTAATTTCAGATTTGGTAGCCTCAGGCCTCCCCTTTTGTAATCCAAGCGCTGCTACAGAGCCCACAGTAAGTTCTTTATTCCGGTCTACTGATGTACCTGTAACCGAGTCAGGAGGATTAAAATCAAGCTGATCGTGTGTAATTTCTAGTGGTTTCAAGCTCCATGGAGCTAGGCTTATATTCCCCCCTATACAAGTCCCGACTGCACCTTTACCCCCCCACCATATGTTCAGGAGCAATAGTCTTCATATTTAGTCCCTCAGCCATGTTGAGATTGCAACTAGTTGTTATAATTACATTGTTTTTAGCTGGGGCAAGGGGCTGGGTAAAGGAGAACTCCTGCATACCTTTGTTATGTTCAGTAGTGATGGATTCTGGCACCAAGGTTTTATCCCCCAATGGCTGAGGACAACTGTTGGATCAATCTAGTGGCTCCGAAGCGGTTGTCTCCACAGGTTTCTGTTGTTTCCGTGTATTCCCTGCATTCTCTTCCTGCTCCTGCAAATCGTGCCTCAGACCTGACCCTCTCAGGAGCTCAACAACAGTAGGGCTGGCCGGACGTGCACCGCCGACAGCCCCGCCTTTTCCCTTCCGCTCGGCTTCCAATTCCTGGGGAGTGCGTCATCCTGGCTGCGGGTCGGCACCGTGGTCTCATCTCCCTGCAGTATTGCGCCCGTCTGGATGGAAGAGCGGGTTGTCTTGGCATTCTGGGCGCCACCAGAAGCAGTTTTGGGTACCATCCTCTAAGCCAAGTCTCGGCACAGAGAGCAATCCGAATGAGATAGGACGGCTGCCGCCAGACACCTGAAGACCGCATGGACCCTCAGAATTATCACCGCTCGTGGACAAGCCCCGGGGTTTCCAAGGCAGTAGTGAAGAGCGTCTGAATCCACTGACATCTCAGAGGTTAGTTTATTCCACCATATATCCACCGGTCAACATGCTGCTGCTAGTGGCCACTACGCGACCGCCACCTTGCTTCTCACTTCTGTATCAGTCTCAAATAATGTGGAAGAGACAGCCGATCGTTTTAACAACTGCATGTCGCAAGTAAATACCTGGATGCAGACTAACTGCCTGAAATTGAACGGCGAAATAACAGAAGTTTTGCTGCTAGGATACAATGCCTCCTTTTGGTCTCCTAGATGGTGGCCGGTGAATCTGGGCGAATGCCCAATTCCAGTCCCTAAGGTTAAGAACCTAGGGGTTGTATTTGATGACAGATTGACATTTGGGTGTCAGATTAACAAGCTTGCCTCCACCTTCTGGGGTATTTTAAAGATGATCAGGAAGATCCGCCCTTTTATTCCCCAGGATGCACTAAAAACACTGGTCACAACCTTGGCCCTTTCCAGACTGGACTATGGCAATGCCCTTTATGTGGGGATACAATCCCAGTTCTTATTGAAACTGCAGCGAATGCAGAATGCTGCAGCTAGATTAATTCTGGACATCCCCACATATGAACCAGTCTCCCATAGAATGAGAGACCTCCACTGGCTTCCTGTGGAAAAAAGAATTACATTCAAATCACAATGCATTGCATATAAAGCCCTACAGGGTAAAGGACCATTGTATTTAAGGTCACATTTGAAATGGTATATGCCAGCCAGAAATTTAAGATCATCTCACTCAAAACTGCTATTAATACCCAGGTACAAGCAGGTTCGCGGGGGGGGCAGAAGCTTCCTATTAGGGACAGCGAAAACCTGGAACCTCTTGCCGATCTCGATAAAAAGCAGCACGTCGCTCATGTCGTTTAGAAGACAGCTGAAAACATGGTTATTCGCCAATTGACTGATCTAATACTGTATTAGCATCACTAGGTCCTGCCATACTTCTGCGTTCCTGCCAATTCCAGCGCCAAGACGCCCTCGGGCATACGTGCGCTATACAAATCTTTAAATCAAATCAAATTCTGCCTGTATTTCAAGGTGATTGTCCAGAAGTTCAATACATAGTCACTCACCCGAGGTTTGCACAGAAGCCCTGTCAATGTCTTTCCTGCCCTGTCGCCCTCCCTGTTCAGCCGGACGTGGGCCTTTCTCCCCAGCTAGTGTGTCTCCCAAGTTGCCACCTCCTCAAATTCCACAAGTTTACTGTGGATAGACACCAGTAGTTCCCTGTCGCAGGGCTCAAAATACCGGAATTCTAAAGCGCGAATCTCCGCCACTAGCCTGGTCTATTCCGCCTGTAGTGTTTTCAGCATCCCAGCCTGTTTGGTGATACTAATCCCATGGATGACCACCTTAAGGTCTTCCACAGGGTGGACGTTGAGGTGACAAACTGCGAGTTATGTTGAAAATATTCTATGATGGCCGCCCGACCCTTGCTCTGAAATACTTGGTCTCTCAACGCTCCAGGGTGGAGTTTCCTAGAAAACACGCACAAAGTAGTTTCAGGTGGGTGGAGCTCCAAAATAACTGGAGCGTGATCGGATAGTATACGTGGGAGATGCTGAACATCAGTGGTCCAAGAGACAACGGGGCATATTATCAAGCCCCTATCGCCACAACAACGTCACTTTTTGAGACGTTGTGGTGGCGATAGGGTCAGCTCCCTATTATCAAGGCAGCGTTAAGCCACTTAACGTGGTTAAAGCCACGTTAAGTGGCTTAACGCTGCCTTGATAATAGTGCCCCTTTCACGCTAAATTTAGCGTGAAAGGGGCGTGCAGTGGGTGTTGCGGTGGGCGTTCCACCACAACACCCATTGAATTCGATGCTGCCACCTATTATCAAGGGTGGCGATAATAGGTGGCAGCGCCGAACTTAAGACCAGGAAAATCCTGGTCTTAAGATGGCGAAAAGAGGAGAAATGCTTTATTTTTCCTCTTTTTGCTTTTCCATGTGTGCTGCCTTGTGCAGCACACATGGAAAAAGCATATTGCCATGGTTTGTTTATGTACAGGAAGGTGTCCCTTCCTGTACATAAACAAACCTTTTTTTAAAATGCCATTTTGTAACTTACATGTATGCTGCATGAAGCAGCACACACGTAAGTTACAAACTGGCATTTTAGGTTTGTTTATGTGCAGGAAGGGACACCTTCCTGTACATAAACAAACCTCCCTGCTCGCAGACACCCTTGCACTCTGGTGCAAGGGTGCCTGCGTTGGCGCTAAGTTGTAAAACTTAGCGCCATCGCAGGGGAAACGCGAGGCTGCACCATATCCTTGATAATATGGTGCAGCCTCGCTGTCTCGAAGTGGCGGAGAGAGGCGTTAAGCCAAAAGGCTAACGCCTCTCTCCGCCACTTCCTTGCTAATATGCCCCAACATCTCTGATGCCCAGCCAGAAGTCAATCCTAGACCTCGCTTTGTGTGTGGATGTAATGCAAGTTCCCTCGAAGCTATGAGTGTGGCGGGCACGCCAGATGTCTGTAAGCCTGTTGCCAGTAACAATGGTGCTCAATTACGCAGCAACTTGTGGGTGCAGGCAGCGTGTCTCACTGGATTTTTCGGCACAGGTGCCCAAAACTACATTAAAGTTCCCACCCTAAAGTACCCCTCCAGGACCCATCATCCTCACCAGGTGCCAGGCCTGTGTAAAAAAAGAGGGGATCATCAGTGTTGGGGCCGCATATCAACCCCAGTATTAATGGACGTCCCCATAGAATATCTGCTAGAATAATATAGCGTCCCTGTGGGTCGCAAAGTGTGTGGCGCGTGCACCAGTGAAGTCCTCTGCGGAGCACCACCGCAACCCACACGCATAATTCGAGTAGCAAGCTACTTGCCTCTCTATGATTCAGCTTGCTCTTAAGTGCGTCTGCGTCATGTCCATCAAATATATATGTTGTGGTGTTGTAGATATGCAAATACTTGTTGTGACTTTCGTCTATCATTCGTGCCCCTAATATTCCACGTCAAACATTCAACTGACATAATTGAAAGACGGGGGGTATTTGGTGTGTGCAGTATAGTGGGGACAGACGTCAATGCTGAGTAGCTAAACAGGGGAAAAAAACAAACAAAAGTCTTTTAACATAAATATTGCCCCAACCAATGACCCACCACCCACTTTGGCCCCCCAAATGGGCTAAACAAGACAACCTCACCTACCAGTCAACTCTCCAGAGGGGATCAAGGAAAACATAAATGGTCTCATCCCAGGGGGGCGACAAAGTAGCCCAACACCCTACCAGCGCGGTATGCAATAGGTGGCCGGAAGAGAAATTCAGGACGGCCGAGGTGAGCTACATCTCTGCAGGCAAAGCGGCTTATCAGTTCCACCCCATCCAACAGTTAGTCGCAGAGAACTTAGTGTCACAGGATTCAGAGGAGGAGCAAGAAACAGTCCACAACTGTTTTCATTGCAGCAAGGTACTGCAGCATATACGTTAAGTCTAGACCATCAATCATTATCAGTGGCTGTGGCCCAACCCCATGGGCGAGGGCAGCGGGCCGGTTCAGCAACCGAAAGTTCTCTAGAACATTTAGCGGTGGCCTTTGGCTCTGTAAAGTAGTGCTTTTTTCCCAGATGATGAATACGAAGTTTGGCCGGCTTGATCAGGGAGTACTTGGCATCTGTCTTCTGCAGTGCGAGCTTCACCAGCAGAAAGTCTTGTCTGGTGGCCTGGACTACCAGAGTAAAATCTGTGTAGAAAGAGATCTCGTTGCCCTGGTATTGGAGAGGAAGGCTTTCCCTGGCTAGGCGAAGTGTGATGTCTTTGTCATGATAGTTTAGGAGTCTCGCTATGAATAGGCGGGCAGGGGCCCTGACAGCAGTCGCCGGCCCAGTGTTCTATGCACCCTACCAACAATGAGCATGGGGGAGAGGGCCTTTCCTGAAGAGCTGCGAAGCATCTTTTCCACGAAGTCCTCCATGAGGTCCATCTCAGTCGACTCCGGGACCCCGATAATTCTCAAATTGCTACGTCGCAGCCGCGCTTCCATGTCCTCATTTTTGTTGCAGATTACTTCCAATAAATTCTCCATCTGGAGCAGGCGCTCTCCATTCGAGGAGCACCTGTCTTCGACGAGCGTATGCGGTGTTTGAGTTTATCCAGCCACTCCTTATGCCTGTCAAACTTCTCCTTCAAGCGGTCAAAGTAGTCGGCGAGCATGTCAATCTTTGTGTTAATGGCATGTAGGCTTGGTTTGAGGTCCACGATCGACAAACATGGAACTTACATCTGCCTACAGGGCAGCACCTCCACCTTCATGAGGGCCCAGTGCATGTCCTTCCTGCTAGGAATCAGTGGTGCGCGTCCGGTGCGATTCTAAGGGCAGCTTGGACTGTTTGTTGTCTGTTTTCCCCATGGGACAATTGGGCCACACAGACAGCCAATGGGGGAACCACCTTGGCTCAGGGGTCGCTAATCTCCCTCGTCTGGTTTTACTGCATTTAGGGCAGTACCGCCTTCCACATGGGCACCAGAGGTCGGTGTAGGCAAGTTCAGTCAGGCGCCTCAATGCAGTTTAGTCAGACAAGCAGTATCCTTCAAAGTGAGTCCAGCACTGAACGGGCCCAGGCCAGGGGCTGAAGCTATTTGTGTAGCGTTGATGAGGGTTCAGACATGTTACGAGTATAAGGGCTCACCTATGGGCCCTGCCTCAACCCAAGGTCACAAACACGGGGGGCACAAGCAGGCCCATAGTGGTCAGCACAAAGGAGCGCAGCTTCACTCATGGCAATCACCAGGATGGGCACCAGTCCTCTTTGCATGCTCCCCCAGGGGCGTAACCCCTCCATTAGGTGGTCCGCCCCATGCCCACAATCGCGCCGCCACACAATATCGACTCCCACGAAGCACAGGTAAATAAAGGCAGAGGACTCATCATGATGGAGCGGGGTAGGCCCTCCTCACCTTTGTAGATCCTCTCCTAATGGGCCCCTAGCAGGGCTCTTTGTGAGCCTAGCAGCGAGGTGTGTAAGCAGGCTACCCAGGCTGCAAATGCCAGGCCCTGCTCGCAGGCCCCGCCTCTCCCCAGGGTCCAAACCCTGGGGGCACACGTAGGCCCGCAACGTCCATCGAGCCGCGAGACCCTGATGTTAAGAGCCATCACCCCTGGCACACAAATCCACTCGCTCAGGGGGCCTGCACTGCAGCCATTTCCTCCTCTGTTATTACCAGGACGAGGGCCGTCTGCTGCTGCCAACCTCACCCCAGGATGCGCGAGCCCCGCACCACTCCCGGCTGTTCTCGTCTAACCGTGGGCAATGAACTCCACTCCGCTAGCGGAGATTTGTTAACTATGAAAACAATGATAACAATGATAACACGGAATTCATGCAAAAATTCAGACTCTGTCACGTAGTGGAGTTAGCTACTGCACCCACAACTCTTTGATAAGACAACTTAACCATTACATGCTAAAAGGCATATAACCAATTCCCAAAAGTGAACTTTGAAAAATATTAGGCAATGAGAGAGGTGATGATTTTTGGGTCACCCCTAACCTAGGGGAGAACCCAGCAGATGCCTTGAACACAAAGAGGATATCATGCTGAACGATTCGGTGGTGGTCCCATCCTCCTAGGACCACCCCAAGCAAAGTTATGGGCAAAAATACAATGCCAACCAAAGGCTCAGCAAAGCATTATGGGGCAAGATTCTAGAGTGCAGTGAATATTATAGTATTAGCTCTGCCCCTTGAGGAATGTTTTGATATTGGATACTATAATATTCACTGCACTCTAGAATCTCGTCCCATAATGCTTTGCAGGGCCTTTGGTTGGCATTGTATTTTTGCCCATAACTGACTGCCCCTTCTCCAGGGCCTCCTTCACCCTTCCCAGGGTGTCGTCCGCGTCGGTGGCATCTCGGAGATCTTCCCTTGTCACGGCTACAGGGCAGGCGTTGGCCTCCACCATGTTCACGAATGCTTCAGTGTGTACGGCATCTTCCGACGTTGTCTTGCCCTCACCCTGGGTGGGGTGTCTGGAGAGGAAATCAGCTGGGTTGTCTGCCCCTGGTCTGCAGAGCAGCTGGAATGAGTACGCCTGCAGCTGGATTGCCCACCTCTCTATCCTTGGGGGTGCCAGGCATGAAAATCCATTAAATAGTGGCAGCAGGGGTTTGTGATCCGTTACCACTCTGAATGGATGGCCGCAGAGGTATAGGTGGAAGTGTTGGCATGCCCACCTTATAGCCAAGGCCTCATGCTCTATTTGTGCGTATTGTGTTTCTGTCGGGGATAGCGCCCGATTAGCGTTCTCTTGCAGAAGGACCGCCCGAGCCCTACAGGACTGGCGTCCACCACCAGCTCCGTTTTCTTCTTGGGGTGAAAGTACGCCATGGTTGTCTGGTCCAGAAGAGCCTTCTTGATGTTTTTCCTCTTTGGGGCTCCATTCCCAGGGTGTGCTGGCGCAGGGGTTCCGAGAGCGTGGCCAGGTTCAGGATAAACCTCCTGCAGTATGTCACCATACCGAGGAAGCTCCTGATTTCAGTCGGATTCTGTGGAACCAGGGCGTTCCTGATGGCCTCTGCTTTGCGTGGGTCAACACGAAGTCTGTCTCGCGAAAAGACGTACCCGAAGAAGTCTATGGACCCCTGATAGAAGGTGCATTTTCTCTTGTGTAGGGTGAGCCCACAGTCTGCCAGCCTTTGTAGGGTCACTCTCAGCCGGACGTGATGTTCCTCCATGCTCTGGGAGTATATTAAGATGTCATCACTCAGATTTATCACTCCGACCAGGCCTGAGAGGGTCTCCTTGATGGCGTTTTGAAACACCTCTGCGGTGGAGGAAACACCAAAGCTATATCGCAGAGGCCGACGTGCATGGAGAAAGTGGTTATGTAGCGACTTTCTGGCGCTTACTCCAACTGGTGGTACCCAGAGTTCAAATCCAGCTTGGAGAACCATTGTGCCCCGTTGAGGTCAGCCACTATATCATCCATCGTTGGGGTCACATGTCTCTCTCTCCGGATGGCCTGATTGGGAAGCCTCATGTCCACACATAGCCGAATGGCGCAGGGTTGTGACCCCCAGTGGGGACACCCATGGGGTGGGTCCCGACACCTTTTCGATGACTCCCAAGTCTTCCAGGTCTTGCAGCTCCTTTTCCACAAGGGGTCGGAGATGAAATGGAATGCGCTGGTGTCGAAGTGCTCTCGGCTGGATTGTTTTGTCTATGTGCAGTTTCACTTGGTGTCCCTTCAGTTTACCCAGGCCTTGGAAGAGCTGTGGGAATTTGCCCAGAATGTCACCAGCTCTAGGTCTTCCGCGGTGTGGCACCCCAGCAGCATTCCCTTTTTTCCATCAGTCACGCGGAATCTGGTCTTCACGGAGTGTTCAGAACTTGAAACATCGACTTCAATCACTCCTAGTAGTGGTTTGGGTTCTGTTCCTCCATAGGTGTAGATTTTGGCCGAACTAGGTGCAAGGGGTGGCTTGGGTGACAATCTTTCGTATTGGTCAGAGTCCATTACGTTTACGGATGCACGCGTATCTATTAGTGCATGTACGGAGGTCCTGTTGACTTGTACATCGCACATCGGAGGGGGGCGCTTCTCGCGGCCGGGCCATCCTGCAAACGAGATGACAAAGGTGTCGTCGTCATCCTCGTAGTAGGCGGTGGCTCCTTGTTCTTTTGGTGTTTCTGTGGTGTCGCTCTCTTCGAGCATTAGGTGTCGTAGGGTCGTGGGGTGTCCTCTGGATGCGCCTCCTCGGGAGCGTACTCCTCCAATTCTGCAGACACTGGAGTAGTGATTGGCCTTGCCGCACTTTGAGCAGGTCTGCGCTCTCGCTGGGCATCGGTCTTGCGCTTTGTGGCCGAACCCGCAATGCCCACATTTCCCACTAGGCCGGCTAGCGGTGGCTCGCCCTTGTCCAGGTTTAGGTCCGGGGCACCGTTGCACCGCCTCCACCATCTCTTCCTTGACGTGGACCATATTTTCTGCATCGGAGCAGTCGGGGTGTTACAAACTCGAATGGCCTCCATCTCTTCCGCCCGTCGGTCTGACAGCTCATGGGAGCGGGCTAGGATGAGGATCTCATCCAGGGATATTCTTGGTTGGTGAAGCATCTGGCGGCTCAGCGCGACGGACTTGCATCCCTGGATAATCTGCGCTCTAATTTCCTCCATCTGATCAATGTTTGTGCACGTGCATGCCTACTTCCTCAGCCAGGCGTAGAACATGTCTACCGTTTCCGCCTCGGTTTGCCGGGCTTGGCGCAGCTTGAACCGCTCATAATTTGGGTTCATTTGCGGGTCGAAGTATCTGTTGAGCACAGTGATGGCCCCGTCATATTCATGAGCTGCCCCGGTATCAGGCAGCGTCTCAAACAGCTCACAAAGTTCGTCGCCCCCAAAATGCATCAGCAGGGAACGTTTTACCGTCCCATCTGTCTCTCTAGTCCCTGTAAAGTAGTGGTTCAGGCGACCCACCCAGAGCTTCCATCTGGGCACGGCCGTGGCGGGGTCAGCGAGCTGGCTGAACGGGGGTATTGGCATCACCGACGCGTGTGAATATGGTGTTGGTGGCACTTATGCCTGTGGCTGTGGTGGCGGTGGGTCTCCCATGGTGCGCAGAAACTTGTCCCTTCCTGCAGTGGGTGTGGCGATGTGTGCAGTGGGCGAAGTGCAATCCTATGCCCCCGGAGTGATGAGCCTGACCTCTGCCAGTGTCTGATCTGCGCAGCCTTCGGGGCCTTGTGGCACTCCTCCCTTGGGGCTTTGAGACTGACCTGTCAGATGCTGGGGTTGGGCCTTCTGCCTGTGCTCCTTTCTTCTGTGTGTGTGTGGTGGTACTGGTGCATGGTGTAGGCACTTGACGCTGTCCCTCCTGGGATTAGGCTTGGGCTCCTGGCACTGGCTGCTGTTGTCTGATTGTCCTTATTGCCTCATGCCTGCTGCACCGTGTCTTCGTGAGTTTTCCTTTCTTTCTTCTTTATTCTTTGTGGTTATTTCCCCGTTGTGGCTGTCAGATTGGGGCCTGCGCCCGTTCACAGGCTTCCGATCTGCCCGGAGCTGGGCCACGTTGCAAGGCCTCAAACTCCAACCTTGCGCTTCGCGTCTTGCACGTGCCGGGCTCCAGGTACTGCTCTCCTTGTGTTGTGGAGCTCTTCCGGTCCGTATTGAGGGCACGTCACCGTGCAGCCCGGGACAGATCAGCATGCCGTCTCTCGTTGCCGCCGTGCCATGCCTCAGCGGGGAGTGAGATCGAGGCGGCGGTGCTGGCGGGGCTTTCCTTTGGTGCCGATCCTCCGACGGGTGAGTATGACAGTTGCAGCCCGCCAGACCAACGTTGCTGCCGAGAGGGGGAGCAAAGGTCCATACTCCCTTCATCCCCAGTGTAGCGCGCTGGGGGTAAGGTACACTTGGCTGCCTGCGCAGCGCTCTCATGAGGCATACACACACACTGGTACTTGTGTCGGCTGAAGGTCACGTGCAACCTGGGTCTGTTTATTTATACCCTCGGACCGAGCCCGGTCACGAGGGTTGGTGCGGGGATTCATTGTCGGGGAGAAGCCGGATGGCTCTCTACACATGTCTCCTCCAAGCCGCACCACATAGAAGCACCCCCGGGGGCAGCAAGCAGGTCTATCCTGTCCCAGTATGGGCCTCTCTGCATAGTCAGTCAGCGACCGCGGGCCCGGCAATAGCCCACAGCAGGAGTTTGCATGCCGCATCGCACTTTGCGGCTTCCGAGGGGGGGCCTCGCATCTCGACTCATCTTTGGGGCTCCCGCCAGACTTCGAATGCCTCGCAGCCTCCTCCACTTCACCTGGTCCCCTTTCATGGAGCGCCAAGTCCCGCATGCGGCCTACTCTCAGCACCGGTCCTCGCCACTGGTGACCCCCTCCAGCAGAGCCAGTAACCAGGCCGCGCCTCGCCTGGAGTGCGTCCTCTGGCTGCACTGCACTCTCCACCTCAACAACGGTACATGCCTGGGCAGCGGGGCATCAGGAAGCAGTACACGCCCTGATGCTGCCAATATACTCGGATAAATACCGGATTGTTATTCCGCCTGGCAGAGCCTCTTTACCAGGTGCCCATCTTCCTAGCGCCCCCCGGGTCCATAAGCATTGGTGAAATGAAATGCCATTGCTTAACATAACACTAATTATTGTGACAACATTTGAGGCCTGTGTTCAGCATCAAAGCAGAGTTGAAAAACAATTCATAAAGCAATTGATATGCTGTGGAAAGGCTATAGTGCTACGTAAATGCACAAAACGAGAAATGTTTCCATGAGTTCTGTGCTTTTGCCTTCATGGAACAATCAATTGTCCATAATGGGACAATCAATGCGTAAAAACCAGAAGACAAAAAAAGAAATCACAATTCTATGAAATATTTGCACCTTCCATGTCATAGTTCTACAATAGACTCTTACAAAAACATACTTTGTATTGCAATTTCTATTGGACTAAGTAGGCTTGTTTCTTATGTGTGTTAATGAAAATTACAACTGGGCAGTAAAATAAACTTTTCAAGTACATTATGGAATATAGCATGCAGTACTTGATCTTTCTGTAAACTGAAAGGACCACAATGTTCTTATTTTTAAATTTCAGACATTCAGCAAGATATTCCACATAACACATAAATTCCGTAAAACTGGCGTCACATTCCATGTTACAGTGGTCTTTGAGTGTTTGGATGATAGGGCGCAAGTGAACATTCACTTTTAAGAATGGCAATATAAGCTTAATGTTTGGATTTGTGACGTTTCTACTATTGTACAATGTTTAATGGTAGAAGTGTAGAACGATACAAATGTGAATCAGTTCATTCAAACATTTATTTTCACCCTGCTGAAATAAGTGTAAGAAATATCCAACAAGTCTGGCTTTAAACCCTTAAGTGTTGAGGATTTTGCATCCTAGTGCTGAGTCCTTTTTTGATGTTTGGGGCAGTTTGTGCTTAAGTCTTCATAACCTTATTTCCATAAAAGCATTCCGGAAATAAAGGACTAGATACAGGAAGGCTGTTGTAGGTTTATTCATTAGAAAGAAGATCCCATCCATCAGCTGGCAGGCAGAGGCATAAACTGACACTCTGTCCTGGTTACCACTAGTTCCACATGGAACGACCATTACATGCTTAACATTCTTTATTACATATATAAGATTCTGACATGACATAAGCTCATATGAACAAGGAAGAGAAGTAGAACACCACACACCTCCCTTCCTTAACAAAAATAACTTAAAGAAAAGAACACATCAAATATAATCATTAAAATGTGCAGGACGTTTAACAATCCTAGAAGAACGCCGAATATTAGTTTCTTCCTCCATTCTAGAAGGACAAACGGGTGTATTACCAACGTCACCCAAACTTGCATTTAATCTTCCATCTGTTTTTCCTCTAACAATAACAACTCTATTTAAATTCCAAATACGATGATCTTACGTTTTAATAGCATTTTTAAAAACTTTAATAACCATGGTGGGTTTTATAAATTTGGAGATAGAATTGCTGCAAAGACCGGGACGTTTAATCATGACCCAATCACCAACCTTTACTTCAATTCTTTTTACAGCTTTCTTTGAATCAAAGTATTTTTTTCTTTCATTAGCTTTAATCTCTTCCCTCTTTTGTACTTCACTACTATTACACATACTTTCCTTTCCCTTTGCCAGTTCATATTTGTTGACCCAGGAAGGTTCTAGATATGTATTCGGCACTCTACCCCTGAATAATATGAAAGGAGTTTTCCCAGTGGTGCCATGAGGAGATAATCTGTACTCCTCCACTTTTTTGAGAACTTCATTTTTCCAGTCCAAAGACAACGACTTTGCTAAAGTAATCCTTTCCTTAAGTACTCTGTTGAATCTCTCAACCATTCCATTTGATTCGGGATGATAAAGAGCACAAGTTTTATGCACAATACCTCTTGAAGACAAAAACTCTTCCATTTCTCTTGAAGTTAGTTGAACCCCATTATCAGCATTAGCTTTCCGGACACAGCATGGCAGACCGTGAACGCCTAGACACCTCCGGGTAGTAGTGCGCGTGATAAATTGTTATAACATAACATAACATAACATCAGTCAAAATAGACTCAGGCATACCTTCCTTGGCAAACAACTCCTTCAAACATTTAATGACATGTGCTGAATCTATCACTGATAAGAAAAAAACTTCTGGCCAACGAGAATACATATCAATTATAACCAAGAGAAATATTTGTGAACCATTACTGTGTATGGGTCCAAGAATATCCAAAGCAATGTCCTGCCAAGGACTCAAGGGGCGCCTTCTTACAATCATAGGTTGCACCCGAGAACACTTGGATTTATCACTCAATGAGCAAGGAACACAGTCCCGCACCACATGCTCAACAAACTTGTCCATGCCAGACCACCAGTATGACATGCGCAGTCTCTCTTTACTTTTAGTAAGACCTGAATGAGCAGAGTGAACCAAATTCACCAATTCTCCTCTAAGACTGCTGGGAGGAACCAATCTTGTACCTCTAAACAACGAACCATTTACAACAGACAATTCATTCAACATTTTCCAAAATGGCTTTGTAAGTTCAGATCCAACCTTACTGTTTGTCCAACCCTTTTGAACCAATGACATAACCTCAGTCAATGTGGAGTCAATAGCTAACTCCTCACTCCACCTCTTTTCAGAAATTACATCATGGTCAACCACACACACCCATTCATCAAGTTCTTCATCACCTGTTTCAGATTCCTCATCCTGAATAACTTCTCTGGGGACAAGACGTGACAACACATCAGCCACCCCATTGTCAACTCCCGGTATATACTTAAGAGAAAAAGAATACTCTTGGAGAGCAATGACCCACTTCGTGATT